>OY856411.1:1182485440-1183134368 GCA_963693085.1 Alisma plantago-aquatica | reverse complement strand
GGCTAGCAGGATCATCTTAAGGTTGTAATGAATATGCCTCTAAATTGAGGATTTTAGTTAGATAGGAATCTCTTTCAAGAGTAATATTACCTACTTCCTTAGTAGAAGAAATGGGCCTAGATTCTAGATCAATATATTTTTCAAGTTGTCTAGCATTTTCAATTCTAAGAAAGACAATTTCATCAAGATAAGTTTGGTTATCATTTCTAAGCCAATTAGTTTGCCTAAGATAAACACCATTTTCAATTCCTACATGACTATATTGAAGTTCTAGATCAAGGAATCTCTCTTGCAAAGATACTACACTATTCTTTAAAGTATTTTAATTTTAGTCAAGAACTTCTATTCTAGCATACAAGTCATCAATATTTTTTCCTAAACTTTTCTTTTTAGACTTGCATTTAGAGTAAGAAAATTGGGAAGCATGAATAATATCAATAAGAACATCTTTGGAGAGTTCATTGATTGTTACCACACTTACCTCAACTACTTCCTCATTTTTCTTACCATGTAAGCTATGTGGAACTCACCTTCATTTGATCTTGAACCACTTTAGGAAGACTCTTCTTTAATGGAATGTGTTGTTTCTTTGTCCTTCTTATCTTTCATGTCCTTCTTAAATCTACCCCCTTGTGGTAGTCATTATTCTTCGTATGGTTTTTGTTATGGGGGTTCTTGTTGGCATTTGGGCATTCATTCTTATAGTGCCCCTTATGTTCACACTCATATCACCTAGGAGTAGATTAGTGTGACTTTCCCTTAATGTTCTTTCCCTTGGAGTAGTGGGATTTAAGGTCATTTTGGGACCCATCTTCACTAGAGTAGGGAGGAGATTGGTTTATGACTTGTTGTTACACAATGGCTTCAATTTGAGCTTTGAAAAAAGTCTCCTTATTCTTATTGGAGTCTTTCACTTCTTATTTTTGTTATTCCTTTTGAGTGTTTAGTACCATTTCACTTGCTTAAGGATTTCTCACGAGCACCTTCATAGGGACATAGGAGAGGGTCTTTATTTCCTTTATGGGTGTGAATTTCTTATCTGAACGTGGAGGAAGGGAATGGAGAATCTTGGAGTTGATTTTTACTTAACCCATGACATGAACCAAGGATGCTAACCCATTCAAAAGGGTGTTGAGCCTAGTAGACATCTCAACCACACTTTCTTTTCTTCCCATCTTGAAGGATTCAAAGAGATCGATGAGTATGTAGACCTTGCTTTCTTTGACTTGCACCATACCTTCATAGGTTATGCAAAGCTTTTCCCAAATATGACATGCCTTGTCCCAAGTTGAAATGTGATTGAACTCAGTTGGGCTTAGAGCAGAGTAGAGAATTCTAAAAGACTAAGCATTTAATGGCTTCTTCTCCATACTTGCATCATCCCAAATGCTCATCTCACCAACTGGAGTAGTGTAGGAGACCAACCACCTTTCACATGTAGAATATAATTCCTTTAATGTATAATTGCATCCTTACATTCAAATTGAGTAAACTCTACCATTAAAGATAGGGGTGAATGGAAAAGACACCCTCTACATTGAGAGAACCAAGTAGGTTTTTGCACATATTCTCTTACTCACGGGAGCATTTAGTTGGAGAAGACCTTGCTGTAATACCCCTTGTTAAATCTATGGTATCTAGAGGGGGTGAATAGAGAAAAAATAACTTAAAGAAAATTAATTGCCCCTTCAAGATATTTTCGAAGGAAATATTGCAAGTATGAACAAGGAAGAGAGATATTGAGAAAACAACAAAGAAGGTAGATATTTATAGTGGTTCCAACCTCCACAGCAGGATGTGTACATCCAATACCGAGAGGGGTCAATATCTAAGATTTGAAACCATGGGTCACTCCTTATATTCCCTTATAAGAGTTACAACATAAGACCACCCATTTCTAGATTAAAGGTTATACTAGTTTTTCCATTTGTATGAAGGAGCCAATAACCATTACAAGTACTTACCTATCTACCTACCTGGAGTCTTTATCCTTCAACAATGTCTTACCCACTCTATTAGAAGATCTTAATTCATGAATCCACCACACTCTTCTTTGAGAAGAAATCTTCAAACCCTACTTTGGTAGAGAGAGATTGGAAAGAAGATTTGAGATCTTTGACAAGTGTACATGTATCTTTCTTACATAAATCATATCTTGTTATTCCTCAAAACACTTAATTTGTTTATCTCTAGTCCACCAAATATTCCTTACCTAGTTTCTAAATACTTTGAATCGCCTTTTGTCCAAATATCTCAATAATAAATATCTGGTACCAGCTTTGCAAACCCTAACCTTTTTTGGTCCATGTCTAGATTCATTCCCTATGCAGATTTAGGGATAGTTGGTACAAAGATGGCCTAGAAGAGACTTGTAGGAGATGTCCTATGTTTTACAACATATAGGAATCATGTATGTTTTAAATGCTAGTCTATTTGTATGGAATCCATGTACTTTAATGCATGAATCTATACAAGATTGGTTTATATATTCTGATAAAATTTTGTAAAAAATGATCATGAAGATCATGTCTTTACAACATGGTATCATATTTGTAAACAACTGGTAGTCATGCATGTCTCATCAAAATTAGAATTAAGTAACTAGTTGATCACTCTTTTTTGTTGGCCAAAAGTGTAAACAAAAATGTCCTAGTCAAAGAAACAAGACATTGAATTTATACCCGACTAGTAGAGATGTTTGCAATTCAATATGGAGTCTTTATAGTAGTGTGGGGTTGAACTTAGGGACAAGGAGAATAATAGAGTAAGAACACAAAACCTTGTCTTAGTAGAGCCTGTCGAAAAGAAATCTTGTGGGTGTTCTGATTAAGGAATGGATTTAACCTAATTAAGTAGTAAACCTAAGTTATAAAAGACCAAAGAAGAAATAGAAGTAGATCGAGAAATCAAGATAAAAAGGGACTTGGATTAGGTTTCACCAATCAAGCCAACCATAACCATGTAAAAACTTCACTCTTATTTTATATATATTCTCTATTCGTGTTGTAAACAGCCATAAGAAAATATTTGTCCCTTCCTTCTCTCGGGACCCAAGCAAATGTGTATCTAACGGGGTTCTCTCTCTCAAGTTAATAACCAAAAGATCATTGGAAAACAATATGACCTTTGTTATAGCAACTCTCCACTCTCATGTGTTGTTGTTTTTTTTTAAGCCAGGGGACCATCTATTCACCCCACTCCCCTCGTGTGGGCACAAATAAACCAACGCATACATCTCCTGCTAGAAAAGCAGGTCATAACATCAAAGAAAACCATAACAAAGACATCACACCACACTGGCCCACCCAACTCACCTCTTACCCTTCCGCAACACGATATAAGGTGTCTTATGTTTCTCAAGGGCCACCATGCCCCTAATCCTAGCTGGGATAGATCTAAGGTCAGAAACAACAAGCGGTTCATTCATGTTCACACTCCATCTCCCTATCTCCTTTGGTATCGAATTAAGAACTCTATGCACCATCGATCCAACAATGTTCTTCTCCACAAGTACCTCCTTTACCTCCTTGATCAGGTTACTGATTCTCCAGGGGGCGGTATCCAAGCCCCAAAGCATACCATACACCGATTTATCATCTATCTCCACCACTGAGATGCATAGAAACTGGTCATCCGCGAACTTAACACCTATTGTGCATGCTTGCATGAGCACCATCTGGTAATTTTCATCCGTCAACCAAGCTCTGGTAATCTGACATACCGCAGCATGGTGATTCCTCAGAATCCCAGCCATCCACCATCTCCTATGCCCTTGAGGATCACGGTTCTGTCCAACCGCAATGTTCAGCTTCAGATTATAAATGTCAGGGTTCATCCATCTCTCAAGACTTATTTCCTTCAGAATGTACCTAGGATCCTCCACGCCATATGCTTTTAATCTGTTATGAAAGGTAGTATCAGCTATGCGAGTAAAGTTCTTCTGTTTCATCATGGCGTTAATCTGATACATCAACCAATCTACCTCCCTGTTCCAGAGTTGTCTATTTTTGTCGTACCTAGCCACACATCTCATACGCCATATGCAATGAGGAATAATAGTTGCCATACTCGCCGCAAGACACAACTTCAGATCATCAGATCTACCAAAGGAGCATGTATCAAGAAGAGTTCTCCGATCCATAGGGGCAGGATAATCAGTAATCTCAGTGAACCTAGTCCAGAAGGAACTAGCTATTTGACTATGGAAGAAAAGATGGTATATACTTTCCATACTTGGCTCATCACAACAATCACATCGGGCCGCTAAAGTAATACAATAGCTGGCTACATTTTCGTCAGTTGGGATAGCATTCTTCATCATCTTCAATATGAGTGAGCTCGCCTTAGGCGCCTGAACATGCCATACCCGGTGAATCCCCTGTGGTCCATCATATCTAGTGCTCCTCAAGATCTTCTTGGCCGAGCGGATGGTGAACTATCCCAACCTATCCGGGACCCAGATGGGATAGTCATTTGTATCTGAGACTTGTTGACCTGCCTTCTTAACCAATTCCACACCATGCACATCAAGGACTTGCTGCAAAGAAGACTAGTCCCACCCAGTACCATGAATCCAAAAGTCATGTACCAAAAAAGGTTGGTTACGATCACTATTAAATCGGGCGTATTCATATAATCTCTCTTCACACCGCAAAGTGTCCCAGAAAGGAATGTTATCCCTCCCAATAAACCAACGACAATGAGGGTATATACTCGGGAACATATTCCATATATGCTTCCAGTAAGGAGAAGCATTCATTCTATACTTTAGTTGATTGGGATATACGACTGATCGACTAGACACTCTACTTGCATACTTGCCGTTGTAGAACTTCGCCCATAAGGTGTCACCAACAATCAACTCCCAAAACGCCTTAGCCACAAAGGCGTCATTAATATGGCGGGTATTTGACAGACCCAAACCCCCTTGTTCCACTGAAAGAGCAACTCTGTCCCAGCTAACCCACACTTTCCTGTGGCAATTTGCCCGATCTGCCTATAGGAATTTGGATAGCATAGCATCAACACATTTAGAAATACCATTTGGAATGCCGACGACCATCGCTGTGTACACTGTAGTTGAAGCAAGAACATGAGCAATCAAAAGTTTCCGGCCCGCAAAAGACAACAACCTGGACTTCCACAATGCAATCTTGTGAGAGATCTTCTGAATTAGGAACTCAAAATCATGTAATAAGGTCCTTCCGACTCTAATCGGCACTCCCAGATATACAAAAGTCTCAACCACATTATCCATCTGAAGATTGCCCCTATAGCCATCTTAGTATTTGGGTCTCTGCTGCCTACGACACACGACGACTTCATCCTGTTAATCCGCTGGGCCGACGCTCTCTCATACATAGAAAGTAGGTTCTGGATCTCTTCCACCGTGTTAGGAGTAGCATTCAGACATACCATAATATCATCAGCGTAACAAAGGAAATAAGGAGGAATCCTGTTGCCCCTAGTTCGAAACCTCGCCAACCTCCGTAATTCCCCCATATGCATAATCCGTCTGCAGAGAACCTCTTCAAACAATATGAAAAGAAAGGGAGATATAGCATTACCTTGTTTAAGCCCTCTGAGCAAAGGGACGAAAACTGTGGACTCGTCCCCTATGGTAACTGTCACCCATGAATTCGAGAAGAAGCTAATACATAGTTCAATGAACTCCTTGGTGAAACCGAACCTCGCCATAATCCGATCCAGGATGTCCCACTTAATCCGGTCGTAAGCCTTAGACATATCAAGCTTAATCATGATGTTCGGCCTTTCGCCACCATGGTATATGTAATGCATCAATTCCTTCACCAACCTGACATGGTGTGTAATCTCCCTTCCTCTAATGAACGTCGCTTGCTCAATGGATATCAACGCCGGCATTAAACAAACTATGCTATTATTGATTATTCTCGCAAGGATTCTCAGAGCAACATTCTCTACAGATATCAGGTGGAAGTCCTTCTTTAAAAGGGTCAGATCATCATTCTTTGGAATAAGAACAATACGACAGCAAAACAAGCTACAGTGACAATTCTGTCTCAGAAAAAAGGCCTCTGTGAGCTTCATAAAATCATCTCTGATGTAGTCCCATGAAGAAATGTAGAACGGAATTGTAAAGCCATCTGGACCGGGGGCAGAATGAGTGTCCATCTGACGCATAGTTTCAAACACCTCGGCTGAACTAGGAACAACGGTGAGAGACGCATTATCATCCATTGTTACTATCTCCAGTATACTAGCTACGAGTTCCTCCAAAACATCCTCATCATGATGTACCATCTCACTGTATGCATTTCTAAAATAATCAGCAGCACTCGACGCAATCTCCTGTGGGTCAGTCACCCTATTCTCGGTTGGTAGAGTAAGGCGCCTCACTCTTCTATTCTTTCTCCTAGACTTCACAACTGCGTGGTAAAACTTCAAGTTGCACTCACCGTCCTCTATCCACTCAATCCTAGATTTCCCCTTCCACACTTTCTCCTCAAAATCTAAGGCCTCTTGTAGCTCAATCCTATATTTCTCCTTCCACACTTTCTCATGTGTTGTTACTATCCTATACTCTAGATCTCATTGAATTCATTCTCTCAAACAACATTCATATCAAACGTCAAAGGAAGGTAGCTAATCAACAATCGACACAATTAAACAAGAGTAAAGGAACAAAACTTTATAGAGTATATGCCATAAAATAGAAAGATTAACAATTACATGGTTGGGAGGGCCTAATGGCTACTCCCAACTAATGTTAGGGTTTTTAGACATGCATGGCTGAAGAAAAAAAAGAGTACAACTAGAATAATCCATGATGTAGAAAATAAAAAGAGAAGATCGATACAAGGGTAGATCAAATGATCAATCTACCAAACTTTCAACTGGTATATTAGTGGTCGATAGTAGTGTCGAGAGGCTTTCTCCTTATTTCTAATCTTGTCATGAGGCAAGAAGGTCTTTCAGATCAACGGTGATGACAAAGGAACTGTCAAGGAGTAGGTTCGAAAAGTTTTAATCAAGGGATCTAGGCAGGTCGAACAATCTTATCCTCCAAATCTGGAACTTGAGAAGCATTGGAAGAAGCCTCTTGGCATTGTGACTCCAAAGATTGAAGATGTCCTCTCCAGTTGCACTGGGGGGTATATTTTATGGATGAGGTTGTCAACTCCTCTTCATCGATGTCAATGGTTTCTTATTGTTGGGACTGTCACATCTAGGTCGATAATGGATCTCATTATCAATGTTTGTCGTTCGACAGGTTTGTCGATCTCTTCTCATTATTGATAGAGTTCTTCCTTGCAAGGGATTTATCGACCTTGTTGTCGGTAGAGCTATCGAGGTTATTCCTCGACAATTGTCTTCCGAACATTGATAATGTTATTGATGTAATCTATCAGTGGAACAATCGATGGGACTATCGAGGGTCCTCTACTCGATAGGTGTGTCGATCACTAGATCGATGGCTTCATACTGACAAGTGTCTATCAGTGTCGATGGTCTAGTATGTTGATGTTGTATCGATAGAGGTGAAATTCATCCTTTCATTCGACACTCTTTCCCTTGATAGGTGGTTGTTGAGGTTCTTCAATTCATTAGGCTAGTGGTCGACAAGTCTATCGAACTTGAGTTGATAGCCTTTGTTGATCCTTTTGATGAATATCTCCTATCCACTGAGTGATCGATTGTCTAAAGCCAAGTCTTTTGTACAATTGTTCAGACTTCATTGAATTCTCTTAAATTGTGTCCAATACCTTCAAATATCACCGAAACTGAATTAGAACTTATCATTTAAGTGAACAAAAATAAAAATGGGTAAATATAAACATTTAAACATTATTTTTAATGAATTTAATATGTAAAATCCTATTAAAATTGCACCACAACTGATGTTATCAACTCCCCAAAACTTGGATTTTAGCTTGTCTTCAAGCTAATGGAATCATTATTTCTTTAATCTGTCAAACAAGGAAAATCCAAAAATTACTAAAAATACAAGTTTACACAATCCTCTTATCAAAACTAATCTTTATCCAAGATGTCATTCTGTTAAAAATTTCTTTCTTTATTTGTTTTTTATCCTTATTCTTGTCTCCAGTGTATCTGTCACTTTATAATGGTAGCTTTCAGTCTTGTCTATGTAGTTATGTATAAAAAATAAATAGTCTTATAGATATTCCTTTCTTCTTCTGGGTCACTCAAGTACAGGTCCATTTTGATAGGTGAGTGATCCATGCATTTCAAACAAGATGGTTTTAGAGAAGTGATTTCACATACTAAGTACCACCGCCCTAGATTGCAATACCTTTAACTGAACTCCATTAGAGTGAGGTAGTGTTATTGGAGACTAAATAAAATGAATGTATCTCCGTTCATGAGCAAAACAATTCAACTTTTTGATAGCTCTAATTCATAGGATGTCTCTCATATTCTTTTTCATTCCTTACTCTTTTTGGGATGAATCATTCAAAAGATAGCACGACGTAGTTCTTGCTTTGTTATTATATCACTATACCTTTGAGAAGCTAAGACTTTATTAATTATATTCTTTATGTACGAAACAATTGATGACATCATAAAAGATAAATAATGTTTTTCTATGAGGAAAATATAAAAACTATAGCAGTAACAAAAATATTTTTTGTTTTGAAATATCATGTATAAGGGAATAGTTCAGGGACAAACTAGAATCTTTGTAGAGGGAGTTTTTCCATAAACTACAACTTCATTTCATAAGTATGTTTGAATTGATGAATGAAAACAAAAAAATTATGAAAAGAAATATTAAAGGAAAAGGAAAAAAAGCAATGTTTGTGATACAATGGATACCTACTCATGGGATTACACCCCCTCAAACTTATAACACACTCTATCCCCAGAGTGTGAGAAAGAAAGGAAAAAAATGTAAACATGTCAGCTCTTTAGTGAAGGTCCACTATTTTCCATGGGGATTAGAACAACATCAGAGCGTAATTTCCTTGAAGGCAATGGTAATTATCATTGTGAGTTTCTTCAACAACAACATGGAGAACTTCAATGGTGTACATCTCGTGTAGAATGTACAAGCCACAATCATTGGACAACGGACGTTGTTGAGGACAATGATGCCAAAATCTGGTTACCTTCTATCTTCGTGGTTCCTAGAAGGATAGCCACTTTTGAATTCATAGATCAGCTAAATAAGCACCTTTGCACATCCATCAACAATACTTTCATTCTTACTGCAAATTAGCGCTGAGTATTTAGGACCTTCAGGGTCAAAATAAAAATCAAAATTGTTGTAAAGCACAACCTCCCTTTTGACAGTAGAGACAATAAGAAAAGTCCAATGTGAATCGTGAAGAATTGGTACAAAGATATATTGGGGAATAGATTCTTGTAGCCATCGAAGAAGAAGATCTTTTTTTCCTGAATCAGAGTTGGCACAGAGATCGTTGACAAGATTAGGAGAGGCCATATAGACATCATCAACATCCTAGCAGATAATATATTGCTAAGCCACCATGAGTCTATGATATAAACATCCTCGTGGTTGTAGAGTCTCGAGGAGGTCATATTTCATGAATAAAAGGTCATCTCTACTTAGAAGTGGTGCATCAACATCATCATCTATGGGAGAGAAATTTCACAACATGTACCGTGGTTAAAATTCTCAAAACTTGTTTTTATAGTGGTGACGGGGCCATATACCAAAAATGGTGCATTCTCATCTAGGAGTTTCAGTATATCCACAACTTCTTTAACTTTTGTAGTTGATATAACAGTTGAAGGAGGTTTAGCAACAATAGGTGATGGTGTATTATTCATTTCTTCTACTTCCTCTTTCTAAAAGACACCTCAGAAGGCCTCCTTCTCAGTTTGAGGAATATGTGGATAAAAATCCCTTAGGTTTTCTGGAAGTTTAGGGTGCTGAAAAAAGCACTTGTCGTGGATGACTTCCATAGCGTAACGTCCACGAAGAGGTGTATAGCCAATGGGGTCCATGCTATAAATAGGAGTTTCATAATTGAGGGCTTCCATGACCAGGAGAATGATGAATGCACTATTATTATGCTAGAAAGCTAGTGGTGCAATCACATAACTTGTCCAGTGAGGTTGATAATATGGAACTTCTCGAACAACTAATTGATGTCAGATTGGAACATGAAGAAGCTTTTCAGTAGAGCGATCCTAGTATCACATTTCAGAATGTGCAACCATTTCAATGCACATGTTGAACAGAGTAATTTGATGCTTGTTTAGGTCATCAATGCACAGGAGCCACAATCCTATGAAATGAAAGGGTAACAATATCACCCTTGTCTTCTTATAGTCAAGCTTTGTCTATAAAGTCAAAATGGCCACAGCCTGCAAATAGTTCTTGAACAAGTAGCTTGCTAAGGAAGGAATGCCATTATAATATGGCCAATCCTTATCGGTAGGCATGATGTCTTCTTGAATAGTTGATGCGAGGATGGTGAACATTTTTCTAGTAACTTTGGCAGGATTGCAAAAAACATCCAATAATCTTCTCTAAAAGGGTGATGGAGCCGTTGTTATGTATAATATGGATACCATCACATTGATCGTCTAGAATGTCTTATAGGACAAATATGTCATGAATCTACATTCCCTTCAAGTAATTTGGATCTAGTCCACTCATTTTCATGGGAAGTTGAGGTGGAAGTGGCAAAAGAGGTTTTGGGAATATTGGTTCAGAAAGATGAGGAGGTGCAGTTGACAGAATAATGGAGAGATCACCATTATCATGATCAGAAGAAACTTTGTCATTATTTGTAGGGCTGACATCATCATCATCGAGGTCCATATGTGTTGTATATACCCCAAATGATATGTCTTCTTTGGTATGTAGACTTAACAAAGAGTGTGTTGGACTCTGATTGAGCAGTTCTTTGTCAAGTTTCACTTTCATGTCCCTTTCAAAAATATCCTAGGATGATGGTATAGAAGGAAGAGGAATATTTTCAGATAGTCAATCCTCAGAAGGGCTAATGATATGTGTTGTATCAAATTGAGGTAGGCCATCTACTAGAAGTCATTGGATAGGAGGCATACGAAGGTCATCCCTTGACAAAGGCTTAGCAGAGTTGAAAATGAATTCAAACACATGGGATACATATTCAAAGAATGACCCAACAGCCTAATCAGGAGAGTGGTGATGAGCATCTTCACTCATAGTATCGGGAACATAAGAATTACCTTCGATGGACTAGGAATACGGGGCAAATGATTCTTTGATAGAACTGTGACGATGCTCTTGTCTTTTTTCTCGTCAAAGGGAGTGATGTTCTTCTCGATGCTGTCTGGCCTTTTCTTGTTAAGTCATATTGAGCAGGAGGTGGTGTAGGACCTTCAATATTTCATCTAGCTTGTGGTAAAGGGTCACCATTTTTATCGGAATATTGCTTAGCTCATTGACCCGTGCGTCTAGAGATAGAACATGTTGTTAAATGTTCGTTATGGCCTTTCAAAGTTTAGGAAAGGAAGTAATGCTTACACTAGTTACCCGATGCATAGTGTCAAATTCACGACCAAAGGTGCCTCTCAAAGTATCTGGCTTTGAGGAAGAAGATGAATGATTATCGGAGCTAGGGTCTTGGTGAGAAGAAAAGGGCCAATATGAATGTTGGTGACGACGTAGTGGGCTATCAGGAACATCATGCATCATCTACCTTGGCAGAGAGACATGTTTACAAGTACCTATTGTAACTGGGATAGTGGTGGGGTAGTTTTTGGTGGGTTCATGTGTCTTGCTTTTAACAGTAGATGGAGTGACCAGGCACATTCTTCTTTAGAGACTAGAGGGGATTCTGGGCCATGCTCGGGTGACACTGGTAGTTCTTCTGAGTCATATCTAATAACTCTTCTTTGGTCACTTTCTTCAGAAATCTTAGATAGAGGACACTTAGGTTTCTTTGTAATGATAGGCTTTGGTCAGACCCGACCATGTGACGTGCTTGGATGTGTTTGGTTCGACTTCTGAAAGTTTTGAAAAAGCTCAGTAATTTCCTCCTCAGAAAATAGTAACCGGTCTTTGTCATAATCTGTCAAGCCAAGTAAAGGAATAGAAATCTTGGTTCTTGTACACCTATATTTGTTAGAATTGTTGTGTTGTACCAAGATACCAACAAACATTGGGTACCTAATTGTGATAAAGTTGTCTCCTATTAATTCCTTAAAAGTGACGCATGGAGGGTGTCTGTATGCCTAAAATATGAGTCTAACAAGACCACCCATATAATATTATTTTTGTGGAGCAGATAAGCAGCCATTTATCAATTAAAAGGGGGCCAATATTGATCGGGCATCTGTCCATTATCAAAGATATCACATATAGTTCCTCAAGGTAGATACTTCAGATTTCTGCTTTGGTGAACAGGATGTTGGGTACTATTTTGTGCATAACTCTCTAGAAACTAGAATGCACCATTGATGCTTTAGAGTGTCTAGATTGATACTTCTGTTGTCCTGTCAACTTCTCCCGATATCGGGAAGAATTGAAACCAAAATCTTCTTTTTCGAGGAGGCCCGAACAAGCCCTGGTAGCTTCTTCCTCTAAACCATAGAAAATTTTGTTTAGACTTTAGCCAATGAGAATGTAGTCAACATTATTGATCCTGACTTGAAGCAGTTTAGAGTGTACTTCCTTGGTAGATGACACCTCCTTGATAGATGACATGAACTCTGTATTCTCATCTCCTTAGGCTCAATGAGTATAGAAACAGAGGCGGGTAACATTAGATTTAGCCAAAAATTCCTCCACTTGTTCCTGGATGCCTATTTCTTCAAGAGCGAAAGATAAAGTGAGTGGGTTTGAAAATTTATCTTTTCATTTCTTTGAATGCCTCCAGATGGTCCTTGTTCTGAGGCCTGAAGGTTCCAGAATAGGGAAGCTCCAGCTGTGAGCTTTGCAGAACCTCTGGTTTTGGTGCAATAATCTTGGCTCTCTTGTCTTCTTCAGTTGTGGGTTCCTCAGAAAAAGGTCTCTTATCCCCCGTCTTTAATGGGATGGTTGTTCCTTGGTGAGCCATCGTTGTAAATAAAAGGGGAAAGAGCGCGTGTTAGGTGTGAATAAAGTCTGTCAGTTAGCATTACAGAAGTAGGCGTCAATAGTGTGTATAAATGTTGGTAGTGTCGACTTGAAAAAGGAGTATACTGTCGATATGCCTATCGATTGATTATAGTGAAAACAAGTCAACAAGATGATCGACAAGAGGAAAAACATTCAGAGGATTACATGTTAGGTCGACAGTTGCATTTTGTAGAAAGTGGTCGATAAGATTATCGATCGACTACTGTCATGGCATAGGTCGACAAGACTATCGATTGGCATGTGCATCTACCTATCGATTAGTTGGGAATGTAGTCAATAGGAACACAAAGGCAAGGGTGTTGACCAGTACGTCGATAGAAGGCTTTTCAAGCGGCACTGCTTGGAGCTCGACAGGCGAGTACACCGGGAGGCAGAGCTTCACTATGATTAGAAGATCGTAAAAATTCTTAACACTGGGCCCCTTATTTATAGTCACATTTAAGGTTGGTGAAATTGAAGTCGGTTGCTTGCATACAAATCTGGATCTAAAAACCCACTATCAGTCGACAAGGCTTTCGACCAAGAGGGTCAACAGGTCTCAATATGGACTTGTCGATCGTCTTGTGAAAATTGTCAATCATGAAGTCGATATTTGGAAACCAAAACATTGTCGACTAACCTGTCAAAATAAATCCTATTGATCAGCGCGACTGTAAGGATGACGTCCATTTCAAAAGGAATATCATCTCTATATGGTCGGTAGATTTACCAAGCTAGATAGACCGCTAGCGTTGTCGACCCACAATGATCAACAAGTTTCTTCAAAAACATTCTAAATGTAATATTCTATAAGTTAGATCAGAATTTAGGTCGACATGTCAAAGTAAAATGGTTGTCTTCTAATCATCATTTAAAAGAAAAATGATTGTCCCCCTTGATTTAGATTTGACAATCCTAAAAACGTTTTTGTACGAGGTAAAAAAAATCATCAAAAACAAATCTAAATGATAGGAAAGATAAATTCTTAGTTTGCCTCCCAAGTACTGCTTTGTTTATAGTCATGTAGCACAACTTCATGAACATCTCAGTCTGATTCTAGGGCATCTGGAAACTCCAAGTCATCCCTTCTAGTGATGGCTTTGTCTTTGTAGTACCACATTAATTGGTGACCATTAACTGAGAACGTTCCTGATTTCTAACTATGAATGCACATCATTCCTGAGGGATAGATGGTAATTAGTGTGAATTGTCCAGACCAATGAGACCAAAGCTTTCCTAGTAAGAGATGTAGAGTAGAGTTGAATAGAAAAACTTTGTCCCCTTCTAAAATATCCTTTCTCCTAATATGAGAGTCATACCAAATCTTGGTGTGCTCTTTGTAGATCTTTGTATTTTCCTAAGCGTGCATGTGAAGTTCTTCCAGCTCCTATAGCTGTAAGAAGCACTTTTCTTTAGCAAGTCTAACATCCATGTTTATGGCTTTGATTTCCCAATAGGATTTGTGTTCCAGTTCCAGTGGTAGGTGATAAGATTTCCCATAGATTAGCAAATAAGGGGTGGTTCTTATAGGTGTCTTATAAGTAGTCTGATATGCCCAAAGAGCATCATCAAGTTTAGATGACCAATCTTTTCTTGATTTGCTCTCTATTTTATTAAAAATTTGCTTGATCTACTTGTTGGAGACCTCAACTTGACTTGTAGTCTGAGGGTGATACAGGGTGTATATCTGATGCCTCACCCCATATCGCTTCAGTAGAGCCTCAAATTTCTTTTCAATGAAGTGTGAACCTCTGTCACTTATTACAATACGTGGAACTACAAACATAGGAAAGATGATTTTTGTGAATGGACACATGACCATCTTAGAGTCACACGTTGATGACGTATAGCCTCCACCCACTTTAAGATGTAGTCAATGGCCACCAACCTGTATTTATTCCCAGAAGATGGTGGAAAAGGTCCTACAGAGTCTACCCCCAAACATAAAAGATCTCTACTTCGATCCATTCAGTAGAGGCATCTCGTTACGTTTGCTAATATTCCCAGTGCACTGACATACATCACATTATTTAGTGAAGTGTGTACATCTTCAAATATGTTGGCTAGTAAAAACCAGAGTTCAAGATTTTTAAAGCCATCTTCTTAGAGCCACCATGTCCTCCATAGGGGGCTACATGACATTTTTTAAGTTTGAACGAGCTTTGTCATGATCCACACAATGACGATATACATTGTCTGTGCAGTATCGAAAGAGTAGGGGATCATCCCTGAAATATTTCTTGATGTCATACAAGAATTTCTTCTTTTGATTATAGGTCATTCCTGGAGGAAACTATTGGCATGCCAGGTAGTTGCAAAAATCAACATACCATGGAGTTATTTGATCAAGAGAATGAATAAAAATCAGTGATTCTTCTTGATAGGATTTGTTGATAGGGAGTGAATTGTTTTCTTCCACCTTTATTCAAGAGAGGCGATCAATGATGACATTCTCTGTCCCCTTTTTGTCAACAATCTCATGATCATATTCTTGCAAAAGAAGGGCCCACATTAGGAGATGTGGTTTGGTGTCTTTCTAGTGCATGAGATATTTAATTGCCCTGTGATCAGTATATGTTGTCACCTTCCCACCTAACAGAAAGGATCTAAATTCTTCGAGGGCATAGATGATGGCTAACATCACTATTCTCAGTTGTGGTGTAATTAATTTGAGCCCCGTTAAGATTTTTGTTGGAATAGTAGATGACATGATGTTTCTTATCCTTCTTCTATCCTAGGACAGCCCCAACTGCATAATCACTAGCATCACACATTATTTCATTGGGTAGGTCCCAATCTGGGGCTTGTATTATGGGAGCAGTGGTCGAGGCATCTTTGAGGGTATTATAGGATTTTTAGCACTTTTTGTCAAAGATAAACGAGGTGTCTTTTACCAATAGTTTGGACAAGGTCTTTGTGATCTTTGAAAAGTCCTTGATAAAAAGACAGTAATACCCTACATGTCCCAGAAAACTATGGGAAGAAGGAATTGAAGAAGGGGTGGAAGTTGAGAGATTGCCTATATCTTGCTTTTATCCATCTCTATACTGGGTTCGGACACCTTGTGTCCCAGGAATATTCCTTCTCATACAATAAAATGTCACTTCTCCCAGTTGATGACTAACTGCTTTTCTTCACATATTTTGAGGACCAGGGATAAATTCTTTAAACAATCTTCAAACGATGACCCATACATAGAGAGTTCATCCATGAAGACTTCCATGACCTCTTCTATTAGATCAGAAATTATGGCTGAGATGCACCTATGAAAGGTGGCTGGGGCATTGCACAGACCGAACGACATGCCCCAAAAAGCATATGTCACATACAATCAAGTGAATGTGGTCTTTTCCAAATCTTCTGGATGAATGTAAATCTGATAAAATCCAGAATACCCATCTAAATAATAGTAGTTTGAGTGATGTGCCAATCTCTCTAGACCTTTATCGATGAAAGGAAGAGAGAAATGGTCTTTGTGTGTTGCTGCATTTAGTAGTTGTAGTCTATGCACATGTGCCAACCAATCACTATACGAGTGGCTAATTCGTTTCCTTCAATATCCTTTACTATTGTCATCCCACCGTTCTTGGGAACCACATGAACTAGACTCACCCAGTTTCTATCACTAATAACATAGATAATACCTACATCCATCAGTTCAATGACTTCTTTGCATACGACCTCTCACATTTTGTCATTCAACTTTATTTGACCTTGGACTCATGACTTCACTTCATTGTCGAGGTTGATCTGATGCATGCGCACCATTGGGATGAGACCTTTGATAACATCTATGGAGTATCTGAGAGCTTTTTTCACATTTTTTTAGTTCATATAAAAGTTCCTCTTACTTATCGGCGGCAATTGTTTATTAATGATCACCACATTTCTATTTTCTTCATCAAGGAAATTGTATTTCAGACTTTTTGGATGTGGCCTGAGTTCTGGTAGCATTTTTGGAATGGAAGCATCCTTTGTTCACGCTATAGAGAAGCATATCTTACTGTTTCAGTAGCTCCATAAATTTCTTCTTCCACATTCATGGTTTCCAAGTAATCTAGGATTTCATCAACCTTGGGATCATCCAATCCTAATTTCGAGTTGTTTAGAGATTGCATTAGGGGCTAGACTATAGCATTGTTCTTTTCTATTTTGGTAGATAGTTGATTGCAACAATCGATGAAGTAACTTATTTCTTTTGAAGAGGGACCTCACATGTAATCGAGTATGTGAAAATCGATAGATTCATTCCCAACTCTTAGTGATTTACCCATCAACCACATCAATCAATGCTCGTGTTGTTGAAAGGAAATGTCATCCAAATATTTTTGTTCAAGTGGGATCTTCTGCTACGTTGATGATGACAACATCAAAAGGAATGAAGAAATTACATATCCTGACTGGTATGTCCTCCGCCACTCCAATTGGTTTAGTATAAGAATTAATAGCTAATTGAATTCACATGTTGGATTTAATAATGTCGGTGAGGACCAACTTGGATGTTAAGCTTTACAGAATCAGACTGATGTTGGCTCCTAGATCTACAAGACCATATTTTGTAGATGAATCTCCAATGAGGAAAGGTATAGTAAAGGCACCGGGAACTTCTTTTTTTTGACATATCTGGTTGACAAAAGGCAGATGTCATTTTTGTAAGGCATACTATCTTGACTTCTTCCCTCTTTCTCTTCTTCATAATGAGGTCTTTAGAAACTTGGTGTATGTAGGCATCTCATCTATGACGTCAAGGAGATGAATAATAAGATGAATTCTCTTAATGGTGTCAGGGAATTTGGTGTATCTCTTCTCGAGTTCTGCCTTAATGTAGCAATGCGGATAAGGGGCTCTAATGGGATATTCAGTCACCTTCAACGGCGAAACAAAGGTTGTGGCTCCATTTGACTTTTTCCATATAGGGACCTCTTCTGGTCTGTTAATGCTTAATTCAATGATTGGTACTTTAGGATGTGGAACAGAAGTAGAATTCCTCAAGCGAAGTGTGGCCATTCTTGTTGTTTTGTTCTTGGGATTTTGTTCGGTGTTGGATGGGAATTGTTTTGATGATCTTCCAATTGATGCAGCAATAGAAGCTAGTTGTTAATCGATCATCTGATTGTGGATTTGAAGATCACTTATTTGAGTATTCATAGTGCTCATATGTGTCTGCATGATTGTTAGTATGTTGTTGTTACTCATGAGACATTTCCCCATCTTTTATGTTAAAGACTCCAGACTGGATATAGAATTTCGATGTTGTTGTAAGAGGCTCCCCTTTACCCATTTCAAGTTCCTTACTGTTATGGTTGAGATTTTTTTTTGTTGAAATTTGCATGGTGTTCCACTATCGACATCTTTCCCACTACCCATTGATTGAGAATATTGATTCAGTTGAAATGAGTTTTCTACTATAGAGGTTTTCCCATGAGAGAATCCAAGATGATGGGGTTGTTTATAATTCACATTCTCAATCTCAATGTCTTCTACTTCATGGGTGTAGATGCAGTGATCAATACCATGACCTCCTTCTCCACAAGTGACACACTTTATATACGCCTCATAAAGCGTATGGAATTGATTTCCTTTAATTTATGGATGTCAGATGCCATTTTATCAAGTTTGTTGTTTAATTTCTCAAATTGCTTAAAGTCTACTGATTTGTTGGTGGCAGACACAGTTCCTGATGAACTCCTATCAAAATCTCAACCTTCTTGGAGAGCTGCCATGTTATTGATTATCTCTTTGAAGGTATCAACATCATGTTTCATAAAATCACTGCTAGTTGTAGTGCTTAAAAATGTTCTCATAGTCAAAATAAGGCTATCATAGAAGGTGGTGATAATAAACCTGTCATTGTGTCCATGATGAAAATAGACTCGCATGTACTCCTGATATCTTTCCAATGCATCATGCATGCTTTCAATAGCCTTCTGCCTAAAATTGATAATCTTTAGCTTACATCTCACTGTCTTCTCAACTGTTAGGACTTGTTCACAAAGGCTTCAGATAGTTGTTGCCACACAATAATGCCCTTTTAAGATAGGTACCATTATAAGGCTTCATCCTTGAGAGAGAAAGGGAAACACTTCATGTAGATGACATCTTGTGGTACTCTGTTCACCTTGATAGTATTACAGAGGTTCTTGAAGGCATCTATATGATGATAAGGGTTTTCTTCAAAAGAGTTTCCCCAAACATCTGATTTTGGATCATGTTGATGAATCCAGGCTTCAACTCAAAGTTTGCTGCTGGTATGTGAGGGAGAACTATAGGATCCCAACTGTCATTGACATGACCTATGACTAATGAATGCAGAGAAGGATTTTCTTTAGGGACATTTGCATTAAGGGGACCTCGTACTGCCATTAGATTAATGATGAGATAGGTAGTAAAAGAGATTTACTAATAAAATTGTTGCAAAAATTAGAAGTGACGACTAGTGCTAAGTAGACCTCAGGTGCTTGGAGATTATATGATGCCTTGTCCCCCACAATAGCACCAAAAGTTGATCACTCTTTTTTTGGGCAAAAGTGCAAACACAATTGTCCTAGTCAAAGAAACTGGACTTTGCATTTATACCCAACAAGTAGAGACATACGCAACTCAATGCAGAGTCTTCGTAGTAGTGCGGGGTCAAACATAGGGACAAGGAGAATAATAGAGTAAGAACGCAAAACCTTGTCTTAGTCTAGCCTAATCAAAAGAAATCTTGTGGGTGTTCCTATTAAGGAACATATTTAACCTAGTTAAGCAGTAAACTAAGTTATAAATACCAAAGAAGAAGTAGAAATAGATCGAGAAATAAACATAAAAAGGGACTTGGATTAGGCTTCACCAATCAAGAAAACCACAACCATGTAAACCCTTCAATCTTATTTTATATATATTCTTTATTTATTTTGCAAACATCCTTAAGAAAATAAATGTCCCTTCCTTCGCTCGAAACCCGGGTAGATGTCTATCTAACATGGTTATATCTCTCGAGTTAATAACCAAAAACATCAATGGGAAATAATACAACCTTTGTTATAGCAACTCTTCATTCTCTCAAACAACATTCATATCAAACATCGAAGGAAGGTAGCTAATCATCAGTCAACTCAATTAAACAAGAGTAAAGGAAAAAAAAATTTAAAGAGTATATGTCATAAAATAGAAAGATGAACAATTACATGGTTGGGAGGGCCTGACAGCTACTCTGTAACACCCAGATTTTTATATCACATGAGTGGAAGCAATTTTTTTTTATGGGAGTGTCACAAACATGATAACCATTGCAATAAAAGTAAATGAAACACTTTGCAAAACTATAAAATTGATTCATACATAGCTTTTGATAAAAGGAAAACTACAAATCATCTAGTATACTCTAGTAATAAGACTATGCATAGAAGAGATGTCTAAACTCTGGATCGTCTCGGCAGATGGCACCCCACTAGGCTGAGCTTGAAATATTCTAGTGCTTCACTTGTTCTTTTGATCCTTAACTTCTCCAAATCCTGTGGACATCGCGTCCCCAGCCATGCATTGGGAAAAATAGTCGTTAGAGTAAGTGGCATGAGTATCCTAAAATATACACTACTAACGAACTGAAATTTGACATCATAAACATGAAACTAGCATCAAGCTCTAAATAAAATATGAAACATAAAATCTCTTATTTCTTAATCTAAATTCTTATCTTTCTACCTCATCTTATTCTAGAGTCATGTACTCTAGTACATGGATCTCATGACCTACACCAAAGTGTCTGGGTCATACTTATCTTATCTAGTTCCCTCTCATCATACTCATGGATGAGATTATGGGCATCTCTAATCTAAGGTATATTTTACTTACGAATTTTATCTGACTGTGGCCACCATTATACAATAAGTGCTCCTCTGTTGACATTGAAGTGTCTACTATGGTGCAAAGCACCCTCTGTTGGCACAACGTGCCCTCTGTTGACATCGAAGTGTCCTCTATGGTGTAACACATCCTCTGTTGACACTGAAGTGTCCTCTATGGTGCAACACACCCTCTGTTGGCATAACATGCCCTCTGTGACACCCACAGTGTCTGGCGCAACATTCCCTCTGAATCGTCTCGGGACTCTCTGGTCAGGACTTATTATATAATGTATTATGTGAAGGTTTTGAATTAATTATCTTAAGTCTAGTCTTACTAAACTCTGAATCTGAACTTATCTAAAACTGAGTACTGAACATGTACTGAATTCTGAATTTGAATCTCTACTCTTAAATTCTGAACTGATTCTATTACTGAATCTGAATCTGAATCTGAATCTTTTATTCTTAAATTATGAACTAAATCTTTTACAGAATGTGAATATGGACCTCAATTACTTCATAATTGAGATTGGGTCTACAACCCTTATCATGTATCTTTATTCAAAATTTGGCTACTCACATAGTGAGTAGTCCAAGTCTGAATCTAAATATCTTATTCTTAAGTTCTAAACTAAATTCATTGCTAGATTTGAACATGTATCTCACCATCTGGGTAAACTATTTTTTTTTTTACTTTTATTTGGTAAGATTACTTCATTATCATATTATATCATAAATGAGTCTAATGTCTTATGAGAAAGGATCTGACATGAATATAGAAATACTAAGTATACAAAGTATCTTAAGCCAAGCTTATGAAAGTATCATAAGTACAACATATCTAAAAATACCAATTCTGACAAGATGGTTCAATTCGTCTTATAAAATATGATGTTACCATGAAAATTTGCATATGAACTTACATATTAAACCTTAAATATCAAAATAGAAATCTTATAAAATATTGCATTGCAACCTAATCATAACTTAATGTGTCATTATCTTATAATGCCATCATGAACTCATTTTTACAATACATAGTGATCCCAAATGTACCTTTATTTATAAAAGTAGACCATGTCTTAATATTCTGAAATTCATATTCTTATATTGTAACTAAATTCTACATATTATTTATTCTAAGGAATCTAGTTGTTATATCTTTACATATGTATGAAATCTTAATGGCATGTTTCAACTTGAAATTGTAATACATAGTTATGCCTATAAATATGAGAAATCCTGACAACATATGTGTACAAATCAACAACTAAGTATGGTTACATTATTTGCATATATTTTCTTACAATCTTATTCATTAATTTCGAACATTTCTAAGAAATCTTATAGAAACATGATTCTTTAACTATCTCATGGACTTGGTCCATGGGTCACAACTATTTTGAGCAACATGTCTCTATTTGAAAGTTTAGATATCTGAACGTACATAATGATAGAGATATGATAATATTCTTGTTTGCATTAAAATATTAGAACATTGAACCATACAAATTATGAAAGTCTTATCAGAAGACATGTAAACATATTGAACTTAAAACATGAGTACTCAAGGGCATGAACCACTTACCTCTTGTACAGATGGCATCGATAAGGAAGTCTCGATTCTAAGTTCCATAACTTTAATAACTTGGATATAATCATAGTTTTATCTGTCCAAGCCTATATTCCCTCTTTCTATTTCTAAATCTCAAAACCCCATCTTCCTAACTACATATACCAACTTAGGGTTCTTATTTAGACTAAACATATCTTTATCCTAATATCACCATAAAATCTTGGCATTGCAATAAAATAAAACTCATGCTATATAATAATTATTATCTTTATACTCAATAAGACATAAATCATGTTATGCACTAATATGACATATACTTCATATAATGAGAACAACTCTCAAACATAGTTACATATTTTAAACTTATCACTACTACAGAAATAGCATTCAATGTCGCTTTTCTGGGCGTCGGTTATTAAGGAAAACCGACGCCTATAATATCAGGCGTCGGTTATTTAGGCAAACCGACGTCTATATTCGAAGACCAGCCAGACACAGGTACCGCTTTGTATTCAGTGTCGGCTTACTATAACCAACCGACGCCTAAAAGCACCCGCGAAATCCAATTTTCGACCGAAAAAAATTTGGGCCACATACAACGTCGGGTTTTTAACTATTCACCGACGCCTATTTAAAATGAAATTCTACGCGAAAAGTTCCACTTTAGGTGTCGGTTATCCTTGGATAACCGACGCTGATAATAGTTCCCACCAACTAATTTGGGGTCAATTTTTTACTATCAACCGACGCTGAAGATAATAGACGTCGGTTGTTTGAAACAACCGACGCTATTTGGGAACTTAATAGCCCCGCGAAACAGAGAACTCTTCCCCATTTCTCTGTTTCATTGCAAACCTCCTGCTAGGTCTGGCGATTCTTACTGCCGGTGCTCCCCGCCGTCGTTGCCCCCCTCCCTCGTGCTGCCACCACTGTTGCTCCCCCGTGCCGCTGCTCCTCTCCTCGCCGCCGCGCCGCTCCTCTCCTCAGCTTTCCTCGCCGCCGCGCCGCTACTCTCCTCACCGCCAGTGGCTTCTTTGGTGTTGTCCTTGCCGGCGCCGGCTGCCTGTAGGTCTCTGCTCTGGCCGCTGCTCTCCAGGCTAGGCATTCTTCCACTTCCCTCAAGGTACTGCCTTCTTCCTCCTGCCTTCCTCCGCCTAGGAGGCTGCTTGGGCGGTGCCAAGGCACGCCAAGGCTGCTGTTGGGCATTTTTTTATTTTTTATTTAAGTTATTTACTTATTGGTAACTTGATAAGTAACTCATATCCATTGATGTTGAAGTAAGTTAGGAAGCCAGTTTGTTGACAGTGATATCTGATTATCCATCTGACTTTTGGTTCTTCATCCTATTCATCATGGTGGCATTGCCTCATACTGTGGTCAACTAGGGGAAGTAACATTTGTCTGCAATGTAACTTATCAAAACATGTAGAATAAGTAACTGAAGAACTGGGAGTAGGAACATGTATAATGGGTACATCACAATGGTGAAAATTTAGCTCAAATGAGTGAATTGCTTCATTTTTTTTGAAAGATCTAGTTATACTTCTTATATTTTAATGTGATGTTACTCTATGCATGTTTCATGTTTGGTACACGACTGAAGCAGCAGTATATTAATAAAAAAAAATGATTGTCTTTGTTTCAATATTGTTGAGTATATTGAGAATCCTAATCACCCTTCTTGCTTAATGATGAACTGTAATGCACACATGTGACATGCTTGGAATGTAAATAATGAACTTTTCCCTAAATTGCCAATCATGCTTTTAAAGACATCAATAATCACCCTAACCTGAAGAACTAGGATTGTAGGTATAAGAATGACAGCACATGTATTTGTTGGCCTAGAAACCCGTCCAATATTTACTCATTAGGAGTAAATCTTGGATAGTCCCCGGTTTGGGACTATTCTTGAACACCTAATCTCACTTATGTACTTAGAGAACAACAGGGAAATGCTGCCGAAATTTTCTCGAAAACCCAATACACATTATACACTTACTAGTGAGATTAGGTGTTCAAGGATGGGATAGGTGGTACACATTTATTATATATAAGAATGACACAAATGTGTTTGTTGGCCTAGAAACCCGTCCAAGATTGACTCATTAGGAGTAAATCTTGGATAGTCCCCGGTTTGGGACTGTTCGTGAACACCTAATCTCACTTAGGATGTAAGTGTATAATGTGTATTGGGTTTTCGAGAAAATTTCGGTAGCATTTCCCCATTTGTTCTCTAAGTACATATGTACTTAGAGAACAGTGGGGAAATGCTGTCGAAATTTTCTTGAAAACCCAATACACATTATACACTTACTAGTGAGATTAGGTGTTCAAGGATGGGATAGGTGGTACACATTTATTATATATAAGAATGACATCAAATGTGTTTGTTGGCCTAGAAACCCATCCAAGATTGACTCATTAGGAGTAAATCTTGGATAGTCCCCGGTTTGAGACTGTTCTTGAACACCTAATCTCACTTAGGATGTAAGTGTATAATGTGTATTGGGTTTTCGAGAAAATTTCGGTAGCATTTCCCCATTTGTTCTCTAAGTACATATGTACTTAGAGAACAGCGGGGAAATGCTGTCGAAATTTTCTTGAAAACCCAATACACATTATACACTTACTAGTGAGATTAGGTGTTCCAGGATGGGATAGGTGGTACACATTTATTATATATAAGAATGACATCACATTATACACTTAGGATGTAAGTGTATACCCTAATCTTTTCCTAATATATACTTGTTTCCTAATATATACTTGTTTTCTCTGATCATAGAATGGATAGATCATGGATGTCCATTTGTAATCGTTGCACCCCAGAGTTTATATCTGGTCTTGATCAGTTTATTAGATTTGTCAAGGAACATAGGAAAAAACCTACAGAAAGGTTCTACTGTCCATGTAGGCATTGCGGTAACAACTTGAAAGTCAACACTAGTGAGGAAATCAAAAGTCATGTCATGTGCAACGAGATTGTACAAGGCTATACAGAATGGCACTGGCATGGAGAGATTTCAAAATCGAAACCAGTAGATGTCGATAGCAGTGCTTGGGTGGAAGAAGAAATTGCCTCCGATGACATAAATGTGAACGAACCAGTTCCAGCAGACATCGTTGATGCGATGCTGGATAGTTGTAGGGTAGAGCACACTGATCCACCTCCTATCTTTAGAAACATTGTGCATGATGCTGAGATACTGTTATACACAGGTTGTGCTAAGTTTACGAAGCTTAGCGCTGTGTTGAGATTGTATAAGTTGAAAGCTAACAATAGATGGAGCGACAAAAGCTTCACTTCATTGTTGACTTTGTTGAAAGAAATGCTTCCTGAAGAAAACGAGCTGCCAATCTCAACATACCAGGTAAATAAAATGTTGTGCCCAATGGGAATGGAGGCCAAGAAGATACACGCATGCCCGGATGATTGTGTATTATTTCAAAAAGACTATGTAGATTTGAAAGATTGTCCAAAATGTGGTGCGTCAAGGTATAAATTGACGACTTCGGGGGAGTCCAAAACTGGTTCTCCTGCCAAGGTGTTGTGGTATCTACCTATAATATCACAGTTTCAACGCTTGCTTGCAAATCCTAAAGATGCAAAGAATTTGAGGTGGCATGCAGATGTTAAGAAAAATAATGATGGGATCCTACGACATGCGTCTGATTCCCCACAGTGGAAGAAGATTGATCTATTGTACCCCAAATTTGGTGAAGAAGATAGGAATCTAAGACTTGGGCTTTGTACAGATGGGATGAATCCGTACGGGACATTGAGCAGCCAACATAGCACTTGGCCAGTCATGCTTGTTATATACAATCTTCCTCCCTGGATGTGTATGAAAAATAAGTACGTTATGTTGTCGTTGTTGATATCGTGCCCTACACAACCCGGAAATGATATTGATGTTTATCTTGAACCTTTGATTGATGACTTAAAGAAACTTTGGGATGAAGGTGTGATGACCTATGATGCTTTAGCAAGAGAGACATTTTGTTTGCACGCTATGTTGTTTTGCACTGTTAATGACTTTCCAGCATATGGGAATTTGTCTGGATATAGTGTCAAAGGAGCTAAAGTGTGTCCTATATGTGAAGAAAACACTGATTCAATAAGACTAAAACATGGCGGCAAGACTGTATATCTTGGTCATCGAAGGTTTCTTTCAAAATTCCATTTGTATCGTAGGAAGCGCAAAGCATTCAATGGATGGAATGATGAACGGAGTGCACCTAAACCTATACCAGGGGATGTTGTTTATGCAAGAGTAAAAGACATTGTCAATGAATTTGGTAAGAAATCACAATGTAGTATGGCCACACGGAGTGACAATTCTTCATTCAAGAAGAAGTCAATATTTTGGGATCTTCCTTATTGGAGTTCTTTGACATTCAGGCATTGTATCGATGTAATGCACGTTGAGAAAAATGTCTGTGATAGCATCATTGGTACTCTGTTAAATATACCAGGTAAGACTAAAGATGGGATAAAATCTAGACTGGACCTACGTGAAATGGGAATAAGGTCAGAATTAACAGAATTACGTGAAATGGGTAATAAAAGAACATACTTACCTCCCGCTTGTTACACATTGTCTAGAAAGGAGAAGAAAACTTTTTCTGAATGCTTGGTAAAAGTTGAGGTGCCACATGGTTACTCATCCAACATCCGTAGATTGGTATCAATGAAAGATCTGAAGTTGATAGGTCTTAAATCTCATGATTGTCACACTCTAATGCAACAAATATTGCCCGTGGCAATTCGATCTATATTGTCAAAGCATGTAAGGTTTGCAATTACCAGACTTTGTTTCTTTTTCAACAGTCTATGCAGCAAAGTTATTGACCCTGATACTCTCGATAATTTGCAAAGAGAAGTGGTTGTTACCCTATGTCAGATTGAGATGTATTTCCCTCCTTCATTCTTTGATATCATGGTACATCTTGTTGTCCACTTGACTAGGGAAGTGAAAATGTTGGGACCAGTTTTCTTGCATTGGATGTATCCCTTTGAACGATACATGAGCGTTTTTAAAGGTGATGTTCGAAACCGTTATCGGCCTAAAGGGAGTATTATTGAAGGTTATGTGGCGAGAGAGGTTATGAAAAGATTGGCGAGAAGGGTGAACCATTCATATTGGCATCACAGGCGAAACAAATATTCTATATCGATGATCCTGCAAATGATAAATGGTCAGTTGTTGTTCATGGTAAAAGACAGTTCATTGAAGATCCTATAGATGAAGAAGAGTACTATGATAAGTATGATGACTCCAGTCCATTCTCAGTTGGGTTGCCAACTCCACAAAATATTGAAGCTAATGATGACTTATATGTGCACGAAGATCACAATGAAGGATTGTTAATTGATAAAAGATCACAATTTTAGAGACATGTATGTTTATAAAAATGCTAAATGTTTGCCTTTTTCTAGTTAATACAAATGCTAAATGTTTGCCTTTTTCTAGTTAATACAAATGCTAAATGTTTGCCTTTTTAATGACATTTTCATATGGCTGACCATGATGAGCATGATGTCCATGATGAGCATGAAGTCCATGATGAGCATGCTGTCCATGCCGAGCATGGCGAGGATACCAATGTAAGTTCTAAAAACATATCCTGTATTTCTATAAAATTCATTATCTTCTAGTTATGTCATATATCTTATATTTCTATATTGGGCTAATTCAGTGTGTTTATTTTTGTCAAATTTTAGGTTGATGATGCACATGTACCCACTGAAGCACTGGAGCAACTTGATGCGCAGCACCAAACACTTAACAAGAAAAGAGGCATCACTCTGTTGAAGAAGGTAATAGCGCTTAGTGGAAGTGGATCCAAATTGGTTGTGGAGTTTGATAATGGAGGAAATGCAATTGGAGTGAACCGCAATAATTTTGTAAACTATCTTGGGTGTACCACTCGGAGCCATTGTGGTGTTAAGTATGATAATTGGCATAAAGTTCCTCAGGGGAAAAAAGACTTGATATGGAAGGATTTATGCGTGAGTTATTATTATTTGCAATTCTATTTTGTAGATTACAAATTCTATTATTTGCAATTCTATTTTGGATACTAGTTAATAACATTTCTATTTTACAGAATCTATTTGCATTAGATGAGAAGTTGCATCGTAAAAGTGTGATGCAACGCGCTGGAAAGATGCTTAGGAATTATAGGACAAATCTGAACAGAGAATACATAAAAGAGGGTGATAAGAAAAAGAAGTCAGCCCTTGAACAATGGAACTTCTTGGACAAAGAAGATTGGGACAATTTTGTTGCTTCAAGAAAATCTGAAGAATTCAAGGTATTAGGTGTCACTCCCAATTTAATTAATATATATTGTATTCACCTATTCAAGATTAACATTTATTGATACTAACCAAATCATTAATGTGCATACTAACTAGGCCCTCAGTGACACACAAAAAGCAAGGCGTGCACTGAATGTGCATGACCACACTATGGGTCCAAAAGGCTATGCAAGCGTTTGCCAAAGACTACATGTGGAGTCTGCGGCTACTCAGGAGTCTGCTCCTACTCAGGAGTCTACTCCTACTTAGGAGTCTGCCACACCCATGCCTCGCCATGATATCTGGATAGCTGGGAGGCAAAACAAGAAGGGTGAAATAAAGAAGCTCGTAACTGCTGAGGCGGCTGCGAAAATGGTAAAATACAACTCTTAGAGCAATCGTTTGAATATTGATTATTTGTGGTGTTAACTTACCAATTTCTGTTGATGGTGATTAGCGGGAGCTGCACGAGCAAAGGAAACAAGGCACGTTGATCCCTCAGGGCACAAGGGATGAATTGACAGTTGCTATGGGTAACCCAGAGAATCCTGGACGTGTTAGGGGTGCAGGCACTGGTGTGGGCATCAAAGCATTCTTTGGGCCATCCCAACGCAAACCCAGAGCGGGACTTTCTCAAGAAGAGGTAACCTATTCTTTTTTTAGAATGTTACTGCAAAAGGAAATTCAATAATAAGAAGCTAATGTTTCTTTTATCCATGTATAGGAGAATAAGAGAGTCGAGGATATAGTTGCTAAGAAGGTCAACGATGTAGTTGCTGAGAAGGTCAAGGAAGAATTGTTGCGGTGGCAGGCATCTCAGGCTTCCAATCAGCCTATGGCGACCCACTCTTCTCCTGATGCACAGACTGTGAGTAATCCTGGAGACCCATCGCCTAACACGTCTGTTGTAAGTATTGTTTATGACATTGTAGCTAGTCTTTTCAAGATGATATGTTTTCAAGATGATATGTATATATGTAGAACATTCTTTACGTAAATTTGTAGGCATTGAAGCCATGCCGCTTAAGAATACAAGACTATGTTGTTGCAGAGGCGTAGGCTTACCCGTCCCTTCCTGGGGAAAGGTTTCACGGGACTCCAATGCCACAGGGCTACGTTCGTGTGGGCCCATTACGTGTGTTACCCGATTGGAGGGAAGCTACATTGCCATATCCCCACCCGGATATTGATACACTTGCTGAGGCAGAAGGCGGGGTCAAATTGTGGCCCACAGCAGATGTCGTCTACACTACTGAAATTGTAAGATAAATTTACATTGATTTAGACTATTAATGTGTATATATGATGTCAACTGATCTGAAATTATATATACATGTTAAAAAGAAGACACCAGGAGCACCTAGGCCTCCACCTCCACTTCCCGCATTACCAACTTGGGTTCCAACTGACCTAACATACCTGTTAGGTCCTGCTTGTAGGGGAATGGCATGTTGGCTACGGGCACATAATATACATTGCCCGATAATTGTTTCTTTAGATGCAGATTATGCAGGTCAATCATACGATAGCTCTTTATTTATACAAGATATTATTGAGTTGTTTATGTATGATTGGCTGAATACATGATTGATAGAGACATGGATAAGGTGAGATCTTGTTTATACATCCATATACCTTGTGTAAGATCCGGTGATTTGGCTTCTTATATATTAATGCATACGTAATACATGTTTTGCAGCTACTTAGTCGAAGATCATTGCAAACAATTTGCATTTGATCATGTGGGATTTTTGATTCCATCATTGATTAGTATGGTAGCTAAAGACCCTGATAATGTTCAACAATACTGTATAGATGCTTTTACAATTTTTGGTCAGCAAAAGAAGACGATAATAATAGCTCCATTCAATGTCAAGTAAGTTTACTTTATTTATAATTTGGACTTAAGAAAATTCCATTTTTATTGTGCATTTTGAGTTATTAATTGTTAACTTTTTACCTGTAGCGGTAAACATTGGGAGTTACTAGTTATTGTCCCCTGGACGTTCACTGTTTATTATCTAGATCCCGCGGGAAGTACATTAAACACTAAAATTGGACACGTAATGAGAATGCCATTATTCTGGTGAGAAATATTTCATTTTTGTATCTGTTAACATCTGTTATTACATTACTATTTACTTATGTAATTTACTGTGTTATATTAACATGTAGGGGTTTAGATGCATTCAAAAGGCTGGAGGAACGGTCCCAAGGAAAAAGAACCAGCCAATAAATTGGCAGAACGTACAAGTAAGTTCTCGACTCCAATGTATATATTATTGATGTGAATTGTGCTTAGTTGTATTATTTTGTATGTTTCAATTTATAGTGCGCTACACAAGACAATGGCTGGGCATGCGCATACTATGTGATGTGATTTATGCAGATGATTATCAAACATGCCGCATTGGACATCGATACCATACATGAGGTATTATATATAGTCTCATTAGTTAGTATGAAATATATCAATCTTATTTTTATATTATTACTTATATATATACATCATTCTCTTTGCAGGTGTTTAAAACTGACAACACTATAGGTAAATGCTTAAAAAATATACATGCTCCATATATGATGGAAGCATTAAATGAAATAAGAGAAGAATGGGCAAAAGCCATACAAGCAGTGGCAACTGCAAGATATAATTGGGATGTTGATAGCGATAATGAATGATACTTTGTAAATGAATATTTCTGAATGTTAATACATGTATTTGAATGTTTCTATATGTGTGAATGTGAGAATTGAATTGATGTCTGAATGTATCTACTTGTGTGAAATTTTCCTTGGGACTTTTGTAGGTTTGTGGCCTGTTTGTAGGATGATATCAATGGATGTCGTAAACCTACAGTTCAGAAAACTGAACTGCAGGTTCTCAACCTGCTGACCAGCCACAGCAGGCCTGCAAACTGATATGAAAAAAAAAATACATATAGGCGTCGGTTATTTATAGAAAACCGTCAGCAAAGACCTACAGCGTCGGGTTTCTGAACAAAACCGACGCCTAATGTGGCAACAGCCGTACTGGAAATGGCGTCGGTTGTTCGTGTCAAACCGACGCCTATTTAACATATAGGCGTCGGTCTTTTAGTAGATAACTGACGCCAAACTGGTTCGCGCCACAGAAAACAGCGTCATCTAGGACACTTTCTGCGTCAGTTACCAAGTAAACACCGACGCTATAGTCCATATAGGCGTCGGTCTTTTAGTAGATAACCGACGCAGAATGTGTCCTACATGACGCCATTTTCTGTGGTGCGAACCCTTTTGGCGTCGGTTATCTACTAAAAGACCGACGCCTATATGTTAAATAGGTGTCGGTTAAAAAACTGACACCGAAGTGTTCAACCTTTAGCGGCGCCCACGTAGGCATCGCTCAGAAACCGACGCCAAAGGGGGTTAAACAACCGACGCCAAATGCTGTTTCTGTAGTAGTGTATTGACTCAATTAGGAAATCAAAGTAGAATACCATCACATTACTAATATCATGCCTAATTGGCCATACATATATCACTTATAGTGTCAGGATAATCATTTATTATTCTTTCATAATGGCTACTCATCTAAAACTAAATGTTAATATAATAGCACAAGAAACTTCATCAAATCTCCACAAAAGTACTCATATAATGTAGGAATGATTATGTATTAAAATATTAGGTCATTTAAAAATCATAAATGGGTGAAATACCCAAAATACCTTTATTAGGGTTTATATCAAAAACCTCAATAAAACTTCATATAATAGATATTAGGCTTTGAAATCATGTTAAGAACATCATAATACACATGCAGTAAAATTTGCATGAATTTCTAAATTCGTTTGCTATTTTTAATTGACAAAACATCAAAATCATATAGTTTGGCATTCCCAACACATATAAAATTAGCAGACATCAAAATCATATTCTGGGGATATTTTTAGAATATAGTACATTCAAAGAGCTTTCCGTGGGTACCTTATTTGGTAAAATTGGAGTTCCCAACCTCAATATATAAATTTTAGAAGCTTACCTAACCTTGGCCAATCTTGGCCGTCAAGATTTGATCTGGCGGCACCCATCTCAGGCCTTAGGTCCGGCGCCTACCTTCCGATCCCTTTGTGTTCTTGTATGTGTAAGCAGCAAAATAGAGTACCGTTGCGCCCAAGACCTCTGGCGAGGTCAAGCTCCCACTTCTGGCCATGAACTCCTTAGGTAACTGCATCCCTAACTCCGTCACGATCTATACTCCATGGACGGCGCCTTATTTGCGCCCTGTGTGGATGAGATTGCAGATCCCCAAACCAAAACCACGCTAGCGGTCGCCGCCCCTCCTGGTCTTCTTCTCTATCACGAATTTCCTCTCTTCTTGTCATGCTTCATGAAAACCCTAGATCTAGGTGCATGAGGGCTTATGTGCCGAATTCGTGAAGATTTTATAGAATCTTGGCAAAAGAATCTCGGGAGGAGCCCCTTCTTCATCAGACTCTATTCAAGCCCGTAAAACAGAGGGTGCGGCTCTCCAGTCTGTGAGGACTGGGGTCACCCCCCTTTTTTATTTTTATTTTCTTTTCTATAAAACTCCAATTTCTAGAAATTTTTATACACACCACCACATGACCCCATTTGAACTCCAATGTTGGGATAACTGATATATTATCATTATCTTATTATGGAAAAGATATCAGGTCCAAAATAATTATAAAGACATTCTAAAAATATCTTTTAATTAATAATTAAATAATTAAAAAATTAATTAGGTAGGCCTCCAAGTAAATCACAATCATCTAAAATTTCTTCCACCATCTTATATTCTAATTAGCCATCTACTAAAATTATTATCATCACTTATTAGGAGAGCTACATACTATATTCCCAATTTTGTACTTCAAGGACCCACATGTGAATCTTAATTGGCTCAATCATGATTGAATAAGGTTCTAGGGTCCCCAGACCATTCCATGGCCTTTCAAAAGGTCCATTATATATTCTCAATTATAGAACTAAGACATGAATCAATATTCACTCAATAGAAGATTTTATATGATACATTAGGTCACATTACTTTACTTCCTTAATAATGAGACCTAATTTGGTCTAGAGCTCAAACCAGTAACTCAAGTCTTCATATTATATATATATATATATATATATATATATATATATATATATATATATATATATATATATATATATATTCATCACATTATTGTTCACATCAATAATTCATTTATATTCATATATACATGACTACAATCATACACATTTAAGCCATTATGTGTGTATTGGCTGACCAGATGACTTGTATTACAAATTTTGTGAACTTAATTACATACCTAGCTATGGTTACGTTCATTAGGTCCCTTGGCATGCCTTTACTAAAAACCCCACATTAAAGTCTTACTTTAGCTATGAAATTGAGGATGTTACATACTCCCAACCCAAGTTAGGGTTTAAGCCATGCATGTCTGAAGAAACAAAAAGAGTACAACTAGAATAAGACATGATGCAAAAAATAGAAAGATAATATTAATACAAGGGTAGATTTAATGGTTGATCTACCAACCTTCCGGTTGGTCTCTTGGTGGTCGACAGTGGTGTCGATATCTTGAGGCAAGAAGGTCTTTTAGATCAATGGCGATGACAAAGGAACCGGTAAGTAGCAGGGTCGACATGCTTTGATCAAGGGATCTAGGAAGGTTTATAGATCTCATCCTTCAACTTTATAAATTGAGAAGCTTTGGGAGCAACCTCTCAGTGCTCTAACTCCAAAGATTTAAGATTTCATGTTCGGATATGCTAGGGGCATATTTATAAGGTCGAGGTTGTCAACCCCTCTTCATCGATGTCGATGGTTTCCTATCATTGGGATTGTCAACATGTAGGTCAATAATGGATCTCATTATCAATGTTTGTCGATCGATAGGTATGTCGATCTCTTCTCATTGTCAAAAAAAGTTCTTCCTTGCAAGGGATCTGATGACCTTGCTGTCGATAGAGCTGTCAAGGTGATTCCTTGACAATTGTCTTTTAGACATTGATAATGACATTGGTGTAGTCTATCAGTTGAAGAATCGATGGGAGTCGAGGTCCTCTTCTTGACAGGTGTGTCGAGCACTGGATCGATAGCTTCATACCAACAAGTGTCTATCGGTGTCGATGGCCTGGGTTGTCTATATTGTATTGAAATTTATGAAATTTGGCCTTCTATTAGACACTCCCTCACTCAACAAGTGGATGTGGAGGTTCTTCAATTCATTAGGTTGGTGCTCGATAAGTCTGTCGACCTTGATTCGATAGCGTTTGTTGATCCTCTTGGTGAATACCTCTTGTCAATTGAGTGACCCACTATCTGAACCAAGGCCTTTTGAACAATTGCTCAGACGTCATCGATTTCAATTAAATGGCGTCCAATTCCTTCGAATATCACCAAAACTGAATTAGAAGTTATCGTTTAAGTGAACTAAAATCAAAATGGTAAATCTAAACATCTAAACATTATTTATAATGACTTTTATTATGTAAAAAGCTATTAAAATTGCACCAAAACTGATGTTATCACTAGTATACCAAGACCTTGGGAAAATAGTTAATGACCAACCTATTTTTTCTAGCCCTATCTATCTAAGATATAAATAGAAACTTAGGCATAATTAATTTTACTTGAAATTGTCTTGTACACTAATTAATGAAGGATAACTGTAAGACCCCTGGCCGAGCTTTTTGGTTGATCTTTCTTGCTTAGAATAATTATATGCTTAAAATCATTAATCTAATCATGTGATGTTCTTTTATAACATGTGGCATGCTTATGTTTCAAGTTTGGTCCATTTTGGATGTTGTTTGAGCTTGATATAAATTTACGTGCTTATTTTGGACCTAATTGCAAGTTACCAATGTTTAGGGTTTATCTTGCAATATCCACATATGCATTGTGTATCCCACATGTTTTGGCATCGTGATGGAGAGAGTAGCATCCTATAACCTTGTTAGATCATGGTTTGATATGATACCATGTTGTGTTGATGTCTAGGATTTGCTTGGATGCCCTAGTTTTATGTTTGTGCTTTTAAGCACCTTGGTCGCTGAGAATCTTCAATGTTCATCGAGGTTCATATTTCTCATTGATCTTGTTCATTGGTCACTAAATTTATCATTAGTCATATGGTTTTATGGTTTAGTTTGGTCACTTGCTTTTCTTGGTTTCAATGACCTGTGTTGCATGCATGTTGTGTGCTTGCATGGCCAAGATATTGTGGAAACATGACATGTTTAGTTGGACACTAACTTCCCTTCTATATTTCAAACCCTTGGATATATATACATATATCCTTGCATGTAAGTGATCCTTTTACACTTTCTACCTCTCCTCTTACTTGGAGCTCGTCCCTTATGTTCTTAGTAGTGCCTGAGCATGGTGCAAGTGGTCGATCCATTTTGCTTGTAAGCTAGGGTTTGGATCAACCCTTCCATGGAGATCATTTCATGATCCTTTGTTGTCTTCTTGATTTTGATAAGAGATTCACCTTTCTTGATCTTTGTTTTGTTGCAACCCTTCCCCTCTTCTTTCTCTTGACTAAATCCATGGGTCTTCATGGTGTGCTCCTTGAGGAACTTCTCTCTTTTTGGCTGAATCAATGGTCTTCCATGGTAGTAATCAAGTTGAGTGGAAGACTTCTCTCTTTCTTGTCTTTTCATCCTAGGATTTTTCTATCCATCTTGTGCTCCTTTAACCTTTGGTTTTGCTTCTGTCTCTAAGGTGATGCTAGTTAGGTCATGAGGTGGTTATCAAGCTAGGTTTCCTCCCTTTTATTGGAGAATCCTTGCTCCTCAATTATTGCTTGCATTTACCTTGCATGCAAGTAATCTACTCTTAAAACATGGTTCTAAGTAGAATCCTACCCTATATTTTGTAGACTCTTTCTAGGGTTTGTATGTAACTTGATTTATGTAGTTAAAACACACCCATTTTATATTTTGTAAACATGGATACATTTTATATCCTCTGAAGTTGCATCCTACCCTATATTTTGTAGACTCTTTCTAGGGTTTGTATGTAACTTGATTTATGTAGTTAAAACACACCCAAATGCCACTAACTAATCAAGTAAAACCCTAATTTTGTAGTTTCCATGGCCATAGATCCATTATAGTGTCAAGACTTGTTGGATGGTGAAATGAGAATTCCTAAGGGAAACTCAGAGCACACACTATTTAGTAAGTGAGGTGCAAGTGATAGAGTGTCCTTGTCATCTTGACCCCAAGGTTTTAGTATTGATGCAGTCATACCTCACCAGGAGAAATGGTTGGGGTCGTGTATCAGTGTACATGATGTGATAAAGGATAGTTGTGGTTGTACCTTAGATTATTGAGTTTGTATACCCTGTTCACTAATGTCGTGACCTATATACCAAGGCGGACTAGGATGTTTCACGGTTGGATTTTGTATGTCACTATGGAAGACTCGTACTAACCAAGGTCAGATGAGTACATAGGAGTTCGGCTCTCCTAGATCATGTATGACCCTATTTTTGAATCCACATTGGACATTTGGAGTATGAGTAGTATACCTCATCTCCTCAGGGCATGAAAAATGTGTACAACCATGTAGTATATATGTGCATGGTTAAACATGATTCACATTGGATGTTTACTCTTTCCTTATTTCTATTACTTCTTAGTTGTTATATAATGTAGTAAGAGAAATAAACTATTATACATGTTCTTCATATTCTTTCTAAAAATATGTTTTGATCTCCTTATCTCTTAGAGATGCTTAATCTACTTAACTTGTATAGTCAATTCTAATTATTCATTTTGTTGAATCTTCTCATCCTTCTTAATAATGATATATCCTTCTATGTTTCAATAAATGGTGGAGTGTTATATCTCTCACAAGGACATGAGTCTCACCCTTGTGGTTCACCACATCATTTTAGGTGGTCGTCACTGGTGTGGGTAGGAAGGAAGAGAAGCTTAGAGATCAGTGAAGACAAAATGTTGGATAGCTTCTAGTGTTTTGTAGTCGAGTCCTAATGTCATCCATGTACTCTCAGTTCCATTAAGGGATGTGTTTTCTTGTAGATATTGTACCATGATATGTGTTTGGCAGTATGCCTTTGTTGTATATAAGTGGCTTGTACATGTGAATTGATCTTTTGTAGCAGGTATGTAGTAGATGGCCATTGTATAGATGTAAATACCCAGTATGGTATGTGATGTGTTACAAGTTTTGGACCTTCATGTAATATGTTTCCGAATAGTGATGATTGTATGAGATCGGTTTTAATTTACCTACTTTTACAGACATATAGTTTCTCAGTTTTTGATTGTGCACTTTGTTTTGAGTGATCTCATTAATGTGGCATCATGGTGTCACAAAAACCATCACCATGTAAGCGGAATGAGTTGAGGTGTCTAAGGGAGGATGTTTAGTGAAAGTTCCAACATATAATTACTCCCAATCCACTTAGGTGGTGGAGTGTTTCCTCACATAATATACTAACCTAGAAGGTGATTTCTACTACTTTGATAATCATAGATCCTAAAAAAAGCTACCAACCCAAACAAGTATGTAGAGAACAACATAAATTACAACTTTTGAACAACCTTGTAGTTGAAAGGTGATCAATGAGACTAGAATCCCAAGTTTGAATTTGTAAATCACCCTTTGGTAGGGAACAATATCCTTCTTCCCTATACCCTAATGAAGGTACTCTAGTGACCTTTTATGTTCAACAAAAATCGTATTTAGACAATTGAGTAAAGTAGTCCATACGTTGTTGTCGATAAGAAGATTGTCACTTAGTTATCACATTGATCTTGTCCATTTTTTTAGTTTTACATTAAAAACTTTTCCCATCGAGAAATTATTTTCTTTATAATACTAAATGTTCCAAGAAAAAATGATTTTATGGAATCTTGTTGATGATTTATTTAGATGAGTCAAAATTAAGGAGGTCTGAGAAAAACCTTAGAGTCACCCTGAATGGGTACATTGTTAGTAACACGTAGACTTCAAGGTAGACTTATACTAGACATTAGTGACATGATATGCAGAGAAAATTAGATGGTTGGTTGAATCCTTTAAAGGGGTGGAGACTAATACATATTGAACCATTGATAGACCAATTTTGATCAAATCTTTAAGGAGTAAAGTGTTGTGACATACTCAGTTTTGGGAACTAACTTTATTTTAAGATATGGTTTGTAATATTCACCAAACTTGAATTCATTTTACAGATTGATCCTTTACTCCAAGTTCAATATATGATTTCCTTGTCCAAAACCATGTAAATTCATTCTAATTAGACCCTAGGGAAATTTATTATCTTCAAATAAGCTTTTCCCTTCTTTTCAATTTTTTTTTACAAAACTAGTCCCTCTATCAACTACCTTATGTCCTCTATAAAAATTCAAAATATTTGAGGCTAGATATCTTGATTTCACCTCTTGTTCACATAATACTCTCGATTGTACATCTAATGGATTTGGAATGAACACAAAATAATACTTAATATTATAAAACTAAATTGTGAGGTGATAGGTGAAGGAAAATTCAATGATCTACTTTTAAAGAATTAAAGTAGTTATTAACATGTATATACATAAACACAATGGAAATAGAATCTATGGTTAAATAGTCTAGGTATTTGTAGAACTTATTAAAAAGTCAAGTAATGATAGGTTTAAATGCTTACTTTTAATATTAATTAATTAACTTTGGTAATAAGAGAAATGCCTCTCCTTCCCCTTATCTTACGTTCCTCCTCTTCTAGTTATATGGAAGAATGGAAAGGCCATTCACCCTGATGAAGCCACCCTAAACCTTGAAGCCAAATCCGTCCCCTTTACATTGAAGTTCCTCACCCAGACAATCATCTCAAGCAATGACTTTTAACCCTAACAACTGTCACCATACACAATAGATCTAAAATGGCAGTGTCATTATAGTTGTTGTTGCACCTCCACGCAACCAACTAAGATACCCTCAGAATGGATTGATCCCTTCCATACATGATCCTCTCCAATAGAAAACAAACACTAGAGCTATCCCCTCTCATCCTGTAATATCTATGATCCCGACCGTGATCGATCACGGACAAACTTGTAAACTCCACAATGTTTCTAGAAACTCCTCCACTAACTACCACCATCCAGTGTGGACTTCCTAATATCATGGAAATTTTCCTCAAATCCCTAGAAACATATTCCATCCATATTGTAGATGCATTGTAACCTTTACCAACTAAACATAGACCAAATTGTCATCTGCAAACACATTTTTGATAGCCTATAAACATGGGATGTCGATGAGGGTTCACCAACCTGCTATCACCAAATCGCTGCACCACAATACTCCTTGAGATAAGGTCTAGGTCCAATAGAGATCAAAGGGACTCAAAGTCTATAGAACAAATTCAAGAAGGTCTTGAAACCCTGTAATATCCTCAACAACAAGGTCATCCTCTGAGAAACTACATATAAGCTTCACATGGCCATTACCCATAAGTCCTTGTCCATAACAACCTTTGGATCTAATGAAATTACTTTTAAACAAACCTATAACTCAAGAAGCCTAACCATTGTAAGTTCTACCCATTGAGAAGTAATATCCAAGAACCTATCCTCATACATGCTTATCTTATATCACCATTAATCCTTCAACCTACATGGATTTTTTGAGAAGCACAACATGTCTTCTTTTGCTAACCCTACTAAACAAGAGTAGTTCAAGTCCTTGTAAGGTCATGATAGACATGAAGATATATCACCCTACAAGAATATTATCATGTTTTGAAGACCACGACCACAATTACCTATGGATATGAAAATACTTCAACAATATGGGTCATCTCTGTTTGAGCCTAGGACAACCAGATGAAGCAATCATAACTACCTTTCATGTGAAAAACCATCTGGAAGAAATCCTTCTTTCACATGTCAATAACTCCTTCTTTATTCCTATATTTCCATTATGTAGAAGATAATGGAAAGGGAAATAAATCTAAATTGCATGCACATGTAATACTATTGTTGTAATACACCTATTTTTTATAATAACTAGACTCTAGATCAATGAATATACCTGTACTAGTACAAATCAGAGATTATTAGTGTTAGCCTTATAATAAATTTTTAATTTGTGTATTATTTATTATTTCAGGAAATCAACTAGTTTTTATATATTTTATAGAAGATTAGATTATGTTATGTACTTGAAAGTTGATATAGTGACAATCTAGCCTAGTTAATTAATCATATAAATATTTCATATTAGTATTAATATATATGACCTAATAAATGCATGAGAAATAAATTAGTAATATTAATATTTGTGATAAATTATATCCTCATTATGAAACCAAACCCTAGGAATATACATGCTAAAGTAATTTTCACTTATGAAAGATCAACATATTTATAGAAACATTTTTTGTTGACTATGTGTGCCTCCTCTTTTATTAAGTCAAAGAATTAGAGATTTTAACCTCTATACAAAGAAAAAACTTAAAAGTAATTGTACGAGAGACAAAAATAGGCCAACTATACATACTATTTACATCATGAATACATATATTCCTAGTAGAATAGGGACTACATCACACCCCATTGAAGACCTATCTATTCATTTCAATCCAGATATGATAGAGGAGAAGAAAGTAGTATACTTTTCTTTTCCACAAAGATTTATAATATCATGTAACAACTAGGGAAAGATCCATAAATTTTTCTATATTTAACTCATATCTCCAAACATGAACATGTGGTGGGTTCTTTCTTTGTCACTCCAGCAAAATAAGCAAATAGAAGAAAGTTGAAAAGCAAACCTTCTCAGAATATCTTGAGTTGAAACACGGTAGAGAAAGCATTTCCAAAAAAAGATAGAAACTTCTTGGGACTCATACTACACCAAATATCCACTAGTACATAACTGACCTTTAGTGTCGGTTATTTAAGGCCTTTAGTGTCAGTTTCTAAGTGACACCTATGTGGGCGGCGCTAAAAGACCAATCGTTACACGTCGGTTCAAAAACCGATGCCAAAACCCTTCGTGCGCCACCGAAAATGCGCCAGCAGGGGACTATAGGCGTCAGTTATTAGGTAAGAAACTGACGCCATATACCTTCGCTCCACATAAATGGCGCCATCTGGGGCACTATCAGTGTTGGTTTATTAGTAATAACTGACGCCATATCACCCACTGCCACGGTCGTGCTGGCCAACACGGTCGTGGTGTCTGGTACGTTGCCACGGCTGTACTGGCTAGCACGGCCGTGGTGTCTGGCCCGCTGCCACGGCCGTAGTTTCTGGCCTAATATAGGCATCAGTTATTAGATAAGAAACCGACACTGTAAATATGTGGCGTCGGTTGTATACAAATAACCGACGCCTATTGTTTTTTTTTGTAGTCTGCAGACCTGTTGTGGCTGGTCGCAGGATGAGAAACATGTTCAGTTATGAACTGCAGGTTTTACGACATCCATTGATATCAGCCAACAACAGGCCACAAACCTGCAAAATTAACAACACAAATATTCACACATTTAGCAATGCAACCTGCAGTCCAATTTGATTTTCACACATTTAGAAACATTCATGTAGCTAGCAATCTGTAGTTCCATTCATTTTCACATTCACACATGTAGAAACATTCATATAGCTACCAACAGTTTCATTCATTTTCACTCAGACACATGTAGAAACATCCAGACATGTAGAAACATTCACACATATATTCTAATTCAGAAATTCATTTATAAAATATCATTCTTTAGTCACTATTCGCTATCAACATCCCAATTATATGTTAAAACCCCCACTATTTGTATGACTGTTCCCCATTCTTCTCTTACTTCATTTAATTCTCCCGTCGTATAGGGAGCATGTACATCTGGTAAGGTGTTTCCTGTAGTGTGGTCAGTTTTAAACACCTGCAAAGAGAATGATGTATATATATAATTAATGAGCTATAAATAAGATTGATATATTTCATATTATCTAATGAGACTATATAATACCTCAGCAATACAATCGATGTCCATTGCGGCATATTTGATAATCATATACATAAATCACATCACATAGTATGAACATGCCCATTCGTTGTCTTGTGTAGCACACTATAAATTGAAACATACAAAATATTAAAAAATACAACTAATTAAGCATAAATAATATATACATTGCAGTCGGGAACTTACTTCCACGTTCTTCCAAATTATTTGTTGGTTCTTTTTCTTGGGGACATTTCCTCCCGCCTTTTTGAACTCATCAAAACCCCTACATGTTAATGTAACACATTACATTGCATAATTAAATAGTAATGTAATAACATATGTTAACAAATATGAAAATGAAATATTTCTCACCGGAATAATGACATTTTCATTTTGTGTCCATATCTTGAATTCAATTTACTCCCCTTAGGATCTAGATAATAGACAGTGAACGTCTCGGGGACAATAACTAGTAACTCCCAATGCAAATCACTAGAGGTAAAAAAGTTAAAGATTAATAACTCAAAATCCACAATAAAAATGTAATTTTTTTAAGTCCAAATTATAATAAGCAAAGTAAACTTACTCTACATTGAATGGAGCTATTATCACCGTATTCTTATTTTGAGCAAAATTTGTAAAAGCCTCACAGAAGTATTGTTGAACTGACGTAGGGTCTTTAGCTACTAGACTAATCAAAGATGGAATCAAAAATCCTACATTTTTAATGCAAAATCTGCACATATCTTGTCTAAGTAGCTGCAAAACATGTATTAATTTCGCATGCATTAATAAATAATAAACCATATCACCAGATCCTACACAAGGTATATGGATGTATAAAGAAGATCTCACCTTATCCATAGCGCTATCACATATTTATTTAGCCAATCATATTGAAACAACTCCAAAATATCTTGTATAAATAGTTTGCTTTCGTATGATTGACATGTAGCATCTGAATCTAAATAAACAAGTATAGGGCAATTTATATCATCTTTGCCTAACCATATTGTCATACCCCTACAATTAGGACCTAACGGGACAGGTAGGTCCTGTGGAACCCAACTCGGTAATGTAGGAGATGGAAATGGAGGCCTAGATGCTGTGGGTGTCTTCTATTTAACCTGTATATATATATAATTTCAGATCAACTGACATCATATACACACACTAACAATTGAACGTAATGTAAATTTACCATACCGTTTCAGTAAAGACGACATCTGCTTTTAACCACAATATCACTCCGCCTTCTGCCTCACCAAGAATTTCACAATCTGGGTGGGCATATGGCAATGGAAGATCCATCCACTGGGAGAATATATGTATCGGCCTCACACGAATCCAACCAACTGGTAATGGAGACCCGTGAAACATTTCCCCTGGTAGGGATGGGTAAGCCGACGCCTCTGCAATGACATATTCTTCACTTTTTAGACGGCATGGCTTCAACCCCTACAAATTTTTGTGTAAAGAATGTTATATACATATATACATTTCATCTTTTTTTGAAATGACTTCAATTTCATATATACATATCATCTTGAATTAGAAAACTAGTTACTATGTCATAAAAATACTTACATCGGATGTGCTAGGTGGTGGGTCTATAGGATTACTCCCAACCTATGCAGTAGGAGTAGAGCCTGCAGTAGGAGCTATAGGTACTGTCTGGTAAGTGGCAGTCTGAGATGACTGCCACCTTTTCATTGCTTCTTCGAGTTTCGTATCAAATAGCTTATCTACCTATACATGGATAAAAGAAACGTTAGCTTATAATTATTGAATTCTCTTTTACGGTAACATTATAAAGAAAGAATATGTTACCTCTTCTTGTGAAAGTCCCACTTTTGGGACATGTTTGCGTTGGGATGGCCCAAAAAAAGCTTTGATGCCCACATCAGCGCCTGCAATCCTAACATGTCCAGGATGCTCTGGGTTACCCAGAGCAACTATCAATTCATCCATTGTTCCCTTAGGGATGAACTTGTCTTGTTTCCTCAGATCGTGCAGCTCCCGCTAATCACCAAAACAAAAATTTGTAATTAAATAAACACCACAAATAATCAATATTCAAACGATTGCTGTAAGAGTTGTATTTTACCATTTTTGCAGCCACCTCAGCAGTTGTGTGCTTCGTTATTTCTCCCTTCTTATATTGCCTCCCAGCTATCCAAACATCATGACGAGGCAGAGGTGTGCTACCTATAGTCGAGGACTCCTGAGTAGCAGCAGACTGAGCAGTAGCCTCAGACTGTAGTCTTTGGCGAATGCATGCATACCCCTTTGGACCCATTGTGTGGTCATGCACATTCAGTGCACGCCTTGATTTTTGTGCCTCACTGAGGGCCTAGTTAGTATGCACATTAATGATTTGGTTAGTAACACTAAATGTATTAATTAATGAGATTGGGACTGATGCCTAATACCTTGAATTCATCAGTTTGTCTTGAAGCAACAAACGCGTCACATTCTTCTTTGTCCAGGAAGTTCCACTGTTCATTGACTGTCTTCTTCCTCTTGTCAGCTTCTTTTATGTATTCTCGGGTGAGATTTGTCCTATAGTTCCTTAGGACTCTCCCACAACATTGCATTACGCATTTACGATGCAACTTTTCATCCAATTCAAATATACTCTGCAAAATAGAATTGCTATTAACTAGTATCCAAAAAATTAGTAATCTACCAAATAGAATTGCAAATTAATAATAACTCATGCATAAATCCTTCCATATTACATCTTTCTTCTCCTTAGAAACTTTATGCCAAGAATCTATCTTACAACCGCAATGGCTACGAGTAACATACCCAAGATATGAAATAAACGGATTGTGATTCACACCAGATGCATTTCCTGCATTATCAAAATCCACAACAAGTTTGGGTCCATTTCCCTTTTGCGCTATTAACTTCTTCATCATAGTGATGCCCCTTCTCTTGTCAACTTTTTGGTGCTGCTGATCAAGTGCCTCAAGTGATTCAGATGGTACATGTGCATCATCAACCTAAAATTTGACAAAATAAACACATTTACCAGATATAACTATAAATGGACATATAGATATAAATATATGATATATTTTTAAAACATACATTGTGAGGCGGTGCATTGATGTCCTCACCCTCACGGTAATCATCAGCATGGTCATCAGGAGAATACTCAGCCATCTGAAAATTCACATTCACATTGTAAAGTTCACATTGTAAAGTAATTCAAATCGTAAAGTAATTCACATTGTAAAGTAATTAAAATTGTAAAGTAATTCAAATTGTAAATTTCACATTCACATTGTAAAGTTCACATTAGGAGATACTCAGTTTTGAACAACATATTAAATTTTCAGAATTTTTGGAAGACGTTTTGTATCACAACAGAACCTTGATCGGTCGAGTTCTGAGAGAGACAAACTCGACCGACCAGATTTCTCTGGAAAAATAAAAAAGACTGAAAAATGTTTATAATTAATTATTCCAAGCACCTTAATGAGTATATAGGACTCTATTATAAATTCTGTATAGATTATAAATCTTTACTAGGTTTATTTGCTTTACTAGATTATAAATTTTGTATAGATTAATCGCCTTTGTCGAGAAGTTCACATTCACATTGTAAAGTTCACATATTCAGAAAAATAAAACATATAAAAAAATATAAACATGCCACTAATATTGCGATTTTTTATCAATTAACAATCCTTCATTGTGATCTCCGCGCACATACAAGTCATCATTAGCTTCAATATTTGTTGGTATTGGCAACCAAACTGAGAATGGACTGGAGTCATCATACTTATCATAGTATTGTTCTTCATCTATAGGATCTTCAATGAACTGTCTTTTACCATGAAGAACAACCGACCATTTATCATTTGCAGGATCATCGATATAAAATACTTGTTTCGCCTGTGATGCCAATATGAATGGTTCACCCTTCTCGCCAATCTTTTCAAAGTTCACTAAAGTGAAACCCAATTCATCCACTATAACTCCTTTGGTGTTATCAACCCAATTACATTTGAAGAGCGTAATTCTGAAATCTATGTAGTCAAACTCCCATTTGTCTTCAATGACACCATAATATGACATTTTAGCTTCACGTGGACTCTTATCCTTTGCACTTGCAAAAAACATAGTTGATGCTTGAAGGGTGACCCCACTGTTTTGGACGACACTCTTATCATCTTGGCACTTTGTGTAATATGTGAATCCATTAATGTCATACCCTTCATAAGACATAACAGTCAATTTTGGTTTAAAGGCGAGGCATTTGATAGTTTCAGTAATATCATCTGGTGTTTGAGATAGTTGATGTAAGACTTTATCTTCAAACCACTGAATAAATGTCTTGTTATGCTCTCTAGCAAGCCACATTGTATTGGCTCGAGGATATTGTATTTTGATGAAATTAGTATGTTCCTCGATATAAACGTTCACTTTGTCCATGTTGTGTAAAATATACAAGTGACCTTGTTCCAACTACTCACGGCTGATTACTTTCACACGTGATCCCAAAATTCCTTTGCCAAATTGGTCGTCAATATTCTTGTCATTATCAGGAGTGTCATTACCACTAAGAAAGTCATTGCAAAAATCCATAACCTCTCTCGCCACATAACCCTCAATAATACACCCTTCAGGCCGATAACGTTTTCAAACATCACTTTTAAAAATGCTCATGTATCGTTCAAAGGGATACATCCAATGCAAGAAAACTGGTCCCAACATTTTCACTTCCCTAGTCAAGTGGACAACAAGATGTACCATGATATCAAAGAACGATGGAGGAAAATACATCTCAAGCTGACATAGGGTAACAACCACTTCTCTTTGCAATTTATCGAGAGTATCAAGGTCAATAACTTTGCTGCATAGACTATTAAAAAAGAAACAAAGTTTGGTGATTGCAAACCTTACATACTTCGGCAATATAGATCTAATTGCCACAGGAACTATTTGTTGCATTAGAGTGTGACAATTATGAGATTTAAGATCTATCAACTTCAGATCTTTCATTGATACCAATCTATGGATGTTGGATGAGTAACCCTGTGGCACCTTAACATTTACCAAACATTCACAAAAAGCTTTCTTCTCCTTTCTAGACAATTTGTAACAAGCGGGAGGTAAGTATGTTCTCCGATTTTCCATTTCACAAAATTCTGTTAATTCTGACCTTATTCCCATTTCACGTAGGTCCAGTCTGGATTTTACCCCATCTTTAGTCTTACCTGGTATATTCAACAAAGTACCAATGACACTATCATAGACATTTTTCTCAACGTGCATGACATCGATACAATGCATGACTGTCAAAGAACTCCAATAAGGAAGATCCCAAAATATTGACTTCTTCTTGAATAAAGATTTGTCACTACGTGTGGCCATAGTACATTGTGATCTCTTACCAAATTCATTGACAATGTCTTTTACTCTTTCATAAACAACCTCCCCTGGTATAGGTTTAGGTGCACTCTGTTCCTCATTCAATCCATTGAATGTTTTGCGCTTCCTACGATACAGATGGAATTTTGTAAGAAACCTTCGATGACCGAGATATACAGTCTTACCGCCATGTTTTAGTCTTGTTGAATCAATGTTCTCTTCACATATAGGACACGCTTTAGCTCCTTTGACACTATATCCAGATAAATTCCCATATGCTGGAAAGTCATTAATAGTGCAAAACAACATAGCATGCAAATGAAATGTCTCTCTTCGTGAAGCATCATAGGTCATCACACCTTCACCCCAGAGTTTCTTTAAGTCATCAATCAGAGGTTCAAGATAAACATCGATGTCATTTCAAGGTTGTTTAGGGCCCGATATCAACAACGATAGCATTACGTACTTATTTTTCATACACAGCTAGGGAGGAAGATTGTATATAACAAGCATGACTGGCCAAGTGCTATGTTGGCTGCTCAATGTCCCGTATGGATTCATCCCATCTATACAAAGCCCAAGTCTTAGATTCCTGACTTCTTCACCAAATTCAGGGTACAATAGATCAATCTTCTTCCACTGTGGGGAATTAAACGCATGTCGTAGGATCCCATCATTATTTTTCTTAACATCTGCATGCCACCTCAAATTCTTCACATCTATCGGATTGGCAAACAAGCATTGAAACCGTGATATTATAGGTAGATACCACATCACCTTGGTAGGAGAACCAGTTTTGGACTCCCCCGAAGTCGTCAATTTATACCGTGACGCACCACATTTAGGACAATCTTTCAAATCCGCATAGTCCTTTTGAAATAATACACAATCATTCGGGCATGCGTGTATCTTCTTGGCATCCATTCCCATTGGGCACAACAATTTCTTTACCTAGTATGTTGAGATTGGCAGATCGTTTCCTTCAGGAAGCATTTCTTTCAACAAAGACAACAATGACGTGAAGCTTTTGTCGCTCCATCTATTGTTAGCTTTCAGCTTATACAATCTCAACACAGCACTAAGCTTCGTAAACTTAGTACAACCTGTGTCTAACGGTATCTCAGCATCATGCACAATGTTTCTAAAAATGGGAGGTGGATCGGTGTGCTCTACCCCACAACTATCCAGCATCGCATCAACGATGTCTACTAGAACTGGTTCATTCACATCTACGTCATCGTAGGCAATTTCTTCTTCCACACAAGCACTGCTATCGACATCCACTGGTTTCAGGTTTGAAATCTCTCCATGCCAGTGTCATTTTGTATAGCCTAATATAATCCCGTTGCACATGACATGACTTTTGATTTCGTCACCAGTGCTGACTTTCAAGTTGTTACCGCAATGCCTACATGGACAGTAGAACCTATCTCTAGGTTGTTTCCTATGTTCCTCGGCAAATCTAATAAACTGGTCAAGACCAGAAATAAACTCTAGGGTGCAACGATTGTGAATGGACATCCATGATCAAAGAGAAATCAAATATACATTACAACAAGATTAGGGTCTATGGTTAACAAATACATGTGATGTCATTCTTATATATAATAAATGTGTACCACCTATCCCATTCTTGAACACCTAATCTCACTAGTAAGTGTATAATGTGTATTGGGTTTTCAAGAAAATTTCGGCAACATTTCCCCGCTGTTCTCTAAGTACATATGTACTTAGAGAACAAACGGGGAAATGTTGCCGAAATTTTCTCAAAAACCCAATACACATTATACACTTACATCCTAAGCGAGATCAGGTGTTCAAGAATAGTCCCAAACCGGGGACTATCCAAGATTTACTCCTAATGAGTAAATCTTGGACAGGTTTCTAGGCCAACAAATACATGTGTTGTCATTCTTATACCTAAAATCCTAGTTCTTCAAGTTAGGGTGATTATTGATGTCTTTAAAAGCATGATTGGCAATTTAGGGAAAAGTTCATCATTTACATTCCAAGCATGTCACATGTGTGCATTACAGTTCATCATTAAGCAAGAAGGGTGATTCGGATTCTCAATATACTCAACAATGAAACAAGTTACCAATTTCATAGTTAGGACGGTAGAGATACCCTAATTAAGATCCAGATCTAATGGTTCATAATGAGCTTGTGATAAAGTTACATCACTATAAAGATACATCACTAGATGATTATATAATTTCAAAAGAAGTACACAAATAAATTCAAATGATTAGATAACTAAATAAAAATAGTAGACAAAAAAATACAAATAAGTAGATGAATAAATACAAATATATTGATAAACTAATATAAATCAGTAGATGATGATCAATTAATTGCTGAATCAGTACATAAATAAATACAAACATTAGATGAATACATACAGATCAATTGAAAAATATTGTTAAATCAGTTGATAAATAAATTTCATTAAGTAGATGATTAAATCATAAAAAAAGCAGTACATAAATAAACACAAATAAGTAAATAACTTAAAAAAATGCCCAGCAGCAGTCTAGGCGTGCCTTGGCACCGCCCAAGCAGCCGCTGGAGCAGAGGAAGAAGGAAGAAGGAAGAAGGCAGGGCGAGCATACCTTGAGGGCACAGGAGAGCAGCGGCCGGAGCAAGACCTAGCAGTAGCTGGCACCCGGCGCCGACGGCGAGGAGAGGAGAGGAGCGGCGACGAGGGCAGTGAGAAGAGGACAACAGCCACCAGTGGGGGCGGCGGCGAGGAGAGTAGATGCACGGAGAGGAGCGGCGGCGGAAGGGAGAGCAGCAGGAGCGGCGGCGAGGGCGTCGACCAGGAGTGTTGGCGGCGCGGGGGAGCAACGGCGGCCGGGGCAACGACGGCGATGACGGCGGGGAGCAGAATCGCCACACCTTGCAGAGTCGCAATGAAACAGATACAATGGGTAAAAGATCTGTTTCGCGGGGCTATTAACTGTACCATAGGCGTCGGTTATTCAAATAAACCGACACATAAAATTAACATTGTCGGTTCTCCAAAAAAATTGACACCTATTCTCACCTATAGTCGTCAGTTGTAACTACAAAACAACCGACGTCTAAATACATATGCTGATTAAAAAAATGTTCTTGATTAATGACCATAGTCGTCGGTGTCTTCTGACAACCAACACTTAAAGGGTGTGAAAAATTCCCCGCGGACAGCGCAGGAAAACTCAAAAGCATTGGTCATTGTGGTTAAACTGATGACTAAAATGTGCCCAATTTCTGTCTCGCGAATAACCTTTAGTCATCAGTTTATTATTTATCAACCGACGCCATATGTTAAATTTTGGAGGTAATTTTTTTCCGCTGGAAATTTTGGATTTGGCGGTTAATTTTAGGCATCGGTTTTTTATTAAGTAACCGACACTGAATAGAAGCGGTACCTGTGTCTGGGCACCCTTCATAGATTGGATGTCAGTTTATGTTATCAACCGACACTGTATAGTTTCGGTGTCGGTTTATTTATACAACTGACACCTGTAAAAGTGACTTTATAAGCCATTTCTGTAGTAGTGGTCCTTTGACCAACCCAAACATTAATACTTGGTCCTGCAAAGATTTTAGTTGTCTTTGAGAGATAGGGAATCCTTCAAAGCAATAGAAAGCATATCATCAACATCTTTATAAGGATTTGGAAGACTATGTAAAATCAACATATCTCTTTCACCACCTCTAATATTAGGAACAAATCAATTTCCATCCTTATTGCAAGTATCAACTGTACATGATTCACAAGAACCAAGTCTTTTTATTTACAACCATGGGGTAATAAGAACACTTAAAGGAAAATTAATAACTTATAAAAGAGAAACACTCAATAGGTGAATTTCAAGATAATAGTAACCATATCATTCCAAATTGTATATATCCCTTCATTAACTCTTGGAGATATCTGAATCTTGATCGTGAAAACATATAATTTTTTCTTAAGATATAGGTATTGAATTCTCTATTTTAATTGTTGTGCTATTTTATTCCCCTCTTGAACTTAATTCACAAAATTTAGCAAGTGGTTAACCTCATTTGATTCTTATCCTTATCTCTCCTCTTCAGTGTCACCACAATTACTTTGAATATCGAACATTATTGAATGATTGAATAAAATTCTGATTTCTATATTAGCACAAAATTTGAATATTGGCGAGATCTTTGGATCCTAGATTTGGTGGGTCATATTCGCTAACACTGCTCAGTGGATAGTGGACGGTTCGAGGTCCCTTATTATTGGTTACCCCCACAATCAAAAGTTCCATTCTCTCATAGAGGGGAGAAGATTAGGCACCTCGACCTACAAAGACAAAATATTATATAATCTGTGTCAATGGATTCATCATTGAATTTTGAATATTGAATATTTTGATATTTTGAATTATTAGTACTCTTGAGTACATATTATTTTATTAACAATATTACACATTTGATATTTTGAATACTCTTGTAAATTCTATCTTTTAATTCCATGAAATCCTTAATTTGTTGACATCTAGTACACCAAATAGTACATACCTAACTTGTATATACTTTGAATCTGGTTTTGTTCACATAGATCAATAGTAAAGATTTAGTTCCAGTCTTGTTGACTCAAGCCTCTTTGTTTGGTCTATCTATGGATTTATTTCTTATGGGAATTCATGGACATGTTCTACAAAGAATTCCTAGAATATACACGTAGGATATGTCCTTCATCTAAGAATATATAGGACCCATGTATGTTTTATGTACAAGTACATATGCATAGATTTCATGAACTCTCATTGTAAAGCATGAATGTACACAATATTTGCCAATATATTCTTATATGAGTTTGTAAAAAATTGATCATAAAGATTGGGTCTTTACACCATCCTCGAGTCCTTCTAGGGTTTACCCTCACTAGAGTGACATGCACTATACATCATATCTTCAATATATATTTCTCTAATTAATGTTAGAACATTAGATGTACTAAAATTGGTAGAGGATGCCATAATACTATTTCTTCTTAAAACCCTAACTCTAGGTGATGAGGGAAGTGAAATTTAGGGTTAGGAAAGGAAATATATGAAAAGTGGATGGAATTAAAGATGAGAGGACCTAGAGGTATTTTATTGGGGAAAAACATTAAATTTCGGATAGGTGGGATACACAAGGGCATGGTATTCCATGTTTCCCAACTAGTGGTCCTGAGGAAAGTTTTGCCAATGCACGTCATGATCTATTCTAGACACCATTGTCTTTGGAAAATGCCCTAATAATTCCCTAATGTCTTAAAAGAACATATGAAAATATCAATTATTATAAGGTATTTGATAATTATGTTCTCTAATACACATTGTTGTGACCCCCTTCCCCAATTAACAACCATTGACGGAAGATCCCATAGATAGAAATAATAATCTCAATTTTCTATGTTCCAGACTTAAACAACAATAATTTCATTTATAACTTTGAGTGATACAAAAGGTTGCTAATTTACACTCGAAGGATTTTGAATAATTTTTTAGAAGACATATATGAAATAAAAAGAGATCAATATTCAACTAGTTTTCCTGGTGGGATTATTTTAAGAACTCCAATTTATACATCTGTATCTTCAAATCTTCATATTTTTCGTGAGTCATCTATGTAAAATTCCAAATGAACAAATACATATATTAGTATATTGCTATACTATGTTTGTGGTTTCATACCGAAGTGTTGTGTGTGTGCATATATGTTCAACTATCAATTATTTTTAGATATAAACTTGTATTTTCATTTAAGCAATTTGACCCATGTTTGCATACCACCTTGGATGTAATCCCATATATGTCCATCATTGGACTTTGTGATCTACCCCTTGGTAGGTCTAAACCTAGGTTTAAAATATCATAGTTTCCTTTATATGATACACATATTGTCATTATAATAAATTGAAATTAAATAATCATCCAAATAATTTATTCATAAATCATCAAGAAATCATCAGTAATCCTTATAAGTTTATATATTAGAGTATTCATAAGATAACCCTCTACCTCTTTAATAAAGAATACATGTGGTTATACTTCTAGTATATGATCCAACCAATCAAGTGTGTGTATGTCTAAGCAATAAACATGATCTCTAATTATGCATAACCCTAATCTGTCATCATATATCCACATGGTACTAAATAACGTCGAGTCTAAGGTTTCAATATCCTTGGTTTAGTGTTGACATTAGGGTTAGTTTTCAAAACCCTAATTGACATGTATATAAATATATATGACTTAGAAACTCTAATATACATCATCATCATTATAACCTTAATATCTTACTATTATTTATCAATATCAATTTATATAACAAAGTACATGTAGTAAATGAACTCGACATGTTATTCATCAATTTTGGGGCTTAGGGTCAATAAGCTTAATCCTAGCATATTATGAGTCATAAATATTTATAACCTAATTATGAATTAGGTGTAACCCTAACTTATAAATTAATCATATCATAATATTATCATTAGATTATATAATTTTTCATCAATTGAACAATATATCAATAACATTCCATGAAGACTATAGTTTGAATATTAGTAATATATGATCTAACATATTCGTTTTGAGATAAAATCAGAATTGATCAATGATTATACCTTATATGGATTCCACACATTTTTTTGAGAAAAATGATATATAATTTTGATATATTCTGACTTTCTAATCACTTTCTATAATTATTGCAAATTATATATTTACCAATGACAGATTGCAACATTAGCACTTTTTATATTATTATCCATATTCAGGCACATGATTGGGCTTGGACAATGGGTCAAAGCCACATCATATCATTGCTTCAAACATATTTGGTCTTAGGGAAAAGGGTAAGAGACATGAATACCCATGTGATGTGAGTTAATGTATCAAACACCTAGGGGCTTGGGGTAAAACCGTCATAGGGATTCATTCTTCCCACACACCATGGCCTACACGAGTAGCATTAGGTTAGGGTACCAACCCATTGTTGAACTTGAGATGCTTTCTTTGACAGGTGAGGCCAAGGGTATGGTAATGTGTGCACATACTACTTATTGCCAACAAGCCCTATGGCTCATGGTTGGGTGGTCGAAGAAGGTGGTTTTAACGTTAGACAATATGAATATATGATCAAATATATGGAGGATAGAATTTACCTAAAATGTTGGGAATTAAGGTGTCAAAAATGTTTCCAAAGGTCTGACAATCGTTTTCCCACATCTGGGAGATTTTATAGTGGTGTGACGAAGGACATAGTATATTTTCTAACTACCAACTTCTTGGTGATAGAGGCTAGACTCGGGGAAGGATTGTGAGGTCTCCACGCACCATGTTGAGGGTCAAAAACATATCTTAGTCACCTGATGATGTTTTAGGAACAAATAATTGTCTCAAGGTGAAGTAAGGAAATGGTTATAACTTCAAGTTGTTGGCATAGCAATGAGAGTTGAGATTGGGTTTTGGTGTGACATAAGAGAAATTTCATGGATATACATACTCTAAGGGTTGTGGCCAAACACTCTTGTAAAATCCCAAAAATTGAGTTCTTGGATAAAATGATCTTAAAAGGAATGATTGGACTACCCATATCACCAAGGTACACCTCCTTTTCAGGGAGCCCATTACTAAAGAACTCCATATTTAAGCATTATCAACTTGGAGTAGTATTAGGATGGATGTCTAGTTGGGAAGTTTATCCTAGGTTGCGTATGAGTGAAGACAAAGCACATAGTTAAGGCTGGTGGTGTTCTATGGGGCCATTCATCATTCCTAAAACCCTTCTAGAGCCTTGGGCAGTGGGACCAAGTGTTATAAATGGTATCAAAGCCATAACCCCTTTAGTAGGTGGGCCCACATTGGCCAATAGTATGTCAGTATTTGAGTTGTACGGTCCAAGCATGTTAGAAAGGGAAATTTGTGGTGATGGATCAACCCTTGCATTGGTAGTCATGGTCAGGATCTCAGTGTACATGGGTCATTTGGGTCTGCATTGAAATGGGGAGAGAATATGTGACATATAGTTGAGCCTTGATGAAGACGTCAAGAGTCTAAGTGGGGGAGATTGTAACATCATAGGATTTGAGGCCTTAGATGAAATGATCTTAGAAGGAATTATTGTACTTCCCATATCATCAAGGTGCACCTCCTTTTTAGGGATCCCATCTCTAAAGAACTTTGTGGTTAAGCATGCTCAGACCAGAGTAGTACTAGGATGGGTGACCAGTCGGGAAGTTGAACCCACCTTGTAGACGAGTGAGGACAAAGCATGCAGTTAAGGCTAGTGGTGATTTGTGGCTAGACGTCATTCTTGAAACTCTACTAGAGTCTTGGGTAGTGGGCCCATGTATTGCAAACTATATCAGATCCAAATCCCCTCTAGTAGGTGGGTCTCACATGGGCCTATTGCATCCCAATCTTAAGTTGTGGGGTCCTGGAAAGCTGGAAAGGGCTATCCTCTAAGATGAGATGGAGTTTCCCTTGCACTAGTAGCCATGGATGGGATCTGGGTGTCCATGGGACATTTTGGATTTGAACTGAAATGGGGAAGAGATGGTGAGGCCGTATATTGAGCCTTGACGAGGATGTCAAGAGTGTAACATCCCAGGATATGAGGCCTCAGATAAAATGATCTCGAAAGGAATGATTAGACTACCCATTTCACCAAGATACACCTCCTTTTTAGGGAGCCCATCATTAAAGAAATCCATAGTTAAGTGTGCATAGGTTGGAGTAGTACTAGGATGGGTGACCAGTTGGGAAGTTTATCCTAGCTTGCACGTGAGTGGGGATAAAGCAAGCAGTTAAGTCTAGTGGTGGTCTATGCGGCCAATCATCATTTTTAAACCCTACTAGAGCCTTGGGCATTAGCATAGATGTTACATCTCGGGTGCCTTATATAGGCATGGGAGGCAGAGTAGAGGGGATTCACACAAATCCCTTCTCTTTTGATTATCATGGAATTTTGCATTATATAAATACCTCCACAAAAATGGCAATATTGGGGTTTATTGAGTTTAGATTATTCTCCCATGTCCAATGGTGGTGTTAGTTGGTGATGATAAGGTCTAGAGTGGAAGAGGAGAGTCTAGGTTATTGTGGTCTCTGGTCTTATGTGGGAATGTACAAAGACCAGGTCAGGGAGATGGTCTCCCTAGTCACAGCCTAAATCTCAAAATCTAGGTATGGGTAGACTCCCTTGTTCTATATGTTTCTTTTTGTTTTCTCTAGAGATAAATATCCCATCTATATAAGTAATTGTCTAGGTTGTTTATAGATCCTTTTATTCCAAAATTTTGGTATTAACATCATATTACTCTTATCCTCTCTAAGGCACAATATTAGATCTAAACTAATTTGATTAAGACTCTAATCTCATGTTTAAAGTAATTGCTATATAATTACTTAAATAATTACCTAGTTCACAAATAACTTAGAATATCTTGAAAATTCGTTTATGGTCTCATTATATATTTATCCTTCAAGTAAAATTATCCTTAACATTTTATAACATCATAAGATGATGAATTCCCCATCTTGCATCATAAGGACCAATATGTGAACCCTAATTGTCCCAATTGCGTTTGTATTATGTTCTACGGTCCATTTTCTATACCTTAGCTTCCAAAAGTTTCATGAGAAACTAAGACACAACCCATCATAATATCTCAATGAAATCCTCATAAAAATATGTTTTCTTAACATCACTCTATTAACTTAAACTAAAAATCTAAACTACTTTTAGGGTTTAAATTCATTGGTTGTACTTGTCATAATCCCTTTATTATTCTTTTTTGTTTCTCACATAATATTATTGGATCATATACAAAATTCTAAAATTTCAAGGATGTTATGTATCTTCTGATAGTGTTGGAGGGGTATTGCATGTGATGCTTCAACAAACTTTCCTAGTGGCACAACCAGTTGCATCATCTCCATTTAGCCGTCTACCCCCACTTCCTAGTGGTTATCTATTTTGGTTTTTTTCTAGATCTTGCATTCTCCCTTCCCATGCCCAATTCTCCCACAAAACATATAGAGTTTAGATAGGTTCTTGTATTCCATAGAATACATTTAATCTTGAACAAAGATTCCCATAATTAGAGGTTTGCTCGTGTTGAGTTTCACAGTCAGTCTGGACAATTTCCCATGCCATTTCAAATTTGTATTGGTATCCACATTCATCATAGTACCAATACAGTCACTAATTTCCTCTAGAATCCTCTACATATACATAAAGATTGGTATTTTAGTAATGTGTATTCATACCATAATGAACCTCGGGTTCTCATCATATGGGATGAAGTTTGGATCACATGCTTGGACACTAACATAGGAACCCATCATGGTCCAGATTCCACCCTTTAAGGCCTTAATATAGCCTTCCTCCCTCAATAATTTTACCACGTAATAGTCATTCTCCATATTCATTATCTGAAAACTACCAACAGGTTTCCAAATAGCCTTTATTCAATTTTGGAGGGTTATGAATCCAACCTTCCTAGACAAAACCTTCACAATAATAGTATAACAACATGGATTCATCAAGTCTTCATATTTATCTATCATAGTCTAAAATCATGGTGTCACAAAATCTATTCAACTGAGATGTCATCTTTGGTCATTTGGACCTTCAAGTCCATGAACCCTAGGATCAATTTTCCATTGGATCCACTGATAACATCTCCATAGGATATTGGTCTTTTGAGATTTGTGGTGTAGATTTAATTTCCAAAAGAGCCATTGGTCTGGTCATGCTCTAGACATGGAAAGTTCTCCTCTTCCATGTTCATACCTTAAACACTCATTTCTATATCCTAATTTTATTCCTACTCATATGGCTCTCACATGTTGGTTCTGAACTTAATTTATATTGATAAAATATTATGTAGGAGCTCTACATGTAACCTATTCTTATTTTTCATTACTCCCTCCAGTGGTGTTGTACAAGTCTTCTTGGTTCGCATTGCTAATGGGACTCTGTTCTCCTCTAAGATTCCATTTCCATCACGCTTTTCTTTCCTCTGAGAATCTTCATGTCTCAGGGGACAACGTCACGGCCCCCTCTGCCTCCTCTTCCTCAAAACCCTATCACAATCAATTTTTTATGACATATGAATACACATTTGTTGTAGGTTATAATAATTGGAATTAAGAAATGCTTTGATTACTTATCATTAGGGGTAAAAATTGACTTTCCTTAAAAAAATTGAAATAGTATAAACTAAAATGTTTTTACTTTTTATACATAATAAAATAATATCAAAGGCTAAAAATCATACTTTAAAAACCTAAGATGTATTGATTCCATTAAGTTAATATCTCCACATAAACTCATAGAACACACTACTTCAAAGAGGTCATCTCACCCAAGCATTCTTTGCTCATTTGAGCTTATATTTGTTGTAGTATTATTTAATCAAAAATACTTTATGTAAACATATGCATTAATTTCTTTTGGAATTCATCTTTTACTATTATGGTATACATCATTTTCACTCTTTCTCTAAGAAACTTTACTCCATTACCTAGATATCAATGATCAATACTCTCGTGCTAGGATTATTGAAGTCCATGAATCCTCAATGAACTTTGGTTCCTGGGTCTTCTTGAAGGGAATCATGTACTTACTTAATTATTAAATTCTTAAGATCTTAAAACATTAATAAAAGTTGAAAAATATAAGTATTGTAACAAAATTATTACATTCATAATAAGGAAATTAACATAAAATAAAATGGTAGAACATCTAAATATTTTAATGAACATAATAATCTACATATGTAGATGGGACATGATAAATAAGTATTATGGTTGACTAGGTATAGAGTAAAATATATGTTGAAATATTCAATTTGTCAATTGAAATGACTCGTTGACTAGGTATAGAGGAAAACATGATATACCTACAAGTCTCTATCAATTCCCATATTTCCTAGAAGAAAATTTGATGCACATATATCAAAATCAAAATTAGAAACCCTATATCAACCTAATAGTCTCTTTAGGTCTTCACATACAATTTATGGTTTTGTACGTGTCGTTAAGATCATCTCATCATCTAGTAGACAGTAATATAATCATGAACGGTCAAAAACATACATCCTCTAAAAATATTTTCATACCTAAAAACATTGGCAATCCAATATGTAGCTCAGGCCTCTGTGAAGGTGTTTCTTTATATAAATCCATGTATAGTCAAGTTTTGATTTGTTTTTTCCACCTTTTATATTGAAATGTAAACTAAAACTGAAATATTATCAATTAATTAAACACCTTAATTAATTTTCCAACCCATCTTCACTAAAAAAATCCATATTATCTTATAATTTTCCAATATTTAAAAAATATTAATATAGTGATCATACCTAAAAATTTAATTTTATATATTTTCCCCAAACAATCTCATTGTTTGTTACATTAAGTTAACATAGTGCTCATAAGAGTCAAACACAACAGATTATATGCATCCACCCACTAAGAAAAGGCCTTGAAATAGTATTATAGGGTTCAATTCATGGCCATGGAAACTTAATTTCATAAAATTACAATAGTACTATAACAAGTTATACCATATACATAATTATATTACTTCCAAAAAATATTACTCTTAATTTACATCTAAATATCATCCAATTAAATTCGATCTCATCTTAAATACTTTTCCAATAACACCACACTTTCTAAGTTACAATGTTCTAATCTTAAGATAAATGACTTACAAGAACTTAATCTTCTTCAGAAATTAGGCTTGTGGTTTTCTAGATTTGAACGCTTGAACGTTATGCTTATATTGTTTCCTCTTATTTACCTTTTTCTTTACCCTATTTGTGGATCCCTCCTTGGACTACCACATTGGATACTCCAATCTAGTCTAGAATACGTTCCCCCTTCTCCTTATTCCCCTTTCACCATATCTGTAATGATAGCACAATTATACAAGGGAAAAGGTGGGGGTCTTATGGAAGTGGCTCTCATTTATCCCAATGAGATTTATACTGCCTACAAAACATTGTGCCTTCCTAATGGACAACTAGGAACCTTTTTGATGGGTTGTCTTCCAATATTGTATTCCAACGTTGGGTGTTTAGATCAAAAACATCATTTCTCTTATTTAGATCATCGCACAGCTAGATCATCCAACACAAGAGTAATGTCTACTATGAGTGCCCATAGAACTTTGAAAACAACAATAATTCTCTTTGTAACCCCATCCAATCTTTGTATGTAGACATGATGACATTCCCTAGGACCTACTTCTAATCCATGTAAGAATCCATAGAAATGTCTTTCCTATGTATGTTAAATGACTTCCTCATTGGCCACTAGTTTCCAAGAATCCTTCCTAGATATAAAGTCCATCTTTTCAAGCCAGTACAAGGGTAACTCCATGAAGGCTTGAACATCCCCTCACCTAGACCTAAATAGAATTCTCCTCATCCACTCTAGAGGAAAGGGGAGACCCAAATCCATCTTTCGACAATTGGTTCTATGTGATGCATAATGATCCTTGATTCTTCACTCATGTGTACTCATAAAATCATGCATACTCATTTTTCCAAATCTAGTATAGGTTCTTCCTATATCTATGGTAAATTACAATGATCTTGTATATGATGAAATAAGTGGAACTCATGCCTTCTATCTCTTTTTGAAAGGTTCTTACTTATTAGTCCTTTCTTTTCCATACATGTTTTGATAAACGACAAACATGACTAAAAACTTTTCCCAAATGTGTCATGATTCATATTTTGATATGATTATTCCTTTGGACATGTAATCATGATGGAAAGAATTTCTATAAGAGGCAATTCCATATTGATTATAATGCCTCTTTGTAAAACTTTTTTTTGAATAATATGAAAAATTTGATATCTCAACCACACCTCAATGATGTTCAATATGTTGGAGCGTCTAATTTGACATGTCTATTTCCAATTGTCCCCCTGACTTTATCTATGAAAATTAGCACATGAGTACATCATCTATATGATACAATCTTGAACTATGGTTGTAATATTGTGAGAATTAATCTTTTTTCTCATGACCCTGTGGAATGAAAATTGATAATTTATGCTCCCACTATTTTCTATGCTTGATGTTTCATGCTAACAAGGAATGTGTGCTAGATTATGCTTGTAATTTGATTTATGATGACCCTCATCAAGTCACATGCATATTATGATGCCCTCTAAATATTTATCTCTTGGTTATTAGAGTTTGGAAAGGTAAACCCATTTCTTGTGATTTTGATCTCTTTGATGTAAAGATATTTAGGCCAGATCTATCAGATATTGAAACTTAATCTTGAATATCAATACGATGATAATATTAAGCATGAATATGATGATTATAAGCTTTTGTTCAAAGTTCCTAGAAGGACCTACGTCAAGATCTTCATCAAATTTTAATACCGTGATAATGAAATTGATGTTGACACAAAGTAAGTTTCTAGAATGCTCTTCGTTGATGAATGATCAGACCAATGGTCAATGGGAATTTATAGCCTATGTTAAAAAAAAATGGAACCATGATATTTGATGTCCAAATCTTGACTTTCTTAAAATTAATCTACAAAATCTAGACTCATGATTACCAATCTTGAAATCTATTCAATTCCTATGATCACATTATTTGGGTCTTGAGATCAACCTTGATATACAATTCATGACTTACATATTTCCCAATCTTCAAATGTAGTTTAGTGAGCATGTTGACATCCCCATTTTTGAATTAGGAGTAAGTTCTTCAGTGAAATAGTATGGGACTATCCATTGATTTTGAAATGAAAATGTGATTTTGAAATAAGATGCTACCTCAAATTGTTGAAAAACAAAATCTCAATCATGGATGCATAACCCCACCAAGGACTGATGTAGAATCTTAAAACCTTAATGTTGGTCTTGAAAAGCATACCTTTCTCTTAAATCAAAGAGTTGTGATATTTTGACCTACAAGGTGATCTCTCCTCTTTGTGATCCATGGATGCTCTATGTGGCAATACTTTTGAAATTGATGTTTGGTTTCCTTATATCAGGATGATGCTAATAATGAGGTTATGATGGTGCTAAAGGATGAGTACCAAGATGGTTATGATATGGGATATGGAGCCTCAATCTCACTGAGGTTTTGTTTCAATTTTGGGTTAATTTTCCTTTAGGGTAAGGAGGATGTGGCAAAGTAGATTTTCTATTTCCTTCAATTATGAATAGTGTCACTCTTAACATGATCAATTTTACTCAGTAATGTCTCTCTCCATATATTTGATGATTTTGAATCACATGTTACTCTATTTATGAATTATCATTAATTAAATATCAATTTGAAATTAGTTGTATAAAGTTGAGTGCATTAATATACCTTGAGGATGCATTTGGATTATTGAGACCCATCACATTCATCATCTTCATCACAAGATTTTTTCTATAAAGAAATTTGTGAACCAATTGAGAAAGTTTGTCCCAATCGTACTTCCATTTTGCAAGTTATGAATTTTACAAGTTAATCGAAGAAAATCACATTTAATATTTTTTAGTCATTTCCACATCATGAATCTTCTTGGTGGTTTATGAATCACATTAATTGAGAATGGATGGGGATACCCAGGGGACGGAGGGGGTATGGCGGCACGGGCGACGGAAGAGGAAACCCTGATCTCGAAGTGGATCATGGTGGAGGAATGAATCATAATGACGGAGAGGAGACTACCAAGTCCACTGAGGCAATTGCAGACAAAGAAGTTCATCCGGGGATGATCCAGGCGCCCAAGGGATTCGTGATACCAGAGATAGGCCTACAGTTCAATTATGCCGGCGGACAAAGTAGGGTAGGCAATGATGGTAATCCAACACCACCCCTGGCTAGCACGGGAAGTGATGAAAGGAGTTTGAAGGAAGCAGTAACAACCATGGAGCACACGCCATGGCCCAAGACGGGAAACACACAGGAAGTAGAACAGGCGACACGATCGTTTAGCAACACAGTTAAAGGGTATAAGGAGGGCGACAGCAGCGATGCCTTTCTAGAGAAGCTTTTTGAAGAAAGACTCTCTGTGGGAGAGGTCACCTTGGGCGAAATCGACAACAGACTGGCCATCTCAGTGGTACCGGAAGCAGAAGAAAGACTGGCGAAGCCATGGCAGTATGCCATTGTGGTCTGATTACTTGGAGCCGAAATTGGGTATATGACATTAAGGTATCGACTAAAACTCATGTGGAAGATCTCTGGAAGGTTCAACATGTATGAAATGGAACTTGGACATTTTGTTATACAACTATCCTACAGACGAGACTTTGAGGAGGCCCTAACGGGAGGACCATGGAAAATCTTCAGCCTAAACCTGCTCGTGTGGGAGTGGTATCTGACTTTCAAGCCTAAAGAAGAATATCCTAAACTGATCATTTCATGGGTTCGTATCCTGGACCTCCCGCTTCACCTTTATGTGTCAACCATGTTTGATTACATCGACTTAGTGCTGGGAAGGCTAATTAAGGTTGACAACCACACAGTTAGCAGGACGAGAAGCAAGTTTGCCCGCCTGGCTATAGAACTTGATACCGGAAAGGAGCTATGCTCTTATATATTCATTAATGGAGTAGAGTATGAGATCGAATATGAGGGGATTCCAAGAGTTTGTTCTATCTGTGGGGATGAGGGGCACGTATCGAAAAACTGTAATGATCAACAACAATATAGTGAGGGAGACAGAGCGGAGAAGACACAACATAATGGAAGTGTGACGCCGCAGAATCATAGAAAGCAGCAGGAGGAGTGGCAAACTCAGAGAAGAAAAGGAAGCGGCAGGAAATATAACAGATATCAGGAACCTGGTCATTACACACGATCCACTAATAGATATGGGTCCCTTGAAGATGGACATGAAGAGGTAGCGGAAGAATGACCCCCGGTAGAAAACTTAGATAAGAAACTTGAAACTACAGATCACAGTAGGAATACATCAAAGGTTTCGAGGAAAAAGAAGAAAGTTACAACAGTAATGAGCATCGAGGAAACGGATAAAGATATCCTGAAGAACATCACGAACATAGCAAGAAATGATGCCAATAAGGTCTGTCAAAGCAAGGAAGATCATATTATTACAAACCTAGAAATAGACGAAGTGGTGGAGGTATTTGCAGTAGAGGAAGACGGTTTGGAAGGAGAACTGATGGATACGATGGCCACTACGGAGGAACAGAAGGAAACTGTGTCACCAGAAACCATTAAGTCCATTAATGAAGCTCTAGCTGGTGCTCAGACGAGTGTGGGGGGAAGGAAAAGCAAAAGCAGTAGAACCAAAATGAAGCGTAAGAGAAAAGAACAGTCCTATCTATCACCTGATATTAGAAGACAAAGTCCAAGAAGGCAAGATCTTGGAGCAGCTTCTACTGAACCACCTGCAGAGCTGGGGAGCAACAATAATACTATAGAAGATAGAGGCATTGTTATAACAGAAGGGAATCTTGAAGAGGACAAAGAGAATGTTGAACCAGAGGGAGGAGCAAACAGGGTACCACAAACCATATCAAATTCTTAATGCTGGACATCATGTGTTGGACCATTCGGGGAATAGGAAGGAAGGAAACACAACGCAATCTCAAAGAACTTATGACTGTTCATAAACCTAAGATTGACACCATTGTAGAGCCTTGGCTGAGTGGCACCAAAGCTACTAACACCATCAAGAGCTTGGGGTTCACTCGATCTTTTAGAGTTGAAACCCAAGGTTATGTGGGAGGTATATGGTTCTGTTGGAAGGTACATGACTGTCATGTACAGATCATTAACTACCATAGACAATTTGTCACTTGCTGCGTCAATCATTCTACTCTTGTTACCTTTGTCTATGCTAACCCACACTTAGCCGTTAGAAAATTCCTTTGGAAGCACATTGTCAAGATGGGGGAATCTTTCAAAAAACCGTGGATTGTGCTTGGCGATTTTAACACAACCTGCTATCCTGTAGAAAGGTCCGGCAGTCCACACTACAATCATGCGAAGGCAGCAACTTTCCAAGAAACCTTATTAGTTGTAGGTCTTAGTGATTTGGGGTTCTCGGGGCCCAAGTTCACCTTCAAAAGGGGATATCTACAACAAAGAATCGATCGTGTGGTGGCAAACAACGCTTTCATACAAAAGTATCAACAATTCTGTGTCGAACACCTGCCTAAACTTCAATCAAATCACAACCCTATTTTGGTCAGAAGAAAACTTGTTCCAACTAACCCGTAGAGATTTGTGGCGAAGGCAAAGTGTGCGACAGATGATGAATTCAAATTAATGCTTGCCGATAAATGGAACCAAAGATCTGAATTCTATGGAGCCCTTAATGAATCCAAGAAGGAAATCATCAAATGGGACCGGGATCACACAAACTACCAAAGGAAAAATAAAACTCGGCTCATGAGAAATATCAAGAAACTTGAAAAAGACCTGGCCGCCAACTACAACTCTATTACTGATGGAATTTACATTGATATGAAAGTTGCACTGGATGACATATTAAGGAAAGAGGAGGAGTGGCGGCTGAAAAGCCACATTAACTGGTTCCGCAATGGAGACAACAATACCAGATTTTACAGTGCTTATGTAAAGCAAAGAAGAAGGTCTAATACTATCACAATGCTCAAAGATAGAGATGGCAATTGGGTACGAGAGGGAGCCGATTTGGAAGACATGGTGAGAAGTCACTTTGAATCATTATTAACCCGGACAGGTGAACCACAAGCAGAGGCTATGAGGAACATTCCTGTTGATTTTAAAAAGCTTTCCCCTACACAAATGCAAAGCATGGCAAGAGAACCTTCAGAAGATGAATGCCACAGGGTAGTTAGAGCAATGAATCCATATAAATCCACTACACCTGCGACATCAATGGCCTATTCGTACAGAAATAGTGGGACACCGTGAAGAACTCCATGCTGATAACTGCTAGAAGCGCCTTAGTAGGAAAGGCCCTAAATAAAGAAATGTGTGACTCGACCGTAGTCCTTATTCCCACAGTACAAACACCTACGCACTGCGATTAGTTGAAGCCGATTTCCTAGAACAACTTCTGCCTAAAAATGATTTCTAAAGTGGTGGTGGAAAGACTCAAGACCTTTTTGCCTGATTGGATTTCTGAATCTTAGAGTGCCTTCATTCCTGGAAGACGCATTACAGATAACATCGCAATTGCCCAAGAGGTCATCTATATGATGAGGAAGTGGACAGATGTGAAGACCATGGCCATTAAGATTGATCTTGCCAAGGCTTACGATATGCTTTCATGGGAGTTCATCACCGACACTGTTGATAATATTCAGCTGCCAAAGCCCATTATTGCCTACATCATGAACTCTATTAGCACAGGGGAATGTTCCATTCTTTGGAATGGGCATACTACCAGGCCATTTAAACTGAGTCGAGGCCTCAGACAAGGCGACCCACTTTCACTATATCTCTTTGTTATGTGCATTGAACGACTAAGCCAACTGATCCAAATGTCTATACAAAATGGTGAATGGAAGCCTTTCAAAATGGGAAGAAGTGGACACAAGATTTCACACTTATGCTTCATCGATGACCTGATCTTGTTTTGGGAAGCGTCGAGAAACCAAATGAAGACCATTAAGCGATGTTTCAAGTTGTTCGAAGAAGCATCGGGCCAGATGATTTCAGTTACTAAGACTCAGGTTTTTTTCGCAGCAAGTGTTACCCAAAGAACAAGAAGGAAGATCAATAGAATCGGAAGGTTTAGGTAAATTGATAATTTAGGAAGATACCTGGGGGTCCCTATCATACATAAGAAGATCACTAAAGAAACCTACTCAGATATCCTAACGAGAATAGATTCCAGAGTTAATGGGTGGGCAGCAAGGTGCCTATCTCTGGCGGGAAGATGTTGCCTGGCAAAATCAGCTCTGGAGAGCATCCCCACCTACACGATGCAAACGGTGGCACTACCTCTGGGATTATGCGATAGAATAGATGGATGTATATGCAGATTCCTCTGGGGAAGAGGACATAAGGCCTACCCAATGTCTCTAGTTTCCTGGAACAAGGTCACCAGCTGGAAAGAAGAAGGAGGGCTTGGTCTCAAGTCCATGAGGGAGTGGAACACAGTCTTGTTGGCTAAGAACGCTTGGGATTTATCATCTAACAGAAAGACCAAATGGTGCAAGTTCATTAGAGAAAAATACAATAAGTACATGGGCGGAAAAACCTCAAATCTTTCCAGATTGGCAGCAGCCACGTTCAAGTGCAAGAACATGATCATAGAGAACTCGTACTTACTTTCAATGAATGGCAATAACATTCTTTTCTGGGAGGATGAGTGGGTGTAGCCCAATTTTAAATTGGTCAATGTTGCCATGCATGATGTTCCTGGGACTATCAAAGACATGAGTGTTAGAACGGTGATGCTTGACAATGGGCAGTGGGACATGGAATTCCTAGACGACTGGTTTCCCGAGAAACTAGTAAGGAAAATCATGCAGATTGAACCTCCATCTGCTGATACAAGATCTGATATGAGAGTTTGGACTGGCACCTTACATGGGAAATTCACTACGATATCAGCTTACAACATCCTGAGGAAGGACCGAGATATCACGGTGGAGGGAGAATGGGATACGTTGTGGAAGACTAAGCTACCAACGCAGTTCAAATTCTTTGGTTGGTTACTAATGCACGATGCAATTTTGACTAATAGCAAAAGAGTCAGAAGACAAATGGCAAGTGACAAAACATGTGCTAGATGTCAAACTCATGAGGAAACACTATATCACGCTCTTAGAGACTGTGTCTATGCAAAGGAGGTCTAGAGTAAGCTTATTGATGGAGGTAAAGTTGCCGTTTTCACCCAACAAGAGGATCGTTGCTGGTTGAGAACACAATTGAAACAAGAAGCTGAATGGAGGAAACTATTTTTAGTCACCTGTCGGACCATCTGGGCAGCTCAAAACCTGCAAGTTTTTGAGAACCAACAGATTACGGCGGAGAGACAAGTCCAAAAGATTCTGAATGATCTTAACATTTTTGTGAAAGCATGGAGCAAAGAATCGAATGAACAGAACGTGACCATTAACGAATGCTGGAGAGCTCCTCCACCAGGTAGTATCAAGATGAATACTGATGTTGTTTGGAAACATGATAAAGCCACTGTAGCTATTATAGCACGGGATTCTGAAGGCTACTGGATAGATGGGCATGTTAGAAGCGTTGGGGCAGAGTCAGCCACTCATGTTGAAATCATAGGAGTAGATATTGCTCTCGCCCTAGCTAGAAGAAATGGCGTTGCACACCTCATAGTTGAAACATATTGCAAGAGCTTTGTTGACACACTTCAATCAGATGGATGTGAATTTCCTAGGTATGCGAGACTACTGGACATAATCAAACAAGGGTAGCAAACAACCGAGGCTGGAGAATTGACTTCAGACCAAGAGAGGGCAACCTCATGGCCGACAAGTTGGCCAAAGAGTTCCATAAGTCACCTCCAGGGTGTTATGATCTACCCAGACCTCCAGAATGTATCAAAAACATTTTAATCAAAGATAAGTTGTAATGGAAGTAGTACTTCCAAGTTTATTTCCCGCAATGACCAAGTAGAATGTAATTTGTTCCCGTATTGGCTTGCATGAGGAGGGCAAGATGAATAAAATAGCATCCTGGCTTCCATAAAAAAAATCTTCTTGATGGTTCCCTAAGACAATCATAGGCTTTGCATCAATGTCATCTTCTTGGTGGTTCCCTAATACAATCATAGGCTTTGCATCAAGTGGATGTAGATCTGACATTGATGCAACAGTTGTGGGGTTGTCTCCCCCACCTACTTTTAAAGGACATGAGCAAGAGGATGAAGTATCTCTAACACCCATCTTACATTGCACCTTGTCCTAGATTGACCCCCTTATTAAACATTGTCACCTTATCCCCTTCATTTCCCCTCTATTTCCACCACTTATTCTAGCATTATCTTCCCTTCCCCTTCATCTTCCTTTCTTGTTGTGACACCTCATACCCTCTTTGGGCATTTCTCCCTTGAGCATTCCAGATGTGAGATTGAACCTTCCCTAAATCTACAGGAGCAACCTACATACATTCGTCCTCTTTTTAGCTTGGATAGGAGAGCAAGATCCAAGATCTCCCTATTCCATCCACCTACTACTATTGCATTAGCGGTCAACAAGAGTCAGTGTGTGCAACACCTAAAATGACAGTTGGGCTAACCCAGATTGGTCTGGGCCATGACAATGCCAAACCTAGTTTGTCAAGGCTTACACATGTGGGTTGGTTAGTCGAACCAATGGAGGATGCCCACAGACTGAAGGAGACACATGGGAACATGTTTCCCCTCTGAATGAAGATCAATCGCCCCCTCTTTCTCCATTCTTGGTAAAATCCCCTCCCTTTCTCAGAAATTCAAGGAATCATCTATTGTTGCAAAAATCATATAACTAACTAGATTATATAAGAACAGACATATTTATAAACCATTTTGGTAGAAAATAATGAAATTTATATTAAAATGGTTGGGATACATAGATGACTTGTATATCTACTATTTTCCCAAATTATTACTTTTGATCTTTTTGAAGATGACTAATGTACTAGGATGCTAATCATGATCAATAATGACCCATGGATCTCTTGCATCTATACATTAGTAATATTTGAGGTTATTTGAGCCAAGCTTTAACCTTGATCCCCTTTGAGTACCTAATATGAGCTTATGTACCATGAAATGTTATAATATGTAATTTTGATAAAGGATCTTAAATATTATGCAAATCATGATCTTTTTTTGGTCCTGAAAAGCTCTTTGTGATAACCTAGATTTTTTGGATTCTCAATATTCAAACTCTGTAAGATTCATATATGATGTATGATCTAGATGTAGGGATGGATACCTATTTTTTTATAAAAAGGTTTTTCCTAAGATCATGAATATATGTTTACGAGATTTATACACATTACTTATCTTTTGGGTAGTTATGATGCTAGGGCCCCTATCTAATAGTCTTGATGAACTCAAGTGAAAATTCGAGGAATGGTGAGGTTATGAGGATTATAAAAAGTCTGTTGGGATTTAATTGATGAGGATTCGATGATCAATTAAATTTTAAATTGAGGAGCTTTGGTCTTTTAATCGTTTAATATCTAGGCTATGATTAAATTGGGGTCACACTGCCTTACTATCTTGTTCTTGGGCATGACCCAAAGCTCGGCAACGTGACGCAATCTTACTGTAATCCTCTATATTAATCTGAGAATGGAGACTACATCTTGCACCCCCTGTTTATGCGGAAGAAGTAGTCTCACCCCGTCCCAACGATGCCCACAATATCGGATCAATGAACTGATTGACAAATATCTGAGACTGGCTTTTGTTTCACAGACCACCCAGAACTGAAGGCTTCTCGCACGATCCCTCACTACCATTCCCTCTTCATTAATTGTAGGTTTTCCCTTGTCTTCTCCAGGCAGTGGTAGAGCAACACTCAACCCAAGCTCCCGCAATGCCTGAGGCTCACCTGGGAGACGAACCCCTACTCTACATGTACACTGGCGACATCTTTAGGATTGGGAACAATTCACAGAGGTCAAATCTGAGGTGGTCGTGATGGAGGAGGTGCCTTCATCTATGTACGGTTCCTCTGCGAGCCTAGGGTGGTTGTAGATCCATCACAAATCCAGTAAAAATAGAAGTTCGATGTTGGCAGACGAGGGGTTCCTCACCAAACATATGCCACTGTGGCAGCTGCTGCTTGGGATCGACCCTGCAGAGAAGACCCAAAGGGGAGGGGCGTCAAAGCGGGACCTATTGACTCTCCAGACCCAGCGCCGTCCTTTTCCCCATTCTGAACCTCACCATGGCGTTGCCCAACTAGTGAGCCGATGACTCCTTCAGGATTGGGAGTGGCAGATCTCGCAGCACCTACAGTTGCAAGACGCTGACCTCTCTACCACCCTTAAGACCGTGATTCATGGTGGATGATCAAGGGTGGGACCTTACATAAGCATGGATCCTCGCCTGAGAACTGGTTGGCTTTGGCACTCGGCTACGGAAGAAGATTTGAGGCTCGCGTAGGGAGCAGACTGCGGAATGCTATCGCAGGGTCACAAGGAAGATGGGGAGGGTCGTCTCATCCTTACAACCAGTAGAGTGGACCTTGAACCAGCCGTCCCACTTGGAGTAGCAATGAGGGCACGTGGTAGAGATCCATAGCTTCAAGAATCCTAGATCAACGACCAATGAAATTTCCATCCAGGTATACTATCTCCTTATATCCAAAAATTAGTCAATTCTTAGAAAGGTGATTAAAAATAGCTCCCTTGGCCAAATAATTCCCCAAAAATACCCCTAGACTCAAAAAAATATTCTATTCATTACTAGATCCTTATATCAGGCTTTAAAAGCACAACTATTGATGATATTTTATTTAGATTATAATGCTTCATTTAAATGGTATAATTAGAAAACGATTGATATAAAATCTGATGAAAATAAGTTTGAACCCTGGTATCATCTAGAAACTAAATGTGGACTCCTATGTTGATATTATTGTGAAATTTTAGGCCTTTTCTCTTTATTTCCTAATTACATGTTTAATCTTCATATTAATTCTAGAAAATAGGAAAAGTATCATAAAATTATGAAATTCGTACCAGACCTTAATAATGACATATAGATCAGATTACAAATACTAGAAATCCTCTATTACATCAGATTGATCTAGGTTTGACCAAAACCCTAATTTGAACTTAAAATATCAATAATAACGATGAACCATGTATTAATGACGATTAATTATATTTAATCAGGTTATAAACAATGTTCTAGATGATCATGGATATGTGAGGAATATCTGAACTCAGGTACGTCGATATAATTATATGACTAGATTTGTTGGATGTTAAATATATGTACTTTCTTGCTTGTATTTGAATATCTTGTTGGATGTACATCTATATGTATTGTCATTTCCGCCTTGAACAATAAGAATACTAAGGAAAGAAAATGGAATGTAGTTACTGATGGTTCATTAATCTCCCTATTAGAGAGGGAAAGTATTAATGTTGACTAGCACATCCCTAATGGTACAAGGTACGCAGGGATATCCCTAATGGTACAAGGTACGCAGGGATAGGGCCCAATATTTTTGTTTGTGCTAAGTCCACCATAGTAATACATGTCCATTGAAATATGATTAATAACTTGGGTTTACCTGATTTTATGCCATTAAATAATGTTTCTTTCTCTCTTTCTTCTTTTTCAAGTATTTTCAATATGCCAGCATAGTATAGCTCTTTAATTCCACGTACCAACTTTTGTTGATGTTTTTGTTTCTCGTATTTTTCTAGGTCCAGAGTTGGAATGGGATAAAATAATAGGATGTGAGCAAGTTGTATAGGTTGTACCTATTGTCTAAGATCCTGCTAGCATACATGTTTAGACTTGTGTAAAACTTCTCTTTCAATATGCAATTGTAATTCATGTTGTAATTTACATGTTAAATGTCGATAATGTTATGGTTGTATGTTCATGTATGTGTATTATGCTTCCGCATAGCTTTCTGATATGATTGGATGATGTTTTCAGATTCTGACATCTCATTCCCAATAGGGTTTGGAGAAATCAAAATTCGGGGACGTCACACTCTTCCTTTCTATTTTTGGTGTTTTTGCAAATTTACAAAGGACAATGTGAGAGACAGTTTGAGTAATTGTCTATCCAGCTAAAAGAAAAAGTAAGATAGTGAAAGGAGTATCTGTATAAAGAAAGGACTTAGAAGAAATCCTTTTGTGACAGACTCAAGCAGACAAAAAATATATGTCTATTTGTGAAGCAAGTGAAAATTGTCTTTGGCAATCTTCCAAAGCACCCAAGAATGATTCTTGTTTTCTTCATTCATTCTACAATTTCTTTCAGCCAAATCTAGTATATAGTAATAATGTAGAGAAGATGTTTCTTTTTGTCCTGGAACTATAGAAGATCATCTCTTGAACAAGAAATAGAGTTGAGAAGAAGGTGCCAGCTTTTGTCCATATTGTTGAGGAGAAAGGACAACTAAAGTATAAATTCCATATACTCTCTTATTCCTTCCTATTGAGAAAGAACAAAGTGTCTAGAGAGATACCCAACTTCTTCAAATAGCTCAAAGTGGGCACATTTCTATGACCAATCTTCTAATAGTGCATCTGATATCTTCTAGGAAATTTGAACTTCCAAAGCAAGCTGAAAAATAAATCAAAAGACCCCAACGTCTAGTCCCATTGCAGATATCTTTAACCTTAAAATGATTCTTTTCATCATTGACACCAATAGGCTTGGGCAGGTTGTCAAGAAGGGAAATTAAGTCTAAGTGGAGCCTAGTATTTTCAAAACACCAAGATACTCTAGAAAGGAGTGAACTGAGTGTAGCATTAGCACTGATCCCCAACTTGATAATACTCTCTCTACCAAGATATCCTACTGGAATCTTACTAGATGGAGTCAACATATCTTTTCAAATAGAAAGGTTCTCACCATTACCAATAACAAAGCTGATATGATCTCTTAGAACATTTTTGGAGTTGATAATATGATTAAAAAACCAAGAAAAATTACTATTTTCTATAATTTTCCAAAAAGAAACTTTATTAAGATACTTCTCATGGATCCACCTGATCCATATATTTTCCTTCTTTGAAGCTACATTTCAACCATGAAAAATAGTAGAAGCTATATTCGTCTCTCTTGCAGGTTCCATACCAAAACCACCTTCATGTTTTGGTTGGGTAATTTTTTCCATTTGACAAGATGAAGATATTTCTTGTTTTTAGTTTTCACTTAGATGAAGTCTCTACACAACCTATCAATCTCAATATAAATAGAAAGAGGAAGAGGAAAGGAAGACAACCAGTACATGTATATAGTAGATAAAGTGGATTGAACCAAGTCTATACGACCTACCATGGATTGGCATTTTATCTTCCAACCATAAAGTTTGCCTTTGATTTTATCCAAGAGTGGGGAGTAGTGACTTCTAGATAATTTGCGAACAAAGAGAGGGATTCCCAAATACTTTATGAGGTAACTTTCCTTCACTAATACCCAATACATTAGAGAAGTTGACTTTATCTGCATTAGAGCTGAAAATGGTGAATCTTTTCACAAGATTCACTTTGAGCCCAGTAATAGCATAGAGTTCATGAAGAACATTTTACATAAAAGCATCTCCTTCAAGATCATCTTACATGAAAATAATTAAATCATCGACAAAAAAGAAGATGTGAGACTTCTAAATCACTGGACGCTTTGAGAGGCTTGATATTACCAATTTTGATAGCTTCAATCATCAGCTGAGAAAATGTTTCCATAACAAGAAGAAATAAATAGGGAGCAAGGGGGTCTCCCTAACATACCCCATTAGAACATTGAAAAGGACAAGAAAGCTCTCCATTGATCAAAATATCATAAGAGGTAGATTGAATTATCTCTTTTATCCATACAAACCACCATTAGGGAATCCCATAATATTAATAATTTTAAACATAGCATTTGAAGAGATAGAGTCATAGACTTTAGATAAGTCTAACTTGAGCCACACCTTAGGTTTAGTACCAATCTCGTTAAAATCATGAAGAAGTTCATTGGATAAGATAATAGCATCTTGAATGTTGTGACCTTTAATAAAAGTGCATTGATCTTGATAATCAGAGAAGAAAGAACACTTTATTGTATGTTACTCATAATCTTCAGAATAATCTTGAACATGACATTGCATAAGGAAATGGGGTACAGTTTTTTAAGTCACAAGTATCATTATTTTTTGGGATTAGGGTGATAAAAGTTATGTTGGTCTCCTTGAGAAATCTACCACTTCTGAAGAAACTCAAGATGGCTTCCATGATGTCTTCTTTGATAATGTCCCAACAACTGACAAAGAGCTCACCATTGGATCCATCAGGCTCTGGAAATTTATCATAGTCAAGATGTTTAATTACAAAGTCAATCTCCTCAACAGAGACTTCTGGACTTCATCAAGAGAAGAAAATTTTAGATTGTTAAGCTTCCAATGCTGAGTAGAATGGTTATTATTTAAAATACCAAACAATTAATCAACATATGACTCTTGATGATATCATTGTCTTTGCATATATTCCCATCCATAGAAACATCTTTGATATGATTAACATTTCTCCTAACTTTCATAGTGTTGTAAAAGAATTTGGTATTCGTATCCCCCTCTTTCAACCAATAAATTCTTTCTTTTAGTCTAAAATGCAATTCCTCATCTAGCATAGCAGCATGGGATTCCTTTCTTAAAGTAATAGCTTTATATTGTAGAACCTGATTTGTGGGATCATCATTAGTAGTAGCTTGGGCATTAAGATCCATAGATTCAGGGATCTTCACACTTTTAGAAAAAATACCAACATATTTTATGTTCTACATAGATTGGGAGGTTCTAACTAATTTTAGTTTGGAGTAGACTCTAAACATAGGTACACCTTCATGATAGGAGTTCCAATCCTTATAAATAACATCACAAAAGTTATCCTTTTCATTCAATGCATTAATAAATCTAAATAGGGTTTTCAGCTTCTTTTGCTCACCAATAGTGAAGTTGAGAATCAAGTTGTCACTAACCATTTTGGGATGAGGAATACATTAAAAGATAGAGAAGTAATTTGAAAAGGAGTTTTAACAAAGAATCCTATCAATCCATGAGATGATGAAGTTGTCACTACCTTGATTGTTATCCAAGGATGAAAAAAGAACTATTGGATTATGCTTAAATAACCCATAATTAAGAACACGATCGTTAAATTCATTCATGGATCTATTAGATGCCCCATGATAATCCAAGGCTCAATCAGCTCAACATACAAGTTTTTAATATTTTGCCATAAACAAGACCTATCAGAGTTGGGATTTTGTCCATATATCACTGAAGCAAGAAGATAGACTCAGAAAAGGGAACTTAGTATGAACCAACTAATGGGATTTGAAGGTTTTAACAACAAAAATAGTCATCCTACTTCCATAGAACAATAACAGTCCCAAGCTTGTGAGATTTATGATTTGAGGTCCATCGATAACCAACAAACAAAGTATCAATAAGTTTCCACAAATTCTCTTCTCCAATCTTGGTTTCTACTAGAATAATAAGATGGGGCCTAAGCCTCCATATTTCTTCCTAGAAATTCAAAGCCTTAAGATTAAGGCATCCAATGTTCCAGGAAGCTATGATGAAAGATGGACAATCCATGGAAACATTGTTAACCAATAGTTTACTAGTTTTAGAAGGAGAATCTACCTCATCATCAATCACAAGATTCTAAAAATGATTATCAGGTGTAGTAGCAACTGGCAAGTTATCAGTGGACTTGCTATTAGAGACATTCCTATGTTTTTCTTTCATAGTTCTTTTAGGATTCTGGAATTTTTTGCCATCTGAGTCTTTCTTATTTTTCAATGTGTTATAATTTGTAGAATTGGGAGGATTTATCAGTACCACCACAGATGAGGAAGTAGTTAATAAATTCTCTCCATCAAATTGTTTACTAGCACAGTAAAATTCCTCTTTCACAGAGTCATAAGATTTTCCATCTGAAACCTCCTAGACTTGTGTGGTAGTCTAAAGAACCATTGAAGACAAAGTCTCAAAAAGCTTATTTTCAACCCACATTTGATTTTGAATCACCCTGGAGTTTTCTTTGAAATCATTATGTCCAAACAACTTACAAATTAGACATACATTGGGGATACACTCATATTCAAAGAAGATTGTGTGGGAAGTTCCACTGCTACTGACCACTTCTAGTTGATTAGGAAAAACCAAATCGACTGGCATTATGATTTCAAGCCTTGTGAAATCCAAACCGTTCATGCCAAACAAAAGCCTATCAATGCAAAGTGAATAGTCAAGATAGGAGCTTGTTCTAGCAAACATGTTACTATCCCATAGCTCAAGTAGGACTTGTTGGATCCTAGATGGGTGATTAGATGCTCTAGAGGGGGGGGTGAATAGAGCTGAAAGCACTTAAATAAAATTCATTAAACCTTCAAAATATATGACAAGATAAGGTTGCTAAATAGGTAATTTGAGTGCAACTAAATAATGCATAGCAAGGATAAGAGAGATTGAACATGCACCAATTAGACAAGGTATTTAGAGTGGTTCCACACTTCAAACTAGAAGTGTGTCAGTCCACTTGCCTAGAGAGGACAACCTCTAGGACTTCAACCAATTGCACTCTTATATTCATTAATAAGACATACAATACATGACCAACAAAGGACTTACCTATCCAATACAAAGAGTCTTCAACCTTACCAAGGACTTACCCACTTTGCAAGAGTCTTCGGCCTTCTCCAAGGACTTACCCACTCTTGCACAAGTCTTCGGCCTTGTAGGAATTACCCACTCTTCTTGGATCTTCCGCCTTTGACTTCACCTTCACTCGGAGAAGCTTTCCACCAAGGACTTACCCACTTGAGCTTGAGTCTTCTGCCTTCTCCAAGGGCTTACCCACTCTAGCTCCAAGTCTTCAGCCGTGATCTTCACCAAGGGACTCCTTCCCTTGTTCTTCTTCACCTCTCTTGGACAAGAGAGAGAACCTTCATCTTCATGATTGAAATGGAGAGATGGGGAGGTTGTGGAAGTGAGAGCTTCACAAGATATACAAATGGGACTAGCTCTCTTACAGATTTCCTACTCACTCTAATGTATGTAGCAAGTGATTAAGCTTAGAGAGAGAGAGGAGGCTGTAGGAAGCACTCAACTATAGAATAGGAACCTCACAAAGAGTTTGCAATGAATGCTCAACCTTGGAATGAAGCCCAAGGGGTCCTATTTATAGTTGGGGATGCCTCTTAGCCTTTGGGAACACTTAGGAATGAAAAATAGCCGTTTTACAAGTTGCAACGGATCTATTTTGGGTCCCAACAAAGTCTCCAATGGTTGGACTTGCTTTTTCTGCATTCCAGTACAGTCTGATCGGCCGAGTTTCTATAAAGGCAATTCGGCCGAACCACTAAAAGACAAGGCTGAAAGCTAGACTGTCGGCCGAGTTTCCTTTGAGAAACTCGACCGATCGGTCCATTTCCAGACTTGGACCGATCAGTGGATCGGCCGAGTTTCCTAGCTAGAACTCGACCGAACGGTGGATCGGCTGAGTTTGTAACTCGGCTGATTCCAACAAAAATCCCAGAATATATGGATCGGCCGAGTTTGGAATTTGGCCGACAAAATCCCTGTTATGGGTATTTTGGAATTTTCGTTTAACCGTACAAATGATGGATTTTTCTGTCCCAATAATTTTTCTAAGCTTAATTACAAGTCATACAATCATTACAAGTGATTACAAAGCAATTCTAAGGTCATTTACATAGAGATCCCAAATTGCACACTTGTAGCTATTTTGACTTGTCTTTTCTCCAATTTTATATGCGCAAGTTAGGGCATTTGGAGTGTGTCTAAACCTAATCTGAAATCACTCAATGTAGAAGCATTAGACACCAATATGTGGAATGGTTAGTCATCATCAAAACAAGGGTTTAGTCAATTTAGACGTGAGTCAACATTGACCTAATTGACCTTGAGTCAACATTCTCCCCCTTTTTGAAGATGACAAACCATTCCATAAATGTATTGAAAGCTTGTACGTAAAATCATACCTTCGGAGAATCCTAGGGGTTTCAATAGGATTGAGCTCATATGCTCCCCCTCAATTGATGCTATTTCTCCTGCATGGTTAGCTTTCATAACATTTATAGAAACTATGTCTTCTACTCATATATGTTCTACACATATATGTCTTCTCCCATTTACCTTCTCCCCTTTACATGGACACGCTTCTTTGCTTCATGTAAGACATGCCTTCTCCCTGTTGTCAAAAGAAGACATATCTTTCTCCCCCTTTGTCATTTCAAAAAGGTGGGGGTGTGAAGAAACTAAGAAACACCACTTGTTAAGAGAAAGAAGATAACAAAAGTTATATAAGGAGAGTAGAAGAGCACAGATAGGGGCTTGTCCAAGCATAGAAAGAAAAGCAAGTTAAAGCATATACTTGAACAACCCAAAAAATGCAAGATGAAGTGCTGTAGAAAAACAATAAATCACAATTTTGACCCTCAAGATGATGGAATTTGACCCAAAACCATCGGAGCTCATGGCAAAGCGATGAGTCTTGCTCAGAAGGGTGTTTCTGCATAAAAAGCACTATACTTGCAGCAAAAACTGAAACTGGAGCAAAATCTGCATAAAATCCAAAAATACTCCAATTTCTACATATAATGTAGCTCTATGTGCCCTGCATCACAATGTTATGCAAGTAACTCAAGATAGTAGATATGCAATTCAAGGAACAATCTTGAGCATGTATGAGATAAGATACAAGCATAACATATAGATGATCAAAGATGGCAATTATTGACAGGGTTAGAACTACATGTATATGAACTACTAGTAGATGATATTACAAGTTAGGACTACTAGTAGGATCTAGATCATAGCAAGAGATACACAAGATAAAGCAAGCTATGAGTAGATATAGAGATATATCCAAACCAAGAGATATGCAATTTTAGAAGCATGAGAGGATATAACTCACTATATATGCGTCCTTACCATAAGATGATTACCCCTAAGAACCTCAAGGTTGTATCAAAACAAGATATACACTGAGATAGATGTAGCAAGTTAGAGTATAGCGGAAGTAATTTTTAGACACAACCAAGAGATCCAAAGCGACCATCATCAAAACCTGCAAAACAACTCAAAGCAAGTAATTGCAAGATATAGATATACCAATTTAGAGCAATTAGAGAGATAGAGTTGTAAGCAAGATAGGCAATTTAGAACATGGCAATATGCATATATAAAGGTACCAAATGGAGTGCCAAAGAATAAGGCTATTGGTTGAGAAAATCTAGTTGAGAGGGAAATTCTCATTCAATAAGCCAACTGTATACTCTGTGAACAGTGTTTTCGGTCGAGTTCTATGTATTGGCAACTCGGCCGATCGCAGCTGTTGGCAATACCCATTGGTGCCTATCGGTCGAGTTTTAGACAGGACAAAACTCGGCCGACAAAACTACTGTAGAAAAAGCACATATTTTTCATAAAACATATCTAGAGGCATGCTAAAAAATACAAACCATATCCAAACATGTCTAAGCAAGTTAGTAATGCACTATAGAAGCATTAGAAACAGTTTTTTTGCAAGAGTGTGAAGAGAAACATAAAATTCCACTTTTGACTCAAAAACCATATGTATAGTGCACACTAACTTGACAAAAACAAGTTAGAACAGGTTATAAGCAATAAAAACATTACCTTCATGCTTACCATTTCTTTTCCACTTGTTGTCACCCTCTGCACATCTCACCTTTCTTCTTTCATGTGGATTGAGAAGTCAATTTGCAATTCAATGGCTCATGTCAATCCATTTGCAAGTACCTTCAAGAAGAAAGATGAAATGGTCCCCAATCATATTTTTGGGTCCGGAGGGGTTAGTTTAGCAACCCAAGTCCTATTGCTCTTGGGTGCTTTCCTAAAAGGACAACAAGTAGAATAATGACCAATTTCATTGCAATAGTTGCATGTGCCCATAGTCTTGGAACTAGAGGATTTTCCATGGAATATTTGAGGTCCTTTATCTTTGTTTTTCCCTTGACTACTATCATACCCTAAACCATGTCTACCAATTTGTTTAGTAGTATGGTCTAGGATTTGATTAAGATTCTTTTTACCAACTAAGAATCTTTGCAAAGAAGATCTTAAACTATCATTATCATGCTTAAGAGAAGCAATAGTAGAAGACAATTGATTAATGTTATCTCTAGCATGTAGAAGATCATTTTCTAAGCAAAGAGTTTTAGTTAAATAAGAATCTCTATCAATATGAAGAGCAGCAACATCATTCTCTCTATTAGTAGAACTATAACAAGATTCATGCCCATTGATTTTAGAAAGCAAGGAGGCATTTTCTAGTTCTAATTCATGCAAAACAAAATCTTTGTTTTTGTTTTCAGATTTAAGAACATCAATGTCATGCATGAGAGAATCAACAATTAAAGTATGTTCTTCATTAGAATTAGGCATGAGAGGTTGAGCTTCTAGAGATTTAATCTTATCAAGTAAACTAGCATTTTCAAGTTTAAGAGAGTCTACTTGGCTAAGACAATCATTTTTATCAATAAGCAAGCAAGAATTTGCATATTCAAGATCATCTAGTTCTATATGCAAATTATCAACAATTTTAGCAAGCTTTTTCTTTTTCTTTTTAGAAGACTTAAGAGATGCACAAATATCATGAATGAGATCGATCAAGGATTATTTATCTAAAGAGTCTAGATTTACCTCATTTGAGTCTTCACTTGTTGATGCTACAAGAGCAAAATGACATTCTCCTTCATCACTAGAGCTTGAGCTTGATCCTTCACATGAATCTTCACTTGAGCTTGAGTTGGAGGAGCCGCTTGAGCTTGATTGCCATTTCTTCTTGTGAAGATGGGTCTTTTTGCCTTGTAGGCAATCTTCCTTGTAGTGACCCTTCTTTCCACATGTGAAGCACCGGATGGAGGAGGACTTGCCTTTGTAGAGTTGACCTTTGGAGTACATGGCATCTTCTTTAGCTTGAGAGGATGGAGAGACTTGTTCCATGATAGCTTCAATTTGAGCCTTCATTTCAGCCTTCTTCATTCTCTTTAGCTCTTTCTTCTCTTGTCTTTCTACTTCCTCCCTCTTGTCAAGTGTAGCTTCATGTGCTTGTAGATTTCCAATGAGCTCTTCAATGGGGATGTCTTTAAGTGACCTTGCTTCTTCAATAGAAGTCACCTTGGATTCCCACCTCTTGGGAAGAGTTCTAAGGATCTTTGAGTTGATCTCTCCACTAGACATAGGATGACCTAGAATAGAAAGACCATTTACAATGGTGTTGATCCTTGAGTACATGTTGGCTATACTCTCCTCCTTTCCCATCTTGAAGTTCTCAAGCAGCCCCTTGAGCATGTAGACTTTGCTTTCCTTCACTTGATCAATCCCTTCATAAGTGATGCAAAGCTTTCTCCATACCTCATAGGCCGTCTCACAAGAGGAAATCCGGTTGAACTCGGTGGGGGTCATGGAGGCATATAGGATGTGCATGGCTCTAGCATTCAAGGTTGCTTTCATCAAGGTGGCTTCATCCCATTCTTCAATGTTTGTCTTTGGTAGAATGTATGGGCTGTTCACCATTTGCCACATCTCGAGACTTGATCCTTGGATGAAGAATTGAAGTCTTCTTCTCCAATAGAGGAAGTTGCTCCCATTGAAGATTGGAAGGCTGGTCGAGAGTCTCCCTCCTAGGTAGTCACCCATCTTCTCCTACTTGTTGAAGTATGCTTGGAGAAGACCCGCTCTGATACCACTTGTTGGATCCTAGATGGGTGATTAGATGCTCTAGAGGGGGGGTGAATAGAGCTGAAAGCACTTAAACAAAATTCATTAAACCTTCAAAATATATGACAAGATAAGGTTGCTAAATAGGTAATTTGAGTGCAACTAAATCATGCATAGAAAGGATAAGAGAGATTGAACATGCACCAATTAGACAAGGTATTTAGAGTGGTTCCACACTTCAAACTCGAAGTGTGTCAGTCCACTTGCCTAGAGAGGTCAACCTCTAGGACTTCAACCAATTGCACTCTTATATTCATTAATAAGACATACAATACATGACCAACAAAGGACTTACCTATCCAATACAAAGAGTCTTCAACCTTACCAAGGACTTACCCACTTTGCAAGAGTCTTCGGCCTTCTCCAAGGACTTACCCACTCTTGCACAAGTCTTCGGCCTTGTAGGAATTACCCACTCTTCTTGGATCTTCCGCCTTTGACTTCACCTTCACTCGGAGAAGCTTTCCACCAAGGACTTACCCACTTGAGCTTGAGTCTTCTGCCTTCTCCAAGGGCTTACCCACTCTAGCTCCAAGTCTTCAGCCTTGATCTTCACCAAGGGACTCCTTCCCTTGTTCTTCTTCACCTCTCTTGGACAAGAGAGAGAACCTTCATCTTCATGATTGAAATGGAGAGATGGGGAGGTTGTGGAAGTGAGAGCTTCACAAGATATACAAATGGGACTAGCTCTCTTACAGATTTCCTACTCACTCTAATGGATGTAGCAAGTGATTAAGCTTAGAGAGAGAGAGGAGGCTGTAGGAAGCACTCAACTAGAGAATAGGAACCTCACAAAGAGTTTGCAATGAATGCTCAACGTTGGAATGAAGCCCAAGGGGTCCTATTTATAGTTGGGGATGCCTCTTAGCCTTTGGGAACACTTAGGAACGAAAAATAGCCGTCTTACAAGTTGCAACGGATCTATTTTGGGTCCCAACAAAGTCTCCAACGGTTGGATTTGCTTTTTCTGCATTCCAGTACAGTCTGATCGGCCGAGTTTCTATAAAGGCAATTCGGCCGAACCACTAAAAGACAAGGCTGAAAGCTAGACTGTCGGCCGAGTTTCCTTTGAGAAACTCGACCGATCGGTCCATTTCCAGACTTGGACCGATCAGTGGATCGGCCGAGTTTCCTAGCTAGAACTCGACCGAACGGTGGATCGGCTGAGTTTGTAACTCGGCCGATTCCAACAAAAATCCCAGAATATATGGATCGTCCGAGTTTGGGATTCGGCCGACAAAATCCCTGTTATGGGTATTTTGGAATTTTTGTTTAACCGTACAAATGATGGATTTTTGTGTCCCAATAATTTTTCTAAGCTTAATTACAAGTCATACAATCATTACAAGTGATTACAAAGCAATTCTAAGGTCATTTACATAGAGATCCCAAATTGCACACTTGTAGCTATTTTGACTTGTCTTTTCTCCAATTTGATATGCGCAAGTTAGGGCATTTGGAGTGTGTCTAAACCTAATCTGAAATCACTCAATGTAGAAGCATTAGACACCAATATGTGGAATGGTTAGTCATCATCAAAACAAGGGTTTAGTCAATTTAGACGTGAGTCAACATTGACCTAATTGACCTTGAGTCAACAGGACTTCGTGAACTCTAACCCAAATCAACATATCTACAAGTTTGAATTTTTTGAGAATATCTCCTAGAAAACCATGATCTTTTGGTGACTCAAATCTTCTTTATAAATCTATATTAGTAGCCTATGACACCTAATGAACTCAATTTTAATTATGATCTTTCTTGGATTTAAATGATGACTATGTAACACTAAATGTGACATAATATGGACTTTGTGGTACTATATCTTAAAAATGTGTACAAATATTGATATAGAGTTAATCAAAACTACTTAATGACCTCCAAATCAGTAAAATTTGATTTAATTATGACATAAAATAGAACTTCATGTCATTTATACTCTAATAATGGTTAAATTACTTGAATATGATTCAATGTGTACATTTTGATGCCCAAGCCATCTAGATCACATCAAATTTCATGTTTTACCAATAAAATTGATGAAATATAATCTTGAAAACCCTAAACTATTTGATATGTTTCACCCTAAGTAATAAATGATCTATGATGTATAATGAAATTTGATAACTTTACGTGCATTGTCTAAGATGTTGAAATCAATAATTGAAAGAAATAGAACTTAGTTTAGGGGAAACATACAACCTCACGATAGTGATCAAGATGACTAGATACTACTGATTTGATTGAAATCATATCTTGCTTATATGTCAGGATCACTATGATTAACTTATTACACCATTATATTCTCAATCTTGTTAATGTGTTTCTCTCATTTCAATATAATTTACCTCTTATTGAATTTGATTATGATAGTGATGCTTGTATGTATATGTATGATCACTTCTTGTCTATATGTAATTTTTAGATGCTTGTTCCATATGACTACTATGCTTCATTTTTATCATATTATGTTAACAAACATGCAGACATAAATGTACTTGCTAATTATACAAGCCTTGTTGTACCTTCATATCTTTTTAGGGTAAGGGAATGAGGCTCGATGCACCTACTTGATTTTGATCAAGCAAGAGCACAACATTTGAAGTAGGGTTAAGCGATTGGATATTACCCTTGTGGCCTGACACACAGAACCATGGTTAATTATTAGCTTTGGCTTTGAATGTCCCTCATGTACCCTTCCTTTAGAAAGCTACTCAAAGGCCTAGTGATGTTAATTTTGGTATAATGAATATGCACTTAAGATGGACTTTATGTTAATAACAAAGTTTTTGTGTTGGTCACTTTTTTAGTTCTAGTACTTGTCTTTGTTTGAGTTTATCCAAGAAAATATGTTTCTTGAACATGCAAGTTTTAATATCTTCTATAGCGTACTGATGTGGTTGCATTGATTGTGTTTGATGTTGTACTATAGATACCAACATGTACATTTATATCTTGCCAAGAACATTCTTCTTATATGATATATGACGATATCATCTATAGACACTAAAATGTAATTCTAATGTAAGTTCAAGGGATTTTACATTGTTAAAGGATGTAGATCTTTTATCTTTATGTTGAAGATAGTTTCCTTTGTATATGTATCTTTCCTTTTAGTTGTATATGGACCATGTTGAACCTTATGGTTCATGAATATCAAGAATGTGATGGTAGTTGTATTCGTATATATGTTGTGTGGTATGATCCATTCTAGGGATGAATGTGGGATTCCTTTCATAATCTTATGGTTCATGAATAGCAAGAATGTGATGGTTGTTCTATTCATATATAGGATGTGTGGTATGATCCATTCTAGGGATGAATGTGGGATTCCTTTCATCATTGACTTTTTAGTCATTTGGAGTTGAGATTTGGGGCATAAATAGATATGTGACAAATGGTATAGATGCTCATCAAAATGTTTCCATTAGACTATGTCTTTGTATCTCCTACCTTTATTCTACTACCCATCCTATCTAGTTTACAGTCATGTGTTGTGGCTTTTACATAGTGTTTCCATCTATTTACTTCATCTTTGGCCCACTGCCCTTTATTTTACTTCTTGATTTTATCTTTCATCTTTCTCTAGATTCACCATTCTCCTTGCATCTAGTGGCTTTGGATGAGCACAATTGATGACAATAATTGCACTTGTAGCATTTCCCATCACTACTTACTCACCTACATAGCCTACTTTTGAATGTTCCTTCCCACCATAATTTGTAATATTTCCTCACTTCTCCTTGTTGAGGTGTCCCTATATGTGTTTGTAATGCCCAAGCCCACTACCCAGGGCTCGAGCAAAGTTTTAAGAATGATGATTGGCCCCACAAACCACCACTTTCCTAACTGCACACTTTGTCCTCACTCACTCACAAGTTGGGATCAACTTTCTGACTGATCACCCATCTTGGTAGTACTCCAAGATGAGAATTGTTAACCTTGGAGCTCTTAGTGATGGCCTCCCTAAAAACAAGGTGTGGTTTGGTGATATGGGTAGTCAAATAATTCTATTTAAGATCATTTATTTGAAGCCTCAAATCATGGGATGTTACAGTATCCCCCAGTTAGACTCTTGGCATCCTCACCAAGGCTCAATTATATGGCCTCATAATATTCCTCATTTCAATGTTGACCATAATTTCCCATGGACCCCCGACTCTCTATCACTGCTACCCGCGCAAGGTGGTTGTATCACCATGGACAACCCTTTCCAACATGCCTAACTGAATGGAACAAGATTGGCATGCCACATGCCCACGTGGGTCGCATATACTATATGGGTTTCAAGAATTATGGCTAGCCCCCCAGACCATCGCAGCCCTAACTATACATGTTGTCATCACTCACTCACAAGTCAGGATCAACTTTCTAACTGATCACCCATCTTGTATTACTCCAAGCTGAGAATCATTAACATTGGATCTCTTGGTGATGGCCTCCATGAAAAGGAGGTGTGGCTTGTTGATATGGGTAGTAAAATAATTATGTTTAAGGTCATTAATTTGAGGCCTTAAATCTTGGGGCGTTACAATTTCCCCCATTTAGACTATTTACATCCTCTTCAAGTTTCAATTATATGTCCTCATAATATTCCTCATTTCATTGTAGACCCAAAATGGCCAATGGACACCCAATTCTCGATCACGACTACTAGCGCAAGGTGGCTACATGACCATGGACATCCCTTTCAAACATGCATGACCAAATGGCTCAAGACAGCCATGTCGCATGCCCATGTGGGTCGCAGATACTATAGGGGATATGGATTTGATACCATTTGTAACACCCAAGCTCATTGCCCAAGGCTCTACTAGAGTTTCATGAATGAGGACTAGACCAACAGACCACCTTTGGCCTAAAGTGTGTTCTTTGTCCTCACTAACGAACAAACCAAAATCAACTCCCCGACTGATCACCCATCCTAGTACTACTCCAAGGACTAGACCCACAGACCACCTTTGGCCTAAAGTGTGTTCTTTGTCCTCACTCACGAACAAACCAAAATCAACTCCTCGACTGGTCACCCATCCTAGTACTACTCCAAGTTGAGAACTCTTAACTTTGGAGTTTTTAGTGATGAGCTTCTTCAAAAGGAGGTGCACTTTGGTGATATGAGTAGTAAATCATTCCTTTTAAGATTATTTATCCAAAGCCTCAAATCTTGGGATGTTGCAATGTTCATTCATTGTTAAGTTATAACCTCATGACATGGATACCTTTTTTTTGTTCTCAGCCATTCCTTATATTTACGTCTAGATCTTTGGTGTCATATGTCACCACTCCCTATTTCCTGAAGCATCTCATTTTTTATGTATCTTGTTTAGTTTCTTTTGTATTCAACATCTGGAATTTATTATTGTTTCTTTTTTCCTTCTGTGTTGTGCCTTCCTATTTTTATTTATGCCCATAGATACAATATGATGATGATCTAATTAGGGCATCATATACTTAATTTGATAATAATAAAGGTAATTCTGCCTATTTTGTTTGTCTTAGTCATAATATGTAACACAAACATAGTAGATGTCTAAAGAATGATGCTACTCAATGACATATGTCTTAAGGTTGAGGACATGCACAATGAGATCATATGTATGATAAGAGTACATACATTCTTGTTATGTCCCTAGTCGGATATTACTATGGCAGAAAAATAGATGACAGTAATATAAAAGACTGGAATGTGTATTGACTAATGATATAGCCTCATTAGTCATGATATATTATATTAAGTCAAACACATAGGTAATTTTTAGAGAATAATGAACCAGATAGACCCACCTTGAGAGTGATAAATGGAAACCATACAATGGTAGTCACAATAAACTCTCAAAGTGATGGTGGTAATAGTGGTTCTTTGACTTGAAGTCACTAAACTACTCACATGTCATTTGATGAACTTTGGCGCCATACAACGTGACCTTGAATATGGGTTGCATAAAGGTGGGGCTCAAATATGTTTTAACATATGGGGATTGACTGTCAATTATGTAGATGGGATTTTCCATTCCTGTCGGATTTGATATCATGTCCACTTAATAAGTGGGACTGCGAAACATATGGCCATACTCGTGTGAATCAATATGTGATGTGTGAGCTCACATACATATCAGAAAGTATGTTCTAGTTCAAGGAACATGGATTAAATATTAAGAGGATGACGACTCCGTGCCTCAGGTTCAATCTTAATATCAGTCGTAAAGTAATTATACAATCACAATAACATTGATCACAGATGTAGGTCGAAGTTGTTCTCCAACTTTCCAATTACTTGAGTAGCAATGATGTATTGCCACATGTTGTTGATTGCCTATGATGTCATAACATAGTTATGTACATTCACTGTCAATGTAATTTGGTACCTATAGGGTCACACCCATAGGATGCGTCTAGAATAGGAGTTTACTCGTGAATAAAGTTTAACTAGGTTACTAAAGTGTTAAGGAAATCAACTTAAACAACATTAGTTATTCTTTGGATGACTAGAGCGTCCATTCGACTGAGTGGGAATACCAATCAATCGACTAGAGTGTCCATTCGAGTGACTAGGAAGTTTGGTCGACTGACTGGATGATGAGTAAGATTGGATTAAGAAATTGATGTTGACCTCATGATCATCACATTGAATAACAGTATGTTTGCAAATAGGAGCACACCAATCGACCGACTAGAGTGCCCAGTCGACTGACGAGTGGTTTGTAAACTAAAAATTCATGAAATTTGTCTCATCGTGTCTTAGGGTTTGAGAAAACCCTAACCCATCCACTTCTATATAAAGAGAAGTGGGGGTTTCCATGGCTCTTAGTATAGACACTCCTCATCTCAATATTGTGGTAACATGTGAGCCAAAGGCATCTTACCTATAAAAGGTAGAGATAGTCAAAGGGGAGAAAGTCGATGCTAGAACATTGACAACATGAAGGTACAACTCCTTCCCATCTGTTCTAGAAGAAATACAAGAGTTCCCGATGGTCTGTGTGGACTGTGTAGATGAGTGGATGTTGTTGTCATCATGCTAAGAGGACATTGTCAACTGTTGTGTATGGTGCTACACTGGGAAGCCTCCACCGACAGCAGTTTGGGTGCTTCATGAGAAAGAAGCATATCACTTCAAGGATTGTAATTGTACTTTCTCTAGGACCAGGTATATGACTTGCAACCTTCCTTCTTGTTCATAGTTATTGACGTGATCCACTAGTATATGGGGAACATTGCAAGATTTTTTTAGTTTTCACTACCATATTGTCATTATATTACCCTATAGTGGTATCAGAGTCACGTTAATTATCTATTTTTTGGATTTAATCAATATGATCAGATTTTTGGTTTTATCATTTATTTTATTACATGTGATGTGAATTTTAAATCATTAATGTGTATATATGATTAAATATATGGGTAGCCAAGACTCTACACTGGGCGAGTCAATCAACTAGGAGTCGAGTCGGTCAATTAGAGGACCAAAGAGTATGTAGATCGAAGGAGTGAATCAACTAACTAGAGGCCCAATTGACTAAATGGAGGAGTTTAGATAGTCATTTCAGCCAGGAGCTAGTTGACTGAGATATGGAGGCCAATAAACTAGTAGATCGATAAATCAGTCGACTAGAAGAGTCCAATCGACTGACCGGCTTGTTTCTAGAACAACGTTTTCTTTATAGGTTATAACATTTGATGTTTGGCCTTTGGTGGATAACAATTCTTTGTGCTACTAAAGAATTGCATTAGTAGGGCCATAACCATTACTCATATTTTATGATTGCATGTTTCATTTGTGGATATAGTATGTATATGATACATATTATTAGTTTGTGGTGATTGGATATGTATATGTATCTGTATATAAATAAAATCCCTTAAATAAATATTAAGTCTTAGATGGTATCCATAAGAATCACACAAAAAATGCTTGATCAACCATGCATAGGCATGCCAAGCGTGATGTGTCCTCGATGTTGTGGAAGTATGATGATAGTTATATGGGTCTGTCAAGCAGGGTGCATTGCTATCGTGTTGGCTTTTGGGTCATAATTAACTAGGTCATCTTAATGAGATTAAGTACTTAGAACCATATAGATAGAATATGACAAAGATTTGTGCATACCATCTATCTAAGAGTTGCATGAGATGTATTTTGGAAATGTTACCTACCTTAATAGTTGGTTATGAACGTCAGCATTGGCTGAGTAATAACTTAATTTTTTTGGATTGTACCTCACTAGAAATTTTACACTACAATATTTTGAATTGATACCAAGGGATATCAATTTGAATAAATGGTGGGAGTGATAATTAATCAAAGGCCTAATTAATGTCGTCCATAATTTTTGAAATCAAATCAAAAAGTGTTTTGACAAATGAAAATTTTATTGGGAAACAAATGGGAAACACCAACATGTTTTCTTTGTGATTGGTCCTTGAGAAGGACAAACTGAACAAGAATGAATTCCATGAATGTTCAGGATATTTAGAATCATTCTCACTCAATAGCACAAGATCAATGCCCTAGAGACATCAGAGGTAGATGAATCCACTCCCATTGTGTCTAAGGATGAAAGGGACGCTTACAAGTAGCATACCAAAAATGTTTTGGATGTCAAGTGCTTGATGCTATGCTCAATGAATTGTGAGTTATAGAAACATCATCAGAATTTGGAAGTCATCAAAAAGGTAACACAACTCAAGAACATGTTTTAGGATTAGGCAAGACAAGAGAGATATGATACCTCAAAGGCTCTATTCTAGTGCAATATGGCAAAGAGAGATTTAGTGGGGGGCCATGTGCTCAAGTTGATTGGATATGTGGAGAGACTAATGAGACTCTAGTTTCCCTTAGACCAAGAGTTGGCCATAAATATGATTCTTTAGTCACTGTTTAAATCATATAGCCAGTTTTTCATGAACTAGAACATGAATAGTTTTGGTAAATTGTTGTCATAATTTCTTCGCATGTTGAGAACTCCTAAAGCACAAATGAAGAAAGACAATCCTAAGTTTTTGATGATGATCAACGGAGATAAAGGGAAGTATAAGGGAAAAGGCAAGGGCAAGAAGAGTTCTAAAGCCATCCAAAAACCCATGTATTATGCACTTAAGGCAAAGGGAGGAGTGAATAAGAATGGAAGTTCCACCACTATCATTAGCCTTGATATTAGAAAAGGAAATGCCCTCTTTATATAGAAAAACTCAAGAACAAGATGTAGTAGGATCTTCCCCTTTGGGGATGTATTTGTGAAAATTTGGGCTATCTCCAAAGGGGGCCCTCTCTGATAAAGAAGTAGAGAGATCCACTTCAGTATCTGAGAAGAAGTAATCTAGATAAGGTGGAACTGTATGGAGTAAGAGTTGTTGCCACTACATTTGGAACCTATCATTTATCTAAGCCCAGTGAGCATGTAATAGAATTAGCGAAGTGTTATTATGTATCTTCTATTTATAGAAACATTGTATGTATCTTGTTTGGATAAGAGTATCATGAAAAATTGATGTTTTATTATTAAGATAAGATCTTTTATAATAGTTCCCCAATGTATCTTAGTCTATAATCAATAGTTTTATAGACAAATATGTATAACATATATATTGAATTACTTGATTAGTCAAATGATATATATACCCATAATATTGTAGCATAGGGCACTTAAACAAAGAACTCATTTCTAGAATCCATGAGCATGGTCATCTAGAGTCTTTTGGTTTCAAACCAATGGAGACATGTGTTGGTATGTATGCCCTGAGAGCCAATCATGGGATGATTGGTGGGATACATTAAGATTGATTTGATAAACATCAAAGGCAAGCTTCCAATTCCTTCTGGTTCAGTCATATGAGATAATGATAGAACAGATTGAATGTTTAGAGAATGACAGTACTCAATGACGTATGCCGTCAGGTACAGGACCTAAATGATGAGATCATATGGATGCTAAGCGTTTGTACATTCTTGTTATGTCGCTAGTCGGATGTCATTATGGAAGGTAGATAGACAACAATGACACACAAGACTAGATTGTGGTGTTGGTTGATGACAAAATCTCATTAGTCATGATATAGAGATATCAAACCAAACACATAGGTACTTGTTAGAGAACAAGTGTACTGGACAGACCCACTGTGAGTTTGACACATGGAACCATTGACATGGTAGTCACAATCAGTTCTCACAGTGATGGTGGTGAGTATGATTCTTTGACCTAAAATCACTACACTCAACACATGTCGTTGGGTACACTTTGACATCATCAAACACAGTCCTGAAATATGGGTTGTTATAAAGGTGATGATTGGGTGGCTTTGACACATGGGGCTTTTGTGGGGTGAGTGATAGATATGGGATTTTTCCCTCCTGAGGGAGTGTGATATCCATGGCCACTTTATGAGTAGGATTGAGATAGGTGTGTATGCATGTGTGAATCAGTATGTGATATTGATGTCATATATATATCTCCTCCAATCTACTCTCAGATCAAGAAAGTGAATGAACGTTGATAGGATGACTATTCCATGCCTCGAGTTCATTCGGGATATCAGTGACAAAGGAATTATACATTCACTGTAAAACCATTCACGGATTGTAGGATTGAAAGTTGTTCTCCAACTTTCTATATCACTTGGGTAGTACTGACGTGTGACTAGGCATCTCTCTTTGCTTGTGAAGTCATAAGTGTTATGGACTTTCACTGCCAACGAGAAATGGACCTGCAGGGTCACACACATAGGATTTAACCTGGAAGAGGAGTTTGGTCCACAATGATGTTTAGATTGATTACTAAAGGAGTTTAGTAGTTCAATTAAACACTCAATTAATTGATAGCTCAATATCATAATGTTCAAGGTGTTGGACCAGTTAATTGAGAGTATCGAATTGATTGAAACAACAATTGACTGATTTGCACAAGTCTGATGCTCCAACCAATCGGCTCATCGGATGAACCGATTGGATCAGGTTGTTGAACTGATCGACTTACCCAGTGAGACGATCGGCTCATGTCTCACCAAATGATCGACTCAATCATTGAACCGATCAGCTGGTGTGACCAACCGAGATCGTTTGGAAAATATGAAGACTATTTTGCAAATATATTTGTTTCACTTGTACAAATTTTATTTGGACAAGGACTAATATTGGATTAGTTGGAAACGAATATGGAAAGTCAATTTGAGTTGGATCAGGACCGTGAACCAATCGGTTTAGGGTACCAACCGATCAGTTGAGAGCCCCAAATGATCGGCTTAGATCCCAACCGATCGGCTCAGGGGCCGAAACGATCGGTTCAGTAGTAAAACGATCAGTTTAGCTACCGCAACATGTCATATTTGTGGAAAAACCTCGAACCCTTCTACTCCTACTTTAATCCCACATTGCCCAGGATAGAGAACCCTGTCCCATGACCCTCCTTTATATATAGGGGTATTGGGCGCTTCTCAGAACACAACTCAGAATACCAGTTGCTCTGTAAAGTTGTCGTTCTCTCTAGTTTTGGTAACCGAGAGAGTTCGATAAAGTGCTACCTGATAAGGGAGGCACAGCAAGGGAAAGACAACTGTAGAATAGCGACTGGTGGAAGGAGAGTGTGTCAGTGACTAGTACGCTGACAGGAGGGTGTGACTCCTTCTGATTCCTTGTGGGACAAGGAGATCGGAGTTCCAGGTGGTCTGTGTGGACTACTTTAGAGGCGGGAGCCTTTTGCCGATTGGAGGACAAGTGTCAATCCCGACAGTCCCGGTGAGACCAGGAGTCGTCAATCCCAGTGCGACCAGGAGATGCATAGACACCGTCCAATACCAGAGGTGAAGATCACACAAGCCGCGAGGTATTGTCGCCAAGCAAGCCTCGGGACAAGGTATGATTCCACAAACCATCCTTCCTACTGTATAGACGTTGACGCGTATCCTTGGTTTTGGGCTTTGGGGAGAAGAAAAAAAAATTATTTCCACTGCCTTCTCTGTCTCCCCTAAAACCCAACAGTGGTATCAGAGCCACGTCAACTCCTCTATACTTTAGGATTATTGATATGATCGATTTTGGTTTGTCGCCTTTATTTATTGCATACGATGCGAATAAAATTGGCTTTATGCATGACCAATCCTAAATCCACAAATCCCAAACTACATATATGATATGTAATATGAATGCACTCGATATGTGTCACCCTTAAATGAGTTTTTTGATGGATGTATAGTGTGGTTATGGCCAATAAACCCTATTTGTGTATGGTTTTATATGGTTGCTTGCATCTCGGTCTATGCACCGATCCCCTACCTCCTTTTTCTTGATGTAACTCGAGATTTCTTTCCTACCTTTGCCCCCCCCGAATGTAACTCGGGGTTTCCCTTTTTTGATGTAAAATAGGATTGATTTTATTTCCTGTTATGTCAAAGAACGGCGGACATCCTGAAGGCAGCTCAGATGATTGGTTCAAGGAGCGAACTGATCGATTGGCATTCCAGATGACCTATTCGAGGAGCAAGATGAGTGGGTGTCGGCCATGAGGAGATGCACGATGACCAGGCAAACCGATCGGTTGGAGGAGCTAATCGATCGGCTGGTGGCACTCAATCAACCGGCCTGATGGCGAGCCGATCATTCATGTGATGAGCTGATCAACTCAGAAGGCAAAGCATATAGTTCATCTTGTACAGGTTGCATGTGATGTAGACCTAGATGATCGTGATTCCTCTTGGCTCGAGGAATCACATTAGGATGGCCATAATCATCACTTTTATCATTTCACATGTTTTTGTGGGATATAGCATGTATATGATACATACTATATATTGTGGTGATTGGATATGTATATGTACCTATAAAAACCAAATCCCTCATTAAATATTAAAGTTTTAGATGCCTTCCAAATGTGACACACGTGAAAAGCTTGATCGGCCAAGTGTGGGAATGCCCTAGTGTGGTGCACTGTCTATCTCATGGAAGTGTGAAGGATGGATATGTGGGTCTACCATAGCAGGGTGCATATTCATCATGTTGGCTTTGGGTCAGACTTAACAAGATGACCTAGATAGGATCTAGCACCTTGAGGCATGGAGATGCTCATGGCAAGGAGTTGCATATGACATCTTATCAAGAGTTGCATATGATGCAATTGGCAAAAGTTGCCTACCTGGAAGATCTAAGTTGTGGGTGACAGCCCTAGCTGGTCCATGACTTAGAGGATTTCAGGATCTTGCCCACTAGAAGATTGTATGATGCAATATTCTGAATTGATGGTGAGGGCTATCAATTTGAATTAAAATAGTGGGAGTGATAATTAATTAAAGGGCTAATTATATCGTCAACTTTTCAAATCAATCAAATAAGTCAAAATTGAGTTTTGGACTAAAATTGCATATTTTCCTTTTGTAGTACAAATGGAAACAAAAAACAATCACTTCTCTTTGTGATCGGTCCTTGAAAAGGACAAGCTGAATGGGACTAACTTCCACGACTGGTTTAGGACATTGAGAATTGTTCTCACTCAAGAGCGAAAGCTCTATGTCCTGGATATTCCAATTCCAGAGGAACCTGCTCCTACTGCACCCAAGGCAGAAAGGGATGCTTACAAGAAGCATTTTGATGATGCCATTGATGCAAAGTTCTTGATGTTGTGCTCCATGAACCATGAGTTATAGAGAAAACATGAGAACATGGGTGTCATTGAGATGATTCAGCATCTCAGGAACATGTATGAAGATCAAGCACATCAAGAGAGATATGATGTCTCCAAGGCATTGTTCAAGTGTGTCATGACAGAAGGAGATCCAATTGGTCCTCATACGCTCAAGATAATTGAGTATGTGGAGAACCTGACAAGACTGGGATTTCCACTGAGCCAAGAGTTGGCTACTGACGTGATACTACAATCGTTGCCAAAATCTTATAGTCAGTTTGTGATGAACTACAACATGAACAACTTTGACAGGACACTATCAGAGTTGTTGGTCATGTTGACGATAGATGAGGCACAGATGAAGAAGGACAAGACTAAGTCTGTGATGGTGATCAGCAGCAAGAAAGGCAAGTCCAAGCACAAGGTCAAAGGCAAGGCTAAGAAAGGTTCTGATGCTAGCCAACTGCCCAAGTCGTCTTCAGCTCTCAAGGCCAAGGGATGCGTGACCAAGAAAGGCAATTGCCACCATTGTCAAAAGCCAGGACATTAGAAAAAGAATTGTCATATCTATCTGGAAGAACAAAAGAAGAAGGAGGCGACAAATGTCTCCATCTAAAGGTGTCATGAAAATAAACTTGTAACACTTTTTTAGGTATATGATACCAAGATATAAAGTGTAAAGCACTCAATAAATGGGGAAAGTGTTGCCGCCATAGATAGGATTATTTTAGTTTATTTTCAGCCATAAAGGCATGTAATACAGTTATGAACTGTTATTTCATATTTGCCAACAGATAGAAACACTTTATTTTTGCATATTATATGACAATGATGGCAATCAATAAAGTTGATGTTTCAATTTCAAATATATGATCTTTGTGGCAATGCCTTGATTATCTTGTGGTACTTGGTATGCATAAGATAAAATGATACCTAAAGGTTATTGATAACTCAAACAATCAAATTAGCATAAATCATGAGAAATTCATTTCTAGTTTCCATAGGATGGATAAATCTAGACTCTTTTGGTTAGAGAACCAGTAAGAAGACATGAATCTCTTGTACATGATTAATCAATCTTCACTAATGGTAGTGGGAGAATGATTATCCTATTAGGTATAATACATGTGATGTATTTACATACCTATTGGAGCAAATGCTAATGCTTCAAATTGTATTTAGAGAAATATCAATATGAATAGCTTGAAGTGTTCAAGAATATCATAGATGAAGTACAAATTTGGTAAAGTGTTAATTATTGATAATATCAATGAATGAAATACTAAAACCAAATGTTTGAGATCCTTATGAGTGATTATGATAGTGTATCATAGTGAGCTTGTGATTAAGGCTTGGTGATGTCTAAATCAAAAAGGAGTCATATTATGAGGAGTTAGAGGATGATTATCAGATAACTGAATTCTTCTTAAATAAAGAATACCCCAAACTAATAAAGGACATTAAGAAGCACAAGGGTTGTGAGGTCTTATTTCCTTGACAGATACATCTCGATCATCTATATGATGAGTTGGTCATGTGATGAGTCAACTATCTAGATGATGAGGAACCAAATTTTGAGTTATGGGTTATGACCATTACATCCTAAATGAAATCCATGTAAACCATAAGGTATGACCTTAATGGTAGCACCCATTGGGATGAAATCCATAAGTTCGAATGAGTCTTAAGCGTTAAGGCACATGGATAACATTTTGAGAAGGATGATGCTTGTTGATTGCAACTTAATGACTACAAGATTTGGCATACAGATACTAAAACTGCATTCCTGTGAGGAATAAGAAAAGGATGTGTACGTGACACAACCTATAAGGTTTATAAATCCTTTAGTGCAAATGAAGTCTATAAGTTACAATGGACTAATCAATATGATTGATTACAAGAAACTCAGAACTGGATCTTTAATTTGATGATATAGTCAAAGGGTTTGACTGATATGTCAAAGATAAAGAAGGGATATGTGATTTAGTGGGAGCGTGTTCACATGTTGATGTGAAAAGGAAATGTTCTAGAATGGAAATCCAAAGTGGAAATTATCTTTAAGGAAGATAGAGATGTTTCCTATGTGATAGGAATAGAGATCTATAGAGATAGTTCTCAAAAACCTCTTGACCTGAAAAGAGAAAGAATACATTGGCAATCTGTACTGAAGGGTTCAATGTGCACAAATTCAGTGGGAGAAAACCTATCCATGTTACATGGAGTTAGTATCCCAAAGCCAAGTGTCTGATTCTTATGAAGAATGGAAACACTAAGAATAGATATGGATCTATCATGTATGTAATCATCCTATTATCTTGCATGTATGCACATGAAAAGAGTAAAATGCATTTATCATCTTGTATGTGGGACATGACAATATGATATGCTCATCCTGATAACTTGTATGTGGGACATGACGAGTGGATGTCTGTCTAGTTCCAGTAAGGGTTACTAGAATTGTTGGTATGAATTCCCATAGAGAAAGTCATGTGATGATTGTAATGGGGTACTTTGTAAATGATTTGAATAATAATAAAGGAAATTTCCGATCTATATGTTTTAATTGTTTCTAAGATGATAGTATAACATGATAGATGTCTAAAGAATTGTTTACTCAATGATGTATGCTTTTAGATTCAGGACCTAAACGATGAGATCATACAGATGTTAATAGTGTACATTCTTGTTTAGTCCCTAGTCGGTTGTTATTGTGGAAATAACCATAGACATCAATAATACTAAAGACTTATTGTGTGTTGGTTGATGACAGAATCTCATTAGTCATGATATAGTGATATCAAACCAAGCACATATGCACTTGTTAGAGAACAAGGTACCAGACAGACCCACCGTGAGAGTGACACATGGAACCATGACTTGGTAGTCACAGTCAGCTCTCACAGTGATGGTGGTGAGTGTGATTCTTCGATCTAAAATCACTACACTCAATACATGTCGTTGGGTACACTTTGGCATCATCAAATGCAGTCCTGAAACATGGGTTGTTATAAAGGTGATGATTGGGTGGCTTTGACACATGGGGCTTTTGAGGGGTGAGTGATAGATATAGGATTTGTCCCTCCTAAGGGAGTTTGATGTCCTTGGCCACTTGATGAGTAGGATTTAGAAAGGCATGCACATGCACGTGTGAATCAATATGTGATATTGATGTCACACACATCTCACCCATTCTGCTATGAGATTAAGGAAATGGATGAACGTTGAAAGGATGATTGTTCCATGCCTCGAGTTCATTCAGGACATCAGTGACAAAGGAATTATACATTCACTGTAGCACCATTCACGGATTGTAGGATTGGAAGTTGTTCTCCAACTTTCTATTTCACTTGGGTAGCACTAATGTGTGATTAGGCACTGCTCTTTACTTGTGAAGTCATAAGTGCTATGGACTTTCACTGCCAACGTGAAATGGACCTGCAGAGTCACACACATAGGATTTAACCTGGAAGAGGAGTTTATCCAAAAAATGATGTTTAGATTGATTACTAAAGGAGTTTAGTAGTTCAATTAAACACTCAATTAATTGATATCTCAAAATCATAGTATTCAAGGTGTGAGATCAAATGATTAGAGTATCGGATTGATTGAAACTGCAATTGATTGATCTGCTGCCCCAACCGATCGGCTCATGAGATGAACTGATCGGCTCAGGAAGGTGAGCCGACCGGCTCTGGTCATGAGATGATCGGTTCACTTTGGTGGACTGGTCAGGTGACAAAACGATCATGTTTCATTTCACTTGTCAAATTCGATTTGGACAAGGACTAATATTGATTAGTTAGAAACAAACAAGGAAATTCAATTTGAGTTGGATGAGGACCACGAACCGATCAGCTGGAGCAGCCAACCGATCAGCTTAGGAGTCCAAACGATCCACTAGAGAGTCCAACTGATCGGATGGAGTGTCTAGACGATCGTTTTAGGGTTGAAGAGATCGGTTCAACTGTCGCAGTTTGTCAGATTTTGTGGAAATCTCAAACTCTACTACTCCTACTTAGTCCCGCATTGCCCGGGATAGAGAACCCTGTCCCATGACCCTCCTATATATATAGGGGTATCGAGGGCTTCTCGAAGTACAACTCAGAACACCAATTGCTCTACAAAGTTGTTGTTCTCTCTGGTTGTGGTAACCGAGAGAGCCCGAGCAAGTGCTACCCGATAAGGGAAAGACAACTGCAGAATAGCGACTGGTGGCAGGAGAGTGTGTTAGTGACTAGTACACTGACAGGAGGGTGTGACTCCTTCTGATTCCTTTTGGGACAAGGAGATCAGAGTTCCAGTCAGTTTGTATGGACGACTGCAGAGGCGGGAGACTTATGCCGCTCGGAGGACAGCTGTCAATCCCTACAGTCCCGGTGAAACCAGGAGTCGTCAGTCCTAGTGAGACCAGGAGTTGCATAGACACCGTCTAAGACCAGAGGTGAAGACCACGCAAGTCGTGAGGTTTTGTCGCCGAGAAAACCTCGGGACAAGGCATGCCTCTACAAACCATCCTTCCTATTGTATAGACGTTGACGTGATTCCTTCGTTTTGGATTTGGGAGGAGAAAATTTTTGTTTATGCTGCCTTCTCTGCCTCCCCTAAAACCCAACAGTAGTATCAGAGCCACGTCAACTGCTCTATACTTTAAGATTATCGATGTGATCGATTTTGGTTTGTCGCCTTTATTTATTGCATACGATGTGATTGGCTTTATGCATATCCAATCCAAAAATCCCAATATACATATATGATATGTAATATTAATGCGCTCGATACACGTCGCCCTTAAACATGTTTTGTGGTGGATGTGTAGTGTGGTTATGGCCAATAAACCCTATATATGTGTATGGTTGTATGTGGTTGCTTGCATCTCCGTCTGCGCACTAATTCCCTATCTCCTATTCCTGATGTAACTCAAAATAATTTGAGATTTCTTTCCTACCTTTACTCCCCCCCGAATGTAACTTGGGGTTTCACAATTCAATTGTAAAATAGGATATAATTTCATTTCCTGTTATGTCAAAGAACGGAAGACGACCTGATGATGACTGAGACGATCAGTTCAAGGTGTGAATCAATCAGTTGGCGTTCTAGAAAACTGGCTCGAGGAGTGATACGAGCGGGTGGCGACCTGAGGAGATGCACGACGACCAGTGAACCGATCGGCTGGAGGCGCCATTCAATCGACTGGTGGCACACAAGCAACCAACCTATGGCGAGCCGATCAATCATGTAGATGAGTTGATCAAACCCAGAAAGGAATGCACAGACTTCATCTTGTACATGTTTCATATGATGTAGACCTAGATGACCGTGATTCCTCTTGGCTCGAGGAATCACATTAGGATGGCCATAATCATTGCTTTTATCGTTTTGCATGTTTGTTGTGGGATATAGCATGTATATGATACATACTATATATTGTGGTGATTGGATATGTATATGTATATAAAAACCAAATCCCTCATTAAATATTAAAGTTTTAGATGCCTTCCAAATGAGACACATGTAAAAGCTTGATCCTCCAAGTGTGGGCACGCCCTAGCGTGGTGCACCGTCTATCTCATGGAAGCATGAAGGATAAATATGTGGGTTTGCCCTAGCATGGTGCATATTCATCGTGTTGGCTTTGGGTTGGACTTAACAAGGTGACCTAGATAGGATCTAGAACCTTGAGGCATGGAGATGATCATGGCAAGGAGTTTCATATGACATCTTTCAAGAGTTTCATATGATGCAATTAGCAAGAGTTGCCTAACTGGAGGATCTAAGTTGTGGGTGACATCCCTAGCTGGTCCATGGCTCAGAGGATTTCATGATCTTGACCCACTAGAAGATTGTACGCTGCAATTTTCCGAATTGATAGTGAGGGCTGTCAATTTGAATCAAAATAGTGGGAGCGGTAATTAATTAAAGGCCTAATTAACTAACGTCAAATTTTAATCAAATCAAATCAAATCAAAAGGAGTTTTCATAATTGCAATTTTCTCTTGTAGAATGGCAAAAGAATCATCTTTTAAAATGGGCAAATTAATTGAGAATAAATTCCATAACTGGTTGAGGACTGTGAGAAGTGTTATGTACAATCCAGATATACCAGGAGCCTTTAAATCCACTCTATGTATGCTTAATGCGTTATTTCAGAAGAAAGATAGTTCATTGATAGAGATCAATGGAACGAAAGGTGAGGGAGAGAAGGGTTCTCTCGCCAAACCGAATTCTTCTGCATGGAGAGGATGGAAGGAATGATGGAAGAAGAAGTGAGAGATATACATCTCTACTTCTTGTGTGTACGTGATAGAGATTAACTTTACTACTTCTTTGTCATGGGTACTTGATACTAGATGCGGATCTCACATTTTTTCAAATGTGAAGGATCTTAAGATAAGTAGGCCTTTGGGGAAAGGCGAGGTTGAACTACGTGTTGCCAATGGGGCAAGGGTTTCCACCAGTACCGTAGGAACCTATGAGTTAACTCTACCTAGTGGGCTAATAATAGAGTTAGAGAACTGCTATTATGTACCTGTCATAAATAGGAATATCATTTCCGTCTCTTATTTGGACAAGGATGGATTTGAATTTCTTATTAAGAATGGAAAGTGTTCCATTTCTAAAGATGGGATCTTTTATGGCAGTGCCCCGATGTCTTATGGTCTATACTTGAAAGATTTAGAGACAAGTGTATACAACGTAAACACCGAAAAGCAAAAACTCAACAACTCAAACAATACTTATCTTTGGCATTGTCATCTAGGGCACATAAATGAGAAGCACATTTCTAGACTCCATAAAGATGGTTATCTAGACTCTTTTGATTATGAATCAATAGAGACATGTGAATCTTGTTTGTTGGGTAAGATGACAAAGACTCCCTTTTCAGGTAAAGGTGAGAGAGCTAGTGATCTATTAGGACTCATACATACTGATGTATGTGGGCCTTTTAGAACTAATGCTAGGAATGGGTTTCAATACTTCATTACCTTCACTAATGATTTCAGTAGGTATGGCTATGTGTACCTGATGAAACATAAGTCAGAAACCCTTGAAAGGTTCAAGGATTTCATGAATGAAGTACAGAACCAACTTGGTAAAAGTATTAAGGCACTTCGATCCGATCAAGGTGGAGAATACTTAAGCCAAGAGTTTGAGGACCTTCTATGAGCTCATGGTATTGTATCACAATGGACTCCGCCTGGAACACCACAACATAATGGTGCGTCTGAGAGAAGGAATCGTACATTGTTAGATATGGTGCGATCAATGATGAGTTTTGTTGATCTTCCGATTTCCTTCTGGGGTCATGCTCTTGAATCCACCACGTTTACATTCAACTGAGTACCATCTAAATCGGTTCAAAACACACCATATGAGATATGGCACGGGAAGCGTCCCGATCTGTCTTTTATGAAGATTTGGGGTTGTAAGTCTTACGTTAGGAAAATGTTTCCTGGTAAGCTTGGATCCAAGTCCGATAAATGCTATTTTGTTGGATACCCCAAGGAAACGAGGGGATATTATTTATACCACCCTACTGACAACAATAAGTTTGTTGCTAGGATAGTTGTGTTCCTTGAAAAGGAATTTATTTCCAAAGGAAGCAGTGGGAGGAAAATAGAGCTTGAAGAGGTTCAAGCCCAATAAGAAAACATTGAACCAGTAGATGTATGAGAGGAACATAGAGATTCACAAGGTGTTGTGGAATCTCAGTCTCCTCAAATAGCACAAGGACCTCGTAGATCTAGTAGGACACGCCTTGAGCCTGAGAGGTTTGGATACCTTGTGACTCAGGAAGGAAGTGAGTTGATCATAGATGATGATCCAACTACCTATCTAGAGGCTATGGAGGGACCAGATTCTGAGAAATTGCTTGAAGCCATGAGATCCGAGATGGAATCCATACTCCAACAAAGTATGGAATTTGGTGGAACCACCCGAAGGGGTAAAACCCATAGGGTGCAAGTGGGTCTTCAAGAAGAAGATGGAGATGGATGACAATGTGCAAACTTATAAAGGTGGATTGGTTGCGAAGGGATTTTGACAAGTTCAAGGTGTTGACTATGACGAAACCTTTTCCCCAGTTGCCATGATTAAGTCCATCAGGATCATGCTTGCTATTGTGGCTTACTATGACTATGAAATTTGGCAAATGGATGTTAAAACCACATTCCTTAATGGGAATATAAGTGAGGATGTGTACATGACACAACCTGAAGGTTTTATAGATCCAAAGAATGCCAATAAAGTCTGTAAGCTGCAAAGGTCAATCTATGGATTGAAACAAGCATCTCGGAGTTGGAATCTTCGATTTGATGAGGAAGTCAAAGTGTTTGGCTTTATTCAAAATGAAGATGAACCTTGTATGTACAAGAAGGTTAGTAGGAGCACAACCACATTCCTAATATTGTATGTGGATGACATACTATTCATGGGGAATGATGTCACATCCTTAGAGAAGGTAAAGACATGGCTTGGAAATACTTTCTCAATGAAGGACTTAGGAGAAGCATCCTAAATTCTAGGAATTAAGATCTATAGAGATAGATCTAGAAAGCTTCTTAGACTATGTCAGAGCACGTACATTGACAAGGTGCTGAAGTGGTTCAGCATGGAGAACTCAAAGAGAGGCAACATCCCCATGCTACATGGAGTCATTGTCTCTAGAGCTCAATGTCCCCAATCTTGTGAAGAGAGGGAGTGCATGAATGGGATCCCATATGCATCAGCCATCAGATCCATCATGTGCGCTATGTTGTGCACACACCCAGATGTCTCGTATGCCCTCAGCATGATGAGCAGGTACCAGTCAGATCCCAGGGATGCTCACCAGACAGTCGTAAAGAACATCCTCAAGTACTTGTGAAGGACTAAGGATCAATTTCTTATGTATGACGGCGAGGAAGAATTGGTTGTAAGGGGTTACACCGATGCAAGCTTCCAAACTGACAAAGATGATTACAGATCACAGTCAGGATTTGTATTTTACCTAAACAATGGAGCTGTGAGCTGGAAGAGTTCCAAGAAAGAAACAGTTGTCGATTCTACTACAAAGGTCAAGTATATTGCTACTTCACATGCAGCAAAGGAGGTTGTGTGGATCAGGAAGTTCATCTCTGAACTTGGTGTAGTTCCCAATAGCTGTGATGCAATTGAGATTTATTGTGCCAAAAATGGAGCTATTTCTCAAGCTAAGGAACCCAGATCACATCAGTGGTCTAAGCACATACTGTGATGCTTCCATCTCATACGAGAGATCATACAGCGAGGAGATGTGAAGATTTGCAAAGTACCAACTGAAGACAACATAGTTGATCCACTAACAAAGGCCCTTTCTTAGCAGAAGCATGATGGTCATGCTAGGTCACAAGGACTGAGGTTCCTAGGTGACTGGCTCTAAGTGTAAGTGGGAGTCTGTTGGTATGTATGCCCATAGAGCAAGTCATGTAATGATTGTAATGGGATACTTTGTAAATGATTTGAATAATAATAAAGGCAATTTCCGATCTATATGTTTTAACTATTTCTGAGATGATAGTATAACATGATAGATATCTAAAGAATTATTTACTCAGTGACGTATGCTTTTAGATTCAGGACCTAAATGATGAGATCATACAGATGTTAAGAGTGTACATTCTTGTTTAGTCCCTAGTTGGTTGTTATTGTGGAAATAACCATAGACATCAATAATACTAAAGACTAGATTGTGTGTTGGTTGATGACAAAATCTCATTAGTCATGATATAGTGATATCAAACCAAGCACATAGGTACTTGTAGGAGAACAAGGTACCGAACAGACCCACCGTGAGAGTGACACATGGAACCATGATTTGGTAGTGACAGTCAGCTCTCACAGTGATGGTGGTGAGTGTGATTCTTTGACCTAAAATCACTACACTCAACACATGTCGTTGGGTACACTTTGACATCATCAAACACAGTCCTGAAACATGGGTTGTTATAAAGGTGATGATTGGGTGGCTTTGACACATGGGGCTTTTGAGGGGTGAGTGATAGATATGGGATTTGTCCCTCCTAAGGGAGTTTGATGTCCTTGGCCACTTGATGAGTAGGATTGAGAAAGGCATGTGCATGCACATGTGAATCAATATGTGATATTGATGTCACACACATCTCACCCAGTCTACTCTAAGATCAAGGAAATGGATGAATGTTGAAAGGATGATTGTCCCATGCCTCGAGTTCATTCAGGACATCAGTGACAAAGGAATTATACATTCACTGTAACACCATTCACGGATTTTAGGATTGAAAGTTGTTCTCCAACTTTCTATTTCACTTGGGTAGCACTGATGTGTGATTAGGCACCGCTCTTTGCTTGTGAAGTCATAAGTGTTATGGACTTTCACTACCAACGTGAAATGGACCTGCAGGGTCACACACATAGGATTTAACCTGGAAGAGGAGTTTATCCACAAAATGATGTTTAGATTGATTACTAAAGGAGTTTAGTAGTTCAATTAAACACTCAATTAATTGATATCTCAAAATCATAGTATTCAAGGTGTTGGATCAAATGATTAGAGTATCAGATTGATTGAAACTGCAATTGACTGATCTGCTGCCCCAACTGATTGGCTCATGAGATGAACCAATCGCCTCAGCCAAGTGAGCCGACCGGCTCAGGTCATGAGACGATCGGTTCACTTTGGTGGACTGGTTAGGTGACCAAACGATCGTGTTTTGTTTCAATTGTCAAATTCAATTTGGATAAGGAATAATATTTATTAGTTCGAAACAAACAAGGAAAGTCAATTTGAGTTGGATGAGGACCACGAACCGATCGACTAGAGCAGCCAACCAATCGGCTAGAGCAGCCAACCGATCGGCTCAAGAGTCCAAACATTCAGATGGAGAGTCCAACCGATCGGTTGGAGGGTCCAGACAATCATTTCATGGTTTAAACGATCGGTTCAACTGCCGTAGTTGTCAGATTTTATGGAAATCTCGAACCCTTCTACTCCTGATTAGTCCCACATTGCCCGGGATAGAGAACCCTATCCCATGACCCTCCTATATATAGGGGTATTGGGGGCTTCTCGAAGTACAACTCATAACACCAGTTTCTCTGCAAAGTTGTCATTCTCTCTGGTTGTGGTAACCGAGAGAGCCCGAGAAAATGCGACCCGATAAGGGAGGCATAGCAAGGGAAAGACAACTGTAGAATAGCGACTGGTGGCAGGAGAGTGTTCAGTGACTAGTACGCTGACATGATGGTGCGACTCATTCTGATTCCTTATGGGACAAGGAGATCGGAGTTCCAGGCAGTCTGTGTGGATGACTGCAGAGGAGGGAGACTTCTGTCGCTCGGAGGACATCTGTCAATCTCGACAGTCTCGGTGAGACCAGGAGCTGCCCAGACACCATCCAAGACTGTAGGTGAAGACCGTGCAATCCACGAGGTTTTGTCACCGAGCAATCCTCATGACAAGGTATGCCTCTACAAACCATCCTTCCTATTGTATAGACGTTGACACGATTCCTTCGTTTTGGGTTTCGGAGGAGAACATTTTTGTTTCCGTTGCCTTCTTTGCCTCCCCTAAAACCCAAGAAGAATACCATAAGAACTTGATAAGTACTTGAGAAGTGCTAGTTCTATGGAGATAAGGAAGGGTTCAATGTAAAGAGTTATATTGATATGAACTTACGAAAAGGACAGAAAATTAATCGCAAAATATATATAGGATATATAAAAGTGAATGTTTTTTTATAATTGGAAACGTTCCAATAAAACTGTTTTAAAAGGAAATGTCGAGTATCCATGTGTTAGAGAACAACAGTGGATACTATATGGATCTGGAATTTCATGAGATGAACTTATAGATATTCCGGTCATTGATGATAAGTAGGGGATGCTTGATCATGCAATGTGGCTAAAGGTTCGCAAAGGAATACTAGATTGCATATTACGGAAACTCCATCTCATATGTGTGATGTACATCGAAGAGATGACAGACATGCAGTTAATACTGACTTTGGCAAGGTGTTTCCATAACTCACTATATTAGCACTAGAGCACGTAACATGTGGGACATGTTTGAAGATCACTATGAATATGATTCAAGGATGATTGGCTCGCAGTGCAAGTGGGAGTCTATTGGTATGTATGCCCTTAGAGCCAATCATGGGATATATATACCCATAATATTGTAGCCTAGGGCACTTAAATAAAGAACTCATTTCTAGAATCCATGAGCATGGTCATCTAGACTCTTTTGGTTTCAAACCAATGGAGACATGTGTTGGTATGTATGCCCTGAGAGCCAATCATGGGATGATTGGTGGGATACATTAAGATTGATTTGATAAACATCAAAGGCAAGCTTCCAATTCCTTCTGGTTCACTCATATGAGATAATGATAGAACAGATTGAATGTCTAGAGAATGACAGTACTCAATGATGTATGCTTTCAGGTTCAGGACCTGAATGATGAGATCATACGGATGCTACGAGTTTGTACATTCTTGTTATGTCCCTAGTCGGATGTCATTGTGGAAGGTAGATAGATAGAAATGACACACAAGACTAGATTGTAGTGTTGGTTGATGACAAAATCTCATTAGTCATGAAATAGAGATATCAAACCAAACACATAGGTACTTATTAGAGAACAAGTGTACCGGACAGACCCACCGTGAGTTTGACACATGGAACCATTGACATGGTAGTCACAGTCAGTTCTCATAGTGATGGTGGTGAGTGTGATTCTTTGACCTGAAATCACTACACTCAACACATGTCGTTGGGCACACTTTGACATCATCAAACGCAGTCCTGAAACATGGGTTGTTATAAAAGTGATGATTGGGTGGCTTTGACACATGGGGCTTTTGAGGGGTGAGTGATAGATATGGAATTTGTCCCTCCTGAGGGAGTTTGATATCTATGGCCACTTGATGAGTAGGATTGAGATAGGTGTGCATGCATGTGTGAATCAGTATGTGATATTGATGTCATACATATCTCCTCCAATCTGCTCTGAGATCAAGAAAGTGAATGAACATTGACAGGGTGATTGTTCCATGCCTCGAGTTCATTCAGGATATCAGTGACAAAGGAATTATACATTCATTGTAACACCATTCACAGATTGTAGGATTGAAAGTTGTTCTCCAACTTTCTATTTCACTTGGGTAGCACTGATGTGTGACTAGGCACCACTCTTTGCTTGTGAAGTCATAAGTGTTATGGACTTTCACTGCCAATGTGAAATGGACCTGCAGGGTCACACACATAGGATTTAACCTGGAAGAGGAGTTTTGTCCACAAATGATGTTTAGATTGATTACTAAACGAGTTTATAACACTCAATTAATTGATAGCTCAATATAATAATGTTCAAGGTGTTGGACCAGATGATTGAGAGTATCGAATTGATTGAAGCAGCAATTCATTGATTTGCACAAGTTTGTTGCTCCAACAGATCAGCTCATGGGATGAACCGATTGGCTCAGGTTGTTGAACCGATCGGCTCACCCAGTGAGACGATCGGCTCATGTGTCACCAAACTATCGGCTCAATCGTTGAACCGATAGGCTAGTGTAACCAACCAAGATCGTTTGGAAAATATGAAGACTATTTTGCAAATATATTTGTTTCACTTGTACAAATTCGATTTGGACAAGGACTAATATTGGATTAGTTGGAAATGAATATGGAAAGTCAATTTGAGTTGGATCAGGACTGTGAACCGATCGGTTCAGGGCACCAACTGATCGATTGAGAGCCCCAAATGATCAGCTCAGATCCCAACCGATCAGCTCAGGGGCTGAAACTATCGGTTTAGTAGTGAAACGATCGGTTTATCTGCCGCAACATGTCAGATTTGTGGAAAAACCTCGAACCCTTCTACTCCTGCTTTAATCCCTCATTGCCCGGGATAGAGAACCATGTCCCATGACCCTCCTATATATATAGGGGTATTGGGGGCTTCTCTGAACACAACTCAGAACACCAGTTTTTCTGTAAAGTTGTCATTCTCTCTGGTTTTGGTAACCGAGAGAGCCTGAGCAAGTGCTACCCGATAAGGGAGGCACAGCAAGAGAAAGATAACTATAGAATAGTGACTGGTGGCAGGAGAGTGTGTCAGTGACTAGTACGCTGACAGGAGGGTGTGACCCCTTTTGATTCCTTATGGGACAAGGAGATCGGAGTTCCAGGTGGTCTGTGTGGACTACTTTGGAGGCGGGAGAATTTTTCCGCTCGGAGGACAGCTGTCAATCCCGACAGTCCCGGTGAGACCAGGAGTTATTAGTCCCAGTGCGACCAGGAGCTGCACAGACACCGTCTAAGATCAGAGGTGAAGATAGCACAAGACGTGAGGTATTGTCGCCCAGCAAGCCTTGGGACAAGGTATAATTCCACAAACTATCCTTCCTATTGTATAGACGTTGTCGCGTATCCTTGGTTTTGGGCTTTGGGGAGAAGAAAAAGTTTTTTTGTTTCCGTTGCCTTCTCTGTCTCCCCTAAAACCCAACAGTTAAATGATATATATACCCATAATATTGTAGCCTAGGGCACTTAAATAAAGAAATCATTTCTAGAATCCATGAGCATGGTCATCTAGAATCTTTTGGTTTCAAACCAATGGAGACATGCGAGTCTTTTTGTTGGGAAAGATGACAAAAGATACATTCACTAGAAACAATGAGAGAATGAATGATCTATTAGGACTCATACATATTGATGTATGCATACCTTTTAGAACAAATGCTAAAGGTGGGTACTGTTATTGAAACACTTTAATATGATCGATGTGGAGAATGCTTGAACCTAGGGGTTAAGGACCTTTTGTGAGACTGTGATATTGTATCACAATGGACTCTGCCTGAAACATAATGATGTATCATAAAGAATGAATCATACCCTATTACGATCATCAATAAATCTAGATAATCTTCCAACTTCCTTCAAGGAATATGCTGTATAAACCACAATGTTTACACAAGCACATATCCTCTAAATTGGTATATAAGACACCATATGAGATATGGCATGGGAAGTTTCTAGATATGTCTTTTATGAAGATTGGGAATGAGAATCTTACATGAGAAAATAGTTTCTCAAAAAGATTGGTCCCAATTAAGATAATTATTATTTTTTTGGAAATCCTAGGGAAACTAGAGGATACTACTTTTATCTTCCATCTGACAACAAAGTGTTTCTTTCCAGAACAGATGTATTCATAAAATAATATTTATTTCCAAAGGAATTAATGGGCTAAAAGTAGAATTCAAAAATTTCAAGACCAGAGATAGGTTAGAAACAAGTAGAATCACAAATTTTGGTGGAATCTCAAGTTCCTCATGTAGCACAAGGACCTCATAGATCTAGTACAACACACCTAATTTTTGTGGATCATCTCAAGTTCCTCATGTAGCACACAGACCTCGTAGATCCAATATGACAAGCCTTGAGCCTAAAATATTTGGATATATTATTACTCAAGAAGTTGGTGAGTTGTTCATAGATGATGAGCTAACAACCTACATATAACATAATGAGGGACTAAAGTTTGATAAACAGTTTGAGGCCATGGGATCTAAGACAGACTCCATGTACACCAATAAGTTATGACCTTGATGGATCCATATGAAGGGGTAAAACCCTTAGGGGGCAAGTGGGCCTTGAAGAACAAGACCAACATGGATGATAATGTACAAACCTATAAGGGCATATTGGTTGCAAAGGGTTTCAAAATAGTTCAAAGTGTTGAACATGACAAAATCTTTTCAGCAGTTGTCATGGTTAAAGCCATCATGATCATGTTTTTCATTGTAGCTTATTATGGCTATGATATTTGGTAGATGGATGTTAAGATCACATTCCTTAATGAGAATATTCATGAGGATGTGTGCATGATACAGCTTGAAGGTTTTATAAATCCAATTAATGCAAATAAAGTTTGTAATCTAGAAATATATGGATTGATGCAAGCATTTTAGAGTTGGAATCTTCCATTGACAAGGCAGTCAAAGAATTTAACTATCGTCAGCATACATTGGAAGGCTTCCTCACCAAAGTAAGAGAGCATACACTGTAAAGATTTTGAAGGGGTTCATCATGCATGTAACATATAGATTTTGGGTCCTAGTCCTATATTGAGTTATTATTCACAATTTCCCCTAAACTTGAGCTCATGTACAAATGTGGCCATCCGATTTAAAGTCTCATTTAATTATTTCAACAAATGATCATATTACTTGATATAATTACCCTTCAATTGTGGTCCTTTTGTTGAATTTCTTCATTGAAAAATATTAACGATGTAGTCCCTCAATTGACTTCATGAATCAATTCAATGGTAATGTGAACCATTAATTCCTAGACATTTGATCTAAGACACATTCATGCAGTACTCTTGATTTTCACATTAATGACTTTGAGTTTGTAGAAAATATGTATTATATGAAAAGATACACATTATTAATTATATTGTGATGATAATACTTATAGACAAGGCTATAAATGTAACTATAGTTATTACTAGCATTAGACATTAAATTACTAAGAGTAAAACAAATGGTCAAAATTCTCAATGCTCTTCAATTTCTAGGTTAGGGGTGGATTTATGATATTTAGAAATTTAATAAGGGGAAGGGTTATAACAACCCATTGAACTTTATGATTATGAAACGGGGGACTCATGTCTGCCTATTCAAATAATGATGATGATGTCATCAGTTTGAGCAGCATGTTCTCCTTCCCTCTCCTTCTTCAAAGACTGAACCCCAACCCCATCCTCCAACTTTAATCTTCCAATTCCACATGCATGCACTTTACCTCATCCTCCATTGGGAGCACATCCCCTCTTGACCTAAAAGTCTAAAACTGACCAAGACTTGAAATTGATTAGTCGTTACCCTGGTGTTTGTCAATGATTCCTATAAACTCCTCCCTTATCGACTATTTGAGGAAATTAAATCGCATTGAAATCCTAACATGCCCCTTCTAACCCCATATAAACCTATCATAGATCGCCCCCTCACCAACAACACACCAATAGATATCTGATTGTCTGACCTACACCACGACCCAACCATCGATCCTATAGGCTAGTGGCTTGCATACATGTACTATCACACCTTTAGGCAAAACCACCATAGGCACACAGAGGATCCTAGAGGAATTTTGAATCTCTAATAACACCTTATTCTTGCCATGATGATATCCTCTTCTCCTATGTTTGCACCTTTGATCATATCCTTCCTCCATCACCACTTCTTCTACCAAACACCACCTCAACAACCACCCACATGATCAAATCTGTAGTCATGGATTTCCTCAAACACCCAAATGATTACTAAAACCCATGGCCATCAACCATCGCATCGATATGAATGCAAATGTAGCCTCTAATCATTGTGCCACCATATTTGTGTGTCTACCTCACTAACACCAGTGTAGCTAATGAGACGAAAACCCTGATCTGCAACATAGCAAAGTTGACCTTTCAAACATGTTCCTATGAACCCATTTCCCTTGCTTTTCCCTCCCTAGCTATCTCTTTCTTTGCACAATGCTAGGACCATCTCTGCGAGGAATCTACAACCTGCACTTAAAATGTACCCCAACCCCATCAGATGCATGGATGACCTACTTTCATTTTTGAGAAGAGTCCTACTATGAAATCCATCTCTATTTGGACTAAGGCATCCTAACAAGGAGGAACCAACCAACTTATCTACAAGACTATGATCACGTAAACTGATTTGAAGAATTCCATCTACCAGATCAGAGGTTGTGTTGATCACCAACTTAAACACAACCTTGGCATTTTACTTCAAACCAGGCTTGTTCCACTCATCCATGTATGGTGTAAAGAATAGGAGCATACACTTCTCCCATCACAATCCATGGTGATTGCAACTAAATGACTATAGGTGAGACATCATTTTTTATTCTAATCCTCTAGTTATATTGATATTTCAAACAACTAGTTTGATAGTAGCAAGACATGCACTAACTAAATGAGACTACTTCGTACTAATCCAAACTACTGATCATGAACATCAATCATAACAATGTATCAGTTAGTATACATCTAGGCTCCAGTAATATACATAAAGATACTTTTTACCCACCATTTATAAATTCTAAAAGAATTCATTAGTAGGATTTTTATAAAAAAAAAAGATTAGTTGATTAGTTTCTTTTATTTTCAAATCTATTAGATACATAGTAAATTAAAAACTAATGAAAGTCTATAGTGAAACTAGTCCAATAATTGTTAGTAAGATACACATATATATTAATGTAAACTATACTAACAAAATTAAACCCTAGATACTTTAGTAAGAGTATATGGTTAATAGACATTTTTTCCTACTGACTAAATAGAATTATTACAGTACCTTAGGAGGATATGATGATAGATATATGTAAGCCCATATTAGACTACACATACGTAAAATAAGGGAAATTTATGTATCATCATATGAATGTGTGTATGATGTGAACTATATATTCTTTGTAAGAGTATTTAGTTAAATCATATTGCATATAGTGATCATATGTTCCCATAGTGACTAAATGAGTATATATTCAAGAAAGAATAACATTTCAAAACCTAAAATTGAGAAATAATTATGAAATCTAGATGGAAATATAGAAACCATAGTGATGTAGAGGATATGTTATTGTAATTCCATGTGGAAATCTAATCCCAAATAACTCGAATTGAATAACACTTGAATTCCAAGCCCATTAGTAATAAGTTTGTTGTGCTTTGTAGCTCTCTTCATCAATTCATGGATAAAATCATATCTTGTCTTGTGAAAAGTTGGAACTCCTATTTGATACAAAGGTACTAAATTCTCAATTCTATTATTGAACTACTTATCTCCCTCTTCAATCTCATTTATATAATTTTTGTAAAAGTGATGAACCAGTTTGTAATTAGCCTTTTCTCTTGAAGAAGGTCACCATGACTAAATTGAATGTTGAACATTGTTGAAGAATTGAAATATTAGTTGATTTTGAGATTGACACAAAAATTTAAATATTGGCTAAGAGCTTTGGCTCACTAGATTCAGTTGGTCATATACCCCAACCCTGTGTAGTGGATAATGGACAATTAGAGGTCCCCAAGTACTGATTACCCCCACAGGGAGAAAGTGTTGCTTTCTCATAGAGAGAAGGACACTAGGCATCTAGCAACTGGTGAATAAAACATAATACATTTATTGTGCCAAAGGATAAATTGTTTTGTTTTGAATAATTTGATTGTTGTTATTAATTTTGAGAAATCACTTTATTGATTCTAGTTAATACTTTACACTATTCTACCCTTTTGAAATTCATATATTAAGTAGATTATGCTCTTGTTATTACCATGGTCCGCCAAATAAGCTTACCTTAATTTGATCCCATAAATCCTTATTTTTTTAAATAGATCAATAATTGAATTTAGTGTCAACCTTGTTGACCCATATTTTCCCTTCTTGAGGTCCAAGTTCCCTCTAGGAACTCATGGACAAGTGATACAAAGAAGGACTAGAAGAGATGTGTAGGACTTGTCCCCTATTGAAGAGTAGATAGGAATCAATGCATATCCTTAATCTTGTAGCCTTATCTTTAAATCATTCACGACTCACATACAACATGATTTTAATAAAGATTCATTTATACTTTCAATATAATTTTGTAAATACTCAATAATAAAGATTAGGTCTTTACAACATGGTATGAGATCTTTGAATAGTCTCCACTCATGCATGTCTCATGGAAACTAGGGTTAAATAACTAGTACACCTAGAACATAGGGAAATAGTTTACGACCACTCCTAGTTTTTCTAGCCTTATCTACCTAAGATGGAATAGAAACTTAGGTGAAAATATTTATCTTATACACTAATTAATAATAACATGTCCATGTAAGGGTATCTATTTGAGGTGTCTAAGGAAGGATGATTACTGAAGGTTCTGGCATAATTACTCCCAATCCACTTAGATATTGGTGGGGTTTCCACACTTTTCATACTGACCTGGTCAAGAAAATTCTACCACTTGCAAAAATAGTAAACCCTAGCCAAAGTCACTTATACCAGTGTGTCAAAAAAATATAGAGGATCCGAATACAACCATTGAGAAACTTAGTGGTTGGAATGTGAATAGTGAGATGAGAAGCCCCAAGTTTGAATTTGTGAACCCCTTTTGTAGAAAACTAGAGCATTCTTCTCTATCATAAGTAAAGTTACTCTAGTGACCCTTTAGGTTCCATGTGAATCTCTTTTTCATTATTGATTCAAGTCGTAGTATGGTAAATGTTGGCAGTAGATAATTGTAACTTAGCCATCGCATTAATTTTGACCATTTTCAATTTTGCATCAAAATGTTTTTTCTTCAAAAAAGTTATTTTGTTTATAATACTATAAGTACAAATAAAAAAGATCTAATGAGATTTTATTGATGATTTCTTGAGATTAGTCACAATCAAAGAGGTATGAGAAAAATCCTAGATGAGACTCTTATGAAACCCATCAAACATGGAGTTGGTGAAATGTACTACATTATATCTGATTCACCTACTTAAATTTCTAGTTGAATCCTTTTGAGGGATGGAGAATAGTACCTAACTAGACTAATGATATACCAATTTCAGCGATGAAATCTTCTTTAAGGGGTGGATAGTTGTAACATATTGATTTTAGGTCATAATCCTATATTGACTTATAAATCACAATTTCCCCTAAACTTGAGCTCATGTACGAATTTGGCCATCAGATTAAAAGTCTCATTTAATTATTTCAATTAATCATCATATTCCTTGATATAATTACCATTCATTTTTTTCCTTTTGTTGAATCTCTTCATTTTCAAATTACTTACGAGGTAGTCCCTCAATTGAGTTCATGAATCAATTTCAAACCATTGATTCCTAGACATCTGATATTAGACTCACACTAATGGAGTACTCTTGATATTCACACTATTGTCTTGGAATTGATGAAAAATATTAATTATATTAAAAGATACACCTTATTAATTATGTTGTGATTATAATACTTATAGCCAAGGACATAAATGTAGTTATAGGCATTACTATCCTTAGACATTAAATTACTAAAAGTAAAACAAATGGTCAAAATTCTCAATGTTCTTCAACGTCTAGGTTCGGGGTGGGTTTATGAGATTTAGAAATTTAATAAGCCGAAGGGTTACAAAAACCCATTGAACTTGATGTTTATGAAAGCCGGAGGACAGCAAATGGCGGGACCTGTGGAAGAAGAAATGGCCACCGAAACTACTGCATTTCCTACGGCGATACTTCAAAAATATACTGCCAACCATGGATAACCTGACCTCCAAGCTGAGTATCAGAACAAAGCCTATGCCCAAGATGCCAACACAGTAGCGAGAACGCAGCGCATTCAATCTTCCAATGTGAATATGCATTGAGGGTTTGGACATGCATAGACACCGACTACACATGTTTGGTTCGTGGGAAGGGATTCGAACAGGATAGGGAGAAAGATAGCATGGGCAAGTATAGGTGAAAGATGGGATATAGGATATCCTAACTTATGTTTGGATGCAACTAAGGATATGATTTTCTCGAATGAAATGCTAATTGATTCTACCATTGATTTCAGACGCATGTAGGTGAATGATGCATTTATGAATCTGCATATAGCTTTGGAATTCAGATGCTAAAAAATTAAACAAATGCTCTTCCTCGAATTTCTATCGGAGTTTGAAACATCTGAGATAAGCAGCAAACAACTGATTTGCACATACCCACATTGGGAAAGAAAGGAGGCTACGAACAGCACCATGCCCAGCCCATGATTCCCACAAATGTCTGACCAAATCTACGAAGTCGTCGGGAACAAATGACAACTACAAAGGGAAGCAGAAGAGGTGGGTTGGGTGGTGAAAGAAACAGCCGAGGGGAGGGAATGGATCACTATGAATGAATTCAAGTCCAGCCCAGGAGGTGCCTCCCTCCCGTCGACGTCGACCCGTCATTTAGCAAAAGAGGTAGCCGAGGGAGAGGGCGGCGGGGGAGGCAAGGAGGGTGGCCAGCGGGGGCGGAGGTCACAGCGCTGTAGGTCGGGATGGATGCGGGCTCGCCGGCAGCAGACATGGTGCTCACCATGGAGGAGCCCATCAGGATGGAAAGGGCCGCCAAGGCGAAGTCCGGAAGATGTTCGTACAAAAGTGTTCGGCTCCACGGAAAGAACACGCTGCCGCCCACTGGGAAGGGGAGAGGACGCGCCGCTGGAATGGGGGAAGACTACGTCCGGAAGCGCTGCGTCGACGAGAGGAATTTATGCGGGAAAGGGTTGGGCTGGAAGTCGGGGTCGTTCGTTGGGGTCTCGGGAGTTATCCCAGCGAATACCACAGGGGGGTACGGAACTGACCAGCGAAAATCCTGGCTATTCAGGATTCCACTACCGCGCATAACCCATCCTAATGTCATTATTTACAAAACCAAACATAGGATTCAGACTTGACTAGTATTGAGAGTTCTATCCTTCCTTGAGTCCTGCAAAGCAAACGTGCCTGAACAGTGAAGAGGAAGCGGCAAGGCCGGCAACGATGATGTGGATTGCATGGACAGCTAGAAACAAGAAGATGTTTAATGAAGCCCCGATCAATGAAGCAGCAATAGTGCTGGGTTTCCTGAACATGGCCGCTGAGTACAGAAAATACCAAACACATACAGGAACAGCGGCGTCACCCCCCAACAAAATTGAAAGAATGAGATGGCAACCTCCCAGTGGAGATGTGGTTCGATAAGTGTAGACGCAGGCTGGAAACCAGGAACAGTGGCCTCGGTGGGAGCAATTCTGAGGGATAGCACAGAGGGCAGGACGACCATGGCGTCTACAGCACTGATGGCGGAAGCACTGGCACTGAGAGAAGCCATAAAAATGATGATGAAGGGCATACCATCCTGCGTTTGGTTCAGTCCGATTTGCCAGATGCGCGTTTGGTTCAAAATTCTAAAATGGCCCCGTTTTGGGTTCCGTTATCTTGATATCTGGGTTGGCTCAGTCATGCTAGCAGAAGAATTTTGTAACCCAGTCCTGATTTGGCTCTGTCTTTTTGTGTATTTTATTTTATGACTGAAAAACACAAGTTACGATACTAGTCCAATTTAATGATGGGATTAGTTTGCCAAAATGAAACAAAATTTACTACAATTCGGATAATATCGATGACCGGACATATCCGGTCTACCTCAGTCCAGGTTTCGTAATCAATATCTTGAACCAAACGGAGGCTAAGGCTGTGTTTGGTACGTGGTGACAAAATGCGTGGTGACGGTGATGGTGATGGTGATGGTGATGGTGATGGTGATGGTGATGGTGACGGTGATGGTGACAGTGGTAGTGAAATGTTTAAAAATTGTTGTTTGGCAACACCTGCATGGTGATGGTGAAAGGGATGGGGAAATTTTTAAAACATGTTATTTGTTACATTGTTACAGTGATAGTGGTAGTGAACTATTTTTATGTAAAACACCTCATACAAATATAAATTCTATTTATTAAGCACCACATACATAAAAAAAATTATGACAATAATAATACAAATATTCAATCATCAAATTTTAGTATGGATATGAACTATTTAATTTTAAAAGTATCAAGGAGACTCTTTCACATGATAGCTATATTTCTTAACAATCATTGGAGAGAAATACTTCATTAAAAAATTAGGAAAATAAAATATTTCATCATAAATATTTTTTTGGGAAATACAATATGATCAATTTTTCTCAATCATATTACATATCACTTGACGTCGCTCATGCTGTGGGCAATAATAGAAGGCCCTCATCATATTTGGATGTTCAACTAGATAAAGATAAGTTTTGGTACGGATATGATTTCCCATTCCTATGACATCCAAAGCAAGAAAAATTCATATGGTACGGTAGGAAACATTGTCCTGGAGGAAAAAATTATCTTACAGGAAAAATGTGCGGCGGGAAACTTTTATTTGGAGGGAAAAAGATTTGATGGCAAATAGTCTTGCTAGAAAAAGTTAGTTGGAAACTTTACCTTGCAGGAAAAAAATAGTGGCAGGAAATGTTGTCTTGGAGGAAAGAAAGTGTCATGCGGAAAAAGTATTGTTGAAAAGTTGTTCTTGAAGGAAAAAAGATTTGACGGAAAATGTTGTCTTAGAAAAAAAAAATGTCTTACAAAAAAGTTGTGGCGTAAAACAAAATTGGAGAAGAAAAAGATTTGACGAGAAATTTTATCTTACAGGAAAAAAAATTAGTGGGAAATTTAATCTTGGAAAAAAAATGGCGTGGGGAAACGCTGTTTTGGAGGAAAAAAATTCTTAGAGAAAAAATGTGGCGGGAATTTTTTCTTGGAAGGAAAAGATTTGACAGAAAATATTATCTTGTAAGAAATAAAATCTAAGCAAATTTTATCTTGGAGGGAAAATGTGTGGCTGAAAACATTGCCTTGGAGAGAAAAATGTTTTGGTCGGAAGTCAAATTTGTTGGCGGAAAACAAATTTTGGAGGGAAATATGTGGCACGTGGAGGGAAAGAAAAATATAGTATGATTTTTTTTGCACATATGTCCATTTATTAATGGAGACTTAAAAAGAACTTTTTTCACCATCATTCACCATGCTTTTCCATGGGGACAAAAATAGGCCAAAATTCACCATGGATTCACCACGGAAAAATTCCCTATCACTATCACCATGTGTATCAAACAACATTTTTGTTTCACCATCATTCCCTATCACCACGATTCACTACGTACCAAACAAAGCCTAAGTGTCACGGATAGTCAGTCCTTGACGGAAGCTTTTAAAAGACGGGAACATGGCAGAGGGTATGAAGACCTGATCATCAAGGACACTATCGCACTCAGCAATAATCTGCTAGCTTTTAACATTAGGCACATCTACAGAGAGGCCAACAGAGCTAGTCATTACCTAGCTAGTAGGGCTCTTCAATGTAATGAAACGACTCTCTCTAGGGAAAACTTCCCAAGGGAACTACTTGTACAAGGACTCACGTCTCCCTGTTCAGATAATGTGGATGACCTTGTCGGTTTCAGCAGCACGTTCTCCTTCCCTCTCCTTCTTCAGAAACTCGACCACACCCCCATCCTCCAACCTTTGGTTTCCTGTTCCGGCCCCATACATGTGTTTCACCTCATCCTCCATGAGCACTTCCCCTCCTGACCTAAAAGTCTGAAACTGACCAAGACTTGAAATCGACCTAGAAACGCCTCCCTTTTCGACTGTTTTAGCAATTCAATCGCATTGATATCCTAATGTGCCCCTAGCATGGACGCCCCCCCCCCCCCCCCCCACACAAAAAAAAAACAACAACAACAACAACACACCAGCAGATATCTGATCGTCTGACCTGCACCACGACCCAGCCATTGATCCTACAGGCTAATGCCTTGCATACATGTACTATTGCACTGTTAAGCAAAACCACCGCAGGTGCCACCGAGGATCCCAAAGGAGTTCTAAATTAATCTCCAACAACACTTGATGCTTGCCATGATGATCTCCTCTTCTCCTTCGTTTGCACCTCAGATCATAGCCTTCCTCCATCACCACTTCTTTCTCCAAACACCACCTCAATTGCCACCCACCTGATCAGATCTGCAGTCACGGATTTCCTCGACCACCCAGATGATTACCAGAAGCCCCTAACACCAACCATCGTGATGACCTGATCAACGCTAACGCAGTCGCCACCTGCTGCGCCACCAGGTCCGACTGCCTGCCTCACCAGCACTGACAGTGCTAATGAACTGGCAACCCCGATCTGCCACACAGCAGAGTTGACTTCCAGCCATGTTCTTGTGACCCCAGCCGCCCTACTTTTCCCTCCCTAGCTACATCTTGATTTGCATAATTCTAGGACCATCTCTGCAAGGAATCTGCAACGTACACATAAAACCAGCCCCAACCGCGCCGAAGGTGTGAACAACCTACTGTCATCTCTAATTAAGGAGAGTCCTGGTATGCAATCCATCTGTAGTTGGACTAAGGCATCCTGACGAAGAGGAACCAACCAACTTATCTACGAGACTACGATCACGCAAATTGATCTAAAGAACATCTCCCAGATCAGAGGTTGTGTTGGTGGCAAGCTTAAATACGACCTTGGCATGTTGCTTCAAGCGCCAGACCTGTTCCACTCATCCGCATCGTATAAAGAATAGGAAGAGACTCCTCTCCCATCATGATCCGTGGTGATTACAACTGAATGACTATAGGTGAGACATCATTTCGTTTATTCTAATCCTCTAGTTATATTGATACTTTAAACAATTGGTTTGATAATACCAGGATATGCACTAACTAAATGAGCGTACTCCCTACTAATCCAGCCAACTGATCATGAACATCGATCTAACAACATATTACTTAGTATAACTCTAGAATCCACTATACACATAAGGATACTTTTTTCCACCTTTTATAAATTCTAAAAGAATTCATTTGTAGGACTTTCGTGAAAAAAATGATAAGTTGATTAGTTCTTTTGTTTTCTATTTGTGTTAGAAGACATAGTAAATTAGTAATTAATGAAATTCTATAGTGAAACTAGCTCAATAATTGTTAGTAAGATACACATATACATTAATTTTACTGTACTAACAAAATTAAACCGTGGATACCTCTAGTAAAGAGTATATTGGTAAATAGACATTTGATCCTAGTGACTAAATAGAATTATTATAGTTCCTTATGGTAATATGATGACAGATATATGTATGCCCATATTAGATCACTCATATCTACAATAAGGGATATGTATGTATCACTGTATGAATGTATGTATGACTTAAACTCTAGATTTTTACTAAAAGTATTTTGTTAAGTCATATCATATATAGTAATCATATATTCCCATAATGACTAAATGAAATTATATTCAAGAGAGAATAACATTTCAAAACCTTTAATATATAATTAACTATGAAATCTAGATGGAAATATAGAAACCATAGTGATGGAGAGGATATGAAATTGTAATTTCCAGTGGAAATCTAATCCCAAATAACTTGAATTGAAAAACACTTGAATTCCAACCCAATTAGTAATAGGTTTATTCTACTTTGTAGCTCCCTTCACCAATTTATGGAGAAAATCATATTTCATCTTGTGCAAACTTGGAACTCTTGTCTGATATAAAGGTATTAAATTCTCAATTCTATTATTGAACAATTTATCCCCCTCTTGCATCTCACCAATAAGATTTTTACAAATGTGGTGAACCAATTTTGTGATTAGCCTTTCCCTCTTGTTGAAGGTCACAATGACTAAATTAAATGTTGAACATTGTTGAATAATTAAAATATGGGTTGATTTTGATATTGGTACAAAAATTTAAAATATTGACTAAGAGCTTGGGCTCACTAGGTCATATCCCTCAAACATGCACAGTGGATAATGAGCAATTAGAGGTCCCCTAATACTGGTTACCCCTACAGGAGAAAATATTGTTTTCTCATAGAGGGGGGACACTAGGCACCTAGCCACTGCAAAAACAAGATATTAGATTGATTGTGCCAATGGATAAATTGTTTCATTTTGAATAATTTGATACGTTGATATTAGTTTTGAGAAACCTCTTTATTGATTCTAGTTACTACTTTACGTTGTTGTGCCCTTTCAAAATTTATGTGCTAACTAGATTATCCTCTTGTTATTATCACAGTCCCCAAGCAAGCTTACCCAGATTTGATCCCATAAATCCTTATTTTTATTATAGCTCAGTAATTGAATTTATTACCAACTGTATTGTCCATTTTTTCCCTTCTTGGGTCCATGTGTGGTTTCCCTCCCTCTGGGAACTCATGGATAGGTGATACAAAGAAGGACTAGAAGAGACGTGCATGAGTTGTACCCTTGAAGAGTAGATAGGAATCAATGCCTATCCTTAATCTTGTAACCTTTTGTTTATAGATTGAGTGACTCTGATGTAAAGCATAATTGTAGTACAAAAATTTATACTTTTTATACAAGTTTGTAAATATTTGATTGTAAAGATTAGGTTTTTACATTGTACGTCTCAAAGAGAGAAAATTGTTGATGATTTCATGAAATTAGCCTTTTGAGTGCCTAGTGTCCTAAGTTCTTATAAAGGACGGGAAAGCATGAGTATGATTCCATGTGCATCCTCTATTGGATCTATCATGTATGCAATGCCATGACCCATCACATTGTCTCGTATGTATTAGACGTAAGGAGAGAATATCATTTAGATCCAAGTGAAGGTCATTGGACTTCCATAAAGAACATCCTTAAGTACTTGAGATTCACTATGGATTAGTTCATTATTCATGGTAATAAGGAATAGTTGGGTGTAAAGGGTCACACTGATGTAAGTTTCCAAATTAATAAAGAAGATTAACGATCACAATATGATATGTTTTATCTTAAAATAGAACTGTGAGCTAGAAAAGTTTTGAGCAAGAGACATTTGTTAATTTTACAATAGAAGTTGAGTACCTTGTTGTTTCGAACATAGTAGAGGATATTGTTGGATCAAGAAGTTCATTTAGATGAACTTGTGGGAGGTTCCAACTATTGATGACATTGTGAAATTATTGTGACAATAATGAGCTATTGGATAGTCTGGGAAACCCAAATAGCATAGTATGGAAACTCCATCTCATATGAGATATCATACATCGAGGAGATGTGAAGATTTGTAATGTATCAATTAGAAGAAAGTGTTGCAAGCCTGCTACAAAATAACTTTTACAGTAGAAACATGATGGACATGTTTAAAATCACTTAGGATAAGATGTGTAGGTGATTGGTTCTAAGTGCAAGTGGGAGTCTGCTGGTGATTATGCCTAGAGAGTCAATCATGTGATGATTGTAACGGGGCATCATATACTTGATTTGATAATAATAAAGGTAATTATATCTGTTACATTTGTCCTAGTCATGAGATGATGACACAGACATAATAGACATCTAACGAATGGTGTTACTCAATGACATATATCTTTAGGTTGAGGACTTGAACAATGAGATCATCTGCATGATAAGAGTACATATATTCTTGTTATGTCCCTAGTAGGATATTACTATGGAAAAAAAATACATGATAGTAACACAAAAAACTAGAATGTGTGTTGACTGATGATAGAGTCTCATTAGTCATCATATTGGATGCCAAAGTCAAACACATATGTACTTGTTAGATAATAGTGTACCAGACAGGCCCACCTTGAGAGTGATACATGGAAACAATGGAATAGTAGTAATAATAAACTTTCAAAGTGATAATGGTGATTGTGGTTCTTACACATGAAGTCACAACACTCATCACATGTCGTTTGATGAACTTTGATACCATCCAACATAACCTTGAATAAGGGTTGTCGTAAAGGTGGTGCTCAGATACATTGTGACACATGGGGACTGACTCTGAGTGATGTAGATGGGATTTGTCCCTCCTTTCAAAGTTGATATCCTGGCCACTTAATAAGTGGGACTGAGAAACATATGTATATACTCATGTGAATCAATGTGTGATATGTGAGCTCACATACATCTCAAAAAGTCTATTCTAGTTCAAGGAACATGGATTAACCAATATTAAGAGGATGATGATTCCATACCTCGAATTCAATTAGGATATTAGTGACAAAGGTACTATACAAACACAAAAAAATTGATTACATATGTAGGTTGAAGTTGTTCTCCAACTTTTTAATCACTTGGGTAGAAATGATATGTTGCTAAATATCGCTCATTGCTTGTGATGTAATAATATAGTTATGAACCTTCACTGTAAATGAAATTTGGGACATATAGGGTCACACATATAGGATGCACCTGGAATAGTTTACTCATGAATAAAATTTAACTTAGTTACTAAAGTATTTAGGTAATCAACTTAAACAATACTAGTTTTTAGTTGACTGACTAGAGTGTCCATTCAACTAATTGGGAACGTCAGTTAACTGATTGGAGTTCTAGTCGGCCAAATGGGAAGTTTAGTCAATCATTTTGATAATTAGTAAGAAGGGATCAAGGAATTCATGATGACATCATGATCATTGCATTGAAATCTAGTATGTTTGCAAGTAGAAAAACACTAGTCAACTGACTGGGGAGCCCATTCAATTGACTGGTGGTTGGCAACAATTGAAATTCATGAAATTCATCTCAACATGTCTATTGGTTTGTGGAAAACCTAAGCCATTCACTCCAATATAAAGGGGGGTTGGCCATGCCTCTTAGCACAAACACTCATCATCTCAAAGTTGTAGTAATGTGAGAGCCAGAGGAACCTTACTTGTTAAAGGGAGAGATAGTCAAAGGGGAGAAAGTTGACATTAGGACATTGACAACATGAAGGGACAACTCCTTCATATTAGTTATAGAAGAATGCAAGGAGTTCTCAATGGTCTACGTGAACTACATAGAGGTTTGGAGGCCATTTCCATCATTCTAGGAGGTTGTCGTCAACCGTCGTCTGTGGTGCTACACAAGGAGGTAGACATCGACAATAGTTCAGGTGCTACTTGAGAAAGAAGCATATTGGTATAAGGATTATCGTTGGACTTTCTCTAAGACCAGGTATATACATTTCAACCTTCCTTACTATTCATAGTTCTTGATGCGTTCCACTTATTTATGAGGAATATGCAAAAAAATCCACTACTATCTATGTTGCCATATTTCCCTACACTTCCTTCCTACTTTCAACTACCTCTTGTTGCATCTACTGCCTCTTCACATGAAATCCCCTCCCAAGATACATCTACCCTCTTTCCTCTTCCTCAACCCACCTAAGTCCTAGTTACTCCACATTCCTAGATACTACCATGTTCCCCTATGTATATTTCATAGTTATTGACATGATCCACTTTCTATACATCATAATAAGAGGTGCTAAACATAAAGATAATAGTGTAGGACAATATGGCAAGGGGAACATGGTGACCACTTGAAATCACCTAGACATCACCTTAAGATCTTATGTGATTTTTATGTGGATTTAACCCATTATATCTTGTATATTTCATTCTAAGCTAAATAGGAATCATCATACATTAATTTACCAAGATAATATTTTTCTTTGTATAAATGTTCGATGCTATTTCATGTTGCGCTAGGTTCTATTATTCTCGTATATATTTCTTAGAATATATGATCCTAATACTTACCTCATTAGACTATACTTGAATATATCATTTAATGCTCCTATATCTTAGCATTATTTTTAACTCTCTTTGGTACTTCTATAGCATACTATATGGTCCAAACGTTATTAGGAGATTAATAGACCCCTTAAGGCTTTTATGTTGAGGAGTCACTTTCCCAAGATAGGGGTAGGAGTATATCTTACTTAAGTGTGACATTGCATTCTTTTGAAGTCCTCAAAGTCAGAACAATATACTCAGATCTCGAGTAGAGTTGTTTCAATTAATGTTTTTGTAGCTCAACTTTTCACAATATGTTGATAAAATGTTGGAAATCTAGATTTATATATCATCTTCTATATAGTTTACATATCTCGTGGGGACCATATTGGGTATTATGTGCAAATAGTTACAAGTAAATCATGAAGTGGGGATAAAAATATTCTCACGTGATACTATAGTAAATTCAATATGAAAAAAAAATAGTAGTGGCTTCTATTTATCATGCTTGTTCAAATTCCATGCTTAATTTTGGAATCATTTTCTAGTTTGGTTCACTTGATTGCACGATCCCCGTAATGGGGTGTGGTTCATGGGATCAGGTGTCCCAATGACTAAATTGGATATAAGGATGTTATGACCTATGTTGAGTGTATATGTCTAGAAAAATTATAACAAGGTTATATGATAAGAATATAGACTAATCTAGACTACGTTAGAAGAAATTTAGCCTCAGTTGGTATCTTCTTTCTTATTAATCAATTGGATAATTGAGTGGATCATGATTTGGAAAGTCCTCATTGAGCTTATTGGCTTAAGCCCGAGTGTAGTGAGGAGTAGACTTTGACTTTCCACTTTTACCCCTTGCCTCTCTACCCATCTTTCTAGTATTTTACTGTGTAGATTTAGAAATGGAACAGCTTGATGGACATCCCATTATCCAATTTAAATGGAGTCTTATCATCTTAAACTAAAGTCACACAACAAATTTCTCCAATGGAATGAACAATAACCTCATCCCCTTTCGAGTCGACGGTTGTGTGACTCTTAGTTGAAGAGACAATAGTCTGTTGTGAAGAGGCTTCAGCTAAAATCTCTGATGCTTGTGGAATGTCTTTAATTAACTTTATGTTCTAAGTAATGGTTGAAACTGAAAGTCACTACTTCTGCTTGGGAGTCCAGGACTTGGTTGGTGTATGAGTACTTAGTGTGTGGGTATCTAGAAATGGTGATGTGCATTCATCCTCACAAACCATGCTTGTCATTTTTTTTTTTGAACCTCATCGTGATACTGGAGCACAGTAAACTAATTCATGTTAACCTATTGAACTTTTTCCAGGTAAGACTGTTGAGTAAGACTTTGTGGCCTCTTACAATGGATTTTTCCTCACAAAATGGTATCAACTTTTGGTCAATAATGTTCCAAAAAGCTCATGTGCTGTTTGTGATTGGAGAGGGTAGGAAGGGATTAGTAGGGGAAGAATAATTGCATTCCTTGGGACTGTGTCCCACATACCACACTTGGTGTAGAGTTTAGAGATTGTCTCATATTCCACCCTAAAGGCAATGCCTTCAATGATGATTGTTGGATGTATTTGAGTATATTTTTCTTGCTCAAAAAAGTCTTACAAAATGGCTCCGAGAATAGTAACATGTGTGATCATCAACTTTAAGAAAGGTACAAAGAGCATCTCTAATCTTTCCAAAGATAATACAATTTGACAAATTCATTAGAAGATTGACTATTTACACTCATGAGGAAATTGTCAACGGTAATCCCATAGAAGGTAAGAAATCAGTCTTCCATTTCCATACCATGAGACTTGAACCAAAGATATCCCATGGTGTTCTCATGAGGGCATGAATCTTGTCATGTGCACAGGATAACTGAACAATATAGTAGTTTAGATTGATATCGAATATGCGCCAACGTGCAATGTTTCCACAAAAGGCAAAAATAATCTTTAAGTGAAAAGTAACCCACACCTTGGCCCATCAATTTTATAATAACAGATTATTTTGATGGCTTGTGGAGTGTGAGTTTCTTGTCTAAGGAAATGAGTAATTCAGGCGAGCCATGTTCAAAATATCGTTATATATCATCAAGATGCACTTCTGTTAGGTCATTATCCTATCATTGTGTATACAAAGGAAGCATTGGTGGTAGTACCTAGAGATGTTTATTCATGTGATGGAATTGATACACCCGAAAACTCTTCAGAATTATGAGACTGATGGTGGATTCTTTTATAGTAATTGTTTGCAATTTGACAACAAACATGATGTATATAGGAACCTTGAGAATCTTTACTGATCGATCGTGAAGGGCTCCATTAAATTCCACTATAAGTGAATTGGAAACAAAATTGCTAGTGCAAACTAGAGTCTGGAATAGGTTGTGATGGTGAGGATGAGGCAAGTGCCAAGTCTACACCGAAAACCTATATTGGCAGCGTCATCTGGTTTTTTGCAGTGGTATTTCCAGCTTACAAAGGATCAGATGCTTGATTATGTAGCATGTTTACATCATCATCTTTACTCATTAGGTCATTTGTGTCATCCCTGAGACACCCTTCGTGCCTCTCCATGGTGTCTGACCAACTGGCATATGTAACTTCTGTGGCCATAGAGTGTCATTTGTTGGGAAAGGGAAACAATCTGACACATGTCCTAGTTGGATTTAGACTTTAGTAGGAGTTGTCTTGTGCTACCAATCCTAACAGGAGCCAATCTAAAAGGGAAAGAAGATGGATTCCTATATGGTACATGGTATTGGATTAGGAATTGGAGTAGGATTCCTAGTTACAGCCACATACCATGGAGGCCCATAAATAGAGGCCCTAGGGGAGGCCATTTAGATTATCCCTCTAGTTTCTTGTTGGTTCCTTCTATGGTAGAAGAGCTATAAAATAAGAATAATTGTAGGATCTCTCTTAGTTGATAAAAGAGGGTCAATGACTTTAGCTTGAAGAGAAGTAGTGGATGACAGTAAGTGACACATTGGGTATACTGACATAGCATCTCTCTTGGTTGATAAGAGAGGGTCAGTGACTTTGCCTTGAAGCAAAGTAGCGGTTGACAGTTACAAACACAATTGTTCCATAGTGGCAATGGTTAGACCTAGTTAGTGGTCGCAATGGCATCAAGTAGTCCCCAGGAATGACAACGGCATTGTGAGGAGATCAAGTAAATAGGGAGGTTTGTACACATTGGGTGTGATTCTCTTCTTCCTCATCTTTGTTCCTATGTGGGGAGGGCAACCCAGATTTTGGGGTGATTAAATTTGAGAGGTACAAGATGTAATATTAATGACATAGTTCTTATTGTCTGGTATTTCCCTGTGGTTTTTCTTGCCTTGTCTTGAGGAGAGTTTTCCATGTTAAATTTGGTGTTTCTTCTTTGGGTTTATACGATTGTCAGTACCGCTTCCGCAACAAGTTTTCATCACATTTGGGACTGTATTGATACAACATCCCCAACAAGTCATATCAGAGCACAGGATGCAGATACGTGTCCATATGTGGAAGGATGAAGATGCGATGATGATAAAGTTGACAAGAAAAAATTGGTAGATTTGGAAGCCCAAGATGGAGGATATTCTCTATTGTAAATATTTGTACGATGCGATAGAGGGACAAAATCCAAAGAGTACATCTGATCTGTATTTGAAGAAATTAAATAGGAAGATTGTCAGAATAGTGTGAAAGTGGCTTGACATTTTTGTGTTCCATCATGTTTCACAAGGGACCAATGCCAAAGATCTATGGGAGAAGCTCATGAAATTATATGAGCAGAATACTGCCACAAATAAATCTATTCTGATTAGAAAGTTGGTGAACCTCAAGTACCGAGATAGTACAAGCATTGTCGAGCATATGAATGAATTCCAAAGCCTTGTAAATCAATGTGGGACCATGAATATAGTTCTTGATGATGAACTCCAGGTCTTCTAGGAACATAATCTTACAGTTGGGAGATGCCTGTAGTGATAGTCAACAATTTAGCATAGCAAGGCAAGTTGGCACTTGACTTGGTGAAGAGCATTCTACTATATGAAGAGACTCGATGATGAGCCTCAGGTGACAGAAAATAAGAGGTTCACTTCAAAGAGAGTAGAGACATTGATACAGTGAGAGACCATGGAAGATCCAAGAGTTGTGGTGAGCCCCAGGACCATGGGAAATCTCATGGCAGATCCAAGTCAAAGAGTAGTAGAGGGTGCTTCCATTGTGGCAAGAAAAGTCATTTAAAAAGGGATTGTAATGATTGGAAAAAGAAACATGGGTCTGAAGCCAAAGTACTGTAGTAGCAATCATATGATAGGGACGATGATGAATGATGTGGTCTTGACAGTCCAAGAGTAGTGTTTGCATATTGAGGATGATGATTCTGAGTTGGTGGTGGATATTGAAGATTCTTATCATCCTTCACTAAGTATGGAATTATTCACTTCATATAGGAGGGGAGACTTCAGGAGGGTGAACATAGGAAATTCCAGCTTCTCTAGAAGTATTGGTCTCCAGAGACCTTTGTGTTCAAACAAGTGTTGGTTGCACAATCACATTGAAGGATGTTCGTCAATTTCTAAATTTACGCCTGAGTCTGATATCTGATTCATTCTTTGATAGAGAAGGTTGTCATCTAGATTTTTTTGGTGGGAAATGCAAGATCACCAAGGGGGCTATGGTTATTGAACGCGGCAAATTATTTCACACATTGTATAAGACGCAGCTTATGGTGCTTAAAGGGGGCCATATATATGTAATTGAGGATCACCAGACAGATCTATGTCATAGACCCCTAGGATACATGAGTTAGAAAGGATGGAAGCTTTTATCAAATAATATTTTGATTCCTTGTAGCAAGGACATTGGTCTCAGTTCATGTGACACATGTCAGACAAGAAAGCATCGGTGTGTTTCTTTCAAGACAAGATCAAATGTGAAGTCACTATTTTTATAACTGGTTCATTCGAATGCATGTGGTCTGTTTGAGGTGGGTTCATTGCATTGCAATAGGTATTTTGTCACATTCACTGATGATTCATCTAGGTGGGTGTGGGCCTACTTACTGAAGACCAACGATCAGGTCTTTTAGTGTTTCCTGCAATTTCATGCCATGGTGGAGTGGGAGATAGAGAAAAAGTTGAAGTGTATCTGCACAGATAATGGAGGAGATTACACATCTAGGGAGTTCTAGGAATACTGTCTAAGATCTAGAGCGGGGTGAATAGATCTTTTGGTACTTTAAAATTTATTTTAAAATGTAAAGCAAAGGAGGAGGAAACAAGGAAGAAACTATGATTTAGACTGGTTCCAACCTTTGAATCAAAGGTTGTCAGTCCACTACCCAATTGTCTCCAATTGAGATTTTGAAAGTAATTTATTTTATTTACCTCGCAAGGATGTTACAAAAAAAATATAATCACCTTACTTGAAGTAGCCTTCACTTTGAAGTAGCCTCAACCTCCTCGAAGCAGCCTTCTTGAAGTAACGTCAAGCCCTTAGAGAAGCCTTCACCACCTTGAATTAGCTCCACTACCTTGAGTTAGCCTTCACATAGATATAGCTCCAACCTCCTTTCAAGCAACCTTCTTCAAGTAACCTCAAGTAATCTTAGAGGAGCCTTCTCCACCAACAAGTAGCTTTACCACCTTGAAGTAGCCTTCACCTAGAAGTAGCTTCAACCTCCTTTGAAGAAGCCTTCTTGAAGTAACCTCAAGCAACCTTGGACCATCCTTCTTTTCCTTGATGTGGCTCCAAGAAACCTCCCTCAGGGCACCCTCCTACACTTGTAGTAGTCAAGGAGAACTAATACAATACAAAGGAAATAGGTTGAAAGAAAGAAAAACTTAACCAATGAAGTACATCATTTTGATTCCTATATCAAGCGTATAGATCTCCTATCCACTAAAGATGGACGTTGCTATGTGGTGGCTAGGAGATTGTGGCAATAGGAAACAACTTTAGAGCTCAAGGAAGAAGATAGCAAGTTATTCTCAGCTTTGTATCTCTGTAGAATGAATGCTTAAGTCTAGCTTGTGTATTGTTGTATGCAAGTGATGATTTGGGTGTCCTAAGGCCTCTCCTATTTGTAGGAATAGTTTACAAGTGATTAGGGACATTATAGGGAGTCTATAGAGTGTTCTTAGTGCTTAACTAGACATTTGATAGAAAGTAGTTGGGTTGCAACTGCTAAATTTTTTTTAAAAGCAAAGTTTCCAGAGCTTTTCTCGGTCGACAATATTGTCAATCAGATGACTCTCAGTCCACAAACCCAATGTGTTGATTTAGCTGGCTCTAATAGCTATATGTCTCTCTCTCGCTTTTTTAAACCTATTACAAGGGCTATATCTCAATCGACATTGTTGTCAACCAAAATTGACTAAGAAATAAAGTTTTACAAAGTTATTTCTCAATTGTCTTAGTCTTTAACCGAGTGATTCTTGGTCAAAAATTGTGTTGACCGAGAAGATCTTTTTGCAAGGATTTTCAATGTATGTGAGGTCCAATTGATGACTCATATGAAACCTATCAACCCTAAAGTCTTTATGTGAGTGTAAGATAGGCTTTTGGGTGGATAGGGAAAATCTAACACTTGATTTACATGATATCTAAGTACTTCTACATTATATACTTGTACAAGTTTTTACATTGAGTATACATTGAAGACAATCATGAAAATATTAAACATTTAAGAGCCTGATCTTCAATTATGCACCTAGTATGATCTTATCATCATCTTGAACCTTGGAATACTCAAGTAGCACGTGAGATGCACAAGAATGAGATGTTTGTCATCATAAAAAAAAGGGTATGTGAATGTCCAATTTAGCCAACATACTATGCACAACACAGAATACAACATGGAAGGATATAGTTCGATACACCACAGCACAATGGTACAACTGAGAGGATGAACCATACAATAGTGGAGAAAGTTAGATGCATGTTGAAGAATGCAAAGTTTTTAATGGCATTCTGGGGTAAGGCAGTGAGTAATACCTACTATCTTATTAATCGATCTCCATTAGTTCGTTTGGGTTTTGATATACCTAAGAAGTTATGGACAGACAAGGATGCTTCTTATGCTCATTTGCGAGTATTTAAGTGCAAGGCTTATGCACATATTTTTTCCAAAGGAAAAGTGGAAAAAGTTAGATGATAAAGAAGTGTCATGTATCTTTCTTGGCTATGGAGATCAGCAATTTGGATACATGTTATGGGACTCTATGAAAAAGACCATAAGCAGACATAGAGATGTGACATTCTATTAGAGTCAGATGATTATAGAGCCTAAGAGTGATGATGTAGAGGTTGTAGGAATAGGTGATAGTTCTTATAATGATCAGAATGAGGATGCTTCAGCTTCTTCACAGGTGCAGTCTTCATATGATGAAGAAGATAAGCTTGACCACATTGAGAAGCCAAGTGATAACACATCAAGTGCTCCTATTCCAGATGCACAGATGAGCGGATTAAACTCATAGTTAGAGACATATACAAATGGGGAGCATGATCATCACCAGGTAGAGTCCTCAGAGCAGCAGTTGAGAAGGTCTAACAGAGTTAGTCATCCTTCATCCATATATCTATCATCTCAGTATATTCACCTTACTGATCATGGGGAGCCAGTGACTTATCATGAGGCACAGACCCATAGAGATAGAGCACAGTGGCATCAGGCAATGCAAGAGGAGATGTCTTCTTTGTAGAAGAATGATACCTATGAGCTTGTGAAGCATCCCAAGGGTTGGAGATCACTAAGAACAAGTGAGTTTTGAGGATGAAGAGAGACGACAACAACAAGTATATCAGATACAAATACCGACTAGTTGTCAAGGGCTATGGTCAAAGACCAGGGGTGGATTTTGATGAGAGATTTTCTATTGTTGTGAATATAAATTCTATTATGTTGGTTCTGGGCATTCTTTCTAGCCTAGATCTAGAGCTTGAGAAGATGAATGTGAATATGGAATTTCTTCACAATGACCTAGATAAGGAGATCTACATGGAGCATCAAGAAGATTTTCAGGTGAAGGGCAAAGAGCACTTAGTCTGCAGATTGAATAAGAGTTTGTATGGTTTGAAACAAGATCCTAGATAGTAGTACAAGAAGTTTGATTCTTTCATGCATAGTCAAGAGTACCAGAAGACAAGTGAAGATCCATGTGTTTATATCAGGGGGTTTCCCAATGGAAAATTCATTATTCTACTACTCTGTGTGGATGACATGTTGATACTAGGACAAGATGTCAATTTGATCAAGAAACTAAATACAGAGATTTCCAAAGCTTTTGAGATGAAGGACTTGGGACCAACACGGCAGATTTTGGCAATGCAAATCACACATAACATGAAACAACATAGGTTGTGGTTATCACGGTAGAGTTATGTTGAACGGATTTTTGAGTGATTCAACATGAGCAAAGCCAAAGTTGTGCGTACTCCACTATCAGGTCACTTCAAGCTAATAACAACTCATGTCCATCTTTAGATGAGGAGAAGGAGGATATGGTTATGATTCCCTATTCTTCTATTGTAGGGAGTTTGATGTACATAGTAGTGTGTACTTGTCCTGATATTGCTCATGTAGTTCGTATTGTGAGAAGATTTCTCTCAAACCCTAGAAAAATACTAGGAGGCGGTCAAGTGGATCTTCAGATACTTACAAGGCATGATACTTACAAGGCATGAGTAGAAAATTTTGATGTTTGGTGATTCTATGCCACTTATGAAGGGCTTCATTGATGCTGACATGGCAGGTGATATTGACCACATGAAGTCTACCTCCGAGTACATCTTCACTTTTATAGGGGGCATATCATGGAAGTCCAAGTTGCAAAAGTGTGTTTCACTTTCTACATCAGAGGAAGAGTACATTGCAAGCAGGAATAGAAATACTCTGGATTCTGAGATTTCTAGTAGAGTTGGGCATGAATTAGGTTGACCCGACTATTTTCTGTGATAGTCAGAGTGCTATTCACTTGAGAAAGAGAATAATGAATCATGCCCATACAAAGCACATTAATGTGAGATATCATTGGCTTTGTGATGTGATTGACAAGAGGTTACTGGCTCTGAAGAAGATCCACATTGAGAAGAATGCTTCTAATATGATGACCAAAGTGGTGACATGAGAAAAGCTGGAGCTCGGTAAAGAGCTATGTAGCATACATTCCTAGTGATGATTTTGTGACCACGTCTCCATCATGGGTCAGGGGGGAGAATGTTTCGAAAGGAAAAGAGTTTGGCCCATGTTCTAGTTGGATTTAGACTTGAGTAGGAGTTGGCTTGTGCTACGAATCCTAATAGGAGTCAAATATAAAAGGGAAAATGGATGGTTTCCTATGTGCAACACAGTATTGGATTAGGAATTGGAGTAGAATTCCTAGTTGTAACCACATCTCGTAGGCATATTAATAGAGGCCCTAGGGGAGGCCATTGAGATCATCACTCTAGTTTCTTGTTGGTGCCTTTTGTGCTAGAAGATCCAGAAAATAAGAACAACTAGAGGATCTCTCTTAGTTGATAAGAGAGGCTCAACGACTTTTCCTTGAAATGAAGTAGTGGTTGACATTCACTGACACATTGGGTGCTCTAACAGAGCAACTCTCTGGGTTGATAAAAGAGGGCCAGTGACTTTACCTTGAAGCAAAGTAGCAATTGGTGGTTACTGACATAGTGTCACCATAGGGGAAACAATTTGACCCAGTCAGTTTAGGTGCTTTGGGGAACCTCAGTGGACCATTAGTTGAGTGGTATCACCCTTAGTGGTGATTAGAGTTTTCTAGGGCTTGGTATGCTATGACCATGTGACCCTTGTTGGTTTATTTTGACCTAGGTCACGACCTAGGGCCTGGTTGGAGAGTGTCACGGTCGAGACACCTCCCCTAGGTATGGTTGTCATATTTGAGATGATCTTGGGTGTCTTGGGTCAATATGGGTGCTCTTGTATAGAGTGTCTTGACCTAGGGTTTGTGGTGACCTTGTGTCATGACCTAGTGGTCCTTGGTGGTGTGTCACGACCATTTATGGTTCCCTTAGTGTGTTGTAGTCGTGACATGAGATTTGGGTGGCCTAGGTGGTTGAGATCCAAGATAGAGTGCATCACCATGTCTTGCATGCATGATTAAGGTGGTTTCATGTGGTTGCATGTTGATCTTTTAAATGCACAAGTATCCTTTTGTTACCTTGGTCTGTTCACACATCATCCCTTGCCTTCTCTCTCATCTCTCACCTATATAACCCCTTATGTCTCCATGCTTGCAACCCTTTCAGCCCTCCATCTTCTTCCTTTTATTTTTCTTGTTGTTGGGGCTTGGTGGAGCAAGGAGGTCCATCCTTGGATCTTGGTGACCCAATCTCTTCTTTCATGTAGTTCTTGTGGTGACCATAGCCCATCTTCAACCCTTGGTAAGTGTTTATCTTCCTTGATGATGTTTCATTTGATCTCCTACCTCCATCTTCCTCTCTTTTCTCAGCCCCAGACCATGGTTCCTCCATAGTGGTCATCTTGGGAGAGAAACTCCTTATCACAAGGGTCATAGATCATGTTTTGACAAGGTAGACCTAAGTGTGAGGAGGATTTCTTCTCTCTTTCTCCCTTTCTCTTTTTGGCTCATCCTAGATCTTTTAGCTCTCTTTTCTTGGACGATCTTTGACCTTGGTATCTTTTCCTTCTTGAGGTGATCTTGTGGCTGATAGTGGAGCTTCTACAACCTTTGGATCGTGTCCTTGGAGCTCTTAATCTTGGATCTTGGAATCCTTGGTGGTGATCTTCTTAAGGCGGGTTATATACCACTTAACCTACTCTATTCTTGCACTCTTTTATGCATGTTTGCTACTATCTTCTCTCTCTAAATTGCTCCCTTGTTATGCAAGTAGATAATGATAATCTTCAGAACATGTTTGATGGAGATCTCTTGCTTGGTTTGGTAGAAATCCAAAACCCTAATCTACTTGCACCCGTTTTTATGGTTGACATGTAATGGAGGTTCTTCCCTATCTTTTAACCTTGGTCTTGCTCTCATGCATGATGTTTGTGTACCTAGATATTAAAGGGATGTTTGGTTCTATTTTGGATACCTTCACCATGGTTATCTCTCCCTTAGACGAGATCTTTTCTTAGTTCTTTCATGATCTATGACCTTGGGTTCTTAATGATCAATTACATGGGTTTCTCCTTCATGTTGATTGTTGTTTTCCTTGGTCTTGTCTTTAGTTTTGGGACCAAGATATCTTTCCTTTGGATGGTTGATACACCCATCTCCTTGTTGGTCATGACCATGGCTAGTCTTGGTTGAGATGCTCCTCTTGTTGATGGGTTGGACCTAGTGTAGTTTAGGTCATGATACTTGAGTTGGTGGTCTTTTTAGATCCTATTTTGGTTCAGTTGTTTCCCTTGTAGAGAGATCATGACTAGGTGACTTTGGGTCACAACATTTTTCTTGGTTGAGGTTGAAACGTCTCTAGGTCATCATAGTTGGGAGTGGTTGGAGCTCTAACCCTAGGTGTCAAGGTCAAGACCCCCCAGATGTTGCAGGAATGAAATGATCTAGGTGGAAGGGATCGTGATACCCTAGGTGTCATGAGTGTGACATGGTCTAGGTGGAAGGGCTTGTGACCTATTGGTATGAGGGGTTGCAACACCTTAGGTGTTGCAGTTGTGACATGGATCAGGTTGGGTGGTCGCTACCCAGTTGTTATGTAGTCAACACATGGTAATGGTAGGTGGTTGAGAGGTTTACATGGAACTTAATGATACCCTTGTAAGTGTGATGCATAGAGCATCTATAGTGCTATTTGAAACAACATCTATTCAACTCTTATGATGTTCCTTAATCCTAATATACTCCAAGATGATGGGAGGTGGTGAATCTAGGGTTGATGGTTGAACCTAGCTTTGTAAACCCTAATCGGCTAAGAAGAAACTCTAACACAAATAATGTGCAATGAGACCTACTTATTTCTCTCTCTCATGAAATGGTTATGATGTTATGTGGTTATCTCTCTTGTTTATGAACTTCTAACCATGTAGGTGTTATGAATTTGATAATCATATCTAGTGTATGAGATGGTGATTAAACATGATACAAGTTGAATGAACCTTCATGAGACATGCTGAAACACTTGTTATACATGATATATGAGATGAGGGATTGATATCCCATAGTATGTGACTTTTTGTTTTGGTAATGTGGATAATGGAAATGATACATGCATCATGTGGTGATAGTGTGACAAGTTCACACCCTATACATTTATATTTTCTGAAGTGTCAATGCCCTTATCTTTGTAGAGTTTGTTATGACTTATATGTTGTAACTTGATTGATGCTAAAGGCACTTAATTGACTTAACTAATCAAGTGGAACTTAATCATAAACTTTTTCCCTGTGCCATAGATCCATCTCAGTGTCAGCGCTTGTTGGATGGTGAAATGGGCTTTCCCTAGTGAAAGCTTGGAGTCATATATCGTGAGTATATGCATTCAAAGGATTGGTTGTGGGCCATACCCTGATTTTAGGGTGGCTACGGGCCATAGCTCAGTGATTTGTTTCTTATGAGGTTCCATAGGATTAGCTACGGGCCATACCCAGGCAGGAGTGCGGTTGTGGGTCGTAGCCCAGTTTCAACAAGGTCCTTACTTATACCAAGGCGAACTATGTAATATATCGAAACTTGGCTATATTTTCAATTTAACCCCTTTCCAAGCTTTTCATTTCCTTAATATCCTTTTTGGGATTTTTCTAAATTTATTTATCATTTCTATCCTATTTGTCCTTAATGTTGAAATTGTGGAATTATTAGTGGTTTGGATTAAATTTGATTCACATTTATGACAAGGTATGTATTTGTGCACAAATAGTTTAATTAGCATTTTAATTACATTCTAAAATACAAATTGACCACTAAAATGAGATAATGATTAGAATATATTGGTTTAGTAATTTATATGGCTTATTAGGACAAGAAATGAGAGATAATGTGTAAATTAGTTAGTTAATGAGAATAATAATCCTCTTTTCTTTTCTCTCTCCACTTAGAATGAAATAAAGCATAAAAAGGAGAATATTAAGTTGAGTGATGACTCTTGAGTTAATATGTGATGACCATCTCAAATTTTCACTCAAGATTTAATTAGAAAACTTTTTCATATTAATTCACCCTTTTTATACATTAATATACACATTAATGCACAATATAGTGATTAAGGGTCAAACCATGAGCAACACTCAGATTTAATTACATATGAATATTCTAGACACTAAAATTAGTCTATGGTCCAAATTTGGATTCATTGTGACTTTACTTGACCCTCCAAATGAATTAAATGATTTTGTATAAAGTGTAACTAAGGTTTTCAATTTGATTTCATTCATGCGTGGATTTCACCTATAATTCAGTTATTTATTCCTATCACATGTTACATCTTGGATTTAATACATGTGCATGATCCTGGATAGTTTGATCGGTGATCCAATGATCAATATGTTATCAACTACCTTTGTTAGTCGCGAGATAGAAGAGTTCTATAGTGAGTTATTCCTTGAATCGTTTCTCCGTCTCTGATCCATCAATTCTCTTGATTTCTTCATCTTTGAGTATGCCACCCTTTGACATTTAATTTGAGCCATAACTCATCTACTAACTCCCCTGATTGATGAAACACCCAATGTTGGGATCAAAGTTCCCTCACGGACAACTCGACTAGGCCCTAGATCATCACACCACCTATAAACACCCTAACCCAGGTCTTCTTAGGGTATGATGCGATCTTCCTCCTACTCGAGTTTCATTTATGTTAGTTTGTTGGGTTGCCAATAATCAATATCAGGTTTATTATTTGTGGCATCTTGTTCTTTCTCTACTCGTGACCTCCAACCAATCAGGCTTACATGTAAGTCCGCCTTCTCCTCCTATTACCTTCTATTTCCTTAGTTTCTCAAATTAGTGCCTGGTATGAAATTGCCAAAATTCACTCTAACCTACTTGAATCCATGGTCATGAGAGCTTGGGGATGATTCCTCTTGGTGGTTTCTCCATTTTACCCCAGTCGTCTTCTCTTTGTTTTTAATTCTCACGTGAGGGTAATCTATTCCTTTCACCTGGTTTTGCTCAGCACATGATCGAGTCCATGAGAGACTTGACCCACAACCTGGCCACCCATGATTGGGATAGGTCATGCCATCTCGATCTCTATTTCTTTTCTTTTTTGCATAATTTCTCGCCTACGTGGCTTTTTATTGTGCTTTGATTGGTTAGTTATTTAGAAATTCATAATAAATCGATACCCCATCAGAAAAATACAAATAAATGGTCATTGGAAAGGATTTTTCATGAGGAATCAGATTTTAAGGTTTTCAAGTCTTGTTTTTCTTCCATGTTTCAATGTTTATTAGAAACACTATTTTGATTTGTATAAAAAGCCCTAGAATTCGTAACTAATTCATTTTAACTCTAAATAAAGTAATAAAATATGTTTTCTTAATCAGGAGAATCTAATTGATCGATTGGTCCAATTTTTTAGTCTAAAATTTGAGGTTTTCTGAGAAAGTCCAAAATTAGGGTTTCTTACACTATGTTTTATTAAACCCTAACACATGTAATATAATTTGTAATTAGGTTAAAGTGGTCTTGGAATCAACTTAGTGGTGAAAGTGATAACTAGGACTCTACATTGAGGTATGTGCTTTTGTGCATTTGTGAGTATGTGCATTCCTTCACCCTTCAGTTGGGCATTTCATAATCCAACCCTAATATTCCCAATGAGGCATAATTTATCCTTTAATCTCATCATTTCCATTATGGCTCCTTTATTTCAATTCATTCATGGGTATTGAACCCCTGTTCAATATTTCATTTACTTAATCCACCATAAAATTCTTTTTATAGCATGATAAATTATTGACTATATAGATAATATAGTGTACTTATGTACAACCACTCATAGTTGGGCATGTGTTATTTTCCCTAGGGGAATGTGTTTAATCTCCCCATTTTTATATATTTTTTAGGTGTTTGGGAATGTCTTACTCTCCCTCACCTATTGGTTGAGGTTAGGTAGGTTCCTTAGCCCTATTTTAGTTATTGTAGTCATATTAATATACATGCATGCAACTTATTGTTATTTATATTAGCAGAATTGTTATTTGTTGCTTGCTTCATACTCTTGACTCTCTTTAGAATAGTTAAATATTTATCGCATGTTATCGATAGTTATTTATACTTTGTGCTTATTCCTCATTTGACACATACTTTACTTCTCCTCTTTTTGGGTGATCCCAACCACCCAGGTTTAGGATCAAAGTGCACAGTCAGAGTATTGAAATCTAGCCTAGGATCAGGATGAGAAATATATGGCTTCTAGCACAGGCCTAATTCATGAAGTTGTTGCTTGGAGACAAATTGATATAGTTTGGCTTCCCTCTATCCTAGATCCTTTTACGATAATTTCATATATACCCTTATGGGTGATTAAGATGTACAATTTTTATGAAATTGAATATATTCATTATTTTATTCTGATGCTATTCATTGGTCTTTTATACACCATTATTAGTAAAGGGGCGTTTATCCTTCTTTAAGACATGAATCAGAGCCCATGGAAGTTAGAATCTTGACTATTTCAATTTTGTCTCCCTAGTTAGAACCCTTACCTTACATAGTTCCCCTTTACTTAAGATGTTAATATCTTTAGTTAACCTTTATGTGATGATCATGTTAGGTAGATACTAGGACATAAGTTGAAAGCAAGGGTGCCAAAGGGTCGGATCTTGGGGCTGGCAAGATTTTCCTGTATGCCACTAGGTTGGTTTACGAGGACTCCGGATGTGTATGACATTGGCCTTCTTGAGCTGATATTGATTGTTTAAAATAGCATACCTTTAGGTAGTAGTAGCCCTAGACATCTATGGTAATCTAATATAATGACCTTGTGACTTGTTTGAAAATGGTTACCCAAAATAATTCCCTTTTATCCCATAGGACCACATTTTTTGGTAGGCTATCCCTAAACCCTACACTTTGGGGTGGTTGTCATAGATCTTATACATTGTTTAGTTAGACTCGGTCTTTTACATATGGTTAGTTTGACATGGTAGGTCAAATGTTTACAGTGTTAACACCTTATAGAACATGGATATGCTGATTTTGAAGGATGAAATCCCTTTTTAGGGGGATTGAATCCTATAACATACTAAAATCTAGCCACTCTGAATTTAGAAAACCTAACTCCATAAATAAGAGATTAGTGAGATTAGATAATTAGAATTGACCAAAACAAGTTATAGTTGAAACCTCACATGTTTGACATACATGAATGAACATATAAAAGTCATCTAATGAATAGTTCACATGTTTGAACCATGTTAGTATATTTGATTAGTTGGGCTCAGGCCCATTGTATTTTCCCCTTTCTCTAATTAGCCCATGTACACTCTGGCTCCTATATATAGGAGACCCAACACTATTATTTGAGTATTTTTGCATTGACGCTCACCTTATCATGGTATCAGAGTCGTAGCCCAGCCCTAACCCTCCCCACTTCTTTCTTTCCCTCCTGTCTTTCTTTTCCCCTAGCGGTTGTGTATGCAATAGATTATCTACTGATTCATTTATCTACATATTTGTACTTCTGCATGTGTTCGTTGTGATTCCCTGGTTGCTACGTATTGTAACTCCATCCGCCTGATTCAAAAGACCACGTTCACGTAGGGCTTCGTTCATCTTCTGAATAGTGACGAGACGGAAGCAACATGCGCCTTCATTCATCTCCATTTGTTCGTGGCAGATTTAATTGGCTGATCTCCATGCTTCTTCACGTAGGGCTGATCACACTAATTTAGATCAAAAGCAAAAAAAAGGTTTACAAAGTGAATCGCTCCCATTCTAGTTTTTGAAAAAAAAGTGAACAAAAAAAGGCGAGACAAAAGACCCCGTACTACTTTATAAAGCACCCAAAAAAAAGAGGGGCAAAGTTTTTTTTCCTCTCCATGTGGTTCCCCTAATCCACATGGTTGAGTGCTTTCTTTAAAAATTGGGGGTTTTATGTTATTCATCCTACCGTGCCATTAGTCGGGTAGTGCTTTTTTATTTATTTTTTCTACCAAGACCCATTCCGGTAGTGCTACTCCTCATTCTACCGAGTTTTCATTCCAGTAGTATTTTTGTTTCATTCATTTGTACCCTACTACATTCCGATACATTTACTTTCTATTTGTATCATTCTACATTCTGGTACATTTACTTTCTGTTTGTACCATGATACATTATGGTATGATTCTATCTATTTATACTGTGCTAGTCTCTGTTATCTTTCTTACCATATCATGGGTGATGATGCTAAAACAACTATTGTTTACAATGATATGTCGCACATATCTGCCATGAAACTTAATGATGACAACTTTCTGCTTTGGATGAATGATGTTCAGACATTTCTTGAATCTCAGGGTAAACTCAAGTTTATCACTGAGGATGCCCCTGCCGTACCGGATACTGTTTGGACTACAGGCAACACCCAAGTTCTCTCTTGGCTCTAGGGGTGCATGGAGCCTAATATTGTCGTCAAATACATGTGGCACAAGTGTGCGAAAACCATATGGGATGAAATGAAGCAGTTCTTCACTCAGGAGGACAACTATGTGCGTATCTACAATGCTATGGACAAAATCTTCTCAGAACACCAAGGGGAGCGACCCTTGTCCAAGTACTATGATGCAATGAAGGCCCTATCCAACCAACTAAATTTTTTCTCTCCCATGACCTCTGTCGAGGTTACTAAAGAAAGAGAAACTCTCCTCACTGGGCGCTTCCTCAACGGACTTCATCCTCGCTTTGCGGCTGTTTGACAAATACTCCTAGTTGGTGCGACCGTTCCATCCATGGTCCAAGCATATGCATGTCTGGCCCATTATGAAATGCTTGCTCCCCGTATTTCTCGTAATGGTGCATGTGAACCTCCATCAGCAATGGTTGCGTCAGCTAGAGGTCATGGTTGTGGACGAGGCCAACGCCTGAAGTGCACTTATTATGGCAAGTTAGGCCACACGGAAGATGTTTGTCACTCAAAGCATGGATATCCAGCACACTATGGGAGAGGACGTGGTAGAGGCTCCGCACATGTTGCTCAAGCACCAACCCACATTGGTCAATTGTCTACTCTGACAATTGGTCATGCTCCTACTTTACCTCAAGTATCTTCTCAAGCTTCTCATGTCTCATTATCTCATGAGGAATACAAACGCCTTCGCCAAGCTTCCCAATATTGTGGAACTTCTCCCCTCCACAACAGTATTACCGCTTCTGCATATTCAGTTTGGAAAATCGGAGATCTACCTACAACCAGTTCTTCTACCCATATTGCCACCTCATCTCAAGGTAATGTTGGGGCATCCATGCTTGCTGCCAATTCTAACTAGATTATGGATTCAGGTGCGATTCAACATATGACTGGTATGCCCCATCTTTTAACCACATCTGATTCATTTATCCCTCACTCCTCTGTCACCATGGTGGATGGGTCCGTCAAACAAGTAACTCAGTGTGGCACTGTTCCTATATCTTCTAAAGTCAAATTGACTGTTGTCCATTTTGTTCCAAACTTTCCTTACAATTTGATGTCAGTAGAAAAAATTGTTGATTCTCTCAAATGCTTTGTAACTTTTGATCCTTCTGGTATTTTTTTACAGGATTGGAGGAATTTGGTGATGATTGGGCAGGGTGTACGCTCTGGTGATCTCTACTACTTCTCTGCCATTCCCTCCAGCCAACCACAAGCTCTTCTTGCCTCCACGCCACTTCAACTACATCTTCTTCATGGCCATTTACCTTTAGACAAGCTTAAACTGTGGCGTCCAACTCACAAAAATAGGATTTATTTAAGCGGAAGCATTTGTTAATAGCGGAATTACTGAAAATCAATAGAAATTAAAACTTTTTACAAAGAGATCCAAACAAAGGAAAACTCTCTTTCATCAAGAACCAATGTATAACATTTACATCCTGGTTCTTAAGTACATAACTTGTACCATCTCTTCTCGAGGATTACAAACGTCAACTGCGTTATTAACCTTATATACAGACAACATAAGCACATCGAGGCATCAAGCCAAAATCTTAGATCGATTTGTTAAAATTACTAACTACTAACTCTGAGGACCTGAGAGTATAGAGACGACACATAGGACTACTATCTATATGACTTGACAGACAGTATCTACACCTGATTTACTGTTGTCCCTGTTGTTGTTGTCCTTCCTCTACTGTAGGGATTTCTATTTCTTTGTTCGCGTCCACCTAAAAATGTTGGATCCCATAGTGGTGAGACAATTGAAAATTGCCCCAACGAGAGATATCACTCTCTGCCAAAACATTATTATTGCAGTTATTAAAATAAAACTGAGAAGGGAAATCTTATATATTTAACAGCAGATGGATCACTGTATGAACAAGGTAAAGTAATCTCCTTTCCTAAGGAGGACATTGCATCTACCCATGGTATAGTTGTGATTCATTCATCTATTTGCAATGAATATAAGGAGATATAAATAACATCTATCAACTAGAGATGCATAAAGGAAATGTAACATCAACCATTAAATTTTTGTATTCAATCCTTGAGCAAACATGCTATATGGATGATTACATTTTACAATCACACTTATGACCTGAGGAGATGAGGTATACCGCTCATACTCCAACCGACCATTGTGAAGTCAAAATCGGTACCATACAAGGTCAATGGAAGAGCTGGCTTCCAAGACCTCCCACATCTTGGTCAGTGCGAGATCACATGAAGGACATCTTATGTCTCTGCTAAATAGCTTGCCAGGGTATAGTGGCAACTTCGCTATAGAGGCAGGGTCAGCTGCACTCTCTTCACGATCGAGAGATTTCATGTTTACCTCCATCGATCTGCCATTAATATTATTGGGAGATGTGTACTGCATCTATCCAAATCATCGGGAGATTAGTGATACATCCATACCGATACATATAATGAAGGATTGAGAGGTTTAATGATTACCTTCCACCAATTCCCCCAAGAGGACGTAAGGATATTTTCGCCCATTGACCCCCACATACTCAACAGTATGCACGTCGGGTTTTTGCCACGGAGCAACCCGTTTCACCATCACCAAATTACTGACGATGATGGATCTATGGTCAGGGCTCTACATGATATGATTTCACTTAATTAATTAAGTACATTATCATATTCTTTTAGCATCAGTCAAGTTCTCAAATAGGAATTATTATGACAAATTCTACGAAGAAACATGTAATACTTCCATCAATACTTTTCAAAACTTTGTTAAACATTGGGATCTCCATCCCTTATCTCATTACTTGGAAGATTACACTTCTCAACAGTATCATCATCATGATTACTGAATCTGGGCATTTAAACCCTTAGTTCATGATTGAGCATGTTACCATTTCTTAGGTAACTATTACCTTCAGGTCATTTGACCAAGGTATACATGATACTTGTTACACAACCATATCACATGGCTCACCAGGCCATTACACATCTTGTCACCTCCCATTGGGCAACATTTAATATATTGGCTCATAAAGCTCATATAGATCTTGTTACTTCTTACTAAGCAACAAAAACATAATGGAATACAAGGCCAATCAACATTTCTATTATATAAGTATCATAGCTTAAATCTAGCTATGTTCATCATCTCATGATATATGCATGGTTAATACACATGATAACAGTCATGATAATTTCACATCACACCATGCAATACCATAGTAACACCAAAATTCCCTTACTAGGGTTAGGGTTTACCATCAAATAGGGCTTTTCATCCCTTTACCCAAAATTAGGGTTAGGGTTCTCCATTTCACATTAATTAAGGTTTCATGTTTATATTATCAATCCAACCTTAATTTATTGTTCCACTTCTCTAGGAGCATTCATTGATATCATAAGTATTCACTAATGCTTATAACTCTCATCATGTATCATTAATGATTATCAATTCAAGGTATGAGTTCATCTCTCATCCTTACCATAGTATGAATACATCATACTTATTAACTAGGCTTAACCCCTTTCTCATAGTATGTTAGTCAACACTTGTCAAAGTGAATTGAATTCATTACATCTTTATTGTAACAATTTATATAGCACACACTTCTTGTGTTTCTTATCCAAGTGTATTGGATTTGAGGTGCATCAAGGTATATCAACCCTGAAATGCTGAATGTGATATCTATCATGTCTTGATGTATCACTTTCCTCATTACTTCCAACTTTCTTGAGTTATCAAATTATCTTGGATTAAGGTATTTCAGATATTAATACTTTCATCCACTAACCTATCACTCTTTACCATGAAGTGCATAGGTCACACATAAGAATGGTCCAACTATCTTTAGTGATATGGACTCATTTCAGGTTAAGGCATTACTTACTACAAGGTTGCCTAATATCAACTACTTGATATATTTCACCTTTATAAGAATACATAATGTGAATTTATTTCAAGTGACATGATTTTATAGCTATTAAGTTTCTGAAGAGTTGTACTTGTTTCGAAAGATTTGTAATTATACATTTATAAGGGGAAAATACTAGTTATCTCTTAGTTCAAAAGATTTCCAGTTGGTCATCCCTACAAGTTATTATGGTCAAAGTTATTGCAAGGGATACTTCCCTTATCAAATATGTGGTATATAAGTGGGACCACATTAAAAAAAATCTATGTAACTTTTTTTTAGTTTAGTATTTCTTTATCTCACCTTATTTTATCATTAGGGATTCTCTCATACCATTACCTAGTAATTAGGATTATGGTTTATCATTATATTGCCCAAGATTAGGGCTTCATGTATTATAACTCAAAATTAGAGTTTCATATACCTTTACCCTGTATTAGGGCTCCTCATCATACCATTTTCATAGGGTTTCACATGGCATCACCCTCAATTAGGGTTTCTCATGGAATCACCCTCAACTAGGGTTTCACATGGAATCACCCTCAACTAGGGTTTCTCATGGAATCACCCTCAACTAGGGTTTCTCATGGAATCACCCTCAACTAGGGTCTTCTATTCATCCAAATTAGGATTTCACATTCCATTACCCATAGTTAGAATTTCTCATGGTTTTTACCCTTGATTAGGGTTACATCTTTACCCTAGATTAGTATTAAGGTTTATCAATCTTCTTGATTAGGATTTCATGATCTCTCCATCAAGGATCGTATCCTAAATTCATACTTTATTCATATTGAAGGTGTTTAGGCTTATCCATTACACGATTATCCTACATGTAAGGATTCCTCTCTCTCTCATCCTCTCTAGGATATTGACTATGTCAAACTTAGTTAGATTAGGTCAACCAACCCTTCAATTAAGTACATTCAATTAGGGTTGACATAGTATATTGAAGTATTGCTTATTTTAAGCTTCAAGGATTAACTCACCTAAGGTTACCAATCACTTGGTACCTTAAAGGTGCAACCCTAATGATTATCTTTGAGATAAATCAATAATAATTATAGGGTCAATTGATCCTTTATCACAATAAGTTTTCAATTGATATGATCACATTGAATCACTAAATGTTCTTGATCCTTTACTCTTTGAACGGTTTGAAACCATTTGGGCAAGAGTGTGTAGAAACCAATTGGGCTTGGGTCTCCAACCAGTTTGAGACCATTTGGACCCAAACGGTCTTGAGACTGTTTGGACCCAAACGGTCTTAAGACCGTTTGGTCCAAACCCTCTCAAAACTGAATGGACTAAAAATTCTTTTAACACTTACATGATTCATGATTTCAATGGATGAACCGATTATCAATTGAATCCTTGATTTCTTTGTCACTTGAACTACTAAATCAAACTTCAATTAGACCATGAATTAGGGTTTTGAACCCAATTAATTTAGAAATTCTACTCAAGAAACCTTCAATTAGAGCTTTGAATCGAGTACCCATCAATGATCAACATTGTGGAATTGATTCCATTTCAACTAATTAATCATCATAAAAATTTTGATATGACCTGACCCCAGACGGTCTTGAGGTCATTTGGATGACCTCAAAACGGTCTTGAGACCGTTTGCCCCATTCCATCTTTGAAATTTGTGGAATTCAATTAGGGTTTGGGTCATTGGATTGATCATCAAATCAGCAATTGATTGCATTTTAATTTGGAATCTTTGGACCTTCAAATACCCAAACATACGTAACCCTATACCTCCAAACGGTCTTGGTTGACCTCCAAACTGTCTTGAGACCGTTTGGGTGACCTCCAAATGGTCTTGAGACCGTTTGGGCTAAGCAACCCAAAAATCTCAATCAATCAATTTGAATTTATGCACTTAACCCGATTAGGGTTTACTAATTGATTAACCCACAACTGATGAACCCTTTGGAATTAATCAATAAAATTTGATGTGTCATTAACCATAAACATTAGCATCAAATTTTCCAAATGGTCAACCATGGTCAACTCTCCCAAATGGTTTGAAATTGTTTAGCTTCAAACGATTTGATGAAATTGTTTCCTTTCAAACGGTTTTGTTGAAACCGAATGAACAACTTGTTGAAAGTGATTGGAATGTAATTTTCTTTGGGAAATGTGCCCAAGATGATGTCATCATCATCTACCTTCGTCCCTGTAGTTCTTAGTACTTCTGATTTCATGGAATTACCCATTTCAACAAGCAATTAATCAAGAATTAGAAGGAATCATTATAATTGCAAGATTGCTAGTTGAATAATAATGAAAATGGGTTCAAGTTATATAAACCACCTCCAATTGAGCTCCAAATCTTCAATCTCACATCAAAAATGGTGAATGAAACTCTTTTGACTATCCCAAGGCTCGTCCTCAAGCTTTGAGTGAAAAGGAATGGTTAGAATTGAAGATGGGATCGAGATAAGAAGAAATCATGCATTGCTTTTTGATTTCCCCCATGAAATCAAGGTGAAAGAAGGTCAAGAAGCTTACCAACAGGTTGGGGGTCGTCCTCCTAATGGTCCAAGCTCCCTTGGTCGTTTTTTCAAGCAATAAGTGAAAGTGGATTCGATATTACCTTTTCATCTCATGGATAAAGGAGCATATATATGAATTTTATTGAAAATTCATTTAAGAGAGAGAAAGTAGGAATTATCTCCTCAACTTCCTTGCCACTTGCCCCCTTCTCTTCCTTAGGAACGAGGCTATCCTATTTGCCTAGTATTCCTCTCAATTATCCATGATTTAAAGAAAAGCAAATTAAGCACCTTAACCCTTATAATAATAATATCCTAAAGTTAGTGGATAATTCTTTTTCTTTTCTTAATGTGAGTGGGTTCTCCACTCACATAGATATTTCATTTGCCTTTGCAAGGAAAAAGGACGTCCACACTTGTTTATTTTCAACCAACACAATTTTGGTTGAAGGGCAATCCAATTAATATAATTATTTTTGCATTAAATTGAATTAGGGTTTCAATTATGCTTAAATCTTGATTATTTTAATATGAAGATTTTCTCTCCTTAAAAGTGATACAAATGACATGCCCCTCTCATTTTATTTGATCTACATGATTCCAATAAACATTAGGGACATTTTGAAGTGGTAATTTGCATATTGAACCCTAGGTTTTGGGAAAATTGCATATTATACCAAAACTAGGTTTTAATGCACAAACATTGATTTATCAACTCTTCCTGGGTACTCAGGCTTTTCCCAAGCCATACCTCTGCATCATCTTCATTCTCATGATGCTTCAACACATGAGGAACATTTAATCATGTAACATTTTCAAGTTAACCCCTCAACTTGGGTAATTTGCACTTTAGTCCAAAATAAGCAAACATTGCTTCAACATTATTCAAACAGGACCAAAATTGAAACATAAGTTCCTCTTGGGCCTTAATTACTTTTTCACAAAATAAAATTAAGGATCTAATTAGCTTTCTTAAGAAAAACTCCTAGGGTTAAGGAATAACCCAGGTCAGGGATGTTACAAATTATAAACCCCTAACAAGGATTTCGTCCCAGAAATCCCAGATAAAGGATGACAGATATTATTCATTCATCATACTATCTAGTCTCCGCATAACATTTCATTGTTATGGAGACACCATAAAGCTTTGATCAACACAAAGTTATTCCACACAAGTTTATCATAGAATGGTTCACACGGGGCACATACTCCACAGTCCTTTTTATTATTAACTGTGGAATTAATTTTGTGTCGGGTAACACTTTTTCTTAATTTATAGTTTCATGTGACAAATTCATGTTTCTGAGGAGTCTCCCATGCTCCTTATTTAATTCAATATTTCACTTTCATGATCACAATTATATTTTGTCACCCTCTTGGGACTATAAGTCTTTTCATACCTTGATTGTGCCATCTCACCTGGTGACACAATACTAGATTTCCTTATTACTTGTAATAATTATCTTATTAGTTGTACATTATCTTATCATAAGGAGAGGTTACTTTATCAATTAAGAACTTATCTTAAAGATATCTTCAATTGTTATGTTTATGCAAAGCATAAACCCCTAACATGTGATGTTTATATTATTAAATTGATTTCATGGTTGACCATTCTAGGTAGCCAATCATAAATCATCTGGTATTTCTTTGGATACCAGAATCTCTAACCTTGGTATCTGTCACATGTGTTTAAAGCACATCACATATTTATCTTCCTTTCATCTTGGAAAATTACTTGTTACACATATCTTTATCTTGGAACCAAAGTCCAAGATAAAGTGATACTTTTCTAAGTATCCATCACATTAACATTTTTATCTAATGCTCATCAAGTGTCCTAAGACCCACTTGATTTCCATGTCCCCAAAAGGAAAGAAAACAAGGAATCATATTCCTCTTCTTATTTCATATATTTTCAACTATTCGTGAATCATTTACTCTTTATCTCATCCTGGGTTCCTTGCCCTCAGCATAGTAATTTATAAGGATGTTTACATAACATTATTCCTTTCTTTGTTATTATCTATCATGTTCATGAGCATCTTATTATCTCATCTCATTTCCCATTTCCACATTATGGGAAAAGATCTTTATTATACTTACAAACTTTATTGGACAGGGATCATCTCCCTTGTCCTCATTCTTATCTTATGAGGAGTATACTTTTTACTTCCTCATACACACATAATGATTTGGAATTATCTCAGATTTCTCTTTCTTATTCTTAGGATATGACACATTTTTCCATTCCATATTTCTAATTTCATGATACTCATTAGATTGTCTCAGAATGACTACTTGATCAGAGTAATAAAAAAGATAACAATCTAAGAGTTTCCATACTCACTTTATCATCAATAGTTGTATACCTAGCCAGGGTATATAAATACTGAGATTAAGCAGTATGCACTTTATATACTATCACATTCCTTCCTTTTCATATTATCACAAGCATAAGATTTAACATTCATGGATTTTATCCAGACATCTCTTATATACCTCATCCTTTTTATAGAGGAAAGAACACTATGAAACATTTATAATGTTAATGTACAAAATGTAAGTCCTCATAGGACTCATCAAGAAAAACTCAATCAATTACTTTCTCAGTTTAACTCAGGAAACCATAAAAAGACATATTTGAATGATATTATTTTGTCTGACCTATTTCATTTCGTAGTTATTTGTTGCCTCAGGCTGATTCTTTTCATAGAACCTTGCCTGGGACGTCTGTCCACGTCCTCGAGTACTATTACTAGACCACTTCTTATGAGAGTCCTGCTGACTCTGCCTCAGGGGTTGATTCACCATAACATCTCTGGCTGAGCAATTTCTTGCCAGATGTCCTACCCGTCTACATTGGTAGCAAATTTTGGGCTTTAGATGTGGCCTAGAAGGTTCTTTACCCTTTCCAAGTAGCCATTGCCTTGGTGCACTAGGCTCTGGTTGTACTGGTGGTACCAAAAACTTCTTCCTTTTGGAACTACTAGGCCTCTATTCCTGAGTTTGGATAGGCCTTTTCTTAATTCTTTCTTCCTTAATCTTTATTGGACAATTCTTCATGATATGTCTAGGCGTCCTACACCTATAGAAAATTCTGCTTTTGGGTTGTGACCTATTCCTTCCCACCTTTTCTATTGCTTCATCATGTTGATGTTGACTAGGAATCCTATTGGAGTTCAAAACTTACTCATTGGGGGCTGGTAGTCTAGGTTGCATTGCTAATGCATGATCTACTACATGCATCACAACTGCCCTAAATTGTCCATACAGGGCTTGAAAAGTTGGGCTCTCTATCATTGCTTGGTTCAGCTGAGGATATTCAGATACTAGTTTCTTCCTAGTCCAATCCCTTGCACCACTCCCTGGTGTAGCAATGCTACTTTCAGCATCATGTCCTTCGTGTGATCCAGACATCTTTAAGTTCTTCTTCTCCTATATGAGTAGAAGACACTATCAGATATGCTGGAAGACACTAGAACAAACTCTACTACCTTAATCCTATGTCTATGTAGACTCAGTGAACCTAGAGCTCTGATACCACTAAAATGTGGCGTCCAACTCACAAAAATAGGATTTACTTAAGCAGAAGCATTCGTTAACAAAGAAATTACTGAAAATCACTAAAAATTAAATCTTTTTACAAAGAGAACCAAACATAGGAAAAATCTCTTTCATCAAGAACCAATGTATAACATTTACATCCTGGTTCTTAAGTACATAACTTGTACCATCTCTTCTCGAGGATTGCAAATGTCAACTGCCTTATTAACCTTGTATATAGACATCATAAGAACCTCGAGACATCAAACTAAAATCTCAGATCGATTTGTTAAAAGCACTAACTACTAACTATGAGGACCTGAGAGTATAGAGATGACACATAGGACTACTATCTATATGACTTGACAGACAGTATCTCCACCTGACATCTTACTGCTGTCCCTATTGTTGTTGTTCTTCCTCTGCTGTAGGGATTTCTATTTCTTTGTCCGCGTCCACCTAAAAATGTTGGATCCCATGGGGTGAGACATTTTAAAATTGCCCCAGTGAGAGATATAACTCTCCGAAAAAACATTATTATTGTAGTTATTAAAATAAAATTGAGCAGAGAAATCTTATATATTTAACATCAGATGGATCACTGTATGAACAAGGCAAAGTAATCTCCTTTCCTAAGGAGGACATTGCATCTACCCATGGTAGAGTTCTGATTCATTCATCTATTTGCAATGAATATAAGGAGATATAAATAACATCTATCAACTAGAGATGCATAAAGGAAATGTAACATTAGCCAGTAAAATTCCATATTCAATCCTTAAGCAAACATGTTATACGGCTGATTACATTTTAAAATCACACTTATGCCCTGAGGAAATGAGGTATACCGCTCATACTCCAACTGACCACTGCGAAGTCGAAATCAGTACCATACAAGGTCAATGGAAGAGCCAGCTTCCAAGACCTCCCACATCTCGGTCAGTGCTAGATCACATGCAGGACATCTTATGTCTCTGCCACATAGCTTGCCAGGGTATAGTGGCAACTTCGCTATAGAGGCAGGGTCAGCTGCACTCTCTTCGCGATCGAGAGATTTCATGTTTACCTCCATCGATTCGGCATTAATATTATTGGGAGATGTGTACTGCATCTATCCAAATCATCGGGAGATTAGTGATACATCCAACCCGATACATATAATGAAGGATTGAGAGGTTTAATATTTACCTTCCATCAATTCCCACAAGAGGACGTAAGGATATTTTCTCCCATTGACCCCCACATACTCAACAGTATGCACGTCAGGTTTTTGTCGCGGAGCAACCCATTTCACCATCACCAAATTACTGACGATGATGGATATATGGTTAGGGCTCTACATGATATGATTTCACTTAATTAATTAAGTCCATTATCATATTCTTTTAGCATCAGTCAAGTTCTCAAATAGGAATTATTATGATAAATTCTACGAAGAAACATGTAATACTTCCATCAATACTTTTCAAAACTTTGTAAAACATTGGGATCTCTATCACTTATCTCATTACTTGGAAGATCTCACTTATCAACAATATCATCATCATGATTATTGAATCTCGGCATTCAAACCCTCAGTTCATGACTGAGCATGTTACCATTTCTTAGGTAACTATTACCTTCAGGTCATTTGACCAAGGTATACATGATACTTGTTACACAAGCATCTCACATGGCTCACCAGGCCACTGCACATCTTGTCACCTCTCATTGGGAAACAATTAATATATTGGCTCATAAAGCTCATACAGATCTTGTTACTTCTTACTAAGCAACAAAAACATAATGGCATACAAGGCCAATCAACATTTCTATTATATAAGTATCATAGCTTAAATCTAGCTATGTTCATCATCTCATGATATCTGCATGGTTAATATACATGATAACAGTCATGATAATTTCACATCACACCATGCAATAAGATAGTAACACCAAAATTCCCTTACTAGGGTTAGGGTTTACCATCAAATAGGGCTTTTCATCCCTTTACCCAAAATTAGGGTTAGGGTTCTCCATTTCACATTAATTAAGGTTTTATGTTTATATTATCAATCCAACCATAATTTATGGTTCCACTTCTCTAGGAGCATTCATTGATATCATAAGTATTCGCTCATGCTTATAACTCTCATCATGGATCATTAATGATTATCAATTCAAGGTATGAGTTCATCTCTCATCCTTACCATAGTATGAATACATCATACTCATTATCTTGTCTTAACCCCTTTCTCATAGTATGTTAGTCAACACTTGCCAAAGTGTATTGAATTCATTACATCTTTATTGTAACAATTTATATAGCACACACTTCTTGTGTTTCTTATCCAAGTGTATTGGTTTTGAGGTGCATCAAGGTATATCAACCCTGAAATGTTGAATGTGATATCTATCATGTCCTGATGTATCACTTTCCTCATTACTTCCTACTTTCTTAAGTTATCAAATTATATTGGATTAAGGTATTTCACATATTAATACTTTCATCCACTAACCTATCACTCTTTACCATGAAGTGCATAGGTCACACATAAGAATGTTCCAACTATCTTTAGTGATATGGACTCATTTCAGGTTAAGGCATTACTACAAGGTTGCCTAATATCAACTACTTGATATATTTCACCTTTATAAGGTATTATCCCTTATTTTATCATTAGGGATTCTCTCATACCATTACCGAGTAATTAGGATTATTGTAACATACTCAAATTTTGGGGATACTAAATCTACTTCAAGATATTATCACATCTTTTCCCTAAACTATATCTCAATTCCAATCCGGTCCTTTCCAACTTGAGTGTGAGCTATTTTGATTGATTATCATGAATAATTGCCTCCTTTTTAGTTTCTTGTATTATATAACTCCTAGCTCTGCATTTGAGAGAGTAATTTCAAATTAGTCCTTCAGAATTGGCTTCGTGAACCATATCGACACCAATTTGTGCAAATGGAAATAATTGCCCCTTGATATCTTGATTTGCATTCCACTCCTCCTTGAAATTTCACTTAATGGGCTTAGAATCATTACATACAATATTCATTGGCTAAATAGTACTAAAAAGTTCGGATGTTATGGTAGAAATTGAATTAATAGAAGTGTTCTTGTTTCTACAATTGAGTTTAGTTATATTCATACTTTTAAGAGTTATAAAAGATCAAAATAACTAGGTAATATGTGATTAATGGACTAGACTTAGGTTTTCCTAGAAAGGATTGAACCCAAAAATCATAGGTCTTCTGATATGTATACGTGAAGAGCAACTTTGACTGCCTTTTTATGTGTTATGTATAGGATACAAAATCTATTAAAACGTAATTATTAAATAGGGGTGATGACTATGTTTAATAGCATTAGTTACCTAGGCTATTAGAAGACCTGACGCCTTCTCCTTGTAACGCTACCAGCGTCAATTGTGTTACCGAAGCGCAATGTGTGCTCGGAGCTTCACCAGCCCACTAAGAGACTCAAAGCCATATCGTTAACCCTCTACTCTCCCCGCCGTTTGACTTCCTATCTCTCAACCCTGGCCTCTCAAAGACAATGAGGAAGGAAGGAATGCATGGAGCCTTGATGGCCGGTGAACTGGAAGAAATGGCCACCGCTGCTGAATTGTAGAAAAAAAAAGACTGTTGATTGGTTACCCAAGCACATGGCTCCATCTCCTTCATCCCCTAGATATAAACCCTAACACACCGTTACTTGCTATATAAGTCCCCACACACACATATCTGGAGACGCGACGCCCTACAACCGAGATGGATCTTCACCCCAACTACCTCTAGCCACCACGGTGCCCACCCGCGCTCGTAGCCGCATGCTGTAGCCATCGCCTCCTCTTTCATCTTGATACCAACCGGTGGTCTGCAACTCAGACCTGGGCGCCTTTGCCCCGACCCCAGGCAGCCTGCATCCACCACGACGCTTCGCCAGCCATGACCCTGCCACCCCACCTACCGATGGATAGTGATGCATAACTGCCTCCACTCCCCTGCGCTGCCCGGCCAGCAGCGACCCTAGCCACCACCACCATTCTGGAAAGTCCTGAGGAACCAACGACGACACCTGCAACGGCGTCCTATGCCAACAACACCTGCCTGCGTGCTCTGCCACCACCTATGGCGGAACCCAGGGAATCTGCACTGCAACGAAGACGGTCAGGATCTGGCCGGCGCACTACTGCCAACACCCCATCGCGAGGACGACTAACTTCAGGGCAATGTCAGGCAGTCACGCTGGAATCTAAGAGCCTTCGACCAGCTGCAGACCTCCACCACCCTAACCCAGTTGCCGCCTAGATCTGCATCACATGTTGCTGCTAAGTCCTGACCTCGCCATGGATGCGCCCCCACCTTTTTAAGAATGCTTAGTTGAACCATCATCGTCCTCTGCCTCTCACCACCAACCCGACGCCACCCAGCTACAACCACATCCATGGACACCTCACCAGCCACAAGAACAACAAGGAAACTCCACCGTCAATCTGCCATCAAGACAACCTACTGCAGCCATATTCAGGAGAATCGGCACCTAGGGTGTCTCCTAGATGAAGCCAACCCCAAGTAGAATCTATTGACTAAACTGCACATCTGCAGGTGAGAAATTGTGCCTCCTTGTAGTTGTTTTTAGAATCATGTTAAACTGACGAGGATGACGGATGGTCTAATATATACTAAGGGTAATATGTATACATCGCTAATCCTAATTGTAATCTATACACGCACACCTTATATTAGTAGTAAATAATTAATGTTTCGTCTAGTTTCAGAATCTATTAGTAGAGGTAATCTACCCTATAATCCCTTGCGTGTACCTAGTAGAGTGGTAGATGCCATACATATGCATCTATAATATAGGTATATCTCGTATGTGGCATTGTCTAACCGGAGAGACTAATATGCATACCTACATAATGGGCTAACTCGTAAGCTGCAAATTATTATAATAATTGGTTTAATGACTTAGCCGTGCAACTTAAAAGCATGTATGTATAGGTACGTGATAGTATGTTAATATAAGTATAATAGACATATAATGTTTTGGGACCTTATTTAATTAACACAATTATATAAAGACATCAGCTTACTAGATCCATTTTGGATGCACATATGTTGATTTACCATGTTACCATGCTGATACATATACTAGTCTAATAGTAATACAAGTGTTTACACTTTAAGGATCTTCATGTAATCTTTGTTTCATGAGATCCGTGAATATGGATAAGGATTGTAATAATTTATTTAATACCTATATTTTGAACAATCGTATACAACTCCATAATACAAACAATTAGGTATATGTATATCGTAGAGTATTAATTTAGTACATTGTAAGTGAGTTCATCTTGTATTCCAATCAAAATTTGTGGAACCTTTATATTTTTATAAAATTATATCACATGGAAAACTTTCAAATCATTATGAAACTTATTTTGATAGAAATAATATATTTTGAGACGGTCAATAACATAATGTGGTGAAATTGATTGTATACGCAAAACAACTAGAAGCACTAGAGAGCAAGAAATGGCAAAAGAATGAAATAGTAACACCTAGATCATGTAAAAAAAAGTAATAATGATTTTATATAACCAGGATGGAAACTTAGAAATGATATGGAGGGGAAAATATGCCATAGAAACCGAGATGGAAAAACCTAATCATAAATAAGAAAAATTGAACAACATTGATTCCAAGTCAAATGGTGACAATATTATTATTCTTTGTAGCTACCTCTTCATAAATTCTTGGAGACACATTATGATTATGAAATCCTTGGAGCCCTGAATAATTGAGGTACTAGATCTTCTATTTCATTGTTGAACTGTTTTCCCTCTTGATGGACATAAATATATCTTGATTTGTGATGAATTCCATATAGTTTTGAAACCTTTATTTATTCTTGAAAGTTCATCACTCTCATTTTGCAATTGATGAAATATTGTTGATAATATTTGGCACTGGACTTGATCTATTTGGAGTTTAGACTCCCTGTGGACTTTGGTCCCTTGGGTTTTGTCCTATAGAGCTTTGGCTCATTTGAGTGGGCCAAGTACCACACAAGGCACTTAGCCCTAGAAAAGATATGATAGAAAGGTTCCAAAACTTGCCAAATAGAATATCTTGAAATTGATATACTTTGTGAATAACTTGGATAAATTTTGCCTACCTGAATTAGTGAATCTTGCTTAATGATATTCTTGTGAAAGATTTGATATCTTGAAGTTGATATTGGAATTTCTATTTGTTAGCCTTTAGTCCACCAAGTAGTTCGTTCCTAACTTTTATTATACATCTAAACCTATTTCGTACATAGTTCAATGATTGGATTTAGTACCAGCTTTGTTGACCCTTATTTTCCCTTCAATGGGGCCCATGTGTGGTTTCGTTCCCTCTGGGAACTCATGGGCAGGTAATAGATGGAAGAGCTTGAAGAGACATGCACTGGGTAGTCTTCCGTTGGAATGAATTCTATTTCTTAAACTTGTAATCATATTTTTAAGCTTTCGTGACATTGATGTACAAGCATGATTGTAATAAAGATTGTTTATGATTGTGATATGCTTTTGTAAATATTTGATCGTAAAGATCGGGTCTTTACAAGATGGTATCAGAGCCATAAATGGTCGGCACTCATGCATGTCTCGTGGAAATTAGGGTTAAGTAGGAACACAAATGGAGTAGTAGAACATAGAAAAAAATAGTTAGACCATGAATCCTGGTATCATTGACCATGTTATTAGAAGTACATGGGATACAATTAGAAAACATACTAGCCTAGGATGTGAGACATGTACCCTAAACTAGAAATGTATGAGACAGACCTAGTTAAACGACTAGATTTTGAACTTCTATAGGCATAGATTTGCATGAAGATATTGTTGAGAAAGAAGTGTTTGAGACACATGTGTGTAATTTTACATTTAGATTATTAAGACGTAAAAAGAAATAATATAGGTATATGAATGGTTTCTCTTTAGATTCTAACACTCACAAATATGAAAAAAAAAGATAAATATATAATGGATATATGATATAACCCTAAAATCATATGAACATATGAAAATTTCAACCTAAATCATGAACATGATTAAAATTTGATAAAAAGAAAAAAAATCTACCTAATAAATTATAATAACTCATCACCATGTAAATGGAACAAGCTGAGGTGTCTAAGGAAGGATGTATAGTGAAGGTTCTGGCATAATTACTCCCAATCCATTTAGGTGGTGGTGGGGTTTCCTCACTATACATACCGACCTGGCCAAAGTGAATTTCATTACTTGGGAAAACCCTAATGTTGAATACAGACACTAACAAAAAAAAAGTATATATAATCACCTTCAGTAGAGAGAAAATAAAATATAATATGCTAAGAGTTATGAAAAAAAAATCTCACAAAAAAAACTCAAAAGGAAGAAAGAAAAATATAAATATGTTTACTTAAAAGAATGTGAATGTTTACTTGACCATATATTTGAGTTGTATGCCCTCATTATAAATACTCAATTGAATGAAAAATGTTGATAATAAAAAAATATGAAACATATATTTCCCTTCAAATATGTGATCACATCTATTGAGAAAAGAAAGGACTAGGAAAGCTATAGAAATGGAAATTAAAATAACAATATACTCATATAAGTAGAAAATTGAGAAAAAGAAACAATTGGATAAGACATAGTGAATATTATGTGGAATTAAGATAAAATGATGAACTCATTTATTTTTTTTGAACTTCTAATATATATGTACATAATAATAGATAATGAATACAATATAGACATCTTAGAGAAATAAAACCCTACCTTAAAATTTAAAAATAGAAGTATGTTAAAACTCTTGACCCATAAATCATCACACAAATATATGTGACAAAAATAGATAAAAAAATATTTTCTATGGTCATGACCTTGGAAATTTCGTTAATTAGAGATAAAAGGTCACAAATACAATATTATATACATACACATAAGAAACAGAAGTTTAAAAACAAATTTACACAATATAAACATCATTGTTACATTAGTGACAAATATGTGAGATTAAAATTGATGTAGCATTGATAACCATATATTGACCAATAAGCTTGGGTTTTAACTCAAACTTGTGATAATGATGGCCAAGACTAACAAATTGAATATTTTAACTCTCATACTGGAATAAGATGTTGGAAGAATGTGGGGTATATTTTGAAAGTAGAAATTGAACCTAAACCGATTTAGTGACCCTATAAAATAGTAAGAGGATTGTTGGATCATCATAAATCAGACCTATGATAGTGGAAGGAAAATTGGGATCGCATTTTGTTGACATTTCAGCAAGCAAAATTATTATGCTGGAATATTTTGTGGATCAAACTATAGTAAGAATATCACCACTAAGAAATATTTGATTTCGTGGACGAAATCTATTTGAAGGGTGGAATAGTTGTAACATACTCGAATTTTGGGGATACTAAATCTACTTCAAGATATTATCACATATTTTCCCTAAACTATATCTCAATTCCAATCCGGTCCTTTCCAACTTGAGTGTGAGCTATTTTGATTGATTATCATGAATAATTGCCTCCTTTTTAGTTTCTTGTACTATATAACTCCTAGCTCTGCATTTGAGAGAGTAATTTCAAATTAGTCCTTCAGAATTGGCTTCGTGAACCATATCGACACCAATTTGTGCAAATGGAAATAATTTCCCCTTGATATCTTGATTTGCATTCCACTCCTCCTTGAAATTTCACTTAATGGGCTTAGAATCATTACATACAATATTCATTGGCTAAATAGTACTAAAAAGTTCGGATGTTATGGTAGAAATTGAATTAATAGAAGTGTTATTATTTCTACAATTTAGTTTAGTTATATTCATACTTTTAAGAGTTATAAAAGATCAAAATAACTATGTAATATGTGATTAATGGACTAGACTTAGGTTTCCCTATAAAGGATTGAACCCAAAAATCGCAGGTCTTCTGATATGTATACGAGAAGAGCAACTTTGACTGCATTTTTATGTGTTATGTATAGGATACAAAATCTATTAAAATGTAATTATTAAATATGGGTGATGACTATGTTTAATAGCATTAGTTACCTAGGCTATTAGAAGACATGATGCCTTCTCCTTGTAACGCTACCAGCATTGATTGTGTTACAGAAGCGCAATGTGTGCTCGGCGCCTCACCAGCCCACCAAGAGACTCAAAGACAGATCGTTAACCCTCTACTCTCCCCGCTGTTGGACTTCCTCTCTCTCAACCCCGACCTCTCAAAGAGCAACGAGGAAGGAAGGAATGCATGGAGCCTTGATGGCCGGTGAACTGGAAGAAACGGCCACCGCTGCTGAATTGTAGAAAAAAAAACGACTGTTGATCGGTTACCCAAGCACATGGCGCCATCTCCTTCATCCCCTAGATATAAACCCTAACACCCCGTTACTTTCTATATAAGTCCCCGCACACCCATATCTGGAGACACGGCGCCCTACAACCGAGACGGATCTTCACCCCAACTACCTCTAGCCACCACGATGCCCACCCGCGCTCATAGCCGCATGTTGTAGCCATCGCCTCCTCTTTTGTCTTGATACCAACCGGCGGTCTGCAACTCAGACCTGGGCACCTTTGCCCCGACCCCAGGCAGCCTACAACCACCACGACACTTCGCTAGCCATGACCCTGCCACCCCACCTACCGATGGATAGCACTGCAGAACTGCCTCCACTCCCCTGCGCCGCCCGGCCAGCAGCGAGCCTAGCCACCACCACCATTCTGGAAAGTCCTGAGGAACCAACGGCGACACCTACAACGGCGCCCTACGCCAACAACACATGCCGCCGTGCTCTGCCACCACCTATGGAGGAACCCAGGGAATCTGCACTGCAACGACGACGGTCAAGATCTGGCCGGCGCACTACTGCCAACGCCCCATCGTGAGGACGGCTGACTTCAGGGTGATGTCGGGCAGTCACGCCGGAATCTAAGAGCCTTCAACCAGTTGCAGACCTTCACCACCCTAACCCAGCCGCCGCCTAGATCTGCAGCACCTGTTGCTGCTAAGTCCTGACCTTGCCATGGATGCGCCCCCACCTTTTTAAGAATGCTTAGTTGAATCATCGTCATCCTCTGCCTCTCACCACCAACCCGACGCCACCCAACTATAGCTGCATCCATGGACGCCTCACCAGCCACCAGAAAAACAAGGAAACTCCACCGTCCATCTGCCATCTAGACAACCTACTACGGCCATATTCAGGAGAATCGGCACCTAGGGTGTCTCCTAGATGAAGCCAACCCCAAGTAGAATCTGTTGACTAAACTGCACATCTGCAGGTGAGCAGTTGTGCCTCCTTTCAGTTGTTCTTAGAATCATGTTAACCTGACGAGGATGACGGCTGGGATAATATATACTAAGGGTAATATGTATACATCGCTAATCCTAATTGTAATCTATACACGCCCACCTTATATTAGTAGTAAATAATTAATGTGTCATCTAGTTTCAGAATCTATTAGTAGAGGTAATCTACCCTGTAATCCCTTGCATGTACCTAATAGAGTGGTAGATGTCATACATATGCATCTATAATATAGGTATATCTCATATGTGGCATTGTCTAACCAGAGAGACTAATGCATACCTGCATAATGGGCAAACTCGTAAGCTGCAAATTATTATAATAAATGGTTTAATGACTTAGTCGTGCAACATAAAAGCATGTATGTATAGGTACGTGATAGTATGTTAATATAAGTATAATAGACATATAATGATTTAGGACCTTATTTAATTAACACAATGATATAAAGACATCACCTTACTAGATCCATTTCGGATGCACATATGTTGATTTACCATGTTACCATGCTGATACATATACTAGTCTAATAGTAATACAAGTGTTTACACTTGAAGGATCTTCATGTAATCTTTGTTTCATGAGATCCGTGAATACGGATAAGGATTGTTATAATTTATTTAATACCTATATTGTGAACAATCGTATACAACTCCATAATACAAACAATTAGGTATATGCATATCGTAGAGTATTAATTTAGTACATTGTAAGTGAGTTCATCTTGTATTCCAATCAAAATTTGTGGAACCTTTATATTTTATAACATTATATCGCATGGAAAACTTTCAAATCATTATGAAACTTATTTTGATAGAAATAATATATTTTGAGATGGTCAATAACATAATGTGGTGAAATTGATTGTATACGCAAAACAACTAGAAGCACTAGAGAGCAAGAAATGGGAAAAGCATGAAATAGTAACACCTAGATCATGTAAAAAAAAGTAATAATGATTTTATATAACCAGGCTGGAAACTTAGAAATGATATGGAGGGGAATATATGCCATAGAAACCTAGATGGAAAAACCTAATCATAAATAAGAAAAATTGAACAACATTGATTCCAAGTCAAATGGTGACAATATTATTATTCTTTGTAGCTACCTCTTCATAAATTCTTGGAGACACATTATGATTATGAAATCCTTGGAGCCCTGAATAATTGAGGTACTAGATCTTCTATTTCATTGTTGAACTATTTTCCCTCTTGATGGACATAAATATATCTTGATTTGTGATGAATTCCATATAGTTTTGAACCCTTTATTTATTCTTGAAAGTTCATCACTCTCATTTTGCAATTGATGAAATATTGTTGATAATATTTGGCACTGGACTTGATCCATTAGGAGTTTTGACTCCCTGTGGACTTTGGTCCCTTGGACTTTGGCCTATAGAGCTTTGTCTCACTTGAGTGGGCCAAGTACCACACAACCGTGCGCAGTGGATAGGGATTAGTTGTCCCCCAGTTAACTGGAATAGCTAATAAGGCACTAGTGTTGTTCTCTCCTAGAGTGTGAGAACACAAGGCACTTAGCCCTAGAAAAGATATGATAGAAAGGTGCCAAAACTTGCCAAATAGAATATCTTGAAATTGATATACTTTGTGAATAACTTGGATAAATTTTGCCTACTTGAATTAGTGAATCTTTCTTAATGGTATTCTTGTGAAAGATTTGATATCTTGAAGTTGGTATTGGAATTTCTTTTTGTTAGCCTTTATTCCACCAAATAGTTCGTTCCTAACTTTTATTATACATCTAAACCTATTTCGTACATAGTTCAATGATTGGATTTAGTACCAGCTTTGCTGACCCTTATTTTCCCTTCAATGGGGTCCATGTGTGGTTTCGTTCCCTCTGGGAACTCATGGGCAGGTAATAGATGGAAGAGCTTGAAGAGACCTGCACTGGGTAGTCTTCTGTTGGAATGAATTCTATTTCTTAAACTTGTAATCATATTTGTAAGCTTCCGCGACTTTGATGTACAAGCATGATTGTAATAAAGATTGTTTATGATTGTGATATGCTTTTGTAAATATTTGATCGTAAAGATCGGGTCTTTACAATTATGTTTTATCATTATTTTGCCCAAGATTAGGGCTTCATTTATTATAACTCAAAATTAGAGTTTCATATACCTTTATCCTGTATTAGGGCTCCTCATCATACCATTTGCATAGGGTTTCACATGGCATCACCCTCAATTAGGGTTTCTCATGGAATCACCCTCAACTAGGGTTTCACATGGAATCACCCTCAACTAGGGTTTCTCATGGAATCACCCTCAACTAGTGTTTCTCATGGAATCACCCTCAACTAGGGTCTTCTATTCATCCCAATTAGGATTTCACATTCCATTACCCATAGTTAGAATTTCTCATGTCTTTTACCCTTGATTAGGGTTACCTCTTTACCCTAGATTAGTATTAAGGTTTATCAATCTTCTTGATTAGGATTTCATGATCTCTCCATCAAGGATCATATCCTAAATTCTTAGTTTATTCATATTGAATGTGTTGAGGCTTATCCATTACATGATTATCCTACATGTATGGATTCCTCTCTCTCGCATCCTCTCTAGGATATTGACTATGTCAAACTTAGTTAGATTAGGTCAACTAACCCTTCAATTAAGTACATTCAATTAGGGTTGACATAGTATATTGAAGTATTGCTTATTTTAAGCTTCAAGGATTAACTCACCTGAGGTTACCAATCACTTGGTACCTTAAAGGTGCAACCCTAATTATTATCTTTGAGATAAATCAATAATAATTATAGGGTCAATTAATCCTTTATCACAATAAGTTTTCAATTGATATGATCACATTGAATCACTAAACGTTCTTGATCCTTTACTCTTTGAACGATTTGAAACCGTTTGGGAAAGAGTGTGTTGAAACTGATTGGGCTTGGGTATCCAAATGGTTTGAGACCATTTGGACCCAAATGGTCTTGAGACCGTTTGGACCCAAACGGTCTTAAGACCGTTTGATCCAAACCCTCTCAAAACCGAATGGACCAAAAAGTCCTTTCAACACTTACATGATTCATGATTTCAATGGATGAACTGATTATCAATTGAATCCTTGATTTCTTTGTCACTTGAACTACTAAATCAACCTTCAATTAGACCATCAATTAGGGTTTTGAACCCAATTAATTTAGAAATTCTACTCAAGAAACCTTCAATTAGGGCTTTGAATCGAGTAGCCATCAATGATCAACATTGTGGAATTGATTCCATTGTAACTAATGAATCATCATCAAATTTTTTATATGACCTAACCCCAAATGGTCTTGAGGTCGTTTGGATGACCTCCAAACGGTCTTGAGACAGTTTTCCTCATTCCATCCTTGAAATTTGTGGAATTCAATTAGGGTTTGGGTCATTGGATTGATCATCAAATCAGCAATTGATTGCATTTCAATTTGGTATCTTTGGACCTTCAAATACCCAACCATACTTAACCCTATACCTCCAAACGGTCCTGGTTGACCTCCAAATGGTCTTGAGATCGTTTGGGCTAAGCAACCCAAAATTCTCAATCAATCAATTTGAATTTCAGCACTTAACCTGATTAGGGTTTACTAATTGATTAACCCTCAACTGATGAACCCTTTGGAATTAATCAATCAAATTTGATGGGTCATTAACCATCAACATTAGCATCAAATTTTCCAAACGGTCAACCATGGTCAACTCTCCCAAATGGTTTGAAATTGTTTAGCGTCAAACGGTTTGATGAAACCGTTTGCTTTCAAATGATTTTGTTGAAACCGGATGAACAACTTGTGGAAACCGATTGGAATGTAATTTTCTTTGGGAAATGTTCCCAAGATGATGTCATCATCATATACCTTCGTCCCTGTAGTTCTTAGTACTTCTGATTTCATGGAATTACCCATTTCAACAAGCAATTAATCAAGAATTAGAAGGAATCATTATAATTGTAAGATTGCTAGTTGAATAATAATGAAAATGGGTTCAAGTTATATAACCCACCTCCAATTGAGCTCCAAAGCTTCAATCTCACGTCAAAAATGGTGAATGAAACTCCTTTCACTATCCCAAGGCTCGTCCTCAAGCTTTGAGTGAAAAAGAATGGTTATAATTGAAGATGGGATCGAGATAAGAAGAAATCATGCATTGATTTTCGATTTCCACCATGAAATCAAGGTGAAAGAAGGTCAAGAAGCTTACAAACAGGTTGGGGATCGTCCTCCTAATGCTCCAAGCTCCCTTGGTCATTTTTCAAGCAATAAGTGAAAGTGGATTCGAGATTACCCTTTCACCTCATGGATAAAGGAGCATATATATGAATTTTATTGAAAATTCATTTAAGAGAGAGAAAGTAGGAAGTATCTCCTCAACTTCCTTGCCACTAGCCCCCTTCTCTTCCTTAGGGACGTGGATATCCTCTTTTCCTCTTATTCCCCTCAATAATCCATGATTTAAAGAAAATCAAATTAAGCACCTTAACCCTTATAACAATAATATCCTAAAGTTAGTGGATAATTCTTTTTCTTTTCTTAATGTGAGTGGGTTCTCCACTCACGTAGATATTTCCTTTGCCTTTGCAAGGCACAAGGACGTCCACACTTGTTGATTTTAAACCAACACAATTTTGGTTGAAGGGCAATCCAACTAATATAATTATTTTTGCATTAAATTGAATTAGGGTTTCAATTATGCTTAAATATTGATTATTTTAATATCAAGATTCTCTCTCCTTCAAAGTGATACAAATGAGATGCCCCTCTCATTTTATTTGCTCTAAATTATTCCAAGAAAAATTAGGGACTATTTTGAAGTGGTAATTTGCATATTGAACTCTAGGTTTTGGGTAAATTGCATATTATACCAAAACTAGGTTTTAATGCACAAACATTGCTTTATCAGCTCTTCCTGGGTACTCAGGTGTTTCCCAAGCCATACCTCTGCATCATCTTCATTCTCATGATGCTTCAACACATGAGGAACATTTAATCATGTAACATTTGCAAGTTAACCCCTCAACTTGGGTAATTTGCACTTTAGTCCAAAATAAGCAAACATTGCTTCAACATTATTTAAACAGGACCAAAATTTAAACATAAGTTCCTCTTGGGCCTTAATTACTTTTTCACAAAATAAAATTAAGGATCTAATTAAATTTCTTAAGCAAAAATCCTAAGGTTAAGGCATAACCCAGGTCAGGGATGTTACATAAACTATTAGATAGTTCTTTATCTTCATGTTCTTCCATTCAGTGTAATGCATGTCAACTAGGAAAATATCATCATGTGTCCTTCCTAGCTCATATTTGTAAACAATCATCTTGTATGTTTGATTTAGTTCATACAGATGTTTGTGGTCCATTCAAAACCACTAGTTACGATGGCTATAGATATTTTCTTACCTTTGTGGATGATTTTTCTAGAATGACATGGCTTTACTTACTTTCTACTCGTGATGAAGTATTTTCACTAATTCGTGAGTTTCACAAGGTGGTTTTAGTTCAATTTTTTATGTCTATTAAGATCATTCGAACTGACAACACCCTTGAGTATACCCAAAAGGTCGTCGCCTCCTTTTTTCGTGAAGTAGGGATGATTCATCAACGCTCTTGTGCATACTCTCCACAACAAAATGGCATTGCCGAGCACAAAAATTGTCATTTAGTTGACACATTACACGCTCTCTTCTCATTCATGCCAACTCACCTAAGTCTTTTTGGTCAGATGTTGTCCTCACTGCTTGCTTTCTTATTAATCGTCAACCTTCCTCTGTTCTCGGGTAACGCACTCCTTTTTCCATTATTTACACTCAATCCAAACCATTCCCCTTACCACCTCGGGTTTTTGGTTCTGTCGCCTTTGTTCATAATTTTGATCCCAAGGCCGACAAACTTTCCCCCCGAGCTATCTGAACGGTGTTTATCAGTTATCCTTATTCTCAAAAAGGATACAAGTGTCTTGAACCTAACTCTGGAAGAATCTATATCTCTGCAGATGTCACCTTTCATGAGGAAGAAATGTTCTTTTCATCCACCTCACCCCCCATTGATCATAGTGATACTATGGTCTTTTTGCCTAATCCATTCATCCCACTAATACCACCACCATCTCCATCATCCCCAACACCAAATAGGTTCATGGAAGATGAGTTATCGGCTACTTCTGCTTCATCTTCATCAATTTTGAACCAATCCAATCTACCAGTGGCACTACGCAAAGGTATACACTCTTGTACTATCAAGCATCCCATTTCCAATACTTGTTGTCTAGCACGTCTTTCTTCTTCTGCATCCGCTTTTACTACTACCTTGGACACATCATATGTTCCTAAGTGTTCAACGGATGCTCTACGTCATACTGGTTGGAAAGCTACCATGATGGAAGAAATACGCGCTCTCCACGAAAACAAGACATGAGATCTTGTGACTCCACCAACATGAAAACATATTATAGGTTGTCAATGGGTTTTCTCTGTAAAGCATAAGTCGGATGGTTCTATTGAAAGACTCAAGGTGTGCCTGGTTGCCAAAGGATTCATGCAAACCTTTGGAGTAGATTACTTTGAGACATTCTCTCCAGTTACAAGGATTGCATCCATCCGCATCCTTATCTCCCTTGCAACTCACCTTGACTGGCCGCTTTACCAACTCGACATCAAGAATGCATTTCTTCACAGAGATCTCCTGGAGGAAGTCTACATGCAGCAACCTCCTGGGTTTGTCGTTGAGGGGGCATCTTTAAAGAAAGTATGTCATCTGTGACGATCTCTCTATGGCCTCAAATAGTCTCCAAGGGCTTCGTTTAACAAGTTAAGTGATGTCCTAACTCAACTGCACTTCCAGAGATCATCCACAGACCACTCTTTGTTCTTCTCCAAGTCCTCTAAAGGGCATGTTCTTGTTGCTGTCTATGTTGATGACATTGTCATCACTGGTAATGATATGGCGGGGATATCCCAGCTTAAGAAGTCCTTGAATGCACATTTCCATACAAAAGACTTGGGCACTCTACGATACTTCCTCAGAATTGAAGTCCTCCGCTCTACCTCAGGGATAAGTCTATCACAACAGCTTTATATCATAGACCTGCTTCAAGAGGCCAACATGGCAGAAGACAAACCAGTTTCTACCCCCATGGACTATCATACAAAGCCTATGCATGAAGGAGAACTCTTTGCTGATCCCGAAAAGTATCTTCGTATAGTTGGGAAGCTGATTTACTTAACTATTACTCGACCAGATATTACATATGTGGTTGGGATAGTCAGCCAACACATGAGTGCACCACTCTAGGTCCATTGGTCCAGCGTTCAACACATTCTTCGCTATCTAAAGAGTGCTCTGGGATGAGGATTGCTCTACAAACATCTGAACTCCAAGGTAATCACCATCTCTGGATATGCTGATGCTGACTGGGCTGGTGATTCTAAAGACCAACGGTCCACTTCTGGCTATTGTGTCATGATTGGCACTCACCCAGTTTCATGGCAGAGTAAAAAACAAGTTGTGGTAGCTCGCTCCAGCACTGAGGTAGAATATCGGGCCATGGCTCATGCATGTTGTGATCTATAGTGGGTCCAGTCCATCTTGAGTGAATTCAAAACTCCCTTTCAAACTCCAGCTACTCTATATTGTGACAACGAGGCAGCTATACACATAGCTAATAATCCAGTCTTCCACGAGCGCACAAAACACATTGAAGTTGACTGCCACTTTGTTCGGGACCTTGTCAAAGCCAAGAAAATCATTGTGGGCTCCGATCTCCAAAACCACGATATAAACTTAGCGGAAGCATTCGATTAGTTGCGGAACATGAAAAATACTGAAAATTAAAATTTTTGAGACAAGATCTGGAAGTTATAAAATTCCTTTTTATAAGAAACCAAGTAAACAGTTTACATCTCTGTTAAACCACTTCTTGAGTAGTTATGTACAACATGATTCAAAATCCTCAGGAGCCACACCAAAAACTCAAACCACTGATTCCTAGAACCTGAGAGTACAGAGACGCATAGGACTATCTAACTACAAACTCAGCAGCCAGTATCTCCACCTGAGATTCACTGCTGCCCCTGGTACTGTTGCTGTCGTTGTTGCTCATCCTTAAGCGGTCTCCTTCGTCTTCGACGACCACCTAAAAAAGAGTTAAAATCTACGGGGTGAGACAATATACAAATTGTCCCAGCGAGAGTTATAACTCTCCACTAGAAGCTTTATTATAACATAAATCATACAACAGCAGGTTTAATAACAAGTGAAGCAACTTCTACTTAAGCAGTCATGTCTTTAAAGCATATAAAGGACATGTATACAAAATATCTGAACAGATCATTAATGTAAACAATGTAACACCAAACATTGTTCCTCGTAGTTAAACCTAAGCAGATATACTACTCGGTTGATTATGTTTTACAAACATTATTATGCCCTGTGGAGATGAGGCATACCACTCATACTCCAACTGATCGCTAAGAAGTCACATCAGTATCATACATAGGTCATTAAAAGAGCCGGATTCTTAAGACCTCATCTTCCTCAGTCAGTTAGAGGATTGATTGTTAGACATCTGGCGGGATGTCTTTGTAATAGCTTACCAGGGTAAACTGGTCCTTCGCTATTTTTAGAGTTACAGTGGCGTTCTGTACTCTCTTCGTCATCGGAAGATTTCTTGTTTATCTTTCATCGATGCGGTGTTTGTGTCTTTAAGGGAGTGTAGATATACATCTCACCTTTAGGACTTTATGGTGGGGTCTGATGGACTACTAGAATCTACATCATCCTCTCACCTTTTCTTTTATAGTGAAGGTATGACGGACTACAAGAATCTACATCAAATACCTACACTAGGATGTAAGGTTCTACACATCCATGTACCCCACATACTCAAAAGTATGTGATCCAGGAGTTCCCTGAGGAAAACCTGTTTCACCATCATTTAGACTCTAACAATGATGGATCTATGATCAGGGCTCTACATTTCACTTGATTAGTTAGGTACATTCAGTATTCTTTAAACATTGTTCTTCAAACAATAACATTAGCACAACAGCTATAATGAGAATACATAAATGTAGCAGGCCTAACTCTTTTCAATCATCAGTGCTCAGTCATCTCATCACAAGTCATCTGTTAAGCATGACCTTGATGGTGTTTATGGCTTTCACAGCCCATAAATCACAAAAGATGTCACTAACAGTGCATCAAGATAATTCACTTATTCATAAAGCTTAAGGCATGCTTTCAATGAATATAGTTTAGTAATCCATACCTGGATATGATCATCATCTCATAACAACCTGCATGGTTAAATCAACTGATAACAGTAAACAATTCATTCTAGAGGTTATACCTTCAAACTCATAGAAGAATCAGTTTCCCTAATTTTCATCAATTAGGGTTATTCATTTCCTTTCTGGCATATTAGCCCAATTCTAGTATGCAACTCTACCATCCTTGGAAGCATACCAGGGTATGGTGAGTATTTGCCTTAAATACAACATTTATTGAACATCATAATGATTATCAATTCAAGGTATGATTTCACTTCTCAATCTTATCATGGGGTGAACACATCATACTCATTGATTTGACTATACTTTATTTAAAGGTATTACCTTATAAACATATCCATAAATTAGGGTTTCACTTGGAATTCCCCTCAACTAGGGATTCACATGGAATTACCCTCAACTAGGGTTTCACATGGAATTACCCTCAACTAGGGATTCGCATGGAATCACCCTTAACTAGGGTTTCACATGGAATCACCCTCAACTAGGGATTCGCATGGAATCACCCTTAACTAGGGTTGAATTCAATAACCCTGTCAATTAGGGTTTACTATTCATCTTTCATATCTTTACCCTAAACTTAGGGTTTACTATTCATCTTTCATATCTTTACCCTAAACTTAGGGTTTACTATTCACTCTATGGTGAATTGTACTCATTACATCATCATGTAAGAGAAACATCATCATTAAGGCTCTTAATTAAGATTAAGATTCATTGGATATCATAATTAGGGTTTCCATGATCTCACATAAGTGAATCATACCCTAATCATGCACACTCATGTGTATTTGAAGTATCTCACTTGAGTTTCCACCTTAAAAAGGGTACTTTCTCTCTCTAGGATACTTTCTCTCTCTTGGAACACTTTCTCTCTCCTCTCACTTAGTAGATGGTGATGACACCACTCTAGATCAGGTTGGGTTAAGTCCTCATTGACTTACATAAGCCAAAACATCATCATCATGTGATTAGGGTTTGATTAGAACAAGGTTTTACCTCTTTAGACCCCTCAAGGGTATTTTGGTAATTTGCCTCATGATCACCATCATGGGTCAACTCACTAATCACTTAGTTCCTTAATGACCTAGGTTACCATTAGGGTTTAGATTAGATCACCATTGAACTAATTACACCATCAATTGATTAAGTACAAACCACCATGTACACCTTCAAACGGTTTCAACCTTCAAACGGTTTCAACCACCAAACGGTCTTGAGACCGTTTGGTCTCAAACGGTCTTGAGACCGTTTTCTCCAAACGGTCTTGAGACCATTTGGATGTGTTGACCGTTTGGAAGAGTTGACCTTCCAAATCGTTTGAAGCTCAATCGGTTTGAAACCGTTTGATCAAATCAACTTGAGATCGATTGGACCAAACGACCCTGAGATCGTTTGAGCCCAAACGGTCTTGAGACCGTTTGGTCCCAAACGGTCTTGAGACCGTTTGGCCTCAAACGGTATTGAGACCGTTTGGATCCAAACGGTCTTGAGACCGTTTGGTCCAAATGGGCTCAAACCGTTTGGACCTCCAAAGTGGTTCAAAAGTTACAATTGGTCATGGATATGTATGTTGAACCCCTCAATTAACCAAATCCATGATATCCACTTATAAATTGAGTTAATTAGGATGAACCTCAATCACTTGGACACCAAGTTGACCCTCAATTGAAAGCCAATTAGGGTTGAATCCTCCTCAATTAGGGTTTCAAATCGGATGGTCATCAATATTCAACAATGTGAATCAATTCAAGGTTGAACCTATCAATTGACCTCCAATTGGGCTCAAACTTGGACCAAACGGTCTTGAGGTCGTTTGGATATCCTCCAAACGGTCTTGAGACCGTTTTCCCAAAGTTTGACCAAGAACCAAGTCGTTTGGACTAGGGTTGAACTCCAATTAGGTCTAAAATCAGTATTTGTATCAATTCATCAACTTATTGCAATTGGTCCTTCAAACCATTAGATTATCTCCACCCTAGACCTCCAAACGGTCTTGGGTTGTGCCCAAACGGTCTTGAGACCGTTTGGAGGAACCCCCAAACGGTCTTGAGACCGTTTGGGTCCTTCAACCCAAAACTCAACAAGATCTATACTTAGAAAACAGCAATTTGATTGTTTCACTAACCCACTGTAATTGGGCCCTCAATTGGTCAATTACCTTAACCCTAGACCTCCAAACGGTCTTGGGTTGACACCAAACGGTCTTGAGACCGTTTGGATGAGTTCCAAACGGTCTTGAGACCGTTTTCCCATCCATCCTTTGGATTCTAGTGAAAATTCATCAAGATTTGATCTATTGAGTTGATCATCACATCAATACTTAATTGCAATATGGTTTGGTGCCTTTGGACCTTCAATTGATCAACTATACCTGACCCCAGACCTCCAAACGGTCTTGGGGTAACCCCCAAACGGTCTTGAGACCGTTTGGGTGATTCCCAAACGGTCTTGAAACCGTTTGGGCTAATCAACCCAAAATCTCAACTTAACTCATTGGAATTTCAGCACTGTTTTCAATTAGGGTTTGCCTAATTGAATAGCCTTCAACTCATGATTCCTTGGGAGTTAATCCCTCAAATTCGGTGAGTCATTATATAACATCATTAGGAACAGTAATTCCAAACGGTCAACGCTTGGTCAACGCACTCAAACGGTCTTGAGACCGTTTGCCCAAAAAGTTCAATTAAATCAGATTGAAAATCAGCACTTAATCCAATTAGGTTTCCCTAATTGATTAGGCTTCAACTCACGATTCCTTTGGAGTTAATCCCTCAAATTTGGAGGGTTATTAATAAACATAATTATGAACAGGAATACCAAACGGTCAACGCTTGGTCAACCATCTAAAATGGTCTTGAAACCGTTTGCTCAACCAGGTCAAGTTAATCAGGTTGAAAATCAGCACATAATTCAATTGGTTTTGCTAATTGATTTGCTCATAACTCACGATTCCTTTGGAGTTAACCTCTCAAATTTTGTGGGTAATTAACCAACATAATTATGAACAAGATTACTAAACGGTCTTCGCTTGGTCAACGGGACCAAACGGTCTTGAAGACCGCTTGCCCTCAAACGACCCTGAAACCGTTTGCCCACCAAACGGTTTGAAACCGTTTTGAGCAATAGGCGGAGGTCGTTTGATAAAGTGAAAAACCATGGATAAGCATAGGAATTAACGCCCTTATCTTCTACCTTGAGAACAGTAGCAGTTCTTCACGGTTTTGCTTGCAAGGATGCAAGGAAAGATAGGGAAGAAGAAGAACTAGCAACTATATGCATAGAAAAGGATGTATAATCAAGCATAAAGTTTAGAGTTATAAAACCCGCCTAAAGCTTGCTCCTTGAGCTCCAAGCTTTCGAGCTCCAAGCCTTTAATGGCGTCCTAGAAGCTCCACAGGTCGGCCAAGGTGAATCCTCCAAGGAAGGTTGAGAAGAGATGGCTAGAAAGATGGAGCTAAGTGAGCTAGCCATGAATTTGACCTTGAATCCGAGTTTCATCCAAGAATTAAGCAAAAAGGAAGGATCCAAACCTACCTTGCACTCCCTTGGTCGTCCTCCTGAGCTCCAGAGCTCTCCTTAGTCGGTTTGAGCAAGGGGAAAAGAAATGAAAGGAAGAGGATCGTTCCTTTGCTAAGTGAGGAAAGTTACATATATGCTTGGGTGAATTTTCAACATAAGGACATATGTTTTCCTCATTTCTCATCTAAGTACTCCCTTTCTTCCTTGCACGTCCCCACATCTTATTTCTAAGGACAAACTCCTTCTAAGGTCAAGAATTGAAGGCAAAGAGGATCAACCCATCACTAAAGCATACACATAAAAGGCTATTATACATACACCTTGATTATTTAATCACAAAGGTGTTCTTTACTATATGATTATTCACTTGAAGTAACCTTTTCATCATTTCTCTTCTAAATGATGCCAAGAGCCATAAAAGATGTTTTAGATGATGTATTTTACAAGTTGCACCCCTCAAATTGGGTAAATTGCATTTTACACCAATTTAGGGTTTTCAAGTACAGGGGTTGCTTCCACAGCTGCACCTTGGTGCTCAAGCTTGGGAAATCCCTTAAACCTCATCATATTCATTCTTATGTTGTCTCAACATTAAAGGAACATATAAACATGTGAAATTTGCAGTTTAACCCCTCTGGTTGGGCAAATTGCACATAGGTCCCCGTATTGCAACAATCACTTCAACATTGGTTTATAAGGGACAGAAAGGGAAACTTATGTTCCATAAAAGCTTTAATCATATACTAAAGGATAATTAAAACCATATAATTTCATATTTAGGCAAAACACCTAGGGTTAGCTTATAACCCAGGTCTGGGGTGTTACAAATCATAAACCCCTAACAAGGATTTCGTCCCCGAAATCTCAGGAAGAAAAGGGGAAAGCAGATATTGTTTCAGCATACACATTGTTACATTCTTAGGTAACAAACCATTTTCAGGGAGATGTTATAGAATTTTGATCAACATTCTTTAGGATCAAATTCAAGCCCTGATATTTATTCAAGACCATATAAGGGCCTTTTTACCCTGAGTCTATCATCACATCTGATAATCAGCATACTAACTTCCTTTATTATATGCATTAACTATCTCATCAGTTATACATTCTTATTATAAAGAAAAGTTTTCTTGTCAAACAAAGATTTACTTATCAGACATTCTGGAGAAGATATGTTTATTTTAAGAACATAAACCCCTAACAAGGGATGTTCTTAAAATTCTATCTTTATTTAAGAACATAAACCCCTAACAAGGGATGTTCTTAACATTCTTAATTTGGTATTAATTACTTGTGTTATCAAAACTTTATATCTCTTTCTTCCTTTTATCATGGTACATTGCTCATTACATATATTCTTTCAACCATTACTAATCATGGTTGACCTTCTATATTCTCATTTTTCTTATCTTATGATGCCCTTTAAGTTGTTTTAAATTGACTACTTGATCAGAGTAATCAAAAGATAACAACTTTAAAGTTTCCATATTTACTTCATCATCAGTAATTGTATACCTGGCCAGGGTATATGATTACTGAGGTAAGAAAATATGTACTTGTATATTACTATGTTCCTTCTCTTTTTCCATCCTTACAAACATAATTATTAACTTTTATTGAATCCTGCATTCAGATCAATTCTTTAATACATTTTCTTCTTATAGAAGTAAACATGTATTATAAAACGATTATATCTAATGCATCATAGAAAGCTTTTATGAGACCAATCAAAGAATAGTTCAATCAACTACTATTTCAACTTGTTCCAAAAGATCATAAAGAGATTTATAAGAATTACCATTTATCTTGTCTAATCAATCATGGCTCGAGGATTCTATCAAATCCTTGCATATCAAGGTATTGGATCCACTCGAATGCGATGATTAGAAAAGAAAAGGATGCAGGGAGATCATACCTCCTGCATAACAGTAGACTCACTCAACGGAGTTTCCAACAACAACTTCCTGCCCTATGACTGAATGTCATATTGCAGTTACGGATCACTCTTCGAGTGATAAAAGAGTGCGTAGCACCCGGGTTAAACAGAACAGATACTACACAGGAATTAGACATATCAAAATATAAAAGTTCATCTGACCTGTCACAACCCGTGGATCGACCACTGCATCAGGTGGGTTCATAGCATAGAACCTCACTATCGCCTGTGGTTGATTTGGTGCAGATGATCCAGCTTGGGACGCTTGTCCACGTCCTTGAGCTGCTCCTTGAAATTGCCTTCTCTATGATCCTTGTTGCCCTTGTCTCGGAGGTTGTGTCACATTGACAAGCTTAGATCGACAATCCTTCATCAAATGCCCCACCTTCCTACAGTTGTAGCAGCGTCTCTCCAGTTGTAGTGGTTTAAAGGGTTCCTTATCCTTTCTGAATAACCACTGCCTTGATATACTAGGTCCTGGTTGTGTTGGGGACATCAGAAACTTCTTCCTTTTGGGAATTTCAGGCCTTTGTTTCTGGATTTGAATAGGCCTTTTCTCAATCCTTCCCCTATATATCCTTTCTAGACAATTAGATCTGATATGTCCAGGCTTCCCACAGTTATAACAGGTCCTGGTCTCTGGCTGTATTCTAATCCCTACATTACTATGGACTGATTCATCAGATTGAGGCTGAGCATAGGCTTGCTCTGAGTTCAAAGCTTTATCATTTACTTCTGCCCCAACCTGCTGCTGAAGGTTACATATCCTATGGATATCCAAAACATCATTATTAGGAGCTGGTAATCTGGGTTGTACTGCTAGTGTTTGATCCACTAGGTACATCATGGTTGCCCTAAATTCTCCAACAATGATTCCTAAGGAAGGATTCCTTATCATGGTTGGATTAACTAGGGGAACCTCAGGTAAGTGTCCCTCTACTGCTTGCTCCTCTGCACTTCTTCTAGGTGTAGTATTGTTGCTTTCTGCAACAAACTCCTCGTCCTTATATATCTTCTTCTCCTGAGGAGCAGAAGGTTCTATTAGATGAGGAAGAAACACTAAAGACAGACTCGACATCCTAAGTCCTATGTCTCTGTAGACTCGGCGAACCTAGAGCTCTGATACCACTTAATTGTGGGCTCCGATCTCCAAAACCACGATATAAACTTAGCGGAAGCATTCGATTAGTTGCGGAACATGAAAAATACTGAAAATTAAAATTTTTGAGACAAGATCTGGAAGTTATAAAATTCCTTTTTATAAGAAACCAAGTAAACAGTTTACATCTCTGTTAAACCACTTCTTGAGTAGTTATGTACAACATGATTCAAAATCCTCAGGAGCCACACCAAAAACTCAAACCACTGATTCCTAGAACCTGAGAGTACAGAGACGCATAGGACTATCTAACTACAAACTCAGCAGCCAGTATCTCCACCTGAGATTCACTGCTGCCCCTGGTACTGTTGCTGTCGTTGTTGCTCATCCTTAAGCGGTCTCCTTCATCTTCGACGACCACCTAAAAAAGAGTTAAAATCTACGGGGTGAGACAATATACAAATTGTCCCAGCGAGAGTTATAACTCTCCACTAGAAGCTTTATTATAACATAAATCATACAACAGCAGGTTTAATAACAAGTGAAGCAACTTCTACTTAAGCAGTCATGTCTTTAAAGCATATAAAGGACATGTATACAAAATATCTTAACAGATCATTAATGTAAACAATGTAACACCAAACATTGTTCCTCGTAGTTAAACCTAAGCAGATATACTACTCGGTTGATTATGTTTTACAAACATTATTATGCCCTGTGGAGATGAGGCATACCACTCATACTCCAACTGATCGCTAAGAAGTCACATCAGTATCATACATAGGTCATTAAAAGAGCCGGATTCTTAAGACCTCATCTTCCTCAGTCAGTTAGAGGATTGATTGTTAGACATCTGGCGGGATGTCTTTGTAATAGCTTACCAGGGTAAACTGGTCCTTCGCTATTTTTAGAGTTACAGTGGCGTTCTGTACTCTCTTCGTCATCGGAAGATTTCTTGTTTATCTTTCATCGATGCGGTGTTTGTGTCTTTAAGGGAGTGTAGATATACATCTCACCTTTAGGACTTTATGGTGGGGTCTGATGGACTACTAGAATCTACATCATCCTCTCACCTTTTCTTTTATAGTGAAGGTATGACGGACTACAAGAATCTACATCAAATACCTACACTAGGATGTAAGGTTCTACACATCCATGTACCCCACATACTCAAAAGTATGTGATCCAGGAGTTCCCTGAGGAAAACCTGTTTCACCATCATTTAGACTCTAACAATGATGGATCTATGATCAGGGCTCTACATTTCACTTGATTAGTTAGGTACATTCAGTATTCTTTAAACATTGTTCTTCAAACAATAACATTAGCACAACAGCTATAATGAGAATACATAAATGTAGCAGGCCTAACTCTTTTCAATCATCAGTGCTCAGTCATCTCATCACAAGTCATCTGTTAAGCATGACCTTGATGGTGTTTATGGCTTTCACAGCCCATAAATCACAAAAGATGTCACTAACAGTGCATCAAGATAATTCACTTATTCATAAATCTTAAGGCATGATTTCAATGAATATAGTTTAGTAATCCATACCTGGATATGATCATCATCTCATAACAACCTGCATGGTTAAATCAACTGATAACAGTAAACAATTCATTCTAGAGGTTATACCTTCAAACTCATAGAAGAATCAGTTTCCCTAATTTTCATCAATTAGGGTTATTCATTTCCTTTCTGGCATATTAGCCCAATTCTAGTATGCAACTCTACCATCCTTGGAAGCATACCAGGGTATGGTGAGTATTTGCCTTAAATACAACATTTATTGAACATCATAATGATTATCAATTCAAGGTATGATTTCACTTCTCAATCTTATCATGGGGTGAACACATCATACTCATTGATTTGACTATACTTTATTTAAAGGTATTACCTTATAAACATATCCATAAATTAGGGTTTCACTTGGAATTCCCCTCAACTAGGGATTCACATGGAATTACCCTCAACTAGGGTTTCACATGGAATTACCCTCAACTAGGGATTCGCATGGAATCACCCTTAACTAGGGTTTCACATGGAATCACCCTCAACTAGGGATTCGCATGGAATCACCCTTAACTAGGGTTGAATTCAATAACCCTGTCAATTAGGGTTTACTATTCATCTTTCATATCTTTACCCTAAACTTAGGGTTTACTATTCATCTTTCATATCTTTACCCTAAACTTAGGGTTTACTATTCACTCTATGGTGAATTGTACTCATTACATCATCATGTAAGAGAAACATCATCATTAAGGCTCTTAATTAAGATTAAGATTCATTGGATATCATAATTAGGGTTTCCATGATCTCACATAAGTGAATCATACCCTAATCATGCACACTCATGTGTATTTGAAGTATCTCACTTGAGTTTCCACCTTAAAAAGGGTACTTTCTCTCTCTAGGATACTTTCTCTCTCTTGGAACACTTTCTCTCTCCTCTCACTTAGTAGATGGTGATGACACCACTCTAAATCAGGTTGGGTTAAGTCCTCATTGACTTACATAAGCCAAAACATCATCATCATGTGATTAGGGTTTGATTAGAACAAGGTTTTACCTCTTTAGACCCCTCAAGGGTATTTTGGTAATTTGCCTCATGATCACCATCATGGGTCAACTCACTAATCACTTAGTTCCTTAATGACCTAGGTTACCATTAGGGTTTAGATTAGATCACCATTGAACTAATTACACCATCAATTGATTAAGTACAAACCACCATGTACACCTTCAAACGGTTTCAACCTTCAAACGGTTTCAACCACCAAACGGTCTTGAGACCGTTTGGTCTCAAACGGTCTTGAGACCGTTTTCTCCAAACGGTCTTGAGACCATTTGGATGTGTTGACCGTTTGGAAGAGTTGACCTTCCAAATCGTTTGAAGCTCAATCGGTTTGAAACCGTTTGATCAAATCAACTTGAGATCGATTGGACCAAACGACCCTGAGATCGTTTGAGCCCAAACGGTCTTGAGACCGTTTGGTCCCAAACGGTCTTGAGACCGTTTGGCCTCAAACGGTCTTGAGACCGTTTGGCCTCAAACGGTCTTGAGACCGTTTGGATCCAAACGGTCTTGAGACCGTTTGGTCCAAATGGGCTCAAACCGTTTGGACCTCCAAAGTGGTTCAAAAGTTACAATTGGTCATGGATATGTATGTTGAACCCCTCAATTAACCAAATCCATGATATCCACTTATAAATTGAGTTAATTAGGATGAACCTCAATCACTTGGACACCAAGTTGACCCTCAATTGAAAGCCAATTAGGGTTGAATCCTCCTCAATTAGGGTTTCAAATCGGATGGTCATCAATATTCAACAATGTGAATCAATTCAAGGTTGAACCTATCAATTGACCTCCAATTGGGCTCAAACTTGGACCAAACGGTCTTGAGGTCGTTTGGATATCCTCCAAACGGTCTTGAGACCGTTTGCCCAAAGTTTGACCAAGAACCAAGTCGTTTGGACTAGGGTTGAACTCCAATTAGGTCTAAAATCAGTATTTGTATCAATTCATCAACTTATTGCAATTGGTCCTTCAAACCATTAGATTATCTCAACCCTAGACCTCCAAACGGTCTTGGGTTGTGCCCAAACGGTCTTGAGACCGTTTGGAGGAACCCCCAAATGGTCTTGAGACCGTTTGGGTCCTTCAACCCAAAACTCAACAAGATCTATACTTAGAAAACAGCAATTTGATTGTTTCACTAACCCACTGTAATTGGGCCCTCAATTGGTCAATTACCTTAACCCTAGACCTCCAAACGGTCTTGGGTTGACACCAAACGGTCTTGATACCGTTTGGATGAGTTCCAAACGGTCTTGAGACCGTTTTCCCATCCATCCTTTGGATTCTAGTGAAAATTCATCAAGATTTGATCTATTGAGTTGATCATCACATCAATACTTAATTGCAATATGGTTTGGTGCCTTTGGACCTTCAATTGATCAACTATACCTGACCCCAGACCTCCAAACGGTCTTGGGGTAACCCCCAAACGGTCTTGAGACCGTTTGGGTGATTCCCAAACGGTCTTGAAACCGTTTGGGCTAATCAACCCAAAATCTCAACTTAACTCATTGGAATTTCAGCACTGTTTTCAATTAGGGTTTGCCTAATTGAATAGCCTTCAACTCATGATTCCTTGGGAGTTAATCCCTCAAATTCGGTGAGTCATTATATAACATCATTAGGAACAGTAATCCCAAACGGTCAACGCTTGGTCAACGCACTCAAACGGTCTTGAGACCGTTTGCCCAAAAAGTTCAATTAAATCAGATTGAAAATCAGCACTTAATCCAATTAGGTTTCCCTAATTGATTAGGCTTCAACTCACGATTCCTTTGGAGTTAATCCCTCAAATTTGGAGGGTTATTAATAAACATAATTATGAATAGGAATACCAAACGGTCAACGCTTGGTCAACCATCTGAAACGGTCTTGAAACCGTTTGCTCAACCAGGTCAAGTTAATCAGGTTGAAAACCAGCACATAATTCAATTGGTTTTGCTAATTGATTTGCTCATAACTCACGATTCCTTTGGAGTTAACCTCTCAAATTTTGTGGGTGATTAACCTAAATAATTATGAACAAGATTACCAAACGGTCTTCGCTTGGTCAACGGGACCAAACGGTCTTGAAGACCGTTTGCCCTCAAACGACCCTGAAACCGTTTGCCCACCAAACGGTTTGAAACCGTTTTGAGCAATAGGTGGAGGTCGTTTGATAAAGTGAAAAACCGTGGATAAGCATAGGAATTAACGCCCTTATCTTCTACCTTGAGAACAGTAGCAGTTCTTCACGGTTTTGCTTGCAAGGATGCAAGGAAAGATAGGGAAGAAGAAGAACTAGCAACTATATGCATAGAAAAGGATGTATAATCAAGCATAAAGTTTAGAGTTATAAAACCCGCCTAAAGCTTGCTCCTTGAGCTCCAAGATTTCGAGCTCCAAGCCTTTAATGGCTTCCTAGAAGCTCCACAGGTCGGCCAAGGTGAATCCTCCAAGGAAGGTTGAGAAGAGATGGCTAGAAAGATGGAGCTAAGTGAGCTAGCCATGAATTTGACCTTGAATCCGAGTTTCATCCAAGAATTAAGCAAAAAGGAAGGATCCAAACCTACCTTGCACTCCCTTGGTCGTCCTCCTGAGCTCCAGAGCTCTCCTTAGTCGGTTTGAGCAAGGGGAAAAGAAATGAAAGGAAGAGGATCGTTCCTTTGCTAAGTGAGGAAAGTTACATATATGCTTGGGTGAATTTTCAACATAAGGACATATGTTTTCCTCATTTCTCATCTAAGTACTCCCTTTCTTCCTTGCACGTCCCCACATCTTATTTCTAAGGACAAACTCCTTCTAAGGTCAAGAATTGAAGGCAAAGAGGATCAACCCATCACTAAAGCATACACATAAAAGGCTATTATACATACACCTTGATTATTTAATCACAAAGGTGTTCTTTACTATATGATTATTCACTTGAAGTAACCTTTTCATCATTTCTCTTCTAAATGATGCCAAGAGCCATAAAAGATGTTTTAGATGATGTATTTTACAAGTTGCACCCCTCAAATTGGGTAAATTGCATTTTACACCAATTTAGGGTTTTCAAGTACAGGGGTTGCTTCCACAGCTGCACCTTGGTGCTCAAGCTTGGGAAATCCCTTAAACCTCATCATATTCATTCTTATGTTGTCTCAACATTAAAGGAACATATAAACATGTGAAATTTGCAGTTTAACCCCTCTGGTTGGGCAAATTGCACATAGGTCCCCGTATTGCAACAATCACTTCAACATTGGTTTATAAGGGACAGAAAGGGAAACTTATGTTCCATAAAAGCTTTAATCATATACTAAAGGATAATTAAAACCATATAATTTCATATTTAGGCAAAACACCTAGGGTTAGCTTATAACCCAGGTCTGGGGTGTTACAATCATCACTCCTCACATTAGGACAGGTGATCAAGTTGCAGACATCCTTACCAAACCTCTTCCTCCTTCTTTATTCAAGTATATGGGCATCAATTTGGGACTTTATAATGTTTACTCTCCAACTTGAGGGGGCGTGTTAGTATATTTGATTTGTTGGGCTCAGGCCCATTGTATTTTCCCCTTTCTCTAATTAGCCCATGTTCTCTATGGCTCCTATATATAGGAGACCCAACACTCTTATTTGAGTATTTTTGCATTGACACTCACTTTATCAAACCCCTAATGAATACCTAATGCACATAATATGAGTAAATCACATATTTATCATAATTGTGGATATACATGATGTTGACCATGTTATCAATCAATAAACCCTAATTAGATAAGCAAGATTAATGGAACTTAACGCTAGACTTAATGCATGCTAAGAATGTATCGATGACATATAATGATCATGTTGACCTAAACCCTTAGTTTTAATCATATAACCCTAATATAGTCATACTTAATGACTTTCAAGATACATCAGTGACATTAGGTGTCATAATCTACATTGATACACATAAAAGGAATATAATAACCTAATGAACAAAAATGCATATCATCCTATTCTCTAACACACACCTAATTAGTCATCTAATAATGACTTGGTATATAAATCAATTTGTAATGTGTTCCATCAAAGTTCACTAAAATACATATAATGACTCAAGTATGGTTAATGAGTAATTTGATTTACATAAATATGCATTTATGCCTGATGTGTTGTTAAATATACATAATGTGTAATAGGAAATGAATAAATATGAGAAAATGATTAATGATATCATTAATGTGAGTAAGAGAGGTAATTTTTAATATAGATATAAGTAATTAATGTGACATTATTTGGGTTAATTGTAGACTTCATCTAGTTATATAATATTATCTATTTCATACAAAATGATCTGTTATAATCCAACATGATGATAATATGATGAAAATATGTCTAAATCCAAATTATTAAGGGTTGTGATCTAATATATTAATAGATGTTGAGATAGTGGAGTAACCTCTATCTTGTGCTAAAATTACTAATGAGATAAATAAGAAAACATATATAGGTTTTCATACATAATGTTGAAGTATAACTCTTTTGTCTACAAAGAGAATATAACATGACACAATTAATAGTAGAATAATGAGGATGATGTAATTTCATAATGAATATAATGCTAATAAGCCTAAAATGTTAATTTTGTTATATTTAATAAAAGGCAATCTTAATAGTGAAACCCATAGTGATCCATGAGAACCTAGCCTAGGAGTAGTGCATGTGACACCTTCTATAAGTACCATAGATTAGAAGTAACCACCAAGGTTCTTAGTGATGAGATGTTACGTACTATTCGTTCCCTCTTTTTGAGATTTCGTGGATGAAATCCTCTTTAAGGGGTGGAGTATTGTAACCTACCGAAACTTGGCTATGTTTTTAATTTAACCCCTTTCCAAGCTTTTCGTTTCCTTTATTTCATTTTTGGCCTTGTTCCTATATTTTCTATCCTTTTTTTCCTTAATTTTGAAATTGTGGAATTATTAGTGGTTTGGAATAAATTTGATTCACATTTATGACAAGGTATGGATTTGTGCACAAATCCTTTTTGTTAGTGTGTTGGGTCACCGGTGATCAATATCATAGCGGCATCAAGTGGTCCCCATGAACAAAAATGGCATCGTCAGGAGATCAAGTAAATATGGAGATTTGTACATACTGGGTGTGATTCTCTTCCTCATCTTTATTCTCTTTTGGGGAGGTCTATCCAAATTTAGGTGTGATTAAATTTGGGAAGCGTGAGTTGTAATCTTGATTACATAGTGCTTCTTGTTTGGTATTTCCCCATGGTTTTTCTCTCATAGTCTTGATGAGAGTTTTCCACATTAAATCGGGTGTTTCTTCTATGGGTTTATACGCTTGTCAGTAACACTTCTGCAACAAGTTTTTATCACATCCAGGACTGTATCGGTACAACATTGCCAGCATCCACTCCTGCAAAGCGCTTGTACAACTATGCATCATTTTAAATTTCTTTCTTTTAGTGTCCCTTGTACACTTCTGATGGGGAAACTCTAGTTCCTCAATACTTACCCTAACATTTTGATATTCATATGGCGCCTAGGCCTAAATAAACTTCTCAACTGGGACAACCTCCATAGAAGACATATATATGGTCCTTTTACTTGATTTCCTTGCTGGGATCACATGAAGATTAGCCATCATATTTTCTTTATATGATATTTTTCAAGGTCACTTTGGTCATTTCAATACATAAACAAGATCATTAAAACCTATTTTACATGCATCCCTCCTACTAAAAGTCTACTTGCACCATTTTATGACACATATACTTAGAAAGAAACAACAAAGTTTTTAATAACTAATATTCTACTCCTGGTGGGTATAAAATATAATAGTGGATTGCCCCCTCCATTGAAACTATTACTTATTAATATATGGAAAATTCACCTCTAGCCCTTGATAAGATGTTCTTCTACTATCTCTAACTTGAACTTTCTAATGCTCCTTTTTTTCAAACCCATACCAAACCCTGACGCCCCTTCTACTTTACCCATCTTGTTTCATCTTCGCACTGGGTCGAACATGTGACTTATTTCACACATGTGAGTTGGCCATCCACTGGACTAGTATACTCTTAACCTCTGTTGCTCCCCTTTACTTATCACGTTGGATATCTCGCACACTCAGTGACAGCTATTAGTGAAATGAGTATTTCTATATAGAACACAAATGACACCTAATTTGGTTTTTTTTGTCATTATGTATGTGTAAGAACAAAATTGAAAAAGGAAGTAACTTACTTCCCTCCTTAGTTTTGTTCTTATATATATATATATATATATATATATATATATATAGTGTCAATTTTGATCTTTATTTCATTAGGTCATAATGAAATGTCTTTTACCAAGAAGAGCAATTCATGGTTTCTAGATTTTCATATGAGAATCCAGGGTTTAAATGAGAAGTATTTTCTATGCTCAGGAGCCACACCTTGTGGTCCTATTTTTTCAAAAATGTTATTTTTATCCAACACATAATACAACACTAGATGGGACTTCTCAACCAATATCCACCCTTTCATGGTTCCCTTTCTTATGACCTACACCCTCACATGTTTCATAATCTTAAAATCTAGGTAGCCCACCCCCATTTTTTGCCCCTTTCTCGAATGAGGAAATATGGTTAGAAATATATAGTATGTATCATGATAAATCCCCTAGACCAGATCGTTTCTCAAGTTCCTTTTATAAATCAAATTGTCCCCTCTTTAAAGAAGATAAATGCATCTTCTTGATGTTTAATTCTGAATTGAACATATTAGATACAATTAAATGCTTGAATGCAACCCACATATTCTCCTTGTAAAGAAAACCAAATACACTCTCATATCTGACTAGAGACCTACTAGTCTTTAAAAAGTATAGCTATAAAATATTAGCATGAATATTTAGTATGAGACTTATCCCACTCATGAAGGATATCATATCCCCCAACCAAACAAATTTCATCAAAGGTAGGAAGCTTTAAGATTCCTATCTCCTTGCAAAGGAGGTCATCTTTTACCACCACCAAAAGAAACTCCCTCTAGCATGATCCTCTATTTGAGCATTCAAAAAACCATTGATCATCTAAATGACTTATCGTACATCTAAAATATATTGAACATTCTATGATCTATTTTGTTGATTCGCAATCATTCATATCAACAACAAATGCTAACTATCATTCTACTTTAACAAATTTTTTGAAGGGGATTGCTTATGCTCATTATTAAATACCCATCAATGACCCCCCACACACCTTTGCATCGATTGGCTTTCCTAAATCTACACTATTCATTAAATCTAGAATATCAAATGCTTTTAGGTGAGCTCTCTATCAATCCCTCCCATAGCAAACCATCGAGTAAATAGCTTCCTCCTCACCTTCCCAAGTCAACCTCCATATCTCTTGGATATAGGTGAAAAGTTCTCACTGCAAAAGCTTATGAATTGCTTTTTTTTGGAAAGGCTAATTAGCTTTTATTAACCTACTCGACTAAGAGTAGAGAGAATAATTTACATCAAGGTTCTGAATAGGATATTAAAGAGGGTTACTTGATAATAACCACTATTACATTAGATGACATGAAAAGGAATTAAACCAAACGTAATTAAGTAAATAAAACCAATCTAGACAAAGTTAGTAGAAATTTAGCCTCAGTTGGTATCTTCTTTCTTCTCAAACAATTGGATCATCGAGTGGGTCGTGATCCAAAAGGTCCTCACCAAGCTTCTTGGCTTGAGCGTGAGTGTAGTAAGGTGTGGGCATCAACTTACCACTTTTACCTCTTGCCTCTTTACCCATGTTTCTAGTATTTGACTGTGTAGATTCAGAAATGGACAAATTGATGGACATCCTAGTATCCAAATGATATGGAGTATTATCATCTTGAACTAAAGTGACACAACAAATTTCTCCAACAACATGAACAATAACCTCATCCCTTTTTAGTGGACTGTTGTGTGACTCTCAGTGAAGTGACAATAGCCTGTTGTGAAGAGGCTTTAGCCAAAATCTGTAATGACTATTAAATGTCTTCAGTTAACTTTATGTTCTAAGAAATGGTTGAAAGTGAAAGTTCTTACTTCTTCTTGGGAGTCGTATACTTGGTTGGTGTATGAGTACTTAGTGTGTGGGGTATCTAGAAATGGTGATGCGTCTTCATCCTCAACAACCATGTTTATCATTTTTGTTGGAACCTCATCATGATACTGGAGTACAGTAAACTAATTCATGTTAACCTATCGAATTATTTCCATGTAAGATTGTTGATTAGGAAGTTGTAGACTCATCGAATGGATATTTTTCCCACAAAATGGTACCAATTTTTAGTCAATAATGGTTCAAGAAGCTCATGTGACGTTTGTGGTTGGAGAGGGTATGGAGGGATTAGTAGGGGAAGAATAATTGCATTCCTTGGGACTGTGTCCCATATACCACACTTGTTGTAGAGTTCAGGGATTGTCACATATTCCACCCTAAAGGCAATGCAGTCAATGATGATTCTTGGATGTATTTGAGCATATTTTTCTAGTTCTAAATAAATTCATCCAAGAATAGTAACTTGTGTAATCGTCAACTTTAAGAAAGGTCCCAAGAGCATTTATAATCTTTTCAAAGATAATAAAGTTGAACAAATGCATTAGAAGATTGAATATTCACACTCACGAGGAAATTATCAACGGTAGTCCCATAGAAGCTAAGAAATCATCTTTCCATTTCCACACCATGAGACTTGAACCAAAGATATCCAATGGTGCGCTCATGAGGGCATGCATCTCTTCATTTGCATAGGACAATTGAACAATATTGTAGTTTAGACTGATGTCGAATATGCACCTACATGCAACCGACTTCCACAAAAGGAGAAAACGATTCTCAAGTGTAAAGTAACCCACACTTTTTCCCATAAATATGACAATAACATATTATTTTCATGGATTGTGGAGTGTGAGTTTTTTGTCCAGAGGAATGAATAATTCATGCGAGCCATGTTTGAAATATATGATTATATCATTAAGATGAACTTATGTTAGGTCATTATCATTTATAAAGTAGTTCGGGTTTACTGAGCCACCTTCCACTGTGACTACAAAGGAACCATTGGTGATATTGCTTGGAGACGTATGTTCATGTGATGGAAATGATACACACAACAAATCTTCAGAATTGTGAGACTGATGGTGGCATCTTTGATATTCATCGTTTGCAATTTGATAAGAATTATGATGTATAGAAGAACATTGAGAATCTTTAAGGATCGATAGTGAAGGGCTCCCTCGAATTCCACTATAAGTGAATTGAAAAAAAATATCTAGAGCAATGTAAAGTTTGGAATAGGTTGTGATAGCAAGGGTGAGGCAGGCACCAAGTCCGCACTGTAAACCTCTATCACCAGTGTCATCCGGTTTTTAACAGTGGCAGTTCCAACATCTAAAGGATTAGATGTATGATTATATTGCATGTTTACATCATTGTCTTTGATCATCAAGTTGTTCTTATCATCCCCGAGATACTCTTGTCTACCTCTCCATGGTGTCCGACCAACTGTCGCCCATAACTTCCATAGCCATAGGGTGTCATTTGTTGGAAAAGGAAAATAACTTGGCCCATGTCCTAGTTGGATTTGAACTTGAATAGGAGTTGGCTTATGCTACCAATACTAATAGGAGTCAAATCCAAAAGGGAAAGAAGATGGTTTCCTATGTACAATTTGGTATTGGATTAGGAATTGGAGTAGAATTCCTAGTTCTTTATTGGTTCCTTCTGTGGTAGAAGAGCCAGAAAATAAGAACAATAGGAGGAGCTCTCTTGGTTGATAAAAGAGGGTCAATGACTTTTCCTTGAAGTGAAGTAGTGGCTGACAATAAGTGGCACATTGGGTGCACTGACAGAGCATCTATCTTAGTTTATAAGAGAGGGCCAACGACTTTGACTTGAAGCAAAGTAGTAGTTGGAGGTTACAAACACAGTGTTTCCATAGTGGAAATTTTCTGACCCAGTCAGCGGTCATAGTGACATCAAGCAGTCCCCAGGAATGACAACAACATTGTGAGGAGATCAAGTAAAGAGGGAGGTTTGTACACATTGGATGTGATTCTCTTCTTCCTCATCTTTTTTCTTGTGTGGGGAGGGTTACCCAGATTTAGGGGTAATTAAATTTGGGAGGTGTGAGTTGTAATATTAATTACATAGTGCTTGTTGGCCGATATTGCCCCGTGGTTTTTCTCTCCTAGTCGTGAGTTTTCCATGTTAAATCTGGTGTTTCTTCTTTGGGTTTATACGCTTGTCGGTAATGCTTTCGCAATAAGTTTTCATCACATCCGGGACCTAATTGGTACAGCATCCCCAACAAGTGGTATTAGAGCACAGGCTACAGATACTGGTCCAAATGAGGAAGGATGAAGATGCAATGATGATAAAGTTGACAAGCACAAATTGGTAGATTTTAAAGCCCAAGATGGGGAATATTCTTTGTTGCAAAGATATGTACGATCCAATAGAGGGACAAAAGTCAGAGAGTACGTTTGATGTAGACTGGAAGAAATTAATCAGGAAGATGGTCGAAACAATGCAAAAGTGGCTCGACATTTTAGTGTTCCATCATGTCTCAAAAGAGACCAATGCCAAGGATCTATGGGAGAAGCTCAAGAAATTATATTAGCGGAAGACTATCATAAATAAAGCTTTCTTGATCAGAAAGTTGGTGAACCTCAAGTACTAGGACGGTACAAGCATCGCCGAGAATATGAATAATTTCCAAGCCTTGTAAATCAATTGGGGTCCATGAAGATGGTTCTTGATGATGAACTCCAGACTGTACTTCTTCTAGAAATATTACCTAATAGTTGGGAGATGCTCTAGTGAAAGTCAACAATTCTGTATAGGAATTTGACACTTGACTAGGAGAAGAGTGGTGTGTTTCTGCTAGAGGTGATATATGCCACTCAGTTGAATAGATGCAACCCCGTGGATGGAAGCACACGTGATGGATTCACTTTCAAATTTTATAAAACCTAAATTGACTACCTACGTCTACTAGAACACTACACCTGCAAGCGCACAGGGTCGTGTCATAGTATAGGTAAGCGGCAAGTATAGGGTCGATCCACAGGGAAAAGAGGGGGCACTAGAGCTAGGTTTAGTTTCGCTAGGTTCCTACTACGGTGAGTAGGGTTAAGGGTTTAAAGGGGGTTTTGATTGTTAAACTATTATGGACAAACAAGCACTTAAAGGAAGGAATGGAAACTAAGTTAACCCTAGACTAGACTAACACTAAGTAAGCAGGAAATGATTAAGCTAGGTGTGAAAAGGCAAATTACACTAAGGCAAGTAAGAGAGAAGCAAAAGAGAGATTAAAGTGCTACACTAGCATGAACAAGACAAGAGCAAAGAAAGAGGCTAATGAAGCAACAAAAGAGCTAACTAAGCTAAGCAAGCACAAAATTAGGGTTTTAAACAGTAAAGAGAGGTATGGGATGTTTAGGGGTATGAACTTATCACTTAAGTTAGGGCTGACATATGAACATTTTGATTACATTTAGATTATCCAAACCAAACAACAAGTTAGAGTCTAATGAATTAACCTAAGCTACTAACTGGCCATGGATATGCTAGGTTGTGTATAGGGGAACTAGTCCCTAACACCCCCTACTACCCTTACGAGGCTCAATTGGGTTAGGGGTTAGGTTCAATTCAATTAGAGTCCAATCAAGTCTAGGTTTCTAGATTAGACATTCCTAGGGAAATTAGGGGCTGAGGGTAGTAATGGAAAATTAGGGTTTTGGACACCAATTCCCCCACATTCTAGCCTTGAGAAGGCTCCATGCTAATTACACTAGAATTATCTAATCTATCTACTCAGATCTCTCACTTAGGTTTAGGGAGATTGATTAGGATGTAGGAAGATGGGAGGCAGCCTAGGGATCAAAGAATTGGACCTAGGGGAAAATCCCAAAATTCACACATATAAGCAATTTACCTAAATTCCTAACTGATTTCACACACAAACCAATAAGCAATTCATGGATAATGAGATGCAAATAGAATATAATCATTAACAAATGGAAATACAAAGTTTACATGTCATTTTCCCCCAACATGGTATCAAAGTAACATAATTCCCCCCAAACAGCCCACCCAAGGGGGTCTAGCTACACATAGAAATGGAAAATACAAAAAAAAAGGAGAAAGAGGTAGAAGAAGCCATGGAGCTCAAAGTAGTGGATGAAATCCCTCTCCCCAACAGTTGCAATTCAAACTCCTCCCTCCTCCAAGGTGCAAGGGTGAAGAATGAAGGGGATTATGGGTAGGAACTAGTGTAAACTAGTCACTACAAAAAAGATGGTCTTTAACTACAATTTTTCTAATTACATATAATTTCTATGTAGTTAAATCCCTAGTTTGCTACAAATTTAAAAAGTATAAATAAAATAAGTATAGTTAACTCAATTCATAAGACATAGCTACACTTATCCTCTTCATATCTTAAATGTATTAACTAATTATAACTAAATGAGAACTTTTTAAAATAACATCAAACTCCATATTTCATTGAAATTTTGGCTGATCCTTCTGCGCGCCATATTCCCACAACATAAAAATCACGCTCCCAATTGCCCGCGAGTTCTCCAACACCCCCGTGCAGAATCCCTCCAGGCGACCACCAGTCATTTTGCCCCCAAACGGATCGCTTGCCCATGCGCAATCCTTGGATCGCTAGCCGTACAATCTGCTGGTCGTTGCCAAGCATTGTCTGACCTCGATCGTCGGCTGGGTTTCTTCTCTTCAACACCACCACACAACAGCCTGAGGGCACATCGTCACTCCAGTGTCACTGTCCAACAGCCCAAGAGCATAATCCCTCCACTGTTGCCTCCCCACGTGCAATCCCTAGATCTCTCACCGCGCAATCCGTTCGTCGTTGCCAAGATTGTCTGAGCTCGTCGGGTTTCTACTCTTCAACGCCACTGTACAACAGCTTGAGGGCACGAATCGCTACCCAATAGCCCGAGGGAATAGTCCCTCCATCATCTCCACCCAGCAATAGAGCCACCCAGCAATAGATCATCCGGACGTCCAGGTTAGTTCTTTTCTGATTTCAATATCTCCCTCCTTGGTCGCATTGGTTCTTCCCATTTTGAGGTTGTTTCTCGGCAGGGTTAAACCGATAAAGGGAACACAACAGTTCCCTTTTTTTTTATCAGAAAAGCGTGGGACTCCTTTTTATAGATTTTTGTAAAATATATACAAGCTAGGGTTTGATTCAAGGTGAATCAAAACCAAATGAAAAGAAAAAGACAGAAAGAAAGACTATACATTTAAAGTATCTATGTCCTTTCTAATCCTCTTCCAGTTTCTATCTACACATAAACTAATGTCATGAAATATCCTCCCCATTCCTTTCACTCCAAAGGCAATGGAACATCGCCAAAATTGTAATCTTGTACTTCATCTCCCCTGCAAGAAGAACATCAAACAGGGATCCAAGCACACAATTGATATATTCCTCTCCAGCAGCCAATTTCCACATATCTTTAGCATAGACACAATGAAACAGAATATGGTTAAGATCTTCAACATCATTCTTGCATAACACGCATCTAGAGGGCATATGAATTCCCATTCTCTTCATATGGTATCCTGTCAGTAAGCCATCTAGGAAACACCTCCATCCATGGACAATATGTCTCATAGACCCTTTTGTACTCCATAACCATTCAGTCCAGGAGGGTATAGAATTTTTCACCCTAATAGCATTCCACACCTCCTTAAACTTATGAACCTCCTTACCTTTCAGCAAGATACGATCTTCCTTCCCATGAACAGGAGAAACCATCTCCTTAATAACCTGCAGAACAGTATTAATATGTCTGGATTTAGATTTAATCCAATCACCATCATAGAACAGCTTATTGAAAGCAACATATTTTCCCATGCCAAGCTTCATCACAGCCTTACTTCCAAGCACATCCTCCAAATAACGACCCTCCATCCAAGGGTATCTCCATATTTTAATAGACAAACCATTCCCCACAGAAAAGGAAATATCATCAACTATATCTTTTCTGAGGTAAAAAATTTTCTTCCACACCCAAGAAGCTGAATGAGGCACCTTGCACCTTGCACCACGGTTCCCTTGTTTAGCTGGCATGTAGCAACTTGCATTTAACCTCCTCTCTAGTCTGTAGTCTGCTATTTTCGTGCGCTATTACATTTCAAGTATGTTAGATCGAGATCTGGAAAGGCAGAGATGTGATTGCTGGTTACAGGTCAGATGACGATACTGAGTAACTCAACCTCACAAAAGTTGGGAATGCGCTACTAGTTTTGGGGTTTTGACGCGCACGAATGTCCAATTCCTACCTCTATTTTTCTTGTATCTTGTAGTCCTGGATGAGCTTTTGTAGCCACACTGAAACCAATCTCATTGTTTCTATATGGTTCCCATGCAAAATCATCACATAGATTTTCATATTAGATCATTAGAAGAGATCAACCCTCGAGCAAAGTTAGAAATCTACTAAATTGAAACCTAGCAAGTCCTAGGCTAGTCTTAAGGGTTATCTAGACACTTGAACTCATTAAGAATAATATTCCAAAGGCAGTTCCTGGGCATTTCATTTTCTTCATGTACACTAGAATTCCTCTCATTTTATATCCAATGCATAATGCATATGCATAAGAGATGAGACCTCTCAAATAACTTGTTAAGACTATATTGTGTAATTTTAATCTTTTAAAAATTTATGTAACTCGATTAACAAGCTCTCTTGGTAACCAACATGTATATACTCGAAATCATACCTAATATTGTTACATAATAAGCTTAAATCAGTTCCTTGTGCATTATCTAGTGATCTATTCGTGAGGTTGATTCAAATGTGAAACTAAAACTAGTCTTATTCATTTAAGTAGCTTTGGTAGGTGGTGAGGGAAAGAGAGAGGCAAGCTAAAGGAAGAGAAGGGAACAGATGGATGAGTGAATACTTTAGTTGTTTTAGAATTTGCAACATGAAGAAGGGAAAGTTGGCCACATTATAATTTTTGAGTGGCGCCAACATTCCCTCCCCTTTCATCCAACCCGTGCGCGATAATCCCTTTTTTGTCTCGTGAGATCGCTCCATATCTTCCCTAACCGGTCATCCACCAGATCTCTACCTAGCTCGGCATCCGAACGTCAAGGAAACCTCGATCGACTGCGCTCCCCCAGCCGTAGGCGGACACCTCAGCGGCCATCCAAGGAAAGCTTCTGTCCTAGGAAACCCCGACATCAATGATCCTCTACCACCAGGGTGGGTGGCCATTTCCTCCCGATCAACTAGCCACTTCGAGTTCTCTTGGTCCCAGATCCATCACTCTATGGCCGTCTGTGAAGATTCATCCTAGCTGCATCTAGTGAATTAAAAAATGGTCCCCCTTAAGCGCCCATGACCCCCCAGCTGCTTAAGTTTGCCATTAATTGCCTGCTTAATCATTTTGAACAAAATCGCCCGCTTCTTGCCCGCCTCACCCGCTTTTTTCCCATTTTTTCCTACTTTTTTCCCGCTTTTGTTTAAAAATCCTAATGTAAGCATCTAACATTAATTAATTACATAGCCAGGTAGTGTTGACTATAATATACGAAACTTGTATACATTAAATGTTCTATGATATAGCTAGTCCTAATTTACAATGCATACTTTGTGTGTAATGTAATAATTGGGTACTGTTGTAATGCATCTAAGTAAATATCCTATTTCTCTATTATACTAGTAATGCATGATTAGTTTTACTGATTTCCTTGCTGATTTTAGTGATTAATGATTGGTACTACTAGTTAGTATTACTTTAGTGATTACTTTAATTCAATAATTCATAGTTTGTTATATACAATTACTGATCTACTTGCTGATTTTAGTGATTAGAGATGTTGATTAATAGTAAGTATTGATGAATACTTAGTTAATTATTGATTTTCTGATTAGATATGTATAGAAGTTCTTTATAAATATATTTTTATATACATATACATGTAATTTTGTATAAAAATATATAAAATTTAGACACCCACGTTTTCAAAAATTGCCCGCTTAATCGCCTGCCTACCGCTTAATCGGTTACATGGTGTCCTCCGCACGCCTCCCGCTTCCCTCTTTCTAATACATTGGCCGCATCGAACAATCTATCTTTGGAACCACACACAAGGTACCTCTTCCACTCCCATTGTCCCCACCCACAAACGCAGGTCTGTTCCTTGACTTGTGTTCCTTCTCACGGCTATATTTTCCAGTGCTAGGGCATCTTCTCGAACTATTGACTCTCCTCCAACCGCCTGCGGCTTCCTCCCTCTTATGGAAGTCATTCAATAGTGGTTGTATATCTCTTGATTAGCTCAAAGGATCAACTTAAGGGTACAACTGCTCCTCCTCCTCATGGTTGGATTCATTTTCCTTCTCCAAACTATGACCCAGTTTGTGTACTTAATATTTTATGTATTTGCAAACTGGACACATCATGGACACATCTAGGACGCTTAGTGGATATGCCCAACCCAACCCACATAAGATCTAACTAAAAAGAAAAGCGAATATAAGATCCAACAATGTAGACTCCTCAACCAAACCCCAACTCCTCACCAAAACCCTCATCCCTTCCCTGTAGTACACACCCCCGTTAGTATTGGAAACTTTGGACCATTGTTTGTAATTAAGTTCTAATGATTTTCTTGTATTTCATTTCATCATTATTGGATGGTAATAATTTAATATATAATTTTGTATGCTAAATTTTGTAGCATCAGCAATGTGAACTGGATATCATGGTGATTTTTGTTTCTGCCTGTTTCTAAGAATAATGGAGCTTCTTATGTTCACAAATAAAATATATACATGTGTCTATAACTGTATATATTTATGTAAATTCACAAAGAATAAGGCAGTTCCATAGTATAGTTTTTTGATAAACTTTCAAGACAATCACTAGGGTGCATGACTAAAGCCATTGAACTGATGAGAGAATACATAATTCACTTCATTTGACTACATTTACAAATTGCTTGTGAGGTTTTTATATTTTTATAGTTTGGAAAAAAACACTCAAGGGCACTCTAGAGTATTTGGCATGTCTTGCTTCACCTCCCCTGACTGTGGTGGCCTATGATCTTTACATAGAATGGCCAAGTACTACTTGACAAGCCACATTGCATTTTTTCATTATTATTTTGTATTTACTTACTTGTGGGTGATTATAATAAGAGATTTATTCTTGCAAATTTGTTGAACTTCCATTTATCATGATCTTGTGTTTCATCTTAATAGAGGCCAGTGAGACATTATTATTTTTTATTTACTTACTCATTGGTTGAGGTATATTTCATCTTAATAGGGGCTAGTGACCTTGTGTGTTTATACTCATTAATGTGGTTGAAATAGTCTATCCTTTAAGTATTTGTGGCTCTAAAACTTGGTAAGTGTTGAGGTCTCTATCATTAAGGCCGGTTGCTGAGTCAAGTGACTAGGCTGGATGGGATCCTAACTTGTGTGATGATTCTTGATGGGTGGTCACGTCATCATTTAACTCAAATGTTAGACAATTACTAATTTTGAATCTCACTTTGAAATAGTCTTTTAGAATTTGGTAATTATGGCAGTGTAGGATCCCAATCACATTTAAGTGTTTCTAGTGTCCCATTCCACCACTAGTAGGTTGGTTCTTTCCTCCAAATGATCATACTCAGTTGTTCCAATGGGAACCATTTGTCAAGGGGATAAGATTATTTCGAGTTGCACTAGCTCTATAATGCACACTTAGTAAGCCAAAATATTGCAATGTAATGGGTTTTGAACATGGAACTCTGGACCTAATTGGGTTAAAGCACTATGTTTTGGATAAAACTCATGGTCTTTATCGTTGACATTCCTTGATAAAGTTTATACAACAAAATATGTACTTATGTTTTGGGTTCTCTTTGGGCTTTATAATTGAATAGATATCCTTGTTTTTCATATTATAGTATTTTGGACATTGATGGTCAAAAGCCTTATCATGGACATTGATTTCTTTGCTATCATTATGAAAGGGTAATTCCTTTAAAAGGTTCCCTCATTTACAGACCCCATGGTAGATTACAAGTGGGACCTCCCTATTTTTGTGAGATTAGACATGTACATGCCTCGACAGATTCTAATTTCTTTTGCCAGTCTCTCATTTTTTTTCATTCCAGTGAGTAAATTAATTGTTTCCTTTATTAATGTCCATGCCATACTTTTGAATGTATTTAGGGCTGCTTTGGTTTTTTGGGTCTACTTAATAAATTTAGGGAAATAGCCTAGAAGCACAAGAAAAATAAAACTACAATAAGGTTTTTTACATGTTTAGTTGTGCTCGAGGCCAAGCTACAATAAGGTTGCACAATAATTTGTTGGATGGAAGGGTCTATTCCCCCTAGAACTTCTAGCAAATGAAAGGATAACACTGCAACTGCATGTTGGGCTGGAAATTATGGACTGGGTTGTGCAAGAAATGGAAGAGGTGCAACCAAAGGTATACTTTAGAGAAACAGAGAAAAGGCAGTTTGATGCCCATCATGCCTCATGTTTCTATCATCATACAACACTATTGTTGGTCGAATAGGTCACATGATAAACATACATGTATGTAACATAACCTAAGTAACTAAGTTTGGAATTCGGATGATCAATTTCATAGTATATGAATGCTATCACAACACAACAGTGAGTAGGTGACTATAGTTGGCTAACAGAAAATCATATATGTTAATTTATAGAAATATGTTAGTTTCATTAATATTACTGACAAAAACAGTTGCGTTATACTTGTTTCACATCAGAAGCATATGTAGGAACTATCTGGAAACTACATGCTCCAGTTCCATAATTTTAAATGCCTTGTAGTTATTTGTTAGTGAGGACATAAAATTATAACATGTGGTTAACAATTATGCTCAAGCAAGAAATATCAGATTCACCATATATGGGTGTGTGGTGTTTTCCATGTTCACCCTTATAATGGCAGTAGAGTCAACAAAGTTTTCCTTGTTCATCTTGACAGTAGAATGAATGGAAGGAATAGAGTTGGACCATCATATTTATCATCATAGTCCAACAAGACAACAAAACTATTTCGATATTTATTACCAATATGTCATAGATATATACATGGCTTGTCAAAGTATTATGTATACTATGATCAGTATTATACTTTTTTGATTTTCTACTTATTTATATATTTAATTTTTCATTGTGTTAAATTTATGTATACTTTATTACCTTCTTTATTATTATTATTTTTTAAATCTTTCTGTTTGATTAATAATTTCTACATATATATTGATTATATTGATGTGTTTACTTACGTTTATCTAGGGAAGTATGATCGACAAAAGCTGGATAATTGAGGAAGACAGGACCAGTACAAAGTACTTAACAGGGGTAGTCAAATTCATAGAGGACGCTTTCAAAAAATGTAGTAGGAATGAGACTATCTTATGCCCTTGTAAAAAGTGTCTAAATACACAAAGACACAACCGTCATGTGACAACCGAGCACCTATTATGGAATGGTTTTTTCAGCAGCTACACTGATTGGATTTTTCATGGTGATACTTCTTCTGATGACACAGAAGATTCTTCTAGGCAAGACAACATGTCATTTGATGATATGAGAGACATGTTACACGATGCATATGGAGTCCAAAACTATTGAGAAACTATGGACAGCGACGACGATGATTCATTTGTATTTGTTGATGACGAAGAAGCTGAGCAATTCTACAAATTGTTAGAGATTGTTGCACAAGAGTTGTATCTTGGAAATAAGAAGTATTCTAAGTTGTATACCGTCGTGAGTTTGTTCCATATAAAATGTAACAATCATTGGAGCAATAAATCATTTACTGAGCTGCTCGAACTTTTGAAGGATTTGCTTCCTGAGGGTGACACGTTGCCTGGCTCATACTATGAAGTAAGGAAAATAATTAGGGACATTGGTCTTGACTACGAGAAAATTGATGCCTGTATAAATGATTGCATTTTGTATCACAAGGAATTCTCAAATAATACTTCATGCCCACGTTGTCATGTTTCTAAATATATAGAGACTGAAACTGATGTAGACAATGCACAAAGTATGGGAATTAAAAAGAAAAGAGTTCCTTGTAAAGTTATGTGCTACTTTCCCTTGACTCCTAGGTTGAAGAGATTGTTTATGTCCTCAAGAGTCGCACCACTAATGCAGTGGCACGATGAAAGTTGCACCAAGGATGGAGTTTTAAGACATCCAGTAGATTCACCTGCATGGAAGACATTTGATAACATGCATGCTGATTTTGCGTCTGATTCTCGTAATGTGCGTCTTGGTTTAGCATCTGACAAATTTAATCCATTTGGCATGATGAGTCAATCATATAGTATTTGGCCAGTCATATTGATTCTGTATAATTTGCCACCATGGTTATGCATGAAGACACCTAATTTTATCCTTTCTATGATTATTCCTAGTCCAACTCAACCAGGAATGAAGATAGATATCTACTTACAACCTCTGATTGAAGAGTTGAAAGAACTGTGGGAAGTTGGTGTTGATACCTACGATGTTGATCGTAAAGCTATATTCAAATTGCGTGTCACCTTACTATGGACGATAAATGACTTCCCTACCTATGGTTATTTATCTGGTTGGAAAACTAGTGGGTATGATGCATGCCCTGTTTGCAATAAGGACACGTGGTCTATTAGACTACCACATAGTAGGAAACAATGTTTCATGGGCCACAGGAGGTTCCTTCTGATGGATCATAAATTTCGTAGGGATATGTCCTCATTTGATGGAAAAGAAGAATTAAGAACTGCTCCAAAGATGTGGTCTGGAAATCAAGTTTCAGTTCAAACCAGAGATGTAGACAATATGCCTTTCAATTGGAAAAAACAAAGCATTTTCTTTGAGTTTCCATACTGGAAGTACAACCTTATTCGTCATAATCTTGATGTAATTCATATTGAAAATAATGTATGTGAGAGTTTGATTCACACGTTACTTGGGATGGACAAGTCAAAGGATAATGAAAAATCTTGTTATGACCTTTTAGAGATGGGAATAAGACCTAGACTGCACATTATCAAGAACGGAAGTAAGAATATTATTCCACCTTCTTGTTTTACTTTGAAAAAGGAGGAAAAAGAATTATTCTATAAGTTTTTGAAGTCTGTACGGGTTCCAGATGGTTATTCCTCCAATATCTCACGAAATGCACACATCAAAGAAAGAAAATTGTTGGCAATAAAGAGTCACGACTACCATATATTAATGCAACAATTTCTGCTGTTGGCTTTACGGGTAGCGTTGCCGAGCAAGAACATCATAACTATGATAACTGAGTTGTCTAGATTTTTCAAAGACATATGCTCAAAAGAGATATATCTGTATGCTATTGAGAAGTTAGAATGTAGAATTGCGGTGACTCTATGCAACATGGAGAATATTTTCCCGCCCTCATTTTTTGACATAATGGAGCACGTGGTCATTCATCTTCCACTAGAAGCTAAGATAGCTGGACCACCATTTTATCGTTGGATGTATCCAATGGAAAGGTAGTATGTTTTTACTATTTGTTTCACTAAAATTTTATCAAATGTATTTTTTTATTTTAAACAAATTCTATTTATCATTATAGATACTTGAGAACTTTGAAAGAATATGTGAGGAATAAAGCTGCTCCAGAAGTTTCCATAGCAGAATGTTACCTGGCAGATGAATGTTTAACATTTTGTTCAAGGTATCTCTCCGGGGTAGAGACAAGGTTCACAAAATTGGCTAGAAATGATGTTGAAGATGATGATATTGTTACTGACGATGAGTGGTCTATATTTTCACACAAAGGGCGTCAAATAGGAAAGAGTATTCCTATTTATCTTGAAGATGTGATGCTGAAAACTTCACATCATTATATTTTATCTAATTGTGTTGCAGTTGAACCGTTCATGGAGTGAGTTCATTAAATTATTAAGAAATATGCATGCTCACCGTTAGATGTATGTACACATGACTTATGTACTTGTTAGCAGGGAACACATTCGCCACGTGAAGAAAATGAATCCGCGTGCAAGACATTGGGAAATCAGTAATATTCATAAGAACACTTTTAGTGATTGGTTTAAGAAGCATCTAAGTCTATATAATTAATTTCATTTAATATTTTTAGAGCATTGTATTAATAACTCAATTCATAATGTAGACAGATTGAAGAGAAGGCCAAATCAGAAAATTTGCCATCAAATCTACTAACTCTGGCTCGGGGACCACAAAATATGGCGAACAAATATAATGGATATATAACAAATGGATATAGATTTCGAACCAAGGAGGGGGAACATGGTAAAAAAACCCAAAATAGTGGGATAATGGTGAATGCCCAAACAGAAAGTTTTTCAGTTCCAAGGACAAAAATCCTAAATTGGGTCAAGTTACCTACTATGGGGTACTCTGAGAGATTTTTGAGATTAGTTATTATGAGAAACTGAAAGTTGTACTGTTCAAAGGTGATTGGGTGAATGCAAACAAGGGCGTCAAAAAAGATGAAAATAAATTTACAATGGTCAAATTAAAATTCATTGACTTAATTGAAAATCCATTTGTATTGGCCTCTCAAGTACAGCAAGTCTTTTATCTGACTGACATCAATCACCGTGGGTGGAGCTTTGTCGTGCAGACGACACCACGTGATACTTATGACATGGATGAGAAGCTTACTGAAAATTTCATGGATGGGACCTTCGTACCTGAAGATTCTCATGCAGATGATTGGGAATCTATTTTTAGCGATGTTTCTGATGGATCTGATTTAGTTAGAGAAGATATGGAGGGTGTAACTTTTTACGATGGCAAAAATGATGAGCAACTTGATTGAGATTATTGCGATCTATCATATGTAGTTTTTAATATTTTGTATCTTGATGTAGCGTTATAGGAATTTAGTTTTATTCATTTATTATTAATTATCAATACCATTGTTCTTCCTCTAATATGCATATTATTTCTCTTAAAATTTGCAAACTTTTTTTTGTTCTCAATAATCATTTCAGCAACTATTTTATAATGTTTATATCAGGTAGTCCCTACAACCATTATTATTTAACTATATTTTTATGGTTATAGTTTTGTTTTATTAATATTTGTTATGCATTATATTTTTAGGATGTTGAAAAGACATTCACAATTGTTGTCTGCACGAGAAATTGATGATGCAAACAATGGAGTAATTAAATGAAAATTGGCGGGTATGGTGACATATAATTTATCTATTATCATTTTGTACTTATAGTTGTAAGATTATGTCTTAATATTTATCTTTGTAGGAATGTCTAAACGATTGCAAATGAATGGAGGCTATCTTGGTTCAGTTAATGCTGATTTGGGAATGAATGGAGGTTATCTTGGTTCTGTTAATGCTGATTTGGGAATGAAAGGAGGATATCTTGGTTCAGTTAATGCTGATCTTGGAAGTTCTAAAGCTGATTTGAGTAATAAAACTAATAAAAAGGTTGGTGCATCATCTATTTTCAACAGCAAAAATGATGAAGTACACATCAAAAAAGAAGCATCTGCATGTGTCAATGATAAATCATGATGTTCCAATCAGTGGAAGGATGTCTCTGTTAAACAACCGTACAAGAACTAGTCATTGTGTTGATAATGCCAATATAAATCATGAGGTTGGAGCTAATCATACAAATTCTTTGACAAACAATAGCATCAGAGCTGGTCATTCTATTTATAAGGCTAATTCTTTGGCAAGCAATGGTACCGGAGTTGGTCATTCAGTTGATACAACCAATATCAATCATGAGGTTGGAGCTGGTCATAGGGATTCTTTGGCAAATAATGATACGAGAGCTGATCATTCTGTTCATAATGGCAATATAGATCATGAGGTTGAAACCAATCATGTAATTGATGAGGACTTCGAATTGGTTGATGAAGAAACTACTACTAATCATGATGAAGGTACATAAGTTTCTAATCAACAATTTACACCAATTAGTTATTACCTCATATTTTAGCATGTATATGTATATTTTAAAAAAAATTGTCTCATATTGTTTTAAATTTTTAGGTGGTGCTGTGTATAATAAAAAATGAGGCTATTCTAAGTGTCTTCGATTATGGAGTAAGACAGGGGATGCAAAATTACCAATCACATTGGATGAAAATGGAGAACCAATTGGACCTCATCAAATTGACTTGTCTTCTTTTTTGGGAACAATTGCTAGAAATTCACAACCGGCACCCTTGGATTACTTGGATTGGCGACAAGTACCAGCTGGAAAGAAAACTGAAATATGGAATTATATCTTGGTAATATATTTTTGTAATGTGTTATTTAAGCATGCATTTGTTATATTCATTTTATTTTTCATATAATAGAAGAAATTTACCATCGACCCAAAGGGAAAGAAATCAGTTCTGCGCACAGTTAGGGATTGTTGGAGAAACATTAAATATGAAATCAAAAGAAAAAAATCATATGCACCACAAAGACAAAATAGACAGACTTAATGATTGTCCTTCCCGTGTTGATCCATTGCAATGGACTTTTCTTGTGAATTTTTGGGACTCTAATGACGGAAAGGTAAGATAATTAGTTATATATTATGTCTTCTCTTAGTTTTCATTGGTGACAAGGTTAATTGTTCATGAACTATAGTTACGGAGTGTAAACAATAGTATGAGTAGAAAGTTTGTTACCACACGACATACATCGGGGTCGATGCCCTATGCTTGTGTGAGAGCGAATGTGAGTAATTTTTCCACATAATGATAATAATATCATAACACATCCACACTCTACTTATACTTTATTTGTGGGTTAATAATAGTTGCAAGAAAAGAATAAAGGGGGTATCGTTAGTCGACTGTAGTTGTTTTCTGCTACCCATAATAAGAAGGATGGTACTCCTATAGATGCAAAATCAGCTGAACTTATTGTAAGTATAAATTATTCATGAAATATATGACTTTATTTGCTCAATTTTTATCATCATTATGGTTACCGTTGTAGGACAAGTTACAATCAGCACTTGAAAACAATGACGCAAATCTTGATGAAGATGAAATTGCTGATCAAATATTGGGTGCAAAGAAGGCTCGTGTTAACCATGAGACTAATGACTTTAGTCAGGCATATGTGGAGGGTTTTGAAGGTACAGTCAAAGACCTACAAAACATATGCGAGACACAAAAAATAGAATTGTCAGATCTAAAAAAAAGACAAGAACATCTAGAAGCCATAATTTTGGGAAATTCAAGCCAGAGTGTTCCATTTCAAGCAAATCAAGTAATTATTCAAATTGTTAGTAATAATTATAAGTTACAATTTCATTAATGTGATAAGTGTTTTGTATTGTAGAATATGGAAACAACTAGGAATGAAGGAACACCCATGCTACAAAAGTCATGTTCTGCAACCACCATTACAGAAAGACATGTTATTAAAAGAAGAAAAACTCCTAATAACTTTGATTCTTGATATCTAAAATTTTACATCGTAATTCGTACAACTTATAGGTCGTGATGTTGTTAAGTTTTGATGATGCAACATCAATTGTAGCTCAAGGACAAGTGATAGGCTTGAATCCTGACCTTGTAATAGGAGGAGGAAAGTTAGGGTATGCATTTGCTGCTATTTGCATTAGTGTGGAAATTAAACCTTAAGAGAAATTGGTTAGACCATTTGACAATTATCAAATCATTAAAGATGCAATCGGGTCAATAATTGCTTGGCCAAAGAAGCTACTCATTGTTCGGTAAATTTTTTTCACTGTGCTATAAGTGTAACATGCCATATAATGGTTTTAGATAATTATTTTTGTTTTTGTAGGTAAACTGCTTTGAGCGAGGCAACCAATAAAAATTCCTTTAGAATTCTCTAGATGCTTTTTGCCCTCTTTTTCTATAGGTTTAGAATAAAAATTTTTATTGATGTAAAGCTTGTCAATTCATTAGATATAGAAAGGATTGTCATCCGAAGTACAGAGTTATTAGTTTTTTTTTAGATTGATGTCAAAGTTGTCATCCAAATTATCAGACCTTGTTTTTCTTTTCTCTTGCTAAATAACACCGTGATATGAATATTCTATAGTAATTGGTTAACAATTAGACCTCTTTTATGGCAAGGCTCAATTTCACACTTATGTATGTGATGTTCTCTAGTATGCAATGATGCATGTGATGTTTCTTTTGGCTCTTTCTATGATTATAGAACTAGTTATAAAAGCTAGGGAGTAAGGTTTCATATTTACTAAAACACCTACTTTAAGTGAGTATTCATGTTAATACACGTTTGTGGCATGTGTTATTGTTGACTTTGTCTTGAACTTGTCAATTCAAGTCTTAATTGGGAGGAATATCTTACCAATCATTCTGATCCGAGTAATCTGATCAACCATGGCTATAAATAACTCTGTTTGTGCATTCATCTGAAATCTGGCTATCATATCTGAAATCAAACAATTGAGAGAAACTAAAAATAAATGCCTTGAATATTAAACAAAATGTGTTCATGATGTATGTTACAAACTCTCTCTATTTTTATTACTTGTCCTCATGGCCATGAAGACCCACAATGAAGCGGAAAGGAGGCGGACAGAGAGGATCAATGGCCATCTGCAAAAACTATGTGGCCTCATTCCAACAACCACTAAGGTTCGTAACTACTCTGTTCTTCTGGTGTTATTAGTAGAAACTATAGAACACACTTATAAAGTCAGTTGTGAAGTTACATCTGAAACTGCCTTTGTTTACTTTTTCATTATGTTTATACTTCCCTTTACAACTCTGAATATATATTATATTCATTCATAACTGACAGCATATTATATTCATTCACACTGTAATAGATTTTTACTTCCCTGGGTTGAAAGACATAGATGATTCTACCACAATTGTTTTTTGAGTTTGCAATCTTCCACCAAAAATTTTTGGTTTCTAGATTCCAAAGATCCAAGGTTATTATTAGAAAGAGAGGTCAAAATATTGGGTTTCTCTTCAAGGTCACGCTTGATAAATGATTTCTATTCTTGCAAAATCAATTACTATCAAGAAAATGACAACAGATTCTGGCTGGTCAAGCTTGCACACAATTATCTTAAAATAATAGTTGTCTTTGAATTTATGTTTAACTTTTGTTTGATCATTTTGTAACTCTATGATTTGACAGGTTGCTTTCACAATTGCACATACAGTTGAACCAATGACTCCTAGTTCTTACATATACAAGGTATACCTTACTACTTACATGCTCTTTGTTTGAACTTTTGTAGTTCTGTAATTATTATTATTATGTTGATCTCATGATTCTCATCAGACCAACCAAGGCAGTTGAACTAGTGACCCAATAATATCCTGAAGCTTTTTATATCCTCTTCAATGTAGGTTTAAAAACTTGTTTAAACAATACCAGTAACCCAAGAATACCGTGAAGCTTTTTAGTTCTTCTTCAATGTCAGTTTAAAAACCTCTTTAAAATAGTATGTATTTTTATTGATTGACAATAAATCCTCTCACAATACCATTTGTCACATTCATGTGGATAAAAAAGGGTGGATATTTCATTCAGTAGCTTATATTTTAGTGTGATGTGGGATATGATGTGTTACTAGCATTGGAAATAGAACTAACTTTTTAACATGAATCTAACTTATATTGAATGAATATAATGCAACTGCATACTCCATTTTAGAATGATATCTCCATTTGTCTTAGAGGAATTGTAGGGATATATTGTAGTTGCACACTCCAGATCAGAATGGAATATGATGCAACTTCTTTCTAGGGATGTATGGGGTATTGGGTGTAATAGGTGTACATGACCATGTATATTCTATACACTCACTTCAGCTGATTTTGTTGATATCATTTTTTATTAATAAATAATATGTTCTAGGTGTTAAATCCAGCGAGACACCTCTAAGTGGTATCATAACGATGTTCTTTTGTGGCATAGTAATGTAATAGAATATGTGGCACAATGTGACTGAGAATGTAGAGCACCTGTAGCACATGTACCAACTCTTCAGGTACCTAAATTCTCTAACCTTTTTTCTTTAAAATGTACTCTGAACAACATGTAGTCCTACCTTTCCTCCAATATTTAGTTATAGATGTCTTCACTATAGTATACATGTTAATATTTCTATTATTGCAAAATTCTAACCAATTTTTTTTCTGATTTGGTTGATGTGGCAGGAACTTAATGTAATTTTCTTTCATCCTTTGATCTCCCAATGAAGGTTAATCTTTTGTCTTTTGCTTCAGCCCCCTTAAGTGGACCTGGATAGAGTAGTTATGAAAAAGACAATAAAGATGAGAAATATTTGTGGTTAGTGTATGGTGAGATAACAGAGGCATGGATAGAATAGGTATGCATTACTAAGTAACCTTGAACTATTTGAGTATATTCTCCTCACCCTTTTTCTTAAGCTTTTGAGAGTAAAAGATAGTTTCCCTGTACTATATCCCTTACTGTATTTGCTCGTTTAGAGTGTTGTTGTTTTGTTTGGGTTTGATAATCAAATATATTTTATAATTGGAAAACTATTATAATTTATTGCATATGTTATCTCCAGAAATATTTTGTCTAGAATCAATGTTTTTTACTTCATTAGAAGGATATCTCCATTTATCTTAGGGGAATTGTACGGATATATTGCAACTACACAATCTAGAACAGAATGAAATATAAAGCAACTTCTTTCCAGGGATGTATGGGGTATTGGGTTGTAATAGGTGTACATCATTTAGTTTTTCTTGATATTATTTTTTATTAATAAATAATATTTTCTAGGTGATAAATCCAGTGAGACATTTCCAAATGGTATCCTAATAGTGTTCTTTTCTGGCATAGTAATGTAACACAAAATGTGGCACAATGTGACTTAGAATGTAAACACTTGTAGCACAGGTAGCACCTCTATGGGAACCTGAGTTCTCTAATCTTTTTTCTTTAAAATGTACTATAAACAACATGTAGGCCTGACTTTCCTCAAGAATATAGTTATAGGTGTCTTCACTACAGTGCACATGTTAATATATCTACTACTACAAAATTTTAACCATCTTTCTTCTGATTTGGTTGATGTGGAAGGAACTTAATGTTATTTTCTTTCATCCATTGGTCATGTAGAACAATTTTTTGTGGTCAAATCGATAGTAAACTAACCTACTTCTTCACTGCATAGACCACAATTAGGGTCAACTTGTCTCTACTCAACCAATTCACTCAGGGGCCTAGCTTTCTAAAGTCATACTCAATGCACCCAGGCACAATATCATGGATGTTCAAAGCATCCAGAGTTCTAACTCCGTATGATCTTGTATATAATCCTCCACAACTATTGTTAGGGGTTCCAATACCACCAAGGTAAGCTCAACTCTCATCCATCATTAATCTATCTAGTGAGTGATACATGACAAGCACATATGAATTGCAACATGTTTGGAACCATGTATATAATGTAACATGTATTTGCATCAAACAAAATTAGGTTATTTATGTGTTCCATAGGCATAATAGATATTTGACTTCATGGTATGTAATGTAATGCATCACCATGCCATGTACCTTGAAAAGTATGATAGGGTGGTCTTACAAGGTAAATATGCATCAATTTCAGTAAAAGATTTCATACTATAAGCAAAGATACCAAATTCTTAACAAATAGAATCATAAATTGGTTCAACCTTAAAAAAATGTTGTTTTTGTGATGAATGCATACCAGCTCCCTTCATAACGAAATGGTAACTATTGTAGTATTTTCAGTACCTTAGAGGATTCTTCTTTTGTTGTAGACAAGAGGACATGATTAAATTCATCTTATAAAGGAAGATGCTCATGTGACTCATGTATTAATTTCTCTAAAAAGTGTTTGTATGCAAATGATTCCGAATTAGAGTAATATGATCATCTCTCTAATTTTGCTTCTCCTTATTTATAGCAGTATAGCTACATGAATAGATTTTGAGTTTGAGATTATATATTCATGCTTAGGTTTTTTCAAAAATGATGCCTAGTAGTGGTTCTTGGAAGTGTGTTAAGATGATGACTCTATATACAAATATATAGCAGGTTTGATACCTCAATGGGTTTTGTAATGTTCTCTGTTCTGCATCTCTTTCGTGCAAAAATTTACAAAACTTGTGTACTACTACAATTCTTTCTAGGAGGGCCTCTTGGTTACTGATAGTACATTGTTGTCTCAATTGTTTGCTTGTAAAGTCTGTAATGAAATCTTTTCACTTAGAGTAGCCAATATTGAAGCATTTTTGTGTGTTTCTATATAACTGATTATGATGTGTGTTCTTAGGCATGAATCCAATCCGTTGGAGTTCATTGGACTTGGCCTCGATTGGAAGGGTCTCTTTAAGCAAAGCAAAGCCAAAACTAGGAATGATTGGAAGGGTCTCTTTGAGGCCATCAATTATGGCGTTTCTACTAATCTTTTGGCCAGGGTTGAGAGAAATATTCCTGAGTATGGCCCCCAAAATACATTTGAAAGCATCAACAATTGGTGGCCTCTTAGACTGACAAACTAATTTTTCATTATTGTAGTACTTATTTTCTTGTGATTAGGTACTACTATTGTGCTTGGATTGTTACTTTACAACACAGTATGAGTCTTAGTCAGTATCAACCACCTAAAATTACAGTTCTAGACTGAAACTTATTATGTAGCAGCAACTATAATTTCTTTGGTTATCTTCGGTTGAAAGAATGAAAATTGAAGTGACCTATGGATATATGAGGTCAAGGGAAAATTTGGTTATTTACTTATGATGCATATGATCCTTCTCTATAGGAAACTTCCTCCAATCATTTCTTTTATTCAGTTCAATTTCTCGTTGGATAATTATTATGCAGGAAACATCCATCTTGATTTCCAACATAGTAGCTCTTGCCAGAAATATTGCATTTTAGCCCCAGGGTTTTCCGTACTAATAAAAGGCATATATGAAGGTGATGATTTTATCCAAGAATCTAGGTTGTGACAAGTACTTCCTAATATTGTGAGTTGTATGTTGTTGCACATATGCTTCACTTTAAAAAATATCTCAGTATCCTTATCTGTAGGTCTAATCTAATTGCTTATGGCTATCTTGACTGGGTGAGTGTTTGCACATTACGTACTGGATGCAATGTTTACTATGATGGTTTGCTTCTTTGAATGACTAATGCTATACTTTATCTTTCCAACATTCATTGTATGTCCTACCTATGGTCATCGTGTTGAAGAAAGATATTGTGCATATAGATGAAAACATGTGAAGCTATTTTTTATTTAAAGTTTGTGCCTTTGTAATGGCTTCCAATTTTTATGTATAGAGAGAAGATTATGACAACTCCAAGAAAGGAGACAAAAAGAGATGCTAGAAGATTAGAGATAGCTGAGAAAGCAACACAAGGCGAGAAGGTAACAATAGTGTTATTTCTATAACAGTAGTGTTATTGTTAGGCTGATGGTTTTGATGTTACTAAATAACTTGTATATGTTATAGAAAATTGCTGAGGAATTGCTGGAACGTTTCAAAAATGGGGTGTACAATGGCATATATAACATTAACCAGAAGAATTGGAATGAAATCCTAAAGGAGAATGACATTGAAGATGTTGAGGAGGTATTTAATGTTGTTTACAATTCTCTCATCCCTAATCCAATGTTCTATTCAGAGTGCATGTTCTGCCTTCTCTCTTTCTTGGTGTTATTTTTGCCTTTGGTTTAACTAGGAACCTGAAGTGGAGTATGTGGAAGGCTATGAAGAGCTGAAGAGGAAGATGATATGGAAGATTTTGGCATATTTTCAATGGATGACTCTCATGGTAGTGATTTACGTATAATATGTTTCAATTTCACTGAATCATTTAACAAAATTTTGTTGCTAATTTAATTGATTCACATATTCAAATAATGGGAACAACAAACTAGATTAAGAACATGATGATATAGGATTCTGTGTTAGTAAGGATAGTAGAAAAGAATCCCAGTTAATTTGTTTAGGCAGTAATCAATGACGGGTAATATATGAGATTTATCAATTCTAGATAGATGTACTCATAGTGACGTATACTAAACATAGCATAATGTTCTTCGCTCTATTATTTTTTGAACGAATACATAGTCTCTCACTTGAATGCAGAGTTATAGTTTGTCTTATACACATGTTGCTTACTTGTACTTCTACTTATAAAAATATCCACTTCATTTTCATAATTCAATCATCTCTCCCGTGACTATACACCATGACTGCCTGACAGTGAATGGGCTTGTCTTATTGAATGCCATGTTCACCATACATACTTCAAAATGAACTGATTAATAGTGTAAGCGTCAAAATGGTGATCTTATGAACATGGACATGCTGCAAAAAATGAACATGTCGTTATTATGCTTCTGATGGTAATTAATACATTATGTGCATATATATGCTCGGTTCTAAGCAATAAAACATTTGTATGTAATATATGGATGTGCAGCAAACCATGCACAATAGTCTGTATTGAGGTAGAATTTATTGATTTGGAGAAGACGTGCAAGAATTGTAGGACCTTCAGTTGATGTACACATTCAATCGACTTGAGTCAGGGTGATTGAACTAGTGTATTATAACTATCGCATATGTGGAACTAAAATATTTGTTGTAAGATCTTCCCAAGAGATGATCCTACAATCTAATGGGTTACAAGATTCATCATTATCAATGCCTCTTTCACTTCCTTGCAATTTTTTCTTACATGCCTCCTACTCAAGAGCTTCACAAATGTGTTCATGTTTATGGCTCATAAACTTGGTGTCTGTTTCGGATTTATTGTCTAAATAAGCTCTGTTGTGACATGTAAAATTGACCACATGATGCTTTATGGGCTTAGCTAGGTTCGGATACCTTCTATTTAGGAAAGACCATGGTATGCTCAACTCACACTTTGTTGGACATGTTCTCTTGTTGGGATACTATCTCACAAACACTTCTTGATATCTTCTCCTTCAACTTTGTGGTATTATCTGCCACACCTTGTTACACCGTTGAAAAGTCACCACCATTTGAATCCACAATTACATCATTTATATCAATCTTGGAACATGGATGTGGTTCGACTTGTCTGGTGAGCCAATTCTTGACCCCAACCATTTAAATGTAGAAAGACAAGCTGGAGGATCAGGGATTTGATCATCTAAGGCAATGTTAGCTGACCAAAAAGAACTTAGCTCACTCTTTGAACAAAGACTGTTTAGAACTAGGATTGATTAGGTCCATATCTAACAAAAAAAATCAAACCAGGAAATTATAAGGCATATAATTAAGAGAAATTTTATTTTCTTCTGATTAGTCTTAGTTGGTCTTCACTAGGTTTAGACTAGACAACCAAAATCCAAATATGCAAAAACATAGTAACCAAGACTTTTAAATGTTATAAGCTAGCTAAAAGGATAAACATCCCCTTCTCAATGATTCTAGATCTGATATAGTTCATTTTAGCTATCAAATAGTAGTGTCATAATCTCCATGCCTTTAGTATGTGTCATTGAACTAAAGGACCACCAATCTGCATTTGCAGCGATAGTGGTATGCTCCATATTCATAGGATATAAAACCCATGAATATAGAACTGAAGCATTTGTAGTGGTTGGTTTTCACTAGGTTTGTAGTGGAAAACTAAAATCCAAATAAGAAAACATAGGATCACAGATGAATAAATGTTATAACCTGTCTAAAATGGATAAACACTCCCTTCTTGATGATCCTGGACCACATTTGGTCCATTTTTTCTATAAAACAACAATGTTATAATATCCAAAACTTTAGTTTGCATCATTGCATTGTTGGATCTCCAATCTACATTTGCAGTGGCTCTGATAGGCTCCATATTCATAGGATATAAAACCTAATGGATTTTAGTATGGAAGCTATAACACTAAGAAATGGTTGTGGATGATAATCTCCAACTTTGTACAAGTCCTCTTGTTTGTTATGATGTTTTCTAAGTTTATGCATACCCTATTCTTATTGATATGCTTCAGCAGTAGGAAACAATAAGGGATGTACTAATAGAAATTAGTTGTAGGAATTTGAATCACTGGCTGGCTTTTGGGGTTTGAGTACCAGATGCCTAAACAAAAACAAAGTTGCTAGATCTGTACATTTGAGATATCTTTCAATCTGGGAAGTCTATGACTCACTACATTATACTATAATAGTTGTAGTTAGTATACAACCTGGAATTTGCTACTTATTGCTTCTCTAGTTTTAACAATAGTAGTAGGAAACAAAAATATCTTGTTGAGGATAAACTGCAATAAGTTCACAGGTAAGGTCAAAAAAATTGGGATAGCTTGCTAGTAGCTGGTTATATTGTCTTTTTTTTATCTTACAGCAGGCCTGCACCATGCTTTTAAATAGATAATAAATTATCAACAATCACAAGTAGTTCCGAATACAATTTTTATGTGACAACTCCACATATTTTGTCTATGAGATTAGAGCATCAATAAAGTGAATTGTCAAAAACCCAGGGCTCATGAAGGAAAAGTTCTCTCCCATTCATCTGCACACTTCCAATTGCAATATCATGATGGTGTTTCCTCACTGCTTCAGCTTTCCTTTCACAAGTAGCCACCTCCTGTTTTTTCTAGGAGAGGAATTGCGCCTCAATAATGGCTTTTCGTGCTGTGTCTGTAGCAACTCCCCTCAGCTCCTGCTCCATGGACTGCCTTGGCTCTCTATCTTCTGCACCCATCATCCCAGGATAACATTATATTGTCTTCTTGTTCATAGGTAGTTGTCAGAGAAGGTGTGAGAAATAACTAGATTATCATTCTACTAAGTTGCCAGCCCTATTGTTATTACAATCATGGCAGGTGCGAACTTATCCAATTTGAAAAATTACACCACCTAGGAAACTTGAAGAACAAACAGAACTAATCTGATAAGAATAACATCCCTCCCAACACTGATACTACTAATTTTTAGGATTTCATACGAGCACACTATTATGTTCTGATTTTCTCTAATTTATGTCCAATCAACTAACATGTGTATTTGGTACTTTACTTTGATATAATTAATAATGTGTAGGGCTGTTATTTTACTAAAGTTGAATATCAAACATATTAAATATATCATACCATATCATATTTCTATTACTAAGAAGAAATGATAATTGTATAATGATGTGTCCATAGTTGGTGTATATGTGGTGGATAGATATTTGTCTACCTGTACTTTATTTTTTTGTGCCTTCATCATGATTTTTCATAGTAGGCATGCTATTTAGTAAGTTGTACAGCTACATGTATGAAAATTTTGGGAGTAGGTTCCCTGATATTGGAATGCATATCTATAGTTGGACTATTTACAGCTCACCATTTACTTCTGCCATAAATTGAGCATTTTGTGTGTGTGGGTCAATGGGATCTCAATGAAGTACTATATGTCACTATTTACACACATCTAAATCTGCATTGATAAGGAAACACTCTGCTAATCATTTATATATATTACAGCTACAACATGCATCTTTAACCCTTAGTCTTCAGTACTATCTCCTTGCTCTATGTTTTAGGAAATAGTAGTTTGCACTTGATTATTCTACTCAATTTTCTATTTTCCTGGGAACAGCAAGAGGCCTAGAATATCTTCATGAAGAATCAAGTGTGTTGTCTGATATCAGGGATAGTCTCAAACTCATCATGCATCAGTTAGTCAGGTGCATTGGCTTTGAAACTACATGATAAGTAGTCATAATTGGCATTTGACCTCCCTTGAATGTGATTCGCTTTCCAGGTACCTCTACGTAGTGTTTAACTCTTCCTGCACAATGTTGGGAAAATGGAGACTTAAAAGTTTTGGCTCCTGTGGGAGCTTAACCATATCAAGAATGGTTTCAAGGCATGTTAAAATTCAAATACAATGCTTAGTTTCTCATGACGTTGTTTCTGTAAATTTTTGATGTTCGTTTCATGGATTAATGCTAGCAGAACGCTATACCATCAACTAAGAACATATTATTTGAAGTCTTGAACAGGTTCATCATTGAAGGGAGGTTTTTCAAAGTTTAGATGTTGACTCTTGGGAAGGTAGTCATAGTGTGGAAGATTAATAAGTGATCTCGTTAGTAGGTATATGCTGAAAAGTCAGAAGTTGCATGTGTCTGCTTACAAGTTTTTTATTTGATTTCTTCTCTTCACATTGTGCTTTAACAATTTGGTACATCTAACAGTACATATTGGGGGCCACACAAGTGAATGAAGTTTCCTACACTTCTCGTCTCTTCAAGGTACTAATTCTGTCATCTTATTCTCATAGCAACCTTCATTTATTCCATGTATGGATGCTTATATATCTTTATTAAACCATTTGGATGATCTTTACCTTATGACATATATGAATATTAACTTCATCTCAGTAGATGTCCATATCTCCCTATTATACTGTTATACATAGAGTTATTTTTGAAGTGCTTTCAGCTACTCACATCCTGGAGCTGTATACTATTTGTGATTAATCTTGTGGTTCATTTCTCTTTGAAGCATGACGATGCAACTCCATTTGAAGCCAAGCCCGCCCAGTCACAGCTACAGCAACAGCCACAGGCACAACAGTGTATCATGATATGTTGCAATTTGATATGGCTCTTTGCTACTATGAGAAGGCTTCATTGCATAGACCTATGCATATATTTGAATAGTCACTATCAACAGCTGCAAACATAGTGACGATATTCCTTCTATCTCTACTTGGAGAGTTCCTTTTAGATTCTTATCTCGGGTGCTTTTGGACGATGTTGGCTGTAACACCCCTGACCTGGGTTATGAGCTAACCCTAGGTGTTTTGCCTAATTATGAAATTATATGGTTGTAATTATCCTTTAGTATATGATTAAAGCTTTTATGGAACATAAGTTTCCCTTTCTGTCCCTTATAAACCAATGTTGAAGTGATTGTTGCAATACGGGGACCTATGTGCAATTTGCCCAACCAGAGGGGTTAAACTGCAAATTTCACATGTTTATATGTTCTTTTAATGTTGAGACAACATAAGAATGAATATGATGAGGTTTAAGGGATTTCCCAAGCTTGAGCACCAAGGTGCAGCTGTGGAAGCAACCCCTGTACTTGAAAACCCTAAATTGGTGTAAAATGCAATTTACCCAATTTGAGGGATGCAACTTGTAAAATACATCATCTAAAACATCTTTTATGGCTCTTGGCATCATTTAGAAGAGAAATGATGAAAAGGTTACTTCAAGTGAATAATCATATAGTAAAGAACACCTTTGTGATTGAATAATCAAGGTGTATGTATAATAGCCCTTTTATGTGTATGCTTTAGTGATGGGTTGATCCTCTTTGCCTTCAATTCTTGAACTTAGAAGGAGTTTGTCCTTAGAAATAAGATGTGGGGACGTGCAAGGAAGAAAGGGAGTACTTAGATGAGAAATGAGGAAAACATATGTCCTTATGTTGAAAATTCACCCAAGCATATATGTAACTTTCCTCACTTAGCAAAGGAACGATCCTCTTCCTTTCATTTCTTTTCCCCTTGCTCAAACCGACTAAGGAGAGCTCTGGAGCTCAGGAGGACGACCAAGGGAGTGCAAGGTAGGTTTAGATCCTTCCTTTTTGCTTAATTCTTGGATGAAACTCGGATTCAAGGTCAAATTCATGGCTAGCTCACTTAGCTCCATCTTTCTAGCCATCTCTTCTCAACCTTCCTTGGAGGATTCACCTTGGCCGACCTGTGGAGCTTCTAGGACGCCATTAAAGGCTTGGAGCTCGAAAGTTTGGAGCTCAAGGAGCAAGCTTTAGGCGGGTTTTATAACTCTAAACTTTATGCTTGATTATACATCCTTTTCTATGCATATAGTTGCTAGTTCTTCTTCTTCCCTATCTTTCCTTGCATCCTTGCAAGCAAAATCGTGAAGAACTGCTACTGTTCTCAAGGTAGAAGATAAGGGCGTTAATTCCTATGCTTATCCACGGTTTTTCACTTTATCAAACGACCTCCACCTATTGCTCAAAACGGTTTCAAACCGTTTGGTGGGCAAACGGTTTCAGGGTCGTTTGAGGGCAAACGGTCTTCAAGACCGTTTGGTCCCGTTGACCAAGCGAAGACCGTTTGGGAATCTTGTTCATAATTATGTAGGTTAATCACCCACAAAATTTGAGAGGTTAACTCCAAAGGAATCGTGAGTTATGAGCAAATCAATTAGCAAAACCAATTGAATTATGTGCTGATTTTCAACCTGATTAACTTGACCTGGTTGAGAAAACGGTTTCAAGACCGTTTGAGATGGTTGACCAAGCGTTGACCGTTTGGTATTCCTGTTCATAATTATGTTTATTAATAACCCTCCAAATTTGAGGGATTAACTCCAAAGGAATCGTGAGTTGAAGCCTAATCAATTAGGGAAACCTAATTGGATTAAGTGCTGATTTTCAATCTGATTTAATTGAACTTTTTGGGCAAACGGTCTCAAGACCGTTTGAGTGTGTTGACCAAGCATTGACCGTTTGGGATTACTGTTCCTAATGATGTTATATAATGACTCACCGAATTTGAGGGATTAACTCCCAAGGAATAATGAGTTGAAGGCTATTCAATTAGGCAAACCCTAATTCAAAATAGTGCTGAAATTCCAATGAGTTAAGTTGAGATTTTGGGTTGATTAGCCCAAACGGTTTCAAGACCGTTTGGGAATCACCCAAACGGTCTCAAGACCGTTTGGGGGTCACCCCAAGACCGTTTGGAGGTCTGGGGTCAAGTATAGTTGATCAATTGAAGGTCCAAAGGCACCAAACCATATTGCAATTAAGTATTGATGTGATGATCAACTCTATAGATCAAACCTTGATAAATTTTCACTAAAGTCCAAAGGATGGATGGGCAAACGGTCTCAAGACCGTTTGGAACTCATCCAAACGGTCTCAAGACCGTTTGGTGTCAACCCAAGACCGTTTGGAGGTCTAGGGTTAAGGTAATGGACCAATTGAGGGCCCAATTACAGTGGGTTAGTGAAACAATCAAATTGTTGTTTTCTAAGTATAGATCTTGTTGAGTTTTGGGTTGAAGGACCCAAACGGTCTCAAGACCGTTTGGGGGTTCCTCCAAACGGTCTCAAGACCGTTTGGGCACAACCCAAGACCGTTTGGAGGTCTAGGGTTGAGATAATCTAATGGTTTGAAGGACCAATTGCAATAAGTTGATGAATTGATACAAATGCTGATTTTTAGACCTAATTGGAGGTCAATTCTAGTCCAAACGACTTGGTTTTTGGTCAAACTTTGGGCAAACGGTCTCAAGACCGTTTGGAGGATATCCAAACGACCTCAAGACCGTTTGGTCCAAGTTTGAGCCCAATTGGAGGTCAATTGATAGGTTCAACCTTGAATTGATTCACATTGTTGAATATTGATGACCATCCGATTTGAAACCCTAATTGAGGAGGATTCAACCCTAATTAGCTTTCAATTGAGGGTCAACTTGGTGTCCAAGTGATTGAGGTTCATCCTAATTAACTCAATTTATAAGTGGTTATCATGGATTTGGTTAATTGAGGGGTTCAACATACATATCCATGACCAATTGTAACTTTTGAACCACTTTGGAGGTCCAAACGGTTTGAGCCCATTTGGACCAAACGGTCTCAAGACCGTTTGGATCCAAACGGTCTCAAGACCGTTTGAGGCCAAACGGTCTCAAGACCATTTGAGGCCAAACGGTCTCAAGACCGTTTGGGCTCAAACGATCTCAGGGTCGTTTGGTCCAATCGATCTCAAGTTGATTTGATCAAACGGTTTCAAACCGATTGAGCTCCAAACGGTTTGGAAGGTCAACTCTTCCAAACGGTCAACACATCCAAACGGTCTCAAGACCGTTTGGAGCAAACGGTCTCAAGACCGTTTGAGACCAAACGGTCTCAAGACCGTTTGGTGGTTGAAACCGTTTGAAGGTGTACATGGTGGTTTGTACTTAATCAATTGATGGTGTAATTAGTTCAATGGTGATCTAATCTAAACCCTAATGGTAACCTAGGTCATTAAGGGACTAAGTGATTAGTGAGTTGACCCATGATGGTGATCATGAGGCAAATTACCAAAATACCCTTGAGGGGTCTAAAGAGGTAAAACCTTGTTCTAATCAAACCCTAATCACATGATGATGATGTTTTGGCTTATGTAAGTCAATGAGGACTTAACCCAACCTGATCTAGAGTGGTGTCATCACCATCTACTAAGTGAGAGGAGAGAGAAAGTGTTCCAAGAGAGAGAAAGTATCCTAGAGAGAGAAAGTACCCTTTTTAAGGTGGAAACTCAAGTGAGATACTTCAAATACACATGAGTGTGCATGATTAGGGTATGATTCACTTATGTGAGATCATGGAAACCCTAATTATGATATCCAATGAATCTTAATCTTAATTAAGAGCCTTAATGATGATGTTTCTCTTACATGATGATGTAATGAGCACAATTCACTATAGAGTGAATAGTAAACCCTAATTTTAGGGTAATGACATGAAAGATGAATAGTAAACCCTAATTGTTGAATTGTTTATTATTATCAGTTGATTGAGGAGAGAGAAAGTGTTCCAAGAGAGAGAAAGTATCCTAGAGAGAGAAAGTACCCTTTTTAAGGTGGAAACTCAAGTGAGATACTTCAAATACACATGAGTGTGCATGATTAGGGTATGATTCACTTATGTGAGATCATGGAAACCCTAATTATGATATCCAATGAATCTTAATCTTAATTAAGAGCCTTAATGATGATGTTTCTCTTACATGATGATGTAATGAGTACAATTCACCATAGAGTGAATAGTAAACCCTAAGTTTAGGGTAAAGATATGAAAGATGAATAGTAAACCCTAATTGACAGGGTTATTGAATTCAACCCTAGTTAAGGGTGATTCCATGCGAATCCCTAGTTGAGGGTGATTCCATGTGAAACCCTAGTTGAGGGTAATTCCATGTGAATCCCTAGTTGAGGGGAATTCCAAGTGAAACCCTAATTTATGGATATGTTTATAAGGTAATACCTTTAAATAAAGTATAGTCAAATCAATGAGTATGATGTGTTCACCCCATGATAAGATTGAGAAGTGAATTCATACCTTGAATTGATAATCATTATGATGTTCAATAAATGTTGTATTTAAGGCAAATACTCACCATACCCTGGTATGCTTCCAAGGATGGTAGAGTTGCATACTAGAATTGGGCTAATATGCCAGAAAGGAAATGAATAACCCTAATTGATGAAAATTAGGGAAACTGATTCTTCTATGAGTTTGAAGGTATAACCTCTAGAATGAATTGTTTACTGTTATCAGTTGATTTAACCATGCAGGTTGTTATGAGATGATGATCATATCCAGGTATGGATTACTAAACTATATTCATGGAAAGCATGCCTTAAGATTTATGAATAGTGAATCATCTTGATGCACTGCTAAGTGACATCTTTTGTGATTTATGGGCTGTAAGAGCCATAAACACCATCAAGGTCATGCTTAACATATGACTTGTGATGAGATAATTGAGAACTGGTAATTGAATTGAGTTAGGCCTGCTACATTTTAGTATTCTCATATATAGCTGTGATGCTAATATTTGTGTATGATGATATGAATACTGAATGTACCTAACTAATCAAGTGAAATGTAGAGCCCTGATCATAGATCCATCATTGTCAGAATCTAAATGATGGTGAAACAGGTTTTTCCTCAGGGAACTCCTGGATCACATACTTTTGAGTATGTGGGGTACATGGATGTGTAGAACCTTACATCCTAGTGTAGGTATTTGATGTAGATTCTTGTAGTCCGTCATACCTTCACTATAAAAGAAAAGGTGAGAGGATGATGTAGATTCTAGTAGTCCATCAGACCCCACCATAAAGTCCTAAGGGTGAGATGTATATCTACACTCCCTTAAAGACACAAACACCGCATCGATGAAAGATAAACAAGAAATCTTCCGATGACGAAGAGAGTACAGAACGCCACTGTAACTCTAAAATAGCGAAGGACCAGTTTACCCTGGTAAGCTATTACAAAGACATCCCGCCAGATGTCTAACAATCAATCCTCTAACTGACTGAGGAAGATGAGGTCTTAAGAATCCGGCTCTTTTAATGACCTATGTATGATACTGATGTGACTTCTTAGCGATCAGTTGGAGTATGAGTGGTATGCCTCATCTCCACAGGGCATAATAATGTTTGTAAAACATAATCAACCGCGTAGTATATCTGCTTAGGTTTAACTACAAGGAACAATGTTTGGTGTTACATTGTTTACATTAATGATCTGTTCAGATATTTTGTATACATGCCCTTTATATGCTTTAAAGACATGACTGCTTAAGTAGAAGTTGCTTCACTTGTTATTAAACCTGCTGTTGTATGATTTATGTTATAATAAAGCTTCTAGTGGAGAGTTATAACTCTCGCTGGGACAATTTGTATATTGTCTCACTCCGTAGATTTTAACTCTTTTTAGGTGGTCGTCGAAGACGAAGGAGACCGCTTAAGGATGAGCAACAACGACAGCAACAGTACCAGGGGCAGCAGTGAATCTCATGTGGAGATACTGGCTGCTGAGTTTGTAGTTAGATAGTCCTATGCGTCTCTGTACTCTCATGTTCTAGGAATCAGTGGTTTGAGTTTTTGGTGTGGCTCCTGAGGATTTTGAATCATGTTGTACATAACTACTCAAGAAGTTGTTTAAAAGAGATGTAAACTGTTTACTTGGTTTCTTATAAAAAGGAATTTTATAACTTCCAGATCTTGTCTCAAAAATTTTAATTTTCAGTATTTTTCATGTTCCGCAACTAATCGAATGCTTCCGCTAAGTTTATATCGTGGTTTTGGAGATCGGATCCCACAATTAAGTGGTATCAGAGCTCTAGGTTCGCCGAGTCTATAGAGACATAGGACTTAGGATGTCGAGTCTGTCTTTAGTGTTTCTTCCTCATCTAATAGAATCTTCTGCTCCTCAGGAGAAGAAGACATATAAGGATGAGGAGTTTGTTGCAGAAAGCAACAATGCTACACCTAGAAGAAGTGCAGAGGAGCAAGCAGTAGAGGGACACTTACCTGAGGTTCCCCTAGTTAATCCAACCATGATAAGGAATCCTTCCTTAGGAATCACTGTTGGAGAATTTAGGGCAACCATGATGTACCTAGTGGATCAAACACTAGCAGTACAACCCAGATTACCAGCTCCTAATAATGATGTTTTGGATATCCATAGGATATGTAACCCTCAGCAGCAGGTTGGGGCAGAAGTAAATGATAAAGCTTTGAACTCAGAGCAAGCCTATGCTCAGCCTCAATCTGATGAATCAGTCCATAGTAATGTAGGAATTAGAATACAGTCAGAGACCAGGACCTGTTATAACTGTGGGAAGCCAGGACATATCAGATCTAATTGTCTAGAAAGGATATAGAGAGGAAGAATTGAGAAAAGGCCTATTCAAATCCAGAAACAAAGGCCTGGAATTCCCAAAAGGAAGAAGTTTTTGATGTCCCCAACACAACCAGGACCTAGTACATCAAGGCAGTGGTTATCCAAAAAGGGTAAGGAACCCTTTAAACCATTACAACTAGAGAGACGCTGCTACAACTGTGGAAAGGTGGGGCATTTGATGAAGGACTGTCGATCTAAGCCTGTCAATGTGACACAGCCTCTGAGACAAGGGCAACAAGGATCACAGAGAAGGCAATTTCAAGGAGCAGCTCGAGGACGTGGACAAGCGTCCCAAGCTGGATCATCTGTACCAAATCAACCACAGGCAATAGTGAGGTTCTATACTATGAACCCACCTGATGCAGTGGTCGATCCACGGGTTGTGACAGGTCAGATGAACTTTTATATTCTGATATGTCTATTTCCTGTGTAGTATCCATTCTATTTGACCCGGGTGCTACACACTCTTTTATCACTCGAAGAGTGATCCGTAACTGCAATACGACATTCAGTCATAGGGCAGGAAGTTGTTGTTGGAAACTCCGTTGAGTGAGTCTACTGTTATGCAGGAGGTATGATCTCCCTGCATCCTTTTCTTTTCTAATCATCGCATTCGAGTGGATCCAATACCTTGATATGCAAGGATTTGATAGAATCCTCGAGCTATGATTGATTAGATAAGATAAATGGTATTTTCTTATATATCTCTTTATGATCTTTGGATGAGTTGAAAGAGTAGTTGATTGAACTATTCTTTGATTGGTCTCATAAAAGCTTTCTATGATGCATTAGATATAATCGTTTTATAATACATGTTTACTTCTATAAGAAGAAAATGTATTAAAGAAATGATTTGAATGCAGGATTCAATAAAAGTTAATAAGTATGTATGAAAGGATGGAAAAAGAGAAGGAACATAGTAATATACAAGTACATATTTTCTTACCTCAGTAATCCTATACCCTGGCCAGGTATACAATTACTGATGATGAAGTAAATATGAAAACCTTAAAGTTGTTATCTTTTGATTACTCTGATCAAGTAGTCAATCTAAAACAACTTAAAGGGCATCATAAGATAAGAAAAATGAGAATATAGAAGGTCAACCATGATTAGTAATGGTTGAAAGAATATATGTAATGAGAAATGTTCCTTGATAAAAGGAAGAAAGAGATATAAAGTTTTGATAACACAAGTAATTGATACCAAATTAAGAATGTTAAGAACATCCCTTGTTAGGGGTTTATGTTCTTAAATAAAGATAAAATTTTAAGAACATCTCTTGTTAGGGGTTTATGTTCTTAAAATAAACATATCTTCTCCAGAATGTCTGATAAGTAAATCTTTGTTTGACAAGAAAACTTTTCTTTATGATAAGAATGTATAACTGATGAGATAGTTAATGCATATAATAAAGGAAGTTAGTATGCTGATTATCAGATGTGATGATAGACTCAGGGTAAAAAAAGGCCCTTATATGGTCTTGAATAAATATCAAGGCTTGAATTTGATCCTAAAGAATGTTGATCAAAATTCTATAACATATTCCTGAAAATGGTATGTTACCTAAGGATGTAACAAAGTGTATGCTGAAACAATATCTGCTCTCCCCTTTTCTTCCTGAGATTTCGGGGACGAAATCCTTGTTAGGGGTTTATGATTTGTAACACCCCTGACCTGGGTTATGAGCTAACCCTAGGTGTTTTGCCTAATTATGAAATTATATGGTTGTAATTATCCTTTAGTATATGATTAAAGCTTTTATGGAACATAAGTTTCCCTTTCTGTCCCTTATAAACCAATGTTGAAGTGATTGTTGCAATACGGGGACCTATGTGCAATTTGCCCAACCAGAGGGGTTAAACTGCAAATTTCACATGTTTATATGTTCCTTTAATGTTGAGACAACATAAGAATGAATATGATGAGGTTTAAGGGATTTCCCAAGCTTGAGCACCAAGGTGCAGCTGTGGAAGCAACCCCTGTACTTGAAAACCCTAAATTGGTGTAAAATGCAATTTACCCAATTTGAGGGATGCAACTTGTAAAATACATCATCTAAAACATCTTTTATGGCTCTTGGCATCATTTAGAAGAGAAATGATGAAAAGGTTACTTCAAGTGAATAATCATATAGTAAAGAACACCTTTGTGATTGAATAATCAAGGTGTATGTATAATAGCCCTTTTATGTGTATGCTTTAGTGATGGGTTGATCCTCTTTGCCTTCAATTCTTGAACTTAGAAGGAGTTTGTCCTTAGAAATAAGATGTGGGGACGTGCAAGGAAGAAAGGGAGTACTTAGATGAGAAATGAGGAAAACATATGTCCTTATGTTGAAAATTCACCCAAGCATATATGTAACTTTCCTCACTTAGCAAAGGAACGATCCTCTTCCTTTCATTTCTTTTCCCCTTGCTCAAACCGACTAAGGAGAGCTCTGGAGCTCAGGAGGACGACCAAGGGAGTGCAAGGTAGGTTTAGATCCTTCCTTTTTGCTTAATTCTTGGATGAAACTCGGATTCAAGGTCAAATTCATGGCTAGCTCACTTAGCTCCATCTTTCTAGCCATCTCTTCTCAACCTTCCTTGGAGGATTCACCTTGGCCGACCTGTGGAGCTTCTAGGACGCCATTAAAGGCTTGGAGCTCGAAAGTTTGGAGCTCAAGGAGCAAGCTTTAGGCGGGTTTTATAACTCTAAACTTTATGCTTGATTATACATCCTTTTCTATGCATATAGTTGCTAGTTCTTCTTCTTCCCTATCTTTCCTTGCATCCTTGCAAGCAAAATCGTGAAGAACTTCTACTGTTCTCAAGGTAGAAGATAAGGGCGTTAATTCCTATGCTTATCCACGGTTTTTCACTTTATCAAACGACCTCCACCTATTGCTCAAAACGGTTTCAAACCGTTTGGTGGGCAAACGGTTTCAGGGTCGTTTGAGGGCAAACGGTCTTCAAGACCGTTTGGTCCCGTTGACCAAGCAAAGACCGTTTGGGAATCTTGTTCATAATTATGTAGGTTAATCACCCACAAAATTTGAGAGGTTAACTCCAAAGGAATCGTGAGTTATGAGCAAATCAATTAGCAAAACCAATTGAATTATGTGCTGATTTTCAACCTGATTAACTTGACCTGGTTGAGCAAACGGTTTCAAGACCGTTTGAGATGGTTGACCAAGCGTTGACCGTTTGGTATTCCTGTTCATAATTATGTTTATTAATAACCCTCCAAATTTGAGGGATTAACTCCAAAGGAATCGTGAGTTGAAGCCTAATCAATTAGGGAAACCTAATTGGATTAAGTGCTGATTTTCAATCTGATTTAATTGAACTTTTTGGGCAAACGGTCTCAAGACCGTTTGAGTGTGTTGACAAAGCGTTGACCGTTTGGGATTACTGTTCCTAATGATGTGATATAATGACTCACAGAATTTGAGGGATTAACTCCCAAGGAATCATGAGTTGAAGGCTATTCAATTAGGCAAACCCTAATTGAAAATAGTGCTGAAATTCCAATGAGTTAAGTTGAGATTTTGGGTTGATTAGCCCAAACGGTTTCAAGACCGTTTGGGAATCACCCAAACGGTCTCAAGACCGTTTGGGGGTCACCCCATGACCGTTTGGAGGTCTGGGGTCAAGTATAGTTGATCAATTGAAGGTCCAAAGGCACCAAACCATATTGCAATTAAGTATTGATGTGATGATCAACTCTATAGATCAAACCTTGATAAATTTTCACTAAAGTCCAAAGGATGGATGGGCAAACGGTCTCAAGACCGTTTGGAACTCATCCAAACGGTCTCAAGACCGTTTGGTGTCAACCCAAGACCGTTTGGAGGTCTAGGGTTAAGGTAATGGACCAATTGAGGGCCCAATTACAGTGGGTTAGTGAAACAATCAAATTGCTGTTTTCTAAGTATAGATCTTGTTGAGTTTTGGGTTGAAGGACCCAAACGGTCTCAAGACCGTTTGGGGGTTCCTCCAAACGGTCTCAAGACCGTTTGGGCACAACCCAAGACCGTTTGGAGGTCTAGGGTTGAGATAATCTAATGGTTTGAAGGACCAATTGCAATAAGTTGATGAATTGATACAAATGCTGATTTTTAGACCTAATTGGAGGTCAATTCTAGTCCAAACGACTTGGTTTTTGGTCAAACTTTGGGCAAACGGTCTCAAGACCGTTTGGAGGATATCCAAACGACCTCAAGACCGTTTGGTCCAAGTTTGAGCCCAATTGGAGGTCAATTGATAGGTTCAACCTTGAATTGATTCACATTGTTGAATATTGATGACCATCCGATTTGAAACCCTAATTGAGGAGGATTCAACCCTAATTAGCTTTCAATTGAGGGTCAACTTGGTGTCCAATTGATTGAGGTTCATCCTAATTAACTCAATTTATAAGTGGTTATCATGGATTTGGTTAATTGAGGGGTTCAACATACATATCCATGACCAATTGTAACTTTTGAACCACTTTGGAGGTCCAAACGGTTTGAGCCCATTTGGACCAAACGGTCTCAAGACCGTTTGGATCCAAACGGTCTCAAGACTGTTTGAGGCCAAACGGTCTCAAGACCGTTTGAGGCCAAATGGTCTCAAGACCGTTTGGGCTCAAACGATCTCAGGGTCATTTGGTCCAATCGATCTCAAGTTGATTTGATCAAACGGTTTCAAACCGATTGAGCTCCAAACGGTTTGGAAGGTCAACTCTTCCAAACGGTCAACACATCCAAACGGTCTCAAGACCGTTTGGAGCAAACGGTCTCAAGACCGTTTGAGACCAAACGGTCTCAAGACCGTTTGGTGGTTGAAACCGTTTGAAGGTTGAAACCGTTTGAAGGTGTACATGGTGGTTTGTACTTAATCAATTGATGGTGTAATTAGTTCAATGGTGATCTAATCTAAACCATAATGGTAACCTAGGTCATTAAGGGACTAAGTGATTAGTGAGTTGACCCATGATGGTGATCATGAGGCAAATTACCAAAATACCCTTGAGGGGTCTAAAGAGGTAAAACCTTGTTCTAATCAAACCCTAATCACATGATGATGATGTTTTGGCTTATGTAAGTCAATGAGGACTTAACCCAACCTGATCTAGAGTGGTGTCATCACCATCTACTAAGTGAGAGGAGAGAGAAAGTGTTCCAAGAGAGAGAAAGTATCCTAGAGAGAGAAAGTACCCTTTTTAAGGTGGAAACTCAAGTGAGATACTTCAAATACACATGAGTGTGCATGATTAGGGTATGATTCACTTATGTGAGATCATGGAAACCCTAATTATGATATCCAATGAATCTTAATCTTAATTAAGAGCCTTAATGATGATGTTTCTCTTACATGATGATGTAATGAGCACAATTCACTATAGAGTGAATAGTAAACCCTAATTTTAGGGTAATGACATGAAAGATGAATAGTAAACCCTAATTGTTGAATTGTTTATTATTATCAGTTGATTGAGGAGAGAGAAAGTGTTCCAAGAGAGAGAAAGTATCCTAGAGAGAGAAAGTACCCTTTTTAAGGTGGAAACTCAAGTGAGATACTTCAAATACACATGAGTGTGCATGATTAGGGTATGATTCACTTATGTGAGATCATGGAAACCCTAATTATGATATCCAATGAATCTGAATCTTAATTAAGAGCCTTAATGATGATGTTTCTCTTACATGATGATGTAATGAGTACAATTCACCATAGAGTGAATAGTAAACCCTAAGTTTAGGGTAAAGATATGAAAGATGAATAGTAAACCCTAATTGACAGGGTTATTGAATTCAACCCTAGTTAAGGGTGATTCCATGCGAATCCCTAGTTGAGGGTGATTCCATGTGAAACCCTAGTTGAGGGTAATTCCATGTGAATCCCTAGTTGAGGGGAATTCCAAGTGAAACCCTAATTTATGGATATGTTTATAAGGTAATACCTTTAAATAAAGTATAGTCAAATCAATGAGTATGATGTGTTCACCCCATGATAAGATTGAGAAGTGAATTCATACCTTGAATTGATAATCATTATGATGTTCAATAAATGTTGTATTTAAGGCAAATACTCACCATACCCTGGTATGCTTCCAAGGATGGTAGAGTTGCATACTAGAATTGGGCTAATATGCCAGAAAGGAAATGAATAACCCTAATTGATGAAAATTAGGGAAACTGATTCTTCTATGAGTTTGAAGGTATAACCTCTAGAATGAATTGTTTACTGTTATCAGTTGATTTAACCATGCAGGTTGTTATGAGATGATGATCATATCCAGGTATGGATTACTAAACTATATTCATGGAAAGCATGCCTTAAGCTTTATGAATAGTGAATCATCTTGATGCACTGCTAAGTGACATCTTTTGTGATTTATGGGCTGTAAGAGCCATAAACACCATCAAGGTCATGCTTAACATATGACTTGTGATGAGATAATTGAGAACTGGTAATTGAATTGAGTTAGGCCTGCTACATTTTAGTATTCTCATATATAGCTGTGATGCTAATATTTGTGTATGATGATATGAATACTGAATGTACCTAACTAATCAAGTGAAATGTAGAGCCCTGATCATAGATCCATCATTGTCAGAATCTAAATGATGGTGAAACAGGTTTTTCCTCAGGGAACTCCTGGATCACATACTTTTGAGTATGTGGGGTACATGGATGTGTAGAACCTTACATCCTAGTGTAGGTATTTGATGTAGAATCTTGTAGTCCGTCATACCTTCACTATAAAAGAAAAGGTGAGAGGATGATGTAGATTCTAGTAGTCCATCAGACCCCACCATAAAGTCCTAAGGGTGAGATGTATATCTACACTCCCTTAAAGACACAAACACCGCATCGATGAAAGATAAACAAGAAATCTTCCGATGACGAAGAGAGTACAGAACGCCACTGTAACTCTAAAATAGCGAAGGACCAGTTTACCCTGGTAAGCTATTACAAAGACATCCCGCCAGATGTCTAACAATCAATCCTCTAACTGACTGAGGAAGATGAGGTCTTAAGAATCTGGCTCTTTTAATGACCTATGTATGATACTGATGTGACTTCTTAGCGATCAGTTGGAGTATGAGTGGTATGCCTCATCTCCACAGGGCATAATAATGTTTGTAAAACATAATCAACCGCGTAGTATATCTGCTTAGGTTTAACTACAAGGAACAATGTTTGGTGTTACATTGTTTACATTAATGATCTGTTCAGATATTTTGTATACATGTCCTTTATATGCTTTAAAGACATGACTGCTTAAGTAGAAGTTGCTTCACTTGTTATTAAACCTGCTGTTGTATGATTTATGTTATAATAAAGCTTCTAGTGGAGAGTTATAACTCTCGCTGGGACAATTTGTATATTGTCTCACTCCGTAGATTTTAACTCTTTTTAGGTGGTCGTCGAAGACGAAGGAGACCGCTTAAGGATGAGCAACAACGACAGCAACAGTACCAGGGGCAGCAGTGAATCTCAGGTGGAGATACTGGCTGCTGAGTTTGTAGTTAGATAGTCCTATGCGTCTCTGTACTCTCAGGTTCTAGGAATCAGTGGTTTGAGTTTTTGGTGTGGCTCCTGAGGATTTTGAATCATGTTGTACATAACTACTCAAGAAGTGGTTTAACAGAGATGTAAACTGTTTACTTGGTTTCTTATAAAAAGGAATTTTATAACTTCCAGATCTTGTCTCAAAAATTTTAATTTTCAGTATTTTTCATGTTCCGCAACTAATCGAATGCTTCCGCTAAGTTTATATCGTGGTTTTGGAGATCGGAGCCCACATTGGCTGAACAAGAGCTTGAACAAAAGAAGAAGACAATAAGGATGTTAAAACTGGCTGAGAAAGACACAACTCTTTGGTAAAGATGCTAGTAGACCACTGAATCATTGATCTATGTATATACCTTTTTTTTACACATTGTGTAATAGGGGCAAGGTATACGTCCTCCCCATGTACATTTGACGCTTCATTATAAATGAAAGTAAGATTGTTGGCATAATGAGCATCACTTGTTCTAAATACTACAATTTTGTTACTAAAAGAACTTGTGTACTAACAAATTACACTATATATATATATATATATATATATGAATATATAGTTGAACTAAGCATATATGTATGTGTACTAAATGGCACTACATATGTAGCTATATGCATAATCAACTACATATATATGTATATAGTAACTAATGCCTTTCCCTACACATTAAATACATATAAAATGTATTAACTTCATGTTTTTGATACATACTTACTATATATGCAATTGTAGTCATACATTTAGCTATAATTATACTTATATTTAAATATGTAAGGACAATATCTAGCTATGCTTCCAGATACATATGAATTTGTAGCGAATGGATTATCTAACTACATATTTGAAAAATATAGTTAAAGGCTTTAGCTATACGAGCATATACTACAATTTGTATGTGTAAAGAAATATGTAGTTAAAGCCTTTGGCTACAAAATATGGGGTTTTCGCTACAATTTTTTTATATAATTAAAGACCATATTTTTAGTAGTGAGTGTTTGGGTGGTGGAAATGGTGAAATGGAGTGGAATGGAGGTGGAAACGGTGTGGAATGGCTAAGGGGCGAAAATGGGGAGCAAGGGGGTGGTGGAAGGTAGCTAACCTCGTACCCCAGCCGCCACCTAGGTATATATAGGTGTGGGGGGAAGCACTAGGTCAAGTAGGGATAAAATAGGTAAAGCAGTGAAAATTGAGTAGGTTTTGTGAGTAGCACGGCCGTGGTGGGTAGGGTAGAGCATGGTCGTGGTGGATGGGAATGACCATGGGAATTAAAATGACAAAGTTATAGGGTTTTGGTCGAATTTGGGCTGAAATGGCCACGACAGTGGTGGACAGCACGGCCGTGATGGATTGAGTGTAGCACGGCCATGCTGTGTGCCACAGTCATGGTGGGCTGGATGATGGTGGCCATTCTGATGTTGCACGGCCATTCTGGTCTGTTGTAGCACGGCCGTGCTATGCAGCACGGCCGTAGTGGCTGTTTGTGGCACGACTGTTCTTGGATACATGGTCGTGGTGCTATCTACTTGGCTTGGAGGTGATTTTGTTCATTTGTAAGTGACCTAGCACGGCCGTTCTGTGGTACCACGACCGTGTTGGGTCCTGGATCAGCACATTGACTCTGTTCTTTGGCTTTTCTTGGACATCTTTGCTTCAATTGATCTTTGGCCACTAGGGGTAGGTTGAGGGAGCATCTGACTTCACTTTGGGCCTCTCCAAGGGTAGAGGAACCCTAGGATCACTCCTTCTCTCTCTCTCTCTTCCATCAAGTGTGGTCCAAATGCCTGAAAAACATGCAAATAATGTCCATAAGTGCATTTCATACAAATGAGCATATTAGAAGGAATGACATGCAATCTAACAAGTATAGATGTGATTGAAGAGAAAAAAGACACAGGATGAAGCCCTAAAATAGGGTTTCATCACCACCCCAAACTTGAAACATACTTGTCCTCAAGTATGCTCCAACTCAATCTCTCTAAAAAAACTTTCATAAAAAGAAATTACATATGCAATGTGAAAGATGATTATTGCTGAATGGGATCAAAGATGACTAAGTGCATGCATTTTGCCTCTCTCCTCTCCTACTTTCACAATCCAATCACGAAAAGAGCATAAAGCATATGAACTTCAAATATAGCGCATAGAATACATAAGTTATCCATATTTCTTCCATAAACTTTCGGGTGAATCGTTTCTTGGTGGCGTTAATCAAGGATGACTAGGAGTGTTATTTCACCTTCATGCATTCATTCTTATATTTCAAATCACACCAAATGACACATGTGGCTGCGGAAAAGGGCAATAATGAGCTAAGTTTGATGTTTCCTAGATCAATGGCTATGAAAGTGGAAGAAAGGGTTGTGGTAAGATTTTTAGAGTGTTTTTACACACTCATCTTTTCTTTATTTGAATGCTCTTAAATAGGAGCATCCTTTTTATTTTATTTTTGCTTTTCTTTTTCTTTTCTTTTCTTTTCCTTTTTTTTCTTTCCCTTGGTGTAGATAGGGCATATGGTGGATAGAGTGAAGCGGGGAGATAAAGATATGGCCACACCAAACTTTTAGAGGTGGCTAAGGCTGATTATGTGCACTAGGGCATCTTTTTATGAGGCGGAGGGGTATGAAGATGGTGGAAGAATAGTCGGGTCAAAGAGGGGTCATTGGTATGATTTTCCACATAAGACATCATGCATCAAAATTAATCCAACACTTCATCCTAGATATTACACCACATGAATGAACAAGATGAAATTGATATATCAAACAAGTGGTTCCACAGACACTAAGTGTTCAAAGCTTGCTCAATTTCATAATTCAGCCAATTCAATCACAATCATAAGAGAGGTGATGCACATGTAAAAAGTCAAACATTGATACCACTTAGCAATAAATTATGACATTTCACTTGCATTTGTCAAAGGTCGTCATTTTAACTCAAAACAGTAGAGATTGGGTCAAAACACACTTTTTAGACAAGAAATCTCAAATTTGGGAAAAATTGGCCAAAATGGTGCCAAGTTGCCTCCAATCACATCTAAACATATATTATCGAACTTAAGGCAGCAAACAAGCAAATCCTAGCTAAAACATGCAAAAATTACCAAAAATCTACATGATATGCAATGCATGGCAAGAAGAGAAAAAAAATTTAAAAATTATGCAAAATTGGCAAGAAAGAAAACTACATGGCATGCAGGTATGCAAAGTAGTAAACTTTTAAACTAGATAGCAAAAATAAGCAAAAATGTGAAAAATAACAAACAAAGAGTAAATAGCAGGTGAGATACAAAAATGAGTGAAAGTATAACGAGGGCATACCGCCCTACCACCCCAAACTTTTGAATCATGATGTCCTCAGCATGACGCTAAGGTCTAGGGTGATAGGGTAGATGATCACTGCGGTGGTAGTGGAGGTGCTCCTCCCTTCCTGTAGTAGGCACCCCAGTAGTTTGACTGTGGAGGTGGGTAGTTGTCCTGGAATGCTGATAAAGAACTCCACCAACCTTCACCCCACTTTGGGTTCCTCTGGGCTTAGGCATTTTGAAACTGATAAAAATGGTTGACCTGTTAATGCATGTGTTGATGGTCCAACCACATGGCATCATGTGTCTTCCGGAAGCCCTCCTGTTCCCGTAGAATTCTCTCCTGGGTCGCTTGAATGTTCTCCAGCTATGCATGAATGGTACTCATGTCATATGCATTCACTAAAGGTTGTTGTGGCTCTGACGCTCCTATCCTTTCTTATCTTTGCCTCACCCATCATGCCGCTCTTTCCTATGTCATTCGCCTCTGCTCATCCACCTGTGAAGGCTCTCCTAGACCCCCAACAAAAATCACCTCATGTATTGCCTCTCCTCTCAGGTTCTCCTCGTCATACCTCCTCAATTTTTCTAGAAGATCCGGCGTTGGTCCATATTGTGCCATGAGGGGTGGAGTATGGTAAGGTAGATCCAATGTCACTCCTGGGTAAGGTGGGTTGACCTGATATATGATCTTCTGATCCACAATTGTAATCATGGAAGAGTGAGCCAAATATTGCAGGTCAACTAACTTGCCACCATCTGCCTTTGTATAGCCTGTCATGTCATGTCCCAAGGCAGTGGCTATGGATGTCACAATCCCTCCCATTACAAATGGATTTGTGCTCTTGTACGGGATTGTCCTCATATGATCAATAAGAAATTCCCCCAGGTTCACATGCCTCTCTTTGGTCATCCAACCAAGCACAAAAAGATCTTTCTTGGTGCAGTTGCCCTAGTTTTCATACCTGCCAAAGATGGTGTTTGCTAACACCTTCTCAACATAGCGGAGAAATGGGCTATGAATACCACTTGTCTTTGATTTCCCTGCTACAAATGTACTTTGGCCAGTGAAGCATTTCCACATCACTGGATATGTGGAAATAGCATCATTTTCTTCCCTTCCTCCATCTAGGAGGGCTGCCATCTCCTCACTTGGGGCAAAATTTTGATTTAACATCTTTGAGGTTATCTTCCACCTCTTATCCCCAATCATTACCTTAATTGCATTCTCTCCATCATCGGTTGCTTTCTCTAGAGTGGCGAAGAATTGTAGGGTCAGCTCGATGTAGGACTCCTGCTGCAGTGTCAGTATCTCAAACAGCCCCATTTTCTCCATCAATCCCTGAAAGTAGGCATACAATCCCATCGCCTCCATTATTTCTTGGCACGCATATCGAGTTGCTAAAACTCTGCGTGTCAAGCACCCCAGGTGCTTAGGCTCCTTTGCCCTGCTGGTGGTGACCTCGGGCTGTGTAAGCAGGTGTTGTGGCGGAACCTTGTGCTGCTCAGAATCGGGCATGTCTGTATCGTCTTCATCATCTAGCACGAGCTGTCGACGTGGTCGCGGTTGTGGCTTCAGTTGCGGCTGTGCTGTCGAGGAGATGGATGGTCGTACGACTAAAACTGACAGCCGTGCTGTTATATCCCTGACCTGGGTTATGCCTTAACCCTATATGTTTTGCCTAATAAAGTTAATTATATGCTTGCTCTTATTTCTTGAAAAGTAATTAAGGTGCAAGAGGAACTTATGTTTCAATTTTAGTCCTTTTCAAATAATGTTGAAGCAATGTTTGCTTATTTTGGATTAATGTGCAAATTACCCAAGTTGAGGGGTTAAATTGCAAATGTTACATGATAAGATATTCCTCAATTGTTGAGGCATCATGAGAATGAAGATGATGCAGAGGTATGGCTTGTGAAAGCCTAAGTACCAAGAAAGAGCTGACAAGCAATGTTTGTGCATTAAAACCTAGTTTTGGTGTAATGTACAATTTACCCAAAACCCAGGATTCAATATGAAAATTACCACTTCAAAATAGTCCCTAATGTTTCTTGGTATCATGTAGATCAAAGAAATTGAGAGGGGCGCCTTATTTGAATTACTTTGGAGGAGAGAGAATCTTGATATTAAAATAATCAAGATTTAAGCATAATTAGAACATTACTTCAATTTAATGCAAAAATAAATATATTAACTGAAGTACTCTTCAACCAAAATTGTGTTGGTTTAAATCCATATATGTGGACATCCTTGTGCCTTGCAAAGACACGAAAATATCTTAAGGAGGTGAAGAACCCACTCACATTATTATAGGAAAAAGAAATATCCACTCACTTATGGATATTATTATAATATGATTTAAGGTGCTTAATTTGCTTTTCTTTAAAACATGGATAATTGAGAGGAATAAGAGGCAAAGGAGATATCCTCATTACCAAGGAAGGGAAGGGGGATAATGGCAATGATATGGAGGAGATAATCCCTACATTATCTCTCTTAAATGAATTTTCAATAAAATTCATAAATATGCTCCTTTATCCATGAGTTGAAAGGGTAATCTCGAATCCACTTTCACTCTTGCTTGAAAAAACGACCCAGGGAGCTTGGAGAAATAGTAGGACGACCCCCCAACCTTTTGGTAAGCTTCTTGACCTTCTTTCACCTTGATTCCATGGTGGAAATCGAAAATCAATGCATGATTTCTTCTTATCTCGATCCCATCTTCAATTCTAACCATTCCTTTTCACTCAAAGCTTGAGGACGAGCCTTGGGATAGTGAAAGGAGTTTCATACACCATTTTTTACGTGATCTTGAAGCTTTGAAGCTCAATTGGAGGTGGGTTTTATAACTTGAACCCTTAATATTGTTATTGCATTCAATTCCTTATCAATTGTTGATCCTTTCTTCATTCTCGATATTTTATTTGGTTGATTGATGCAATCACCATGAAAATCATAGTAAGTTTTCATGGGTTTATAGATTGATTATTATGACCTCATCATAAGCACACACCTCCCCAAATATCTATTGCAAATGGTTTCAACAATATGGTCCAAACGGTTTCATCAAACCGTTTGGAGACCAAACGGTTTGCAAACCGTTTGGAGTTTTGAAACCCAAACCGTTTAGATGGGTTGACCGCTTGGATGGGTTGACCATTTGAGGTTAGGACCCTAATTTATGTTGATTGATTATCTAATGTATCCAATTTATTAATTCAATTTATGGACAATCCTTCAATTAGAAACCCTAATCGGGTTAAGTGCTGAAAATTCCAATTGATTGATTATATTTTTGGGTTGACTAAACCCAAACGGTCTCAAGACCGTTTGGAGGTCACCCAAACAGTCTCAAGACCGTTTGGAGGTCAACCAAGACCGTTTGGAGGTCTAGGTTTGAGTATGGTTGAGTATTTGGAGATCCAGAGATATCAAATTGAGATGCAATCGATAGCTAATTTGATGATCAATCCAATGATCCAAACCCTAATTGGATTTCACAAATTTTAATGATGGAAGGGGAAAATGGTCTCAAGACCATTTGGAGGACATCCAAATGACCTCAATACCATTTGAGGTCATGTCATGTCATGGTTTGATGATGATCCAATGATTTCAATTGGACTAGTTCTACAATGTCAACCATTGATGGTTCCTCAATTTCAAAACCCTAATTGATGGTTTCTTGATTATAAACCCTAGTTCAATTGGGTTCAAAACCCTATTTTAAGGTCCAATTGAAGGGTGATTCAATGGTTCAATTGAATAATAAATCAGTGGTTCAATTGATATATGGTTCAATGATTGAAACCCTGAATTGATTAAGTGATGGAAGATCTTTTTCGTCCATTGGGTTTTGAGAAAGTTTGGATCAAACGGTCTTAAGACTGTTTGATTCCAAATGGTCTCAAGACCGTTTGGGATCAAATGCTCTCAAGACCTTTTGGGATCAAACGGTCTCAAGACTATTTGAGACCGCTAAGTGGTTTCAAAAGTGAATTGTCCATACGGTTTCATCATTGTTTTGCTTAAACGGTTTCAAACCCTTTGGAGCATCAATGGTCAAGAACGTTTGGATGTTTTAATGTGATTAAGTTAATTGGAAATGTAAGGTGATGAAAGATAAAATGAACCTATGGTTGTTACTGATTTATCTCAAAGATAATCACAAAGGTTGTGCCTTTAGGATACTAAGTGATTGATAATCCTTAGGTGAGTTAATCCTTGAAGCTTAAGTAAGTAATAACTCAGTACACTATGTTAATCATAGATGTATGTACTTGATTGAAAGGTTGATGTAACCAAATCAAGCTTAGAAGATGATAGAGAGGAATTCATACATGAGTATTGATCATGTGGTGATTAGGTTATGATCCTTAGTAAAGAGATCATGAAACCCTAATCCAGAAGGTTAATGAACCCTAACCCTAATTCAGGGTAATATAATGTAAAACACCAATTAAGGGAATGGAGAGTGAAACCCTAATTGGGATGAGTATCTCCAATTGATATGAAATGAGAATCCCTAGTTGAGGGTGATTCCATGAGAAACCCTAATTGAGCTTGATTCCTTGAGAATCCCTAGTTGAGGGTGATTCCATGAGAAACCCTAATTGAGGTTGATTCCATAAGAAACCCTAATTGAGGTTGATTCCATGAGAAACCCTAATTGAGGTTGATTCCATGAGAAACCCTAGTTGGGATGAATAGTAAACCCTAATTATGGGCAATGTGATGTGAAAGTCTAATGGAGGGTGATGCTATATGCAATCCTATCCCTAATAAAGGGAAATGGTATGTGAAATCCTAACCCTAATGAAGTATGATAGTATGTGAAACCCTAAACCCTAATAAAGGGTGATGGTATGGGAGACTCTAATCCTAATAATGGAATGGTAACTAATACATTGATGGGGTAAATACCTAAAGTGATTAATTATAGATAACCTTATAGCAAGCAATGCATTAACCTGAAATGAGTCCATATCATTAAAGATAGTGGGACCATTCTTGTGTGTGACATATGCACTTCATGGTAAGAGTGATAGGTTAGTGAATGAAATTATTAAGATGGGAAATACCTTAATACAAGGTAAGCTGATAACTCAAGAAAGTTGGAAGTGATGAGGAAATTGATACATCAAGATGTGATAGATATCACTTTTAGCATTCCAGGATTGATATACCTTGATGCACCTCAAATCCAATATACTTGGACAAGAAACACATGAAGTGTGTTACGTAAATTCTTACAATGAAATGTAATGAGTTTGATATACCTTGATAAGCATAGGCTAATATACCTTGAGAATAAGGTTAAGCCAAACTAATGAGTATGGTGTAATCATACCATGATAAGGATGAGGAATGAACTCATACCTTGTACTGATAATCATTTAATGATAAATGTTAAGAGTAATGAACATGATTGAATACTAAAGATGTGTAATGGCCTTTTGAGCCATATGGTTAGATGTTGCCTAGTGAGAGGTAACAAGGTGTTTTAATGGGCTTAAGAATCACACGAGTAAGTTGATACCTAGTGAAAGGTATCAAGATGATTATAAAAGTCTCTTGTAAGGGATGATAAAGTTCATAATAAACCAAGGAATGGAAACTTAGTAATATAATAATAATAACAAAAGGATACAATAACAATAATGGAACCTTGATTGTACAAGTGTGGAGAAGAGAGGGATACCTGTATTACATAAAGAATGTGATTGAGCATGATGGCATGGCCAAAGTTTAAATGTCAGTAGAAGAATGAGGTACCCAGTGCTGTGTAAACAGACATGGGACGTAATCACAGGATTGACATAGTTCAATACCTGGAATAGTTGCACAGGATTGACATAGTTTAATACCTGGAATAATGTCACAGGATTGACATAGTTCAATACCTGGAATAATGTCATAGGATTGACATAGATCAATACCTGGAATAATGTCATAGGATTGACATGGTTCAATACCTGGAATAGATGCACAGTATTGGCATAGTCTAATACCTGGAATAATAACACAGGATTGGTTAAATCCCAATACCTGGAATAATAACACAGGATTGGTTAAATCCTAATACCTGGAATAATAACACAGGATTGGTTAAATCCCAATACCTGGAATAATATCACAGGATTGGTAACAATCCAATACCTGGAATAACTGCACAGGATTGGTAACAACCCAATACCTGGAATAATTACACATGTTTGGCATAGTCCACTACCTGGAATAGATGCACAGGTTTGACATAGTTCAATACCTAGAATAGTTGCACAGGGTTGACATAGTTCAATACCTGGAATAGTTATACAGGATTGGCATGATCCAATACTTGGAATGGATACACAAGAATAATAATAGTCTAATGCTTGTACTAGTTGCACATGATTAGTATAATCCAATGCCTGGAATATTTATATAGGATTGGTATAAACCAATGCCTGAACAAGACATGATGATGTACAATCTCATGTCCAGCATAATCCAAAATCTATTTAGCAGATTGGCTAAGACCAACCAATAGAGACAATAATGTCTCATGGGTGACATATCAAGATAATGAGTGTCACAAGAGAAGATTGACATGATGGTATAATTTGATAGATAAATGATATACATGTTCTTCCTATTCCTTATTAAGAGAATAGTTGATCTATTGTTCTATCATAAATAGTTACAATGCTTTAAGATGAGAATGCTCTAAACTGCATATCCTCTGCCCAGTTTTATACCTTAAACTACAATAATAAAATTTTTTTTGCGGAGAGTTATATCTCTCACTGGGGCAATTTATAATTGCCTCACCCCCATGGGATCTCACGTTTTTTTAGGTGAACAAGCACGAAGGAGACTAAGAATATCTTGCAAAGGAGAAACATCAGCAGCAGTAGGGACAGCAGTGACAGCTCAGGTTGAGTGTATTATTTGTCGTGTCTTATAGTTAGAAGTCCTATGTGTCGTCCTTGTACTCTCAGGTCCTCGGAGTTAATAGTTAGTACTTTTAATGTATCATTTAAAGATTTTGGCTTAATGCCTCAAGGTTCTTATGTTGTCTGTGTTTAGCTTTAACAAGGTAGTGGATGTTGTAACCCTCGAGAAGAGATGGTACAAGTTATGTACTTTTGAACCAGGATGTAAATGTAATACATTGGTTCTTATTGAAAGAGTTTTCCTATGAATGGATCTCTTTGTAAAAGGTTTAATATTTTAGTGATTTTCAGTAATTCCACTACGAATAAATATGCTTCCGCATTAGTTAATCTTGTTTTTGTGAGTTGGATGCCACAATTTAGTGGTATCAGAGCTCTAGGTTCACTAAGTCTATAGAGACATAGGACTAAGGTTTCGAGTTTGTTCTAAGTGTACCTCAGTGTATCTTATAGTGCCTTCTGCTTATGCAGAAGAAGATATATAACCCCAAGATGTCTGGAGAACATGAGGTACATGTTGCTGAGAGCAATGTTGCTGCACCAGTAAAAGGTGCCAGGGATCAGGCAAGAGAAGAAACAGTGCCTGAGAATCCCCCTGTTGATGAGGTCATGATGAGAAACCCAACTTTTTCTACACTTTTTGGGCAATTCATGACTGTAGTAACGCATATAATAGATCAGATGCCGGTACCACCATCCAGGGCACCAGTTCCCAATGAGGGATATGGGTTTGGTAAGACCTTTGAATGACTACGTCGTGTAGGAGCCATAGAATATGTTGGGACATCAGACCCAGCAGATGTTGATCTCTAGCTCACTGAGTTAGAAAAGACTTTTAAGATCCTTAGTATCCCAGATGTTGACAAGGTTAAACATGTTGTGTACCATTTGAAGGGTAGTGTTGGACATTGGTGGGCTATAGAAGAAATAAAAAGGAATGATGAAGAGGTTGGATGGGAGGAATTATGTCGAGAATTCGTCAATAAGTATTTTCCAAGGACGTATTTAGATGAAAAGATCTCACAGTTTGAGAAGATACGACAGGGAGCCATGTCAATAAGTGAATATGAGGTTAAGTTCATGGAACTTTTACAATTTTGTCCTCAGATGGCTGCTACTGAGGAGGAGAAGATTTGATGCTTTGAGAAGGGATTGAATGATGATATGTCCATTCCGGCATCTACCCTAGAAAGTAGAGAGAGGTTTGCCCCATTTGTGGAGTCTATACGGAGGATATAAAGGTCTACGATAAAGAAACATAAGACAGACCTTAAAAGGAAGACTACATAGTCACGGGAACAGTGGAGTAGTGGCAACAAACAACCAAAATATTCACTAGTTCAACCACAATATAGTGCACCTATGCAAGGGTCATCAATTTGGGGTCGAGCTTGTCATAAATGTGGAAATCTAGGACATTTTAGACAACAATGTCCAAGGAGAAATAGTGAGGTGACCCAACAGTCAAGGCATAATCTGCAAAACCCACAAAGACCTCAGTCCAGTGGAGCAGATGGTAGAGGATGAAGACAAGTGTCACAGTTTGGTCCATCTACTTCTGGTAGTGGAAGACAAAGGCAATAACAAATAACAACTAAGTCCATGTTTTGGGTTTGATAAGATGCTAGTTAACTTGTAAAGGTAAACTTGTCAAGATAGAACTTTCTATTTTGAATTATCTTATGTTCCCTACTATAAGAAAGGTAGTTGTTTTTTAGTTCATCTGTATAATCCTTTAAGGATATGAGGAAGAGATGAGAAGGATGAAAACTTATGTTCAGTTTAATATTCTCTTACATGTTTGAAAAATTTCTCTTTTCATACAGAAAGGGAAAAGATGTAAAAGAAACACTCAGAGAAAATCTGACATACTAAGTAGTGAAATTTAAAGAGATGTTAAGAATATGGAACATAATATAAAACAAATACATACTACCTAATTTCAGTTCTTGAATACCCTGACCAGGTATTCATTTATTGAAGGCAAGGTAAGTATGACATATCTAGATTGTTATCTTTCTGATTACTCTGATCAAGTAGTCATTCTTAAACAATCTCAAGAGTTTAAAGAAGAAGGAGATGTGGCATGGATATTTCTACCACATTCTAATCGATATACGGAGGAATTTGATTTAATTATAAATCAACTTATAAACAAAAATGAGGATGTGATGTGTTATTAACACATGTGTTAGATACCAAGGTAAGGGATTTTGGTATCTGAGAAACATCAGGCTATCTTATGATGGTTACATGGAATGGTTAACTGTGGAATCAGTCTAGTTACCTAATGTAGTATGGACATCATATGTTAGGGGTTTATGCTTTGCATAAACATAACATTGATGAGAATGATCTATTTGAAGGAATAATTGTAAAATTATTAAAATAAAAGTTTATCAAATTAAATTAACAAATCACCTCTATCTAAATAAGAAAAGTGTTACCCGACCCAGAATTAACTACACAGTCAATAATGAAAGGACAGTGAAGCATGTATCTTATGTGTTTGATTCCATGGGAATTTTGTGTGCAAGAACTTTGTATTGATCAAGGTTCTATGGTGTCTCCATAACAATGAGATGTTATCTGGAGACTTGATGATATAACGAATGAATAATAAATGTCTCCTTTTATCTGGGATTTCGGGGACGAAATCCTTGTTAGGGGTTTATGATTTGTAACATCCCTGACCTGGGTTATGCCTTAACCCTAGATGTTTTTCCTAATAAAGTTAATTATATGCTTGCTCTTATTTCTTGAAAAGTAATTAAGGTGCAAGAGGAACTTATGTTTCAATTTTAGTCCTTTTCAAATAATGTTGAAGCAATGTTTGCTTATTTTGGACTAATGTGCAAATTACCCAAGTTGAGGGGTTAAATTGCAAATGTTACATGATAATATGTTCCTCAAGTGTTGAGGCATCATGAGAAATAAGATGATGCAGAGGTATGTCTTGTGAAATCCTGAGTACCAAGAAAGAGTTGACAAGCAATGTTTGTGCATTAAAACCTAGTTTTGGTGTAATGTGCAATTTACCCAAAACCCAAGGTTCAATTTGCAAATTACCACTTCAAAATAGTCCCTAATGTTTCTTGTCATCATGTAGAGCAAATAAAATGAGAGGGGTGCCTCATTTGAATTACTTTGGAGGAGAGAGAATCTTGATATTAAAATAATCAAGATTTAAGCATAATTAGAACTTTACTTCAATTTAATGCAAATATAAATATATTAATTGAAGTACTCTTCAACCAAAATTGTGTTGGTTGAAATTCATATATGTGGACGTCCTTGTGCCTTGCAAAGGTGCGAAAATATCTTAAGGAGGTGAAGAACACACTCATATTATTATAGGAAAAAGAAATATCCACTCACTTATGGATATTATTATAATATGATTTAAGGTGCTTAATTTGCTTTTCTTTAAAACATGGATAATTGAGAGGAATAAGAGGAAAAGGAGATATCCTCGTAACCAAGGAAGGGAAGGGGGATAATGGCAAGGATATGGAGGAGATAATCCCTACATTATCTCTCTTAAATGAATTTTCAATAAAATTCATATATATGCTCCTTTATCCATGAGTTGAAAGGGTAATCCCGAATCCACTTTCACTCTTGCTTGTAAAAACGACCAAGGGAGCTTGTATCAACAGGAGGATGACCCCCCAACCTGTTGGTAAGCTTCTTGACCTTCTTTCACCTTGATTCCATGGTGGAAATCGAAAATCAATGCATGATTTCTTCTTATCTCGATCCCATCTTCAATTCTAACCATTCCTTTTCACTCAAAGCTTGAGGACGATCCTTGGGATAGTGAAAGGAGTTGCATCCACCATTTTTGACGTGAGATTGAAGCTTTGAAGCTCAATTGGAGGTGGGTTTTATAACTTGAACCCTTAATATTGTTATTGCATTCAATTCCTTATCAATTGTTGATCCTTTCTTCATTATCGAAATTTTATTTGGTTGATTGAATCAATCACCATGAAAATCAAAGTAAGTTTTCGTGGGTTTATAGCTTGATTATGATGACATCATCATAAGCACACACCTCCCCAAATATCTATTGCAAACGGTTTCAACAATATGGTCCAAACGGTTTCATCAAACCGTTTGGAGACCAAACGGTTTGCAAACCGTTTGGAGTTTTGAAACCCAAACCGTTTAGATGGGTTGACTGTTTGAGGTCAGGAACCTATTTTTTGTTGAATTATGATCTAATGGATCCAATTGATTAATTCAATTTATGGACAATCCTTCAATGAGAAACCCTAATCGGGTTAAGTGCTGAAATTTCAATTGGTTGATTTAATTTTTGGGTTGACTAAACCCAAACGGTCTCAAGATCCTTTAGAGGTCACCCAAATAGTCTCAAGACCATTTGGAGGTCAACCAAGACCGTTTGGAGGTCTAGGGTTGAGTATGGTTGAGTATTTAGAGATCCAGAGATATCAAATTGAGATGCAATCAATAGCTAATTTGATGATCAATCCAATGATCCAAACCCTAATTGGATTTCACAAATTTTAATGATCGAAGGGGAAAACGGTCTTAATACCGTTTGGAGGATATCCAAATGACCTCAAGACCGTTTGAGGTCAGGTCATGTCATGGTTTGATGATGTTCCAATGATTTCAATTGGACTAGTTCCACAATGTCAACCATTGATGGTTCCTCGATTTCAAAACCCTAATTGATGGTTTCTTGATTATAAACCCTAGTTCAATTGGGTTCAAAACCCTATTTGAAGGTACAATTGAAAGGTGAATCAATGGTTCAATTGAATAATAAATTAGTGGTTCAATTGACAGATGGTTCAATGATTGAAATCCTGAATTGATTAAGTGATTGAAGATCTTTTTGGTCCATTCGGTTTTGAAAAAGTTTGGATCAAACGGCCTTAAGACCGTTTGAGTCCAAACGGTCTCAAGACCATTTGGGATCAAACGGTCTCAAGACAGTTTGAGACCAAATGGTCTCAAACCGTTTGGAGACCCAAGTGGTTTCAAGAGTGAATTGTCCATACGGTTTCATCATTATTTTGCTTAAACGGTTTCAAACCGTTTGGAGCATCAATGATCAAGAACGTTTGAATGTTTTAATGTGATTCAATTAATTGGAAACCTAAGGTGATGAAAGATAAAATGAACCTATGGTTGTTACTAATTTATCTCAAAGATAATCACGAAGGTTGTACCTTTAAGATACTAGGTGATTGATAATCCTTAGGTGAGTTAATCCTTGAAGCTTAAGTAAGTAATAACTAGGTACACTATGTCAATCATAGATGTATGTACTTGATTGAAAGGTTGATGTAACCTAATCAAGCTTAGAAGATGATAGAAAGGAATTCATACATGATTATTGATCATGTGGTGATTAGGTTATGATCCTTAGTAAAGAGATCATGAAACCCTAATCCAGAAGGTTAATGAACCCTAACCCTAAATCAGGGTAATATAATGTAAAACCCCAATTAAGGGAATGCAGAGTGAAACCCTAATTGGGATGAGTACCTCCAATTGATATGAAATGAGAATCCCTAGTTGAGGGTGATTCCATTAGAAACCCTAATTGAGGTTGATTCCATGAGAAACCCTAATTGAGGTTGATTCCATGAGAAACCCTAATTTAGGTTGATTCCATGAGAAACCCTAATTGAGGTTGATTCAATGAGAAACCCTAATTGAGGTTGATTGCATGAGAAACCCTAATTGAGGTTGATTCCATGAGAAACCCTAGTTGGGATGAATAGTAAACCCTAATTATGGGCAATGTGATGTGAAAGTATAATGGAGGGTGATGCTATATGCAATCCTATCCCTAATAAAGGGAAATGGTATGTGAAATCCTAACCCTAATGAAGTATGATAGTATGTGAAACCCTAAACCCTAATAAAGGGTGATGGTATGGGAGACTCTAATCCTAATAATGGAATGGTAACTAATACATTGATGGGGTAAATACCTAAAGTGATTAATTATAGATAACCTTATAGCAAGAAATGCATTAACCTGAAATGAGTCCATATCATTAAAGATAGTCAGACCATTCTTGTGTGTGACCTATGCACTTCATGGTAAGAGTGATAGGTTAGTGAATGAAAGTATTAAGATGGGAAATACCTTAATACCAGGTAAGCTATTAACTCAAGAAAGTTGGAAGTGATGAGGAAAGTGATACATCAAGATGTGATAGATATCACTTTTAGCATTCCAGGATTGATATACCTTGATGCACCTCAAATCCAATATACTTGGATAAGAAACACATGAAGTGTGTTACGTAAATTGTTACAATGAAATGTAATGAGTTTTATATACCTTGATAATCATAGGCTAATATACCTTGAGAATAAGGTTAAGCCAAACTAATGAGTATGGTGTAATCATACCATGATAAGGATGAAGAATGAACTCATACCTTGCACTGATAATCATTTAATGATAAATGTTAAGAGTAATGAACATGATTGAATACTAAAGATGTGTAATGGCCTTTTGAGCCATATGGTTAGATGTTCCCTAGTGAGAGGTAACAAGGTGTTTTAATGGGCTTTTAGAATTACATGAGTAATTTGATACCAGTGAAAGGTATTAAGATGATTATAAAAGTCTCTTGTAAGGGATCATAATGTTCATAATAAACCAAGGAATGGAAACTTAGTAATATAATAATAATAACAAAAGGATACAATAACAATGATGGAACCTTGATTGTACAAGTGTGGAGAAGAGAGGGATACTTGTATTACATAAAGAATGTGATTGAGCATGATGGCATGGACAAAGTTTAAATGTTAGTAGAAGAATGAGGTACTCAGTGCTGTGTAAACAGACATGGAACGTAATCACAGGATTGACATAGTTCAATACCTAGAATAGTTGCATAGGATTGACATAGTTCAATACCTGGAATAATGTCACAGCATTGACATAGTTCAATACCTGGAATAATGTCGCAGGATTGACATAGATCAATACCTGGAATAATGTCATAGGATTGACATGGTTCAATACCTGTAATAGATGCACAGGATTGGCATCGTCCAATACCTGTAATAATAACATAGGATTGGTTAAATCCCAATACCTAGAATCACTGTTCAGGAAATCGGTCCGCACGGCTGCATATACTCCCGCATATACCTATTCAGTCACCCTACCGCACCGCATATTACTAATCGGTTCACTAAGCGGTCATGGGCCGCATATACTCTCGCTTGGCCGATTAAGTGACCGATTAAACTTCACTTTTCGAAAAGCCCACAACTAATGTTCACGCATTTCGTACATACATGCATATATATAGACACATTTCATTATATATATAAATTGAGATATAGTCATTGAATTATATGTATACATTGTAATACATATAAAAAATTTCCACATGCATTTGTACATTTATTCAAATACCATTTGATATATTAACATCTATAGATACATATACAATATACCTAAATATACAATCACATATTTGTGCATGTATATATACATTTTGATTTATTCACATTTATACACACTATACATATATTTGTACATCGATTTACCTACAGTTTAGTATTTTTACATATATTACAAACACATTCTATATATAGACATATATACATATATAAGTATATCATACATCATACATGCATATTAATATATTTATAAGTAAATAGATGTACGTGCCTACTCTATATATTTTAATTTATGATCTCGCTATATTATTTTATATATAATTTGTTTATTGAAATAAAAAAATTCCAAAACCGCATATACTCCCGTATATACTCTCGCATACCGCATATACTCTATGCAGTACCCTCTCCGCCCGTACACCGCATACCGCTTTTCTGAACCATGCCTAGAATAATAACATAGGATTGGTTAAATCCCAATACCTGGAATAATAACACAGGATTGGTTAAATCTCAATACCTGGAATAATGTCACAGGATTGGTAACAATCCAATACCTAGAATAACTACACAGGATTGGTAACAACCCAATACCTAGAATAATTACACAGGTTTGGCATAGTCCACTACCTGGAATAGATGCACATGTTTGACATAGTTCAATACCTGGAATAGTTGCACAGGGTTGACATAGTTCAATACCTGGAATAGTTATATCGGATTGGCATGATCCAATACTTGGAATGGATACACAGGAATAATATAAGTCTAATGCATGTACTAGTTGCACAAGATTGGTATAATCCAATGCCTGGAATATTTATATAGGATTGGTATAAACCAATGCCTGAACAAGACATGATGATGTACAATCTCATGTTCAGCATAATCCAAAATCTGTTTAGCAGATTGGCTAAGGCCAACCAATAGAGACAATAATGTTTCATGGGTGACATATCAAGATAATGAGTGTCATAAGAGAAGATTGACATGATGGTATAATTTGATAGATAAATGATATGCATGTTCTTCCTATCCCTTATTAAGAGAATAGTTGATCAATTGTTCTATCATAAATAGTTGCAATGCTTTAAGATGAGAATGCTCTAAACTGCTTATCCTCTGCCCAGTTTTATACCTTAAACTGCAATAATAATGTTTTTTTTGGCGGAGAGTTATATCTCTCGCTGGGGCAATTTACAATTATCTCACCCCCGTGGGATCCAACTTTTTTTAGGTAGAAGGGACAGTTGAGACAGCTCAGGTTGAGTGTACTGTCTGTCGTGTCTTATAGTTAGAAGTCCTATGTGTCGTCTCTATACTCTCAGGTCCTCGGAGTTAATAGTTAGTACTTTTAATGTATCGTTTCAAGATTTTAGCTTAATGCCTTATGATGTCTTTGTTTAGCTTTTAACAAGGCAGTGGATGTTGTAACCCTCGAGAAGAGATGGTACAAGTTATGTACTTATGAACCAGGATGTAAACGTAATACATTGGTTCTTATTGAAAGAGTTTTCCTATGAATGGATCTCTTTGCAAAAGGTTTAAAATTTTAGTGATTTTCAGTAATTCCGCTGTGAATGAATACGCTTCTGCATTAGTTAATCTTATTTTTGTGAGTTGGATGCCACACGTGAAATTGTAGCAAAGGGTCTCTCAGATGAGATGGAGTGTCAGGAAGCAGATAGCAGTGGCTGTGACGACGACAGTGTCCTCGTTGTGGCTGTGTGGAGGCTTCTTCAGTAATAGGATCCACTATGGCATCCAATTTGGCATCCGTCAGCTGGGGAAGGTTTTTCCTTGCTTTCCTTTGGTAGGGGATGACACCCCTAGTCTTCTCAACTTCCTTCCTTGCAAACTTCTTCACTCTTGCTCAAAAATTGAAGTGAAATTGTAAAATTTCGGATTTCTCTAAATAACGAGGCTGTTAGGGTGAAATGGAGAGAAAGTGGTGTGTTTGTGGATCGAAATTGGTGGAATCTGAAGATTAAGGTAGTGGAAATGGTGGGTGATTGATTAGGAATGATTTGGGAGTGATTTGGTGAGGATTCGAGGGCTAGAGATGGTGGGTGGAGTGCTACACGGGCGCTAGGGTGTGGAGCACGACCATTATGTTCTTCGGAGAAATGAGCAAGTGAATAGATATTTTGCAAAATCTGACTTAATGTTGTTGGAATCAGAATGTGGCATGGTCGTGATGCACGGAACGACTGTGGTGGATTCAGGTACCACGGTTGTATTGCCTTGCACGGCCGTGCTGCTCTGGTTCCATACTTGGTTGATTTTCTCAATTTCTGACGATTTCAATGTTGAATGTGTGTGTACCACCACAGCCATTCTATGGTACCACGGCTGTGGTAGGTACTGTAACAGCATTATGGCACTCAAATATTATTCAAACATCAAAATTGGATCTCAAGTTGATATTCTATTGATTTTTTGTCAAAATTTCATCTAATCTTCTTCATTTCACTCTGTTCTCACCTACACATAGCAAAACTACACAAAAACTATCAAATACAAGTGTGTGTGTGCTTTCTTGGAAAAATGTAAAAATAAGAAAAAGTATAAAAAATGTGAGGTTGGGTCAAAAATTCCCAAACCTAGGTGGGTTGCCTCCCACACGCACTGAGTTTCTTTCCTTCAGCTAGGCTTCTTGGTGATACTTCATTCCTTTGTCTGTTTGGAATTCTTAAGTGTCCATTCTTGCAAAACATGCATCCTTCCTTTGCACTCAATCTATTTTCCTCATCCCTTTTATCACAATAATCATCATTAATTTCTTCATCTTGATGTCCTTCTCTCAAATGCCCATTTGGACTTGTGAAGTTGTCATGTCCAATGTCCCTATCTCGAACTCGTCGGGTTGGGGTCTTGTACATGTTGATGTTGATCTTCATGTCCATGAATGAGATTGTCATAGTACCACTACGCACATGAATGTTGGCATCAGTTGTAGATTAGAACGGCCTTCCCAAGATGATGGGAATCTTCCTATCCTCTGGCTCCATATTGAGTACAATGAAATCTGCTGGGAACACCGCACCTTTATCTTTGTCTATCATCACCAAAACATCATCCACTCTACCTCTAGGCACTTTTATGGATCTATCCGCCAACTGGAGAGTGCAATGTGCTGGATTCAACGTGCCTAGGCCTAGCTCAACATACACATTGTATGGCATCAAATTCATACTAGATCCCAAATCAAGTAAGGACATGTCTATGTGATGTCCCCCTATGTAACTAGGTATGAGTGGGGCTCCTGGGTCTTTTCTCTTCACGAGCAGGGAATGTTGTATGATGGAGCTCACTTGTTCAATCAATCTCACCTTCTTTGGAATCCTCCATGTTGACCTTCTTTTCATAGTGCATAGGTCTTCAAGACACTTGGCATATGATGGAATTTGTTTGATTGCATCCAAGAGAGGAATGTTGACCTTTACTTGTCGGAAGACCTCAAAAATGTCCATATTGTTCTTTTGTCTTCTTTTTACAGTCGGGGGCTCATCTAGTTCTTCGGGAAATGGTGGCTCACTAGTTATTGGCCCACTTGACTCAGCATGATCTCCCTGTGGTGTAGCATGAGGTGGAGTACTAGGACTCCCAATATCAACATGGGGTGGTAAATGATCATCTTTAGCAATCTCAATCACAACATCACCACTCGACTGCTTTTTCTTTGCTTTGTCACTCTTTCTTTGACTTGCGGGCTGCTCAAATGTTTTCCCACTCCTTAGAACTGTCACGAAACTACCTTTCTCATGATGGAGAGGGGGAGCATGTTGTGGATGTGGAGGAGGTGGAGGTGACACTTGGGGTTGAAATTGAGGTGGAGAAGAGAATTGAGGAGGAGGAGAGAATTGGGGTTGGAAAGTGAAGTTTTGGGAAATTTGAGGTGAGGGAGGTGGTGGAGGAGTGTAAGGCTTGGAATACCCTTGGAAGGAGTGAACGGGGTGTACTTGCATGGGGGGCAGACTGTAGAGAACTTGTGAAGAAACCATAGGTTCACTTGCTTCATGGTGGCTCACAATGGGTTTTGAAGACAATTTTTCTTCTTAGAGAGCAATGATAGAAGATAGATGCTCTATTCTCTCTTCTAACCTTGCAACATCTTTTTGAACCTCATCGAACACTTTCAATCTAGAGAGAACCTCTTCCTAAAACCTTGAGATAAATGTTGGACTTTGGGGTTCCTAGTAGCTATAGGAGTTAGGTGTCTTCTATTTTTCACCATAGAACTCAATAGAGTTGACCGGATGGCAAGGAGCATTTGTCACCTGGTTCTTCATGACGCTCACCATGTCACCAAGAATCTTCATAGCTTGCGGGCTTGAGTCATCATGAGTAGGAGGTGTCAAACCAAAGGCATACCCCCTTTCATTCATCATGCTGGAAGCTCAAATTCTTGATCCTCAGCCAACTGCTCAAACAAAGGCCATATCTCCTCAGGTGGCCTAGCCATGAAAACTCCTCCACAAGAGGAATCCACTATGTCTTGGTCCTTTAGAGACAAACAGGAGTAGAATGATTGAACTAGCTTCCACAAAGGGATCTCATGGTGTGGGCACTCTCTCAAAAGCTTCTTAAATCTCTCCCGCGCATTATGAAATTTCTCATTTCCCATTTGACTAAAACTTATAATGGCACGCCGCATTTGTGTCAACCTTGCTATAGAGTAGAATTGTCTCAAGAAGGCATTCTTCATTGTTTACCAACTCATGATGTCCCTTCTTGAGTCATACCAATCTTTAGCTATATCTTTGAGGGAGAAAGAGAACAAGGTCAATCAGATTGTATCATCACTAGCCGTCGGCGTCCTAAAGGTGGAGCATACTTCAAGAAAGGAGTCCAAGTGCTTGTAGGGGTTCTCACTCTCTAAGCCGTAGAAGATGGGCAGGAGCCCAAGAAGACCTGGAGGAATAGAGAATTTCTCCCCTGGCATTTGATCAACCCTGCTAGCAATTGGCGATTTGTAGTTGCTAGGCATGAAGTAGTCTTGAAGCGGCTTGTGAAGTGCATTTTGGCCTTCCATCTTGTCTTGCCCCGAATGGCTTGTCACATGCACAAAGCACAACCAAACAAAAGAGAACAAGTTAGTAAACCAATATACACAAGAAATGCAAAGAAAAATGAATAAAGAATAGCAATGATGAGGGTAGTAGGAAAAGTCAAAGAAAAACTAACTAGCTAGGCCGAACACCTCTATTCCCCGGCAATAGTGCCAAAAAGCTTGGTGCGTTTCTGCTAGAGGTGCTACATGTCACTCAATTGAATAGATGCAACCCCGCGGATGGAAGCACACATGATGGATTCACTTTTAAAATTTATAAAATCTAAATCGGCTACCTACGTCTACTAGAACACTACACCCACAAGTGCATGGGGTCATGTTGTAGTATAGGTAAGTGGCAAGTATAGGGTCGATCCATAGGGAAAAGAGGGGGCACTATAGCTAGGTTTAGTTTCGCTAGGTTCCTACTTCGGAGACTACGGTTAAGGGTTTAAAGGGGAATTTGATTGTTAAACTATTATGGACAAATAAGCACTTAAAGGCAGGAATGGAAACTAAGTTAACCCTAGACTAGACTAAGACTAAGTAAGCAGGAAAGGATTAAGCTAGGTGTGAAAAGGCAAATTACACTAAGGCAAGTAGGTGAGAAGCAAAAGAGTGATTAAAGAGCTACACTAGCATGAACAAGACAAGAGCAAAGCAAGAGGCTAACGAAGCAACAAAAGAGCTAACTAAGCTAAGCAAGCACAAAACTAGGGTTTTAAACAGTAAAGAGAGGTATGGGTTGTTTAGGGGTATGAACTTATCACTTAAGTTGGGGGTGACATATGAACATTATGATTCCATTTAGATGATCCAAACCAATCAACAAGTTAGAGTCTAATGAATTAACCTAAGCTACTAACTGGCCATGGTTATGCTAGGTTGTGTATAGGGGAACTAGTCCCTCACACCCCCTACTACCCTTACGAGACTCAATTGGGTTAGGGGTTAGGTTCAATTCAATTAGAGTCGAATCAAATCTAGGTTTCTAGATTAGACATTCCTAGGTAAATTAGGGTCCGCGGGTAGTAATGGGGAGGTGAAATTAGGGTTTTGGACCCCAATTCCCCCACATTCTAGCCTTGAGAAGGCTTCATGCTAATTACACTAGAATTATCTAATATAGCTACTTAGATCTCTCACATAGGTTTAGGGAGATTGATTAGGATGTAGGAAGATGGGAGGCAGTCTAGGGATCTAAGAATTGGACCTAGGGGCAAATCCCAATATTCACACATATAAGTAATTTACCTAAATTCCTAAGTGATTTCACACACAAACCAACAAGCAATTCATGGAGAATGAGATGCAAATAGAATATAATAATTAAAAATGGAATTACAAAGTTTACATGTCATTTTCCCCCAACATGGTATCAAAGTAACATAATTTCCCCCAAATAGCCCACCCAAGGGGGTCTAGCTACACATAGAAATGGAAAATACAAAAAGAAAGGAGAAAGAGGTAGAAGAAGCCATGGAGCTCAAAGTAGTGGCAGAAATCCCTCTCTCTAGTAGTTGTAGGTTGACCTCCTCCCTCCTCCAAGGTGTAAGGGTGAAGAATGAAGGGGATTATGGGTAGGAACTAGTGTAAACTAGTGTTTTGGTGGTGGAAATGGTGAAATGGAGTGGAATGGAGGTGGAAATAGTGTGGAATGGCTAAGGTGTGAAACTGGGGAGCAAGGAGGTGGTGGAAGGTAGCTAACCTTGTACCCCATCCACCACCTAGGTATATATATGTGGGGGGAAGCACTAGGTCAAGTAGGGGCAAAATAGGTAAAGTAGTGAAAATTGGGTAGGTTTTGTTAGTATCACGGTCGTGGTGGGTCACCATGGCCGTGGTGGGTAGGGTAGAGCACGGCCGTGATGGATGGGAATGACCGTGGGAATTAAAATGGTAAAGTTACAGGGTTTTGGTCGAATTTGGGTTGAAATGGCCACGGCCATGGTGGATAAAATGGTCGTGGTGGACTGAGTGTAGCACGGCCGTGCTGTGTGCCACGGCCATGGTGGGTTGGATGATGGTGGTTGTTCTGATGTTGCACGTCCATTTTGGTCCGCTATAGTACGGTCGTGCTATGCAGCACGGTCGTGGTGGCTGTCTGTGGCACGGTCGTTCTTGGCTACACGACTGTGGTGTTGTCTTCTTGGCTTGGAGGTGATTCTGTTGATTTGTAAGTGACCTAACACGGCCGTTCTGTGGTACCACGGCCGTGCTAGGTCCTGGATCAGCACATTGACTCTGTTCTTTGGCTTTTCTTGGACATCTTTGCTTCAATTGATCTTTGGCCACTAGGGGTAGGTTGAGGGAGCATTGGACTTCACTTTGGGCCTCTCCAAGGGAAGAGGAACCCTAGGATCACTCCTTCTCTCTCTCTTCCATCAAGTGTGGTCCAAATGCCTGCAAAACATGTAATCTAGCAATAAGTGCATTTCATACAAATAAGCATATTGGGAGGAATGACATGCAATCTAGCAAGTATAAATGTGATTGAAGAGTAAAAAGACACAAGATGAAGCCCTAAAATAGGGTTGCATCAAAGAGCAGTCTACTGAATGAAGAGACTCAACGACAAGTCTTAGGTGACAGCCGATTAGAGGTGCACTTCAAAGAGAGCTGATGCATTGATAGAGTGAGAGATTGTGGCAGATCTAAGAGTTGTGGTGAGATCACACGATCACGGGAAATCTCGTAGTAGATCCAAGTCAAAGAGTAGTAGTGGGTGCTTCCATTACGACAAGCCAAGTAATTTCAAAAGGGATTGTAAGGTTTGGAAAAAGAAACATGATATAGAAGCCAAAGACAAGAAAGATGACGACAAGAATACGGCAACAAATGTCAGATGATAGAGATGATGTGGTCTTGACAGTTCAAGAGTAATGTTTGCATACTGAGGATGATGATTCTGAATGGGTGGTGGATATTGCAGCTTTTTATCATGCTTCACCAAGTAAGGAATTCTTCACTTCATACAGGAAGAAAAACTTCAGGAGGATGAACATGGGAAATTCCAGCTTCTCTAGAATTATCGAGATTGGAGACATTTGTGTTCAAATAACAGTCAACTGCATGCTCACACTAAAGGATGTTCATCACATTCCAAACTTGTGCATGAGTTTGATATATGATTCATTCTTTGATAGAGAAGGTTATCATCTGGATTTTGGTGGTGGGAAATGCAAGATCATGAAGGGGGATTTGGTTATTGTACATGACAAATTGTGTCACACATTGTACAAGACCCAGCTTAAGGTACTCAAAGGCAGACATATATATGCAATTGAGGATCACCAGACATATCTATGGCATAGACTGCTAGGAAACATGAGTGAAAAAGGCTTGAAGCTTTTATCAAAGTAGATATTGATTTCTTATGGCAAGGAAACTGGTCTTAGTTCATGTGATGCATGTCAGACATGAAAGTATCAATGTGTTTCTTTCAATACAAGATCAAAGGTGAAGTTATAGCCTCTACAGTTGGTTCATTTGAATGTTTGTGGTCCTTTTGAGGTGGATTCACTGGGTGGCAATAAGTATTTTGTCACATTCATTGATGAGGCATCTAAGAAGGTGTGTGCCTACTTGTTGAAGACCAGCTGTGGCATCCAACTCACAAAAATAGGATTTACTTAAGCGGAAGTGAATCATTTGTAGCGGATTACTGAAAATCACTAAAAATTAAAACTTTTTGCAAAGAGATCCACACATAGGAAATCTTTTCCATCAAGAACCATTGTATAACATTTACATTCTAGTTCAAACGTACATAACATGTACCATCTCTTCTCAGAGACTACATCATCAGCTGCCCTATAAACATTATATACAGACATAATTTGAATCTCGAGGCTTCAAGCTAAAATCTCAAATGATTCATTAAAACACTAACTATAAATTCCGAGGACCCGAGAGTACAGAGACGACACATAGGACTTTCTAACTACATAACTTGACAAGTAGTATCTCCACCTAAGATCTCACTGTTGTCCCTACTATTACTGTTGTTGTCCATTCCCTACAATATGATTTCTTCTTCTTTGTCCGCGTCCACCTAAAAAGTTGGATCCCACGGGGGTGAGACAATTATAAATTGCCCTAGCGGGAGATATAACTCTCTGCCAAAACATTGTTATAGTAGTTTATTAAAATAAACTGAGCAGAAGGATTTGTATAAATATGACAGTAGATAATTCACTGTATGAACAGAGTGAAGTAATCTCCATTCCCAAGGATAACATTGCATCTACTCATGGTAGACTCATAGTTCATCCATCTACTTGTAATGAATACAAACAGATATGAATAACATCAATGAACTAAAGTTATATAAAAGAAATGCAACATCAACCAATGAATTTCCGTATTCAATCCTTAAGCAAACATGATATATGGCTGATTTCATTTTACAATCACACTTATGCCATGAGGATATGAGGTATACCGCTCATACTCCAATCGACCACTGTGAAGTTGAAATCGGTACCATACATAGGTCAATGGAAGAGATGGATTCCCATGACCTCTCACATCCCGGTCAGTACGGGACAACAAGAAGGACTATGTTAACTGCTCAAAATAGCTTTCCAGGGTATACTGAAACTTTGCTATAGAGTTATAGTGTCAACTGCACTCTCATCGGCCATTGAGAGATTTAATGTTTATCTCCTCGACCCGACATTAAATATCATTGGGAGATTAATGTTACATCTATCCCAACCATCGGGAGATTTATGATACATCCATCCCGACACATGAAGGATTGAGAGGTTTGATGTTTACCTTCCCTCAAATCTCTTCATCGAACGTAAGGATATTTTTCTCCCATTTACCCCCACATATTCAAAATATGCGTTCCAAGTTTTGCCGCGGAGCACCCGTTTCACCATCACCTTATTACTGACAATGATGGATCTATGGTCAGGGCTCTACATGAAAAGATTTCACTTGATTAATTAAGTACATTTTCATATTCTTTTAGCATCAGCCAAGTTCTCAAACAAGACTTATTACAACAATGCTATAAAGAGACATGTACCATTTTCATCAAATACTTATCAGTCTTTCAAAGACCTTGGGAACTCAGTCCCTCATTTCAAAATTGGGAATTCTCATCCCTTCACATTCTCATCACCATAATCATATTGTTCTGGGTATTCAAACCATTAACTCATCATTGAGCATCATTACCATCTATTAGGTAACTATCACCTTCAGGTCATCTGACCAAGGCATTCATGATACTTGTTACACAAGCATCACACATGGCTCTCAAGGCCACAAAATATCTTGTCACCTCTTTCTAGGCATCAACTTACTCATATGACTCCTGAAATCCATGCACATTTGTTACTTTTACTAAGCAACAACAACATTAAGGCACATAAGGCCAATCAACATTTATTAAATAAATTTCATAGCTCAAACTTGGCTATATTTAGCATCTCATAATACATGCATGGTTATTATACATGATAACAGTCATACAAGTCATTCATCACATCATGTGATACAATAGTAATACCATTATTCCTTTTCCAGGAATTAGGGTTTACTATCAAATAGGGTTTTTCATTACCTTTACCGAAAATTAGGGTTAGGGTTCCCCATTTCTCATTAATTAGGGTTTCATGCTTATATTATATGTCTAACCCTTAATTCATTATTCCATACCTCTGGGGCATTCAAAGATATCATAAATAACTATTCAGGATCATTACTCTCATCATATAGCACTAATGATCATCAATTCAAGGTATGAGTTCATTTCTCATCCTCATCAGGGTATGATTACATCATACTCATTAATTTGGCTTAACCCCATTCTCAAGGTACATTAGTCAACACTTATCAAAGTGCATCAACTCATTACATTTCATTGTAATAGTTGCATAACACACTTCATATGTATCTTACCCAATTACATTGGATTTGGAGTGCATCAAGGTATATAACCCTAAAGTGCTGAAATGTGATAACTATCATATTTTGATGTATCACTTTTCTCATCATATCAAACCCTCTTGAGTTAACTAATTTATCTTTTATTAAGGTATTTCCCTCTTAATACATTCAATCACTAATCTCTCACCTTTAGCATGTAATGCATAGGCCACACATTAGAATTGTCCAACTATCTTTAATGATATGGACTTGTCTAATGCTAAAGACATTGCTTACAATTAGGTTGCTTATAATCAACCACTTGAAATGTTTCACCTTTATAAGGTAATTCCTTCTATTTCATTATTAGGGTTTCCTTATACCCTTACTTAAATTAGGATTAGGATTCATTGATGTATTGCCCAGAATTAGGGTTTTATGCATTATGACTCCACATTAGAGTTTCACATACCTTCACCCTTCTTAGGGCCTCTCATCACAACATAGTATTAGAGCTTCATGTGGTGTTAATTCTTAATCAGGGTTTCTCATGGAATCACCCTTAACTAGGGTTTCTCATGGAATCACCCTCAACTAGGGTTTCTCACATGGAATCACCCTCAACTAGGGTATCATATATAATTACATGACATCACCCTAAATTTGATTCTCACATCACATCACCACATCAATGTTCCATATACATCATTCTAACTTAGGGTTTCTCATGGCATTACCCTAGAATAGGATTTCACATGGAATCATCCTTAACTAGGATTTTCCACTATAGTCACCCACAACTTGGGTCTACTATTAATCTCCATTAGGATTTCATTCAATTATCCATAATTAGATATTCACTATTAATCCAAATTAGGGTTTTGTATCTCATTACCCTAAAATAGAGTTTCATATATCATTACCCTGGATTAGGGCTACATCCTCACCCTGGATTAGGGTTTTATTTAGAATTGCCCCCAACTAGGGTTAGAATTCAATAACCCTATTAATTAGGGTTTATGTTCATCATTAGGGTTTTATGATCTCTTTACTTAAGGATCATACCCTTAATCACCACATGAATCATACTAATATATGAATTTCATGCTATCATCCTCTCAACTTGATTAAGTCATATCAACCATTCAATCAAGTACATACAACTATGCTTAACATAGTGTACCAAGTCATTGTTCTTATAAGCAATTAGGGTTCATCCCTTAATTGGCACTAATCACTTAGGTACTATTAGGGTTTCAACCTTTCTACCTTCATCGATTATCATTACTAACCATCATTGGATTATTGGAACTATCATTACCTTCAATATCCAAGTGATTGAACCATATTGAACTCCATTCGGTTTTGAAGGTTTCATCACCAAACGGTTTTGAAACCGTTTTCCACCAAACGGTTTTGAAACCATTTGACCCCAAACAGTTTCAAGACCATTTGGGTCAAATCAGTCCCTAAACCGCAAGGGTTCTTGAGGTACATTCATCAAATAGTTTATCATGATTAGAAACATTGAAACCTTCAATCAATTAAGTTATTGAAGTTCAAAAATCATTGACCCTTGGATCTTTAATCCTTCAAATCACCACCTTTGACCATCCAAACGGTCTTGAGGTGCTTGACCTCATGCAGTCTTGACGTGCTTGTCCTATAAACGGTTTTGAAACCATTTGCTCATCTCAACATCAAAATCCATGACATCCAATTAGGGTTTGGATCATTGGATTGATCATCAAATCAACAATTGATTGCATTTCAATTTGGTTTCATTGGATCTTCAAATACCCAACCATACTCAACCCTGGACCTCCAAATGGTCTTAGTTGACCTCCAAACGGTTTTGAAACCGTTTGGGTGATTCTCAAATATTTTTGAAACTGTTTGGGTTAACCAACCCAAAAACTCAACACAATCAATTACAAATCAGCACTCAACCCGATTAGGGTTTGCTACTTGGTGATTAACTATGCATTGAACTAATCAATTGGATCCTTTAGATTATCATTCAACATGTATTAGGGTTCTGACCTCAAACGGTCAACCCTCTCAAACGGTCAACTCCCTCAAACGGTTTGGGTCTCAAAACACCAAATGGTTTTGAAACTGTTTGGTCTCCAAATGGTTTGGTGAAACCGTTTGGACCAACAAATTAGAAACTGTTTGCTTTGGATATTTGGAGAGGTGTGTGCTTATGATGATGTCATCATCATCAAGCTCTAAACTCACGAAATCTTCTGTGATTTCCATGGTGATTGCACCAATCAACCAATTCAATTATTGTAAATGAAGAAAGGATCATTATTTGATAAGGAATTGAATGAAATAACAATAATAAGGGTTCAAGTTATAAAACCCGCCTCCAATTGAGCTCCAAAGCTCCAAGCTCACAGAAACAATGGTGGATGCAACTCCTTTCACCATTCCAAGGATCGTCCTCAAGGTTTGAGTGAAAAGGAATGGTTAGAATTGAAGAGGGGATCGAATTAGGAAGAATTCATACATTGATTTGTGATTTCTACCATGGATTCAAGGTGAAAAGGGATCAAGAAGCTTACCAACAGATAGGGAGTCGTCCTCCTGGTCCTCCCAAGCTCCTTGGTCGTTTTCCAAGCAAAGGAAAAGAAGTGGGGTCGAAAACGCCTTTCATTTGGCTTGTAAAGAGTCTTTTTATAAAAATTCAATGAGAGAGAATATGCTTTATAAAAATTCATTTAATCCCAAAACTAGGGCCGCCTCTTCCCCCTCATATTCCTTGGATCCGATGCTATATTTTTTTCCTCTTATTCCTCTCAATTATCCATGATTTAACAGAAAGCAAATTAAGCACCTCAAATCATATTATACTATTATCCATATGTGAGTGGATATTTCTTTTTCTTATAAAATTGTGAGTGAGTTATCCACTCCCTTGGATACTTTCATGCTCCTTGCAAAGCTCAAGGACGTCCACACACATCTGAATCCAACCATTTTAATTTTGGTTGAAGGCCCTTTAATTAATACATTTATTTTTGCCCTAAATTGAATTAGGGTTTCAATTAGGATTAAATCTTGATTATTTTAATATCAAGATTCTCTCTCCTCCAACTTAATTCAAATGAGGCGCCCCTCTCATTTTATTTTCTCTACATGATGCTAAGAAACATTAGGGACCTTATTGAAGTGGTAAATTACATATTGCACCCTAGGTTTTGGGTAAATTGCACATTACACCAAAACTAGATTTTCATGCACAGACATTGCTTTATCAGCTCTTTCTTGGTACTCAGGCTTCCATAAACCATACCTCTATATCATATTCAATCTCATGATGCTTCAACACATGAGGAACATAATATCATGCACAATTTGCACTTAAACCCCTCAACTTGGGTAATTTGCACTTTAGTCCAAAACAAGCAAAACATTGATTTCAATAATGTTCAAAAAGGACTAGAATTGTAACATAAGTTCCTCTTGAGCCCTAATTACTTTTCTCAAGATAAGATTAAGCATATAATCATATTTCTTAATCAAAATACCTAGGGTTAAAGTATAACCCAGGTCAGTGATGTTACACCAGCGATCAAGTTTTTAGTGTTTCCAAAATTTTCATGACATGGTGGAATGGGAGATAGAGAAAAAGCTAAAATATATCCATAGAGCCAATGGAGGAGAGTACACCTCCACAGAGTTCTAGGATTACTACGAACAACACATAATACAACATGAAAGGACAAAGCTCGACACACCATAGCACAATGGTATAGTTGAGAGGATGAACCATACCATTGTGAAAAAACTTAGACGCATGTTGAATACTACAAAGTTGCCAATGACACTCTAGGGTGAGGCAGTGAGTACTTCCTACGATATTATTAATCAATCTCCATAAATTCCTTTGGGGTTTGATATTCCTAAGAAGGTGGATAGACAAGGATGTTTCTTATGCTCATTTGTGAGTATTTGGGTGCAAGGCTTATGCACATATTCTAAAGAAAAAGAGGTGAATGTTGGATGATAAAGAAGTGTCATGTATAATTCTTGGCTATGGAGATTAGTAGTTTGGATACATGTTATGGAACCCGGTGAAAAAGACCATAAACAGACACAAAGATGTGGCGTTCTGTGAGAGTCAGAAAATTACAGAGCCTGGGAGTGATGATGTAGAGGATGTAGAATCAGGTGATAGTTCTTCTGATGATGTGTATGCGGATGCTTCAACTTCTTCACTGGTGCAGACTTCAGATGATGAAGAAGAGCAGCACAACCACCTTGAGCAGCCAAGTGATAGAGCATTGATTGTTCATGTTCCATATGCATAGATGAGTGGCTCAGACTCACAATCAAAGATATTTTGGAAGGGAGAGCAAGATCATCACTAGGTAGAATCCTCATAGTAGCAATTGAGGAGTTCTGACAGAGTTCATCATACTTCATCCAGATATTTGACATCTTAGTATATTCCCCTTACTAATCAGGGGGAGACAGAGACTTATCATGAGGCACAGACTCAAAGAGACAGAGCACAGTGGCACCCGATGATGTAGAAGGAGATGTCTTTTTTGTAGAAGAATGGTACCAATGAGCATGTGAAGCTTCCCAATGGCCGAAGAGCACTAAAGAACAAGTGGGTTTACAAGATGAAGAGAGATGACAACAACAAGTATATCAAAGACAAAGAAAGACTAGTTGTCAAGGGATTTGGTCAAAGACCAGGGGTGGATTTTGATGAGATATTTTCTCTTGTTGTGAATATGACTTCTATTAGATTGGTTATAGGATTGGTTGCTAGCCTAGATTTGGATCTTGCGAAGATGGATGTGAATATGACATTTCTTCACGATGACCTAGATGAGGAGATCTCAATGGAGTAGCCAAAAGGTTTTTAGGTGAAGGGGAAAGAGCACTTAGTCTACAAATTGTATAAGATTTTGTATCATTTGAAATAAGATCCTAGATAGTGGTACAATAAGTTTGATTCATTCATGCATATTAATGAGTACCAGAAGACAAGTGCAGATCCATGTATTTATATCAAGGGGTTTCCCAATGAAAAATTTATTATTCTGCTACTCTATGTGGATGACATGTTGATACTGGGACAAGATGTCAGTTTGGTCAAGAAATGGAAGACAGAGCTTTCCAAAGTATTTGAGATGAAGGATTTGGGACCAGCACGGTGGATTGTGGGAATGCAGATCACACGAAACAAGAAACAACGTAGGTTGTGGTTGATACAGTAGAGTTATGTTGAACAAATTCTTGAGTGATTCAGCATGAGCAAATACAAAGCCGTGAGTACTCTACTATCATGTCACTTCAAGATAAATAAGAATCCATACCTTTCTATGGATGAGGAGAAGGAGGAGATGGTTAGGATTTCCTATTCTTCTGTTGTGGGGAGTTAGATGTACACAATAGTGTGTACTCATCCTGATATTGCTCATGTGGTTGGCATTGTGCGTAGATTTCTCTCAAACCCTGGAAAAGATCATTGGGAGGTGGTCAAGTGGATCTTCAGATACTTATGAGGCACGAGCAACACATGTTTGATGTTTGGTGATTCTGAACCACTTCTGAAGGGCTTCGTTGAGGATGACATGGAAGGTGATATTGACCGTATGAAGTTTATCTCTAGGTACATTTTCCCTTTAGTAGGGGGCTTATCTTGGCAGTCCAAGTTGTAAAAGTGTCTTGTACTTTCTATGATAGAGGCAGAGTACATTGTAGTAGCAAACGCAGGAAATGAAATACTCCAGATTGTGAGATTTCTAGTAGAGTTAGGCATGAATCAGGTTGACCCGACTATTTTTTATGATAATCAGGTTGCTATTGACTTGAGCAAGAGTATAATACATCATGCATGGACAAAGCACATTGATGTGAGATATCAATGACTTTGTGATGTGATTGATAAGAGGTTACTAACTCTGAAGATGATCCATGCTGAGAAGAATGCTTCTGATATGATGACCAAGTTGGTGATGTGAGACAAGTTGGAGCTCTATAAAGAGCTGTATGACATACATTCCCAGCGACAATTCTTTGACCACATCTCCCTCATTGGCCAGAGAGGGAGATTGTTGCGAAAGGAAAAGAATCCAACCCATGTCCTAGTTGGATTTGGACTTGAGTAGGAGTTGGTTTATGCTACCAATCCAAATAGGAGTCAAATCTAAAAGGAAAAGAAGATGGTTTTCTATGTGCAACATGGTATTGGATTAGGAATATGAGTAGAACTCTGTGTTGCAATCACATATCGTAGGCCTATAAATGAGGCCTTAGGGGAGGCTTTTGAGATCATCCTTCTAATTGCTTGTTGGTGCCTTATGTGGTAGAAAAGTTGAAAAACAAGAACAAATGGAGGATCTCTCTTGGTTGATAAGAGAGGGTCATGGGCTTTATTTTGAAGTGAAGTAGTGGCTGACAGTCGGTGACACATTGAGCGCACTGACCAATAGCTCTCTTAGTTGATAAAAGTGAACCATCGAATTTACCTTGAAGCAGAGTGGTGGTTGGTGGTTATAGACACGGTGTTGCCATAGCGGCAACAGTCCGACCCAGTCACGGTCACAATGTCATCAAGTGGCCCCTAGGAAAAATAACGTCATCCTGAGGAGATCAAGTAAAGAGGGAGGTTTGTACACATTGGGAGTGATTTTCTTCTTTATCATCTTCATTCTCGTGTGGGGAGGGCTACCCAAATTTAGGAGTGATTAGATCTGAGTGGTGTGAGTATTAGTCTTAATTACATTGTGTTTGTTGGCCGGTATTGCCCCGTGATTTTTCTGTCTTAGTCTTGAGGAAAGAATTTTCCACGTTAAATTTGGTGTTTCATTTTGTGTTTATACGCTTGTCGGTAATGCTTTCGCAACAAATTTTTGTCACATCTGGATCCGCATGGGTACAACATTCCCAACACTGTCTACCGCAAAGTGCTCATAGTAGAACTGTGCATTGTTATAAATTGCTTTCTTTTAGTGGCCCTTGTACACTTTCGTGGGGGGAATTTTGGAGCCTTAATACTTAAACTAACATATTGATACTCATATGGCGCCTAGGCGTAAATAAACTTCTCAACGGGCCAAATCTCCATAGAAGACATATATATGAGATTAGCCATCATAATTTCTTTATATGAGATTTCGCAAAGTCACTTTGGTCGTTTCAAACACAAATGACATCTAATTTGGTTTTTCTTGTCTTTATGTATGCATAAGAACAAAATTGAAAAAGGAAGCAAATTACTTCCCTCCTTAATGTTGCTCTTATATATACATAAAAAATTCCCAAACTAAGTGTCAATCTTGATCTATATGTCATTAGGTCCTAATGAAATATCTTTTGCTAAGAAAGAAATTCATGGTTTCTGGATTTTCATACGAGAAAGCCAGGGTTTAAATGAGAGCTGTTTTCTATGCTCAGCAGCCGCACATTGCGGTCCCGTGTTTTCAAACAAACTCACGAATCCGATGTTTAACGGCACGGCACACTGGAGTCCTTTCAGGCATATATGCCAGTGAGTCGGTTCGACCCCATTGCAGATCACTCCTGGCAATCTGCTTTCAATCATTTCCCATGCCGACGTCGCAACCTCCTCCTGGGTCTCCAAGAAGTCAGTGGAGCATGAAAGGGAAAGATCGAGAGAGCTCCTGGCTCGGTGATCAGTTCTTCTCAGCTCAGGTCAGTTGCTTTCTCTTTCATCACTTCCCTGATCCTCATTTCTCCTCCTCTCTGATCATCATCTAACCCGAAATTCAATCTCTCGCCAGCGCCGCGTCACAGCAAGACATGTTGATCAACACAGGAGGTTTCCCCAGGGCCGACGGGCTCGAGAACTGGAGGTTCCTCGGCGCCGTCACTGTTATGACCCCACCTTCTAGTAACCCCCAATTAAGGGAGACCGAGAGGTCGAAGCCGCACCCATAACTTTCAGATCAAAGGTTCGGCAATTAACCAAGAATAATTATTAAATTTTAACAAACTATACTGAAAATCTGTAAGAAAATAAACTTTTGCATACCTTTTGAAATTTTGGATCTCTAAACTTCAATCCACATATGAAGTACTATTCTAACTAATCCTCCTTGTATTTTATGTCATGAATTCACAATATGTCAAATTATTGTTTGTCCTGTTGGCTTGTACCTAAAACGCCGACAAACAAAACGTCGGTCAGCCGAAGCTGGTATGTGGGGAAAACAATAAACGTGCAAATATGATAACAACATAATCATTCAATTAATCATTTAACAACCAAGATTACGCTTTAAATATAACTCCGTGATCCAAGGGTACCCTATCCTCCGTGTTGTTCGCATTAAACCCCTCATGATCCACCTACCAAGTGAACCAGTTTCTAGGGTTGAGTCACATGGAACTACTCATAGGTAGACCACTCCTTAAATCATGGTACGCTAAAGAGTCTCATGGCACTACATGTAGGTAGCCCAGTTTCTAACTCTTGGTAACCTAGACCTTGCTCTAGGATTACCCCTTTTTTTAGCCTTTTCAAAGCAACAGAGGTGGACTGGGATCTAGTCAGTTATATATCTATTTATTGTGATAATCTTAGTCACTTTATAGTTGCATGAGATAAATAGACACCCAACAGTTATTTTTCAAGCAACCGATAAAACGTTCGAGAATCGCTGTGAAACTAGAACGGTTATTCATAAGCGTAACCACATACCTGATCTGATGATTTGAACAGAAATATCCATGCAAATAAGAATCCAAGCAAGCAAGCACTTTCAACAAGATCCTAAAATAATCATGTAATTCCCTTTTTATTACTCATGTCATCAGGATCTAGCTCGCTTCCTAGGGTTTCTAGTTCACTTTTAGGGTTTCCATTGCAATTAGGGTTTCCCTTCATCTTTTACTATTTCAAACCCTAATTTTATACAATTACTGATAAACCCTTATTATCTTATCTATTCTTAAACATTAAGGTTATCTTAACAACATATAACCCTATTCTCGGATTTAAAGGCACTATTAACCATCAATTAATTTCATTAAGCTTCTTTTACATTAAAGCTACCATTTTTATCCTTTTTAATCCACAACAAGATTTCTATGCTCATTTATCATCAATTCAAAGTTCATTACGATCTAATCAAATATGAACTCGATTTGCCATTAATACTTCCTTTTATTCATGAGAAAACCCTAATTACTACTTTTAGGGTTTTTGTCCAAAATTAGGAACTTTAATGCTCGAAATAGATTAAAACCATCATGTAACAACATATTTTCACATTTTCCAAATTAAGTATGATCTTATCCTCTTTGACCCTAAATAAGGATTTTTAAATACTTAATCATTCTTATATGGGTTAAAAACCCTAAATCATGAAATTTTACATCTAGATCAGGTTTGAATCTAACATTATCATACAATAGGTTATTAACACTTCAATTAACCCATTAAGCATACTAGATTCAACCTTTAATCACAAATAGGGTTTTTAACTTAACTTTAATACACTTTTTATCCACTTATAGTACTTTTGAAATTAAGAATGGAATCAACCTTTAATATTATTTTTATTGGATTCCTTTGGTTCTCCTGATCAAAATTCATACATTACTTGTCCTAATCGGAGTTACCAATATTTAATTACGAATTTTGCAATAAAACTTTACCTGGGCTAATCAGGAGACGCCATGTCACCCCTTGCCATTCAACTCGCAAGTTAGGAAAACATAACGAAACATCCTTCGTGCCCTCGGTTAAGTCAGCCTTTATTTCAGCCTGCGAAGGGCAAAAGCGTCCAACACGCCCTGGTCATCTTCCTCCTCGCCTACCCTAGCGTTGCCGCTGCAGCAAGCGATAAGTGCGGCCCTGCCTCCCCCTTTTCAGACCACGATGGCCACCATGGATGATTCCATTGGCTCCGATGGGGTCCCGCGCTTCAAGCAGTGTCCTTTATCCGCAGCCAAGGGGACCCGTTCAATCCTACTGATCCCTGGACGGCGGCCGATCTAGTTGCTCTTCTATAGATCTTGCGCAAGGGCCGGAGCAAGGAGATGGAGTCGAGCTTCCTTCCAACCGATGCGGGAGCATCGTGTCCCCTTGCTCTTCCCGTCCCTGGCTCCTCCTTTCTCCAAGGGTCGCGGTGCTCCTCTCAACTAGGGTTTCATGTGAGTATGAGATGGAGAAGAGAGGGGGATGCCCGAAATCTCTTTGGGCCCAAGTCCCTGGATCCATCCTTTAAATAGGAGATGATAGAAGCGTCCCATCATGCTCAACCATAAGGAAAACACGTCCCCATCATCCTACCTTCCTTCATTGTGAAGAAAAAAATCTTCTTCTCTCTCTTCTTTGTATTTTTCTAATATCCTTTATTATTTGGATATTTAGGTATTCGAAATCCCTCTTTCATTTTCTTTGCACTTGCCCTTTTCATTCATTGGCCACGAATTTCTATTCTCTTTTTTTTAATAGCAATTACTTCCTTTTTATCAATATCACAAAATTCATTAATAATGTATCACATTATCCTCTTATTTTACAAATTTGGTATTTTCTCTTTCTTTCCTCTTTATTGGGACTCCTTGGATCCCAAGAAACTCTATTATTTCGAAATCATTTTTATTGGATACTCATTATCCTTCTAGATGCATCTAAATGCATTATTTCACATTATCTTGTTTATTTCTTATTAAAATATTTCCTTTTGAGGATTTCTCTTTATTTCTCTTTAATTTTCCTCATTGGTTTTTCTTTTTACATTAGGAATCCTTGGTATACGAAATCCCACTAAGGATAACTCAATTATACTTCTGTTCACTTGTTTTCCACATTTTACAATTATTTTCAATTTCTTTCTTAATAAAGAAATACTTAAATGATCTTTGCATTCTCTATGCAACTTTGGACTCCTTGGAACCCAAGGAACCCAAGAGGCACGAAATCCTTCCTTGGATTACATTCTTTTGCCTACTAGAGGTTTCCACATCATTCTTTTCTCAAAAACTCAATTATTCATTTATTAATTGAATTTCCATGTTATTTGGGCCCAATAGCCAATAAAGCCCACAACAAAACCATCAAGGCTATTGTAAATGAAATCGGTTTATTCAAAACAGATTATATCATTATTTGTTCAATTATCTTTAATATGAGAAATTACATTTCTCACCAATTGAACCCAAAAATTGGGGTTGTAACATCCTTTCCCTCTTATAGGAATTTTGTCCTCAAAATTCTTATCAAGCAAACAAACAATTCAGGATAAGACTATTCCATGTCCATCATTGGCCCCTATGTGGCTTTACCTTACCCATGGCGCTTCCAAAGAACATTTATCATCACATATTATTTTCTCTGAGTTCTTTCATCCTGGCATCTATAAACTGCACAGGTGACCCAGGCCATGTCAGCCTCCCTTGGGGCTCACTAGGTTCAGCACATGGTCGGGGAACCTCACATAGTGCTCTAAATTGGACACCTGAAACTCATCACACATTTCTTTATCCTGAGGGTTAAGATCAAACTTAACCTTCTCCACCAAACCATGTCAAAAGAACCCATGCATCGGGAACTCATCTCTCTTAGCTGTAACTTAGAGGGGTCAGATTTTCATGTCACATATTCTTCCACAGTGAATTGCATGTCAGTCTACTTTGTATCTGCACATGACTCTCGTCATCTCTAGGCTCCTTTCAGCCATTGCACGATCAAAGTGACTTCGTCTACCCACACTGTGGCCCTTTTCTAACCATCATGTGGTCCTTTCACCAACATCACTTTACTGAAGTGGTGACCGACACAACCTCCCTTACAAAGCTTCTTTAAATCCCGATACTGGCTATGGTGGTCATCATCACATCTTTCATAGGACAAAAACTATCTCTAGCTATTACCCTGAACGAGCACATATGCTCTCATCAGACCCTTTAATCTGGATCATACTAACCATTAGTTAGGGGTGATAAACTGTACTAACATCGAGTTCTTCGTGTACCTACTTCCACTTTATGGAAGTGAACCTTTAGGTCAAACTCAAGAAACTTTGAACTCACATCATGGTGTAGTTGAACCATCTCTCTCATGGGTAGTTCAACCAGATCTATCCCTTGACAGAACTCTTTCTCTCTCATGTCATCTGGGTAAGATGATCTACCATACCCCATATCTGATATCGACCTTCCTTGGTCCAGGGGAGACTTACAACATCCATAGTGATGAACTCCCTTTCTCTTTCAGGGACTCTTTATCCCTTATATCGATGCACTGGGTAACTGGTGTCCATCCTTCACCTTCTGTCATGCATGGCAACATACCACATGCAGCCTCATCTTAAGCATCCAAAGGACTATTGTCATTTACTATCTTGGTAGTACCACAGTGTATGGTGATCTTCAATCATGATTTCCTGTATGTCATGATTCCTCAAGATCAATTCCTCAAAAACCCTAAACCACTCTCATCAGGGTTTCATCACCTTCCTATCCAAAGAGTGCATTTGAGGTTCTACAACCCTCCTTTCATTGCATCAAGGCCTAGACTGGCTAATCCAAGCAACCATCAACTTGTCCAATAGATCTCATTACATCTGAGTATTAGCCAAGCCTATCTCCTTTCCAAACTTAGGGTTAGCCTAACAACCTCTTCTAGCTTCTAGCCAAACTAGTCAGATACATCTCAACTAGAGCATCCATTACCACTTCACATCCTTAGGTATTAGTTCCATGTATTTCACTTATCGTCTCACCTCCAACTCTATGTCTATCTCCATTAAGAACACTTTGAGCTCATCTTCTTGGTGATCAAACTCAATCTTGTATGACTCATATCTCATGATAAAAACATCCTCATAAGGTGACTACCCAATTCCTCTTAGTGTTTGCAAACCATCCATGAATCATTCACTTTACCAGGGTATATTATTTTCTCTATCCCCATATCTCGTGGTAACGTTCCAACCTACATCATCTTTATCCTTGGTGTATGGCATGCGTACTGTCCTATCTCTCACTCCCATAACAAGAGGAAATAAGCATTTGGCTGCAGTCCAAATACAGAGTTCTTCCTGTTCCAAGAGTAGAGATGGTACATCCCACCTTGCTAGTACACCTTTTAAATCTAAGTTGAAACGTGCCACATATGTCTCTTCGTCACAACATCATGATATCAAATTTACCTCCATGGAAAAACTGGTTTTGAACCTACTTGGGTCACCACACAATCCTTGGTCATTTCCTCTAGGTCTATAGGGTGTCAACACTTTTGGGGTCATCCCTCTTCCCTTATGCATCCAGAGAGTGCCCTACTCATCTGCCCTTTAGGTCCCATGAGTTCATGAAGGTGATCAATCTCCTAACCCATGGCCCTCAGACAATGATAGTTGTTACCTCCCGACCCTATGGTCATGTGCAACTCGGGAATTAGGAAACTCCTACTTCCATCGATCTTATCCCTGCCTGACCCTAGGATAGACTTAGGATTTTGTTATAGTACATGTTCAACTTAGAACCTTACCCAAGCCTTCATCATCTCTCTCTCTGCATTCATGGGCTGACTTTCATCCTTTCATAGGGGTCCCGGTGACCTGCCTATGTTGGTCAAGCCCCATACCGGTTACCTCCATGGTAACACATCATCATGCACTTAGAGATGGATATCTATGGGTCTACAGGTTCATTCTCATACCATGTACTTTTCACTTAGCTTCTCAAGATCCTATGAGACCTCTTTAGATTAACTTGAACCAACAAAACTTGTATTGTTACGACCCCCACCTCCTGATAACCCCCAATTAAGGGAGACCGAGAGGTTGAAGCCGCACCCATAACTTCTGGATCAAAGGTTCGACAATTAACCAAGAATAATTATCAAATTTTAACATACTATACTGAAAACCTGTAAGAAAATAAATTTTTGCATACCTTTTTGAAAACTTGGATCTCTAAACTTCTATCCACTTAAGGATCCTACTCTAACTAATCCTCCTTGTATTTAACTTCATGTATTTCATAATATGACGATTTACTGTTTGTCCTTTTGGCTTGTACCTAAAATGCCAACAAACAAAATGTCGGTCATCTGAAGCTGGTATGTGGGGGAAACAATAATCATGTAAATATGTTAACAATATAACCATTCAATTAATCATTTAACAACCAAGATTATATTTTAGATATAACTCTGCGATCCAAGAGTACCCTATCCTCTATGTTGTCCCCATTAAACCCCTCAAGATCCACCTATAAGTGAACCAATTTCTAGGGTTGAGTCACATGGCACTACTCGTAAGTAGCCCACTCCTTAACTCATGGCAGGCTAATGAGTCTCATGGCACTACACGTAGGTAGCCCAGTTTCTAACTCTCGGTAACCTAGACCTTGCTCTAGGATTACCACTTTTTTTTCTTAGCCTTTTCAAAGAAATAGAGGTGGACCCGAATCTAGTCAGTTATATATGCACATTTATAGTGATAATCATAGTCACTTTATAGTTGCATGAAATAAATAAACATCCATCAGTTATTTTTCAGGCAACTGATTAAAACTTTGGGAATCGCCGTGAAACTAGAGCGATTATTCATAAGTGTAACCACATACCTGATTTGATGAGTCATGCAGATTATTCAACATATACTTCATGTATATACCATCAAACCAATCAACAGATCCAAGCAAGTAATTCAATCATCACATAATTCCTGAAAAGAATATGTACTCTATTTATTACACACTTTATCAAGAATCTACTTTATTGACTTGGATTCTCTTTCTAAGGTTTCTAATCCGCATTAAGGTTTCATTAATATCCATTAGGGTTTCTTAGATCAATTCCTCAAACTTTATCCTTTTTAGGTTAACAAACCCTAAAATACCCTTTTCCATTTATATGAACCTTAATTGTTCAACTATCCATTTTAATAGTCTTTTATACCTAAATTGACTTAGGATCATCACATCCCTATTTATTCATGGATTTGAACCATTAAAAAAATTAAAAGACATATTCATCTAAATTAGGGTTTTCAAGCTCATTAATGCATAATCATGCACGAAACCCTAAATTAAACCAATTATATACAAAGATCATCTTTTTAGATCCTATTTTCACTTTTATTAACAACAAGTTAATATCAAATTGAATTATCCAAATAACATCATTAAGTCCATCTATCATCAAATCTAAGGGTTTTTCTTTAATTAAATCATTAAAGATGATAACTTTATGCCCTTTTCAAATTTCAAGCACATAAACTCTAAATTAGACTAATCATGTGCAAAGTTCTTCCTTTTTGAACATAATGTACCTTTTTGCATTTAACATGTTAACATCAACTCTAATGATCCATTAAACCCTATTAAACACTTTATTCATTTCCAAATAGGGTTTCTTAATCTTTAATTCATTAAAGATGATAATTTAAACTATATTTCGAACTATGATCAGATTCAGGCTAAAAAACTATTTTTAATGGGTTCCTCGCATTTTTCTGATCAAAATACATATATAATTTGTCTTGATCGGAGTTACAAATCTTTAATTATGAATTAATAAAGGAAATACCTTCCCGGCCAATCAGAGCGTGCCACGTCTCTCATTCTCCATGCAACGTTGCTGTTTTGGAAAATAGAATCGAATTACGATTATGCCCTTGGCTAAGTTGTGCATGCCTTTAGCCCGCAGAGGGAAATTTTCTCCAACTGTGACTTCATCTTCTTCCTTGCGTCTTCCCGGCCGTTGCTGCTAGGTCAGGGCCGATCACTGCCCATCCTCTCCTCCTTGGACTCCGTTGGCCATCAGGGATGGCCCTCCCATCTCCGGCGACCTCCTCCGCACCTGCCCATGCTACGGCCAGAGTCCCAGATGGTCGGGGGTGTGGTGCTTGGGCCTACAAGACGCAGCCTTGCTGTAGCCCTCTGGCGGTCGTGCGCAGATGCAGGAGCAATGAAATATCACCCGATCGTCCTCAGGCCGTCAAAGGTACTGCATGCCTTCATTAGGATGACACCATGGCCCTCTTGGCTGTAGGGTTAAAACTATACCCTTAAGGTTAGGGTTTCGGTGAAGAAGGTGAAGAAGAGATATATTGTTGTATGGACTCCCTCTGGACTCGATCCCAGATCTTACCCCTTATATAGGGGAGGGTCAACGAAGCCATAGGTTGGCTTAACACGAGTCAAAGTGTCCCTTTCTAAATAGGAAATCAATTCCTTCAATGAGAGGTATATTCTCTCTCTCCTTTTTCTTCCTTGATATTCCTTATCTCATGGATACTTAGAAAAACGAAAATCCTTTCTCTTATTATCATTATTCTTGCCCTTTTAATCCATTGGCACGAAATTCTATTTTCTTTTAATAGAAACTATTTTCCTTTTTAACCATATCACAAAATTCATTAATAATGCAACACATTATCCTCTTATTTTGCCTTTTTAGTATTTTCTCTTTCTTTCCTCTTTATTGGGACTCCTTGGATCCCAAGACACTCCATTATTTCGAAATTCTTTTTATTGGATACTTATTATCCTTCTAGATGCATCATTATGCATTATTTCACATTATCTTGTTTATTTCTCATTTAAATATCTCTTTTTGAGGGTTTCTTTTTATTTCTCTTTTATTTCCGCATTGGCATTCCTTTTAATATTAGCAACCTCATGGATACGAAATTTCCCCAAGAAATCTCATTTATGCCTCTTTCCACTCATTTTCCACATTTTACCATTATTTTCAATTTCTTTCTTAATAAAGAAATACTTAATTAATCTTTTCTTTTCTTATTGCACTCTTTATGCAACTTTGGACTCCTTGGAATCCAAGGAACCCAAGAGGCACGAAATCCCTCTTTGGATTTGCCTTCTAGAGGTTTCTACATATTTCTTTTCTCAAATATTCAATTATTCATTCACTAATTGAATTTTCTTTGTTATTTCCTTGTTATTGGGCCCAATAGCCAATAAAGCCCACAACACAAACATCAAGGCTATTGTAAACGAAATCCATGTCTTAAAAACAAATTATATCATTATTTGTTCAATTATCTTTAATATGAGAAATTACATTTCTCACCAATTAAACCCGAAAATTGAGGTTGTAACATCCTTCCCCTCTTATAGGAATTTTGTCCTCAAAATTCTATCAAGCAAACAAAAAATTCAGGATAAGACTTTTCCATGTCCATCATTGGCCCCTATGTGGCTTTACCGTACTCATGGCGTTTTCAAAGAACCTTTATCATCACATATTCTTTTCTCTGAGTTCTTTCATCCTGGCGTCTATAAACTGCACAGGTGACTCAGGCCATTTCAGCCTCCCTTGGGGCTCACTAGGTTCATTGCTCAGCACATGGTTGGGGCAACTCACATAGTGCTCTAAATTGGTCACATGGAACACATCCTACATTACTCTATCCTGAGGGGTAGGTTCAAAACCTAACCATCTCCACCCATCCATCTCTAATGGACCCATGTATCGGGGACTCATCTTTCTCAGTTGCATCTCAGAGGGGTTGGATTCTCACATTATATTCTCCCACAACGCATTGCATGTTAGTCTACTTTGCATCTGCCCACGACTCTCGTCGTCTCTAGGCTCCTTTCAGCCATTGCATGATTAAAGCGACTTTGATCTTCATGCATTGTGGTCCTTTTCTAATCATCATGTGGTCCTTTCACCAACATCACCTTACTGAAGTGGTGACCGATACAACCTCCCTTACAGAGCTTCTTAGAATCCCAATACTGGCTATGGTGGTCATCATCACATCTTTCATAGGACAAGAACTGTCTCTAGATATCACCCTGAACGAGCACATATCCTCTCATCAGACCCTTTAGTTTGGATCATACTAGCCATTAGTTATGGGTGATGAACTATACTATCATCGAGTCCTTCATGTACCTACTTCCCCCTTACGGAAGTGAACCTTTAGGATATACTCAAGGACTTTTGAACTCGATTCATGGTGTAGTTGAACCATCTCTCTCATGAGTAGTTCAACCAGATCTGTCTCTTGACATAACTCTTTCTTTCTCATGTCATCTAGGTAAGGCGATCTATCATAACCCATATTGCATCTTGACCTTCCTTAGTCTAGGGGAGACTTATCACCACATCCATAATGATGAACTCCCATTTCCTCTCAGGGACTCTTTTGTCCTCTATATCGATACAATGGGTTACTGGGGTTCGTCCTTTACCCCCCCGGCTTGCATGGCCATATACCACATGCAACTTTATCCAAAGTCCTACTGTCACTTATTATCTTGGTGGTACGGTGTATGGTGATCTTAAAATCATGATCTCCTGTATGTCATGATTCCTCAGGATTGAATACTCACAAACCCTAAACCACACTAGTCGGGGTTTCATCACCTTCTTTTCAAAAGAAGTGCATCTGAGGTTCTACCTGTTGGATAAATTGGATATTATGATAAATCCCTTTGTTTCGATGATGACAAACATTTCATTCTTATTAAACTAACGAGCTACTTAAGTGTGCAGGAACAAGGTGATGACAAAGTTCTAGGGAATTCATACGCTTGAATATTTGTAAAATATCATGCAATGTAATCATTTGTAAACTTGTACAAATATATAATGTACAAGTACTTAGACTTCATGTAAATCAAGCGTTAAATCTCTCTAGCTAAACACCACACTTAGTTAGGTCATCTCCTTCTAATAGGATCACATAATGCACATTCTTGCACACACTTAGTATCCTAATTGAAAGATTGAAAACAGAGTCAATCTCGGTCGACCACACTCCTCGACCGAGACACTCTCGGTCGACAAACTTCTCGACCGAGATTGACCAAAAGTAGTCGTTAGACACAGCAGTTGACAGTTGCAAATAAACGTTAAACCAGAGAGCCTGTCGGTCGACAAATCCTCGACCGACTGGGCATCTCGGTCGACAAGTTCTCGACCGAGATGGTCTCTGACAGCAACTGCAGAATTAATTAACTAGCCGTTGCTAATGCACCTAACTTATTCCTAACGGCTAGTTAAGCACTAGGAACCCCCTAGAAGTTGTCTAGGACGCCCTTAAGCATACTTAGGCCATTCCTATAAATAGGACAAGCCATAGGACACTAGAACTCACTTATTACACTTGAGAATACACTTGAGCATACTTGAGCAATCTTTTGCAAGCAAAATTTGAGCACTGTGATCATTGGCCTACATTCTCCTTAGCTCAATATCGTGTCCTATAGGCTAGATTCTCCTATCCACTGCAATCACAAGTTCACATACTTGGCTAGGAGATCTTACGCTTGATCCAGGCATATCAAGCCTTGGGCTTAAAGGATAAGTTGTAATTTCTGTTTTCCTTTCTTGTTCCTATTTATCTTTTGTACTCTCCTTGCTACTCCTAGGGTTGGAGGCTGCGGATTGGAGAGGGTTGACTTCTCGAGTGGAGAAGGGGACTTCAAGCTACTTCAAGAAGGCTATCGCAAGGGAAGCTACTTCAGAAGGCTGGTGCAACGGGAGTTGGTGCATCTACTTCAAGGGAAGGCTGCTTCAAGGTTGGCGATTACTTCTAGGTGAAGGCTGCTTGAAGGGTTTGGGAAAAGAGATTGTATTTTATGTAAATTCCTTGAAGAGGTAATAAAATAAATTTCTTTTCAAATCCCGGTTGGGTAAGCAACCGGGTAGTGGACTGACGGCTATAGTATTTGCTATAGTTGGAACCACTCTAAACCTTGTGTCTCCTTGTCCAATATTTTCTTTGTGATTGTTTAAGTGCAATAATTGTAAAATTACTATAAAACTCTATTCACCCCCCCTCTAGAGGTTTTCAATTGGTATCAGAGCAGGCTTCAAGGAGCCCTAACAAGGTCTTGAAGAGATAAAGGGAGGAGGTGACTACAATCACAAGAAAAAGAGCATGGACCAATGTGCGACAAGTTGCAATTGGTGCTTAGGAACAAAGCACTCTACTTCTAGATGTCCATGGAGGTCAAAGAAAGAAGATACACATAAAGAATGTTTCGTTGCTACAATAAGTGAGGAAGAAGAAGAAGAGGTAAGCTTGCTTGATTTACCTAAAGAAGAGTTAGTTACTATAATTGAAGAAACACATAATAAATATGTTGAATACAAAAAGAAATTAAAGAAATCAAATAAAGAAAATGATGATCTAAATGCTAGACTTCTTGAGCTTACATCCGAAAATGACGATTTATATGCTAAATTGAATACTCTTGGTTTTGAAAAAGACAGCATTATGTCTGATAATCGTACCTTGAAATCATCTCTAAGTAACAGTGAAGTGAAGATCTTTACTCTAGAAACAAACTATGATCTTCTATGTCAAGAAAAAGCTGAATTGCTTACAAAATTAAATGATATTAAAAAACAACCTATATTGTGCACCCATGTAGATTATGACAATATAGTGAAAGAAAGAAATATGTTATCATCCAATCTAGACCAAGCAAAATTAGATATCAAGAAAAGAATGGATGAGATCGTTAAGTTGCAACAAGAAGTTAGTAAGTTAAGCAACAATGGAATCCTTGATAGAATACTAGAAAATTCCTATCATCAAATAGGGAGAAGAGGACTAGGTTATAAGCCTAATGAGAAATCCCATCAACAACCTAGAAGGACACAAGCGAGTCAATCTGCTTATATACCTAGAGGCACAAAAATGTATATACCCAAGAATAACCTAGATCAAAACCATAGAAAAAGGCTTGAGGTTGATTCAATTTGTTGTCATTATTGCTCACGCCTTGGACATTATTCTTTTTCATGCCCATACAAGAAAAAGAATGTCGAGATGGTATGGGTTCCAAAACCCCCAAATTAAATAGGTTCGACTAAGTTGAGATATGACCAAAGATCTTAATTTGTATATCCTTATGTCTATCTCAACTTAACATTTAGGGATAACAAAATCAAAAATTAAAAGATTTAATAGCACCTTGATACACATATGTTTATCTCAAACTGATCTTTGAAATAATTGAATAAGATACAGCCTATATTGCACTTCAAATATATTTCTGAAACAGTTTCCAGAAACTTGATCGGTCGAGAAGTTGTCGACCGAATCATCCTCGGTCGAGCAACTGTCGACCGAGCATATCACTGTTCTCAGACTGCTGTAAATCTTTACATTGTATGTGAAAATTATTCTTGAAAGATTATATGGAATAAATATTAACTGATCATGCTTACATTTCTATTTAATCATGCTTTTATTGCACATTTCTTTTTCAGAAATACTTGCAATGAATAAAATGTTTCAAATAAATTTTTGTATGCTTTTATATTAAGCATCACATATTTTAGTCTATCCAAAGTAATATTAAATTCATGAATGGATATTATTCTTGAATATGCTTCATCATATTTGATGTCCTTATTTAGCTCTCATAATTTGTACACTTTAATGAGTCTCAAATTGATATTTGCAAGCTATCTGCAGAACTCATACTTCGCATATGAATGTTCATACTGGAAACCTGCAGAATATGCCTCTTGGTTAAAATAAAATTTGACCAAGGGGCGCCATGGTCGTAATCAAGGGCGATCTAAAATAAACTTTGATAAAAATTGTTTATTTGAACATTATTTTACTGAACTTAATCTTAGCATATTTTTAAATCAAAACATCAAATCATTTGTGGTAATTAGAAGCCTTAAATATTATTACTCCCTTGGAATATACATATACATATGCTCTACAAAAATGTTTTAAATGATTTGCATTAAAATTCAGTCAAAAATTTTAACTCAGTAAGTCTGTCGGTCGACGACTTCGTCGACCGAGAACCACTCGGTCAGCCCATCTCACTCGACCGACAAATTCTAAACAGATTCAGTATCGGACAAACGGTCGGTCGACGAGTGCTCGACCGAGACAATATCGGTCGACAAGCGCTCGACCGAGAATTAGCCGTTGGATATGACCGTTGCGACCCGACCGTTATGACCGTTTTCTTTACCGTTGGAGGACCAAGTGGCGCGTCTGCAACTCGACCGTTGCGGACGCTCGGTCGACGAGTCGTCGACCGACCGGGTCGCTGGAATTCTATAAATAAGTGCAAAAACGAGCCACTTACTCACACTTGCATTTCCTTGCTTCCATAGTCCATCTCTAGTGCAATTTCGTGCAATCCTTCAGCACTCTTACCCTCAAATCTTCCTTGCTTCTTCTCCACTCTCAAGAAACACAATGGCCTCATCATCAACTGTCCGTGGGAAGAAGAAAGTTGCTGGAAGAAAAAGAAGAGAAGAGCGGGAAGCCACTCCGCCACTGACGATCATCAATGACATAGCCTTCGTCGACGGAGATGCTGGAGATAGATACTTTCGGCTTTCCTCTAAAGCTCCTCTTCCCCGACGTCCGGTCGAAGTGATGGACTTCATCAACATAGTCGACCTGGAGCATCTCTTTGGAGTACAAAAGCTGAAGGACTTCATCAATCCATCCTTTCCTTCCTACTCCATTAAGGTAGTCAACGAATTCTATGCCAATCTTCTATCTCACACCAAAAATGACACCACTTTCTTCTACACCATGGTCAATGGGCATAGTTTTAAATTTTCCGAAGGGGATATTCTTGACATGCTTGAAATTGATATAGATGAATATCAAGATTTCCTTGACCTTACCACCAGCAATCCAATAAATTTATTTTCCCATGATGACCACACCACTAGCCTAAGTGATATCAAAAGAGCCATATTTCAAGCCAATACCACTTGTCATGAAGATAGGGGAACCTATTATGCTATAAACCTAAAACCGGCATGTAGAATAGTAAACCTCATTGTTTCCACCAACATACATCCACGAGCCAATAAATCCGAGGTTCCCATTTTCCGTATGTGTCTAATTTATGCTATCATAAAAGAAATTCCCATCAACTTCATTCGCATAGTACTCAAAAATATGCTTGAGTTTTCTGGCAATCCACCATATGCCGATTTTGTATGCCAGATTACTCAACATTGTCTTAAGTTAAACATTGAAGATATGGGATACATATGGGAGCGTAGACCACCAAAGATAAGTAAGAACACCGTAGAGAAGATGGGAATTGACTTTGGCCATAAAAAGGCAAGAGTAGAAGGAGAGTCATCACATCAGGATATACCACCCTCTCCTCCTACTAACCTTTCCATTGATCCCATCCAAAATACCCTTACTTATATTGCTGGCTCCCAATACCATCTTAGTAGACAATTAAACTACAATCACCATGCCATGACATACTTAAATCAAAGAATGCAAAACCTTTCTCCTGGCCAAACCGATGAATATCCGCATTCTTTAAACCCTGGCATGCTCAACCCATTTAACCCCTCATACAACTACTATCAACCTCCACCTTCACCTTCAATGGATCTTGCACATACTCAATTTTCTTCCATACAATTGCAAGACATAGCTGCTCACTTCCGATTTGACCGAGTTCCCACTTTTCTGGAAGCATATGCGTTGACTACAACTGGTGCTTTGGATTGGCAAACTCTGGTCCAATACTATGGAGCCGAGCCATTCCTTGGGAAAGATCCGGACATTGATGTAATTCTTAAATCTTTCCTGTGAAGTGTTGGAGTTGTAATAGTTGTATTCTATATGATTGTAATCTTCTTCATGCTATTGAATGAAATTTGCCATTTTTATTTGATTCACATGATTATTTGTTTGGCATATGAGACTTCTTCAAAATATGAATTATAAGTTCATTATTGTAGAGCATAACAAATAAGGGAATAATAATTAAAAACAGGCAACTATTACAATTAAAATTAAATTTTCAAATAACAAAATAGTTCTCCAGAAACATTCTCGGTCGAGCAACTAGTCGACCGAGAACATTGTCGGTCGAGCAATTGTCGACCGACTGGGTTTCTGTTTTTCCAGATTGACATAAATTGTATACATCTTTGTGAAATCTTGGACATGTTATATATTTGCTCAGTATTCAAACTTTCATTTGAGATATCTATTGAAGGGGGAGCAAAGCATAAAAAAAAAAAAGGGGGAGATCATCAAAACGTTGATCATTTGATTAAAGAAGCTTACAAAAACTTTGTAATCACTATGTGTAGCTGAATATTTTCAAGAAATTTATGAAAATGGTATCTTGTACTTGAAGGAACTCTCTACCCAAAATGGGGCTTAAACATCCCTTGCCTTTGGATGGAGACATTTTTAGGTACTCTAAGCTTAGACGATTCTCATTTAATCTAGGGCTTAACATCCTTTGTTATATGAGAAATCCATATACATTCATCATATGCTTAAGGGAATCTCATATCATTTCAAGGCTTAACATCCTTTGCAAATGATTGAGAAACAAATTGTGGATAAATTAGATAAAAATCCATGTTCTTAATAGGATATCTAACTAAGGGGGAGCATTATATTAAGGGGGAGAAGAAAAATAAAACATTCAACTTGGATATCTTTTTGAAATGACAAAGGGGAGAAAGAATATAAAAGTATATATAAAAGAGTTTCATCACATCTTGGCCAGCACTCACTTAAAAAAACATAAATGGCTACAAAAGGTAAATTTTCAGGTATGAAACTCACATGCTTTATATTTCCTCATTTCATATTTAGGAAATGTTTGTCATCTTCAAAAAGGGGGAGATTGTTGGATAAATTGGATATTATGATAAATCCCTTTGTTTCGATGATGACAAACATTTCATTCTTATTAAACTAACGAGCTACTTAAGTGTGCAGGAACAAGGTGATGACAAAGTTCTAGGGAATTCATACGCTTGAATATTTGTAAAATATCATGCAATGTAATCATTTGTAAACTTGTACAAATATATAATGTACAAGTACTTAGACTTCATGTAAATCAAGCGTTAAATCTCTCTAGCTAAACACCACACTTAGTTAGGTCATCTCCTTCTAATAGGATCACATAATGCACATTCTTGCACACACTTAGTATCCTAATTGAAAGATTGAAAACAGAGTCAATCTCGGTCGACCACACTCCTCGACCGAGACACTCTCGGTCGACAAACTTCTCGACCGAGATTGACCAAAAGTAGCCGTTAGACACAGCAGTTGACAGTTGCAAATAAACGTTAAACCAGAGAGCCTGTCGGTCGACAAATCCTCGACCGACTGGGCATCTCGGTCGACAAGTTCTCGACCGAGATGGTCTCTGACAGCAACTGCAGAATTAATTAACTAGCCGTTGCTAATGCACCTAACTTATTCCTAACGGCTAGTTAAGCACTAGGAACCCCCTAGAAGTTGTCTAGGATGTCCTTAAGCATACTTAGGCCATTCCTATAAATAGGACAAGCCATAGGACACTAGAACTCACTTATTACACTTGAGAATACACTTGAGCATACTTGAGCAATCTTTTGCAAGCAAAATTTGAGCACTGTGATCATTGGCCTACATTCTCCTTAGCTCAATATCATGTCCTATAGGCTAGATTCTCCTATCCACTGCAATCACAAGTTCACATACTTGGCTAGGAGATCTTACGCTTGATCCAGGCATATCAAGCCTTGGGCTTAAAGGATAAGTTATAATTTCTGTTTTCCTTTCTTGTTCCTGTTTATCTTTTGTACTCTCCTTGCTACTCCTAGGGTTGGAGGCTGCGGATTGGAGAGGGTTGACTTCTCGAGTGGAGAAGGGGACTTCAAGCTACTTCAAGAAGGCTATCGCAAGGGAAGCTACTTCAGAAGGCTGGTGCAACGGGAGTTGGTGCATCTACTTCAAGGGAAGGCTGCTTCAAGGTTGGCGATTACTTCTAGGTGAAGGCTGCTTGAAGGGTTTGGGAAAAGAGATTGTATTTTATGTAAATTCCTTGAAGAGGTAATAAAATAAATTTCTTTTCAAATCCCGGTTGGGTAAGCAACCGGGTAGTGGACTGACGGCTATAGTATTTGCTATAGTTGGAACCACTCTAAACCTTGTGTCTCCTTGTCCAATATTTTCTTGGTGATTGTTTAAGTGCAATAATTGTAAAATTACTATAAAACTCTATTCACCCCCCCTCTAGAGGTTTTCACTACCACCATCCTTTCATTGCATCAAGGACTAGACTGGCTAACCAAACAACCATTAACCTATTCAAAAGATCTCATCACATCGGAGTATTAGCCAAACATATCTCCTTTCCAAACTTAGGGTTAGCCTAACAACCTTTTCTAGCTTCTAGCCCAGATACATCACAACCAGAACATCCATTACCACTTCACATCCTTAGGTATTAGTTCCATTGAAGATATACACTTCCATGTATTTCACTTATCATCTCAAACTCAAACTCTAAGTCCATCTTTATCGAGAACACTTTGAGCTCATTCTTCTGGTTTTCGAACTCAACCTGGCATAACTCATAGCTTATGGTAAAAACATCCTCATAAGGTGACTACCTTATTCCTCTTTAGTGTTTGCAAACCATCCATGTATCATTCACTTTATCAGGGCATGTTATCTTCTCTGTCCCCATATCTCGTGGCAACATTCCAAACCACATCATCTTTTATCCTTAGTGTATGGCATGCGTACTATCCTATCTCTCACTCCCATAACAAGAGGAAATAAGCATTTGGCTGCAATCCAAATACAGAGTTCTTCCTATTCCAAAAGTAGAGATGGTACATCCCACCTTGCCAATACACCTTTACATCTAAGTTGAAACATGCCACATATGTCTCTACGTCACAGACATCATGATATCAAACTAGTCTTGAACCTACTGAGGTTTATATCCTTGGTCATCTCCTCTAGGTCTATAGGGTACCGGCTCTTTTGGGGTCATCCCTCTTCCCTCATGCATCAAGAGAGTGCCCTACTCATCTGCCCTTTGGGTCCCATGAGGTCATGAAGGTGATCAATCTCCTAACCCATGGCCCTCAGACAATGATAGTTGTTACCTCCAGACCCTATGGTCATGTGCAACTGGGGAATTAGGCAAATCCTACTTTCATCGGTCTTATCCCTACCTGACCCTAGGATAGACTTAGGATTCTCCATTATAGTACATGTTCACTTAGAACCTTACCCAAGTCTTGATCATCTCTCTTTATGCATTCATGGGCTGGCTTTCATCCTTTCATAGGGATCATGGCAGCCTGCCTACCTTGGTCAAGCCCCATATCGGTTACCTCCATGGTAACACATTCATATGCAATTAGAGATGGATATCTATGGGTCTACAGGTTCATTCTCATACCATGTACTTTTCACTTAGCTTCTTAAGATCCTATGAGACCTCTTTAGGTTACCTTAAACCAACAAAACTGATGTACACCCTACCAAAGGGGTCCCTTTCCTAGGATGTGAGGAAAACTATCTCTTGCCGACAAGGTCACAAAAGCTCTTAGGTCTAGGGTTTACATCCACATGAGCCTACTTAACTCTAGCAGCTATTAAGGCACAAGCAGATCACTTATTGAACCATGCTAGGTCATACTTGTCCTCCTTCCTTAATGCTGATTCGAGGTCATACATTCCTTTGTCATCAACCTAGTTGTGAGGGGTTCATCAAACATACCTTAAACTTAAGGGGCTTCCATTTTCCTCTTAACATAGGAAGTATCATGCTCGCATCTATGGAAACTCAACTCTCATCATGAGCATTAGGTATACCACTTCCCCTCTTAGGCCAGGAACCCTAGGTTCACTTTTGGGTATCCAACTGCATGCTCTATGAATCAAGCATGAAAAAGGCATGACATGTACTTCCTGTCATCCTTCAACTCGAGCAACACTTAGAGTTGGGTCCTCCTTAAGGACAACCAACAAGGTACAAGGCCTCATAACCCGTTACTATACCTCTTCCAAGTCTAAGGAACTCTTCTTCTCATCTATACCATAGGTACAGAGGTACTAGCAGACTCATCCTCTCTCTAGGGTTTGGTTCCTCTCATGGCAACCAAGACATCAGCAACCTCTAGGGATCAAGCATGTGGCGACCACTATCATCCACTTAGGTCGCATCATCCTCAACTTCCTACATATCTCAGAGTTTAGGATTCCAACCTTCTTGCCTGGGGTCATGCTCTCTCTCTAGAGTTAATCCTACGACCAACCTCACCATTAGAGGTCCTATCTTTGTGAAGGGTCTACCTCAAAAGCATGCCCCTAGCTAGATGAAGCCTATGTTCAACTTATGTTCGCTCAAGGTTATCCATAGTTCTTTATGCTTATTTCATAAGCCATCCTTCATACTCTCATAGTCAGGGTTTCAACCCTTTGCTCACACTACTAACATACCCTGTATGCATAAGCCCATAGGGTTTCTAAGGTCCTTTACTATCATTATCATCTAAGGAGCTATCCTTTACTCTAACATGCACGACCCTTTCTAGGGTTGGGTTGCCAAAGGTGCTAGGTCACCCATGGATCATATGGAATCCCAAAGGCATGTCCTTTCAAACACCTGGTCTAACTCATCTCTCTCTAACCTTCACTTAGGGTTAAGGTTAGCATCATCCTCAGAGGATGTGTTGGGTCTCTACTTGCAATGGAGATCTCTATCTCCAAGACTAACTTATCCTCCTGACAAGAAGGTCTAGCCTCAGGTCTCATCTCAGGACATGACAACTTATGTCATATGACCTAAGCATGTATCTATTCTTTAGTTTACACTTACTCTATTAAGCTTATCTCCATGACATCTTAATTACATGCTTTTCATTAATTTGATGGAAGATTCCTTAGACCTTATTAATCTTACCCATACCTCAAGAGGGTGAGGAGAAGAGGGAAAACCCTGATCCTTAAGGTCCTTAATAGAATTTATGATGAGAAGGGATGAATAAGATAAGAAATTTCTAAAGGTATCTTATTTCGATTCATACCCTAAGACTTTGGCCAGGCAGTTATACGGATCCGGGAGTCCTCATATTCTGACTAGCGGTGCGGAGGAAAATATTGCCAGCCCCCGGGCGTGATCCCTTTCTAGACACCTCCGTCTTTCGGATAATCCTCTAATAACTCCCTTGGGTTCTATGGAGTTTGTAAAATTTAATAATTATTAATGGTTAACTAAGGAACCCAAGCTCTGATACCAAATGTTACGACCCCTACCTCCCGATAACCCCCAATTAAGGGAGACCGAGAGGTCGAAGCCGAACCCATAACTTCTGGATCAAAGGTTCGGCAATTAACCAAGAATAATTATCAAATTTTAACATACTATACTGAAAAGTTGTAAGAAAATAAATTTTTGCATACCTTTTTGAAAACTTTGATCTCTAAACTTCTATCAATTTAAGGATCCTACTCTAACTAATCCTCCTTGTATTTAACTTCATTTATTTCACAATATGATGATTTACTATTTGTCCTTTTGGCTTGTACCTAAAACGTCGGTCAGCCGAAGCTAGTATGTGGGGGAAACAATAATCATGTAAATATGTTAACAATGTAATCATTCAATTAATCATTTAACAACCAAGATTACATTTTAGATATAACTCTGTGATCCAAGAGTACCCTATCCTCTATGTTGTCCCCATTAAACCCCTCAAGATCCACCTATAAGTGAACCAATTTCTAGGGTTGAGTCACATGGCACTACTCGTAAGTAGCCCACTCCTTAACTCATGGCAGGCTAATGAGTCTCATGACACTACACGTAGGTAGCCCAGTTTCTAACTCTCGGTAACCTAGACCTTGCTCTAGTATTACCCCTTTTTTTTCTTAGCCTTTTCAAAGCAATAGAGGTGGACCCGAATTTAGTCAGTTATATACCCACATTTATAGTGATAATCATAGTCACTTTATAGTTGCATGAAATAAATAAACATCCATCAGTTATTTTTCAAGCAATCGATTAAAACTTCGGGAATCGCCGTGAAACTAGAGTGATTATTCATAAGTGTAACCACATACCTGATTTGATGAGTCATGCAGATTATTCAACATATACTTCATGTATATACCATCAAACCAATCAACAGATCCAAGCAAGTAATTCAATCATCACATAATTCCTGAAAAGAATATGTACTCTATTTATTACACACTTTGTCAAGAATCTACTTTATTGACTTGGATTCTCTTTCTAAGGTTTCTAATCCACATTAAGGTTTCATTAATATCCATTAGGGTTTCTTAGATCAATTCCTCAAACTTTATCATTTTTAGGTTAACAAACCCTAAAATACTCTTTTCCATTTATATGAACCTTAATTGATCAACTATCCATTTTAATAGTCTTTTATACCTAAATTGACTTAGGATCATCACATCCCTATTTATTCATGGATTTGAACCATTAAAACAATGAAAAGACATATTCATCTAAATTAGGGTTTTCAAGCTCATTAATGCATAATCATGCACGAAACCCTAAATTAAACCAATTATATAAAAAGATCATCTTTTTAGATCCTATTTTCACTTTTATTAACCACATGTTAATATCAACTTGAATTATCCAAATAACATCATTAAGTCCATCTATCATCAAATCTAAGGGTTTTTCTTTAATTAAATCATTAAAGATGATAACTTTATGCCCTTTTCAAATTTCAAGCACATAAACTCTAAATTGGACTAATCATGTGCAAAGTTCTTCCTTTTTGAACAGAATGTACCTTTTTGCATTTAACAGGTTAACATCAACTCTAATGATCCATTAAACCCTATTAAACACTTTATTCATTTCCAAATAGGGTTTCTTAATCTTTAATTCATTAAAGATGATACTTTACACTAGATTTCGAACTATGCTCAGATTCAGGCTATAAAACTATTTTTAATGGGTTCCTTACATTTTTCTTATCAAAATACATATATAATTTGTCTTGATTGGAGTTACGAATCTTTAATTATGAATTAATAAAGGAAATACCTTCCCGGCCAATCAGAGCGCGCCACGTCGCTCATTCTCCATGCAACGTTGTTGTTTTGGAAAATAGAGTCGAAATATGATTACTCCCTTGGCTAAGTTGTGCGCGCCTTTAGCCCGCGGAGGGCAATTTTGTCCAACTACGACTTCATCTTCTTCCTTTCGTCTTCCCTGCCGCTGCTACTAGGTCAGGGCCGATCACTGCCCATCCTCTCCTCCTTGGACTCCGTTGGCCATCAGGGATGGCCCTCCCATCTCCGGCGACCTCCTCTGCACCCGCCCATGCTGCGACCGGAGTCCCAGATGGTCGGGGGGTGCGGTGCTTGGGCCTGCAAGACGCAGCCTTGCTGCAGCCCTCCGGCGGTCGTGTGCAGATGCAGGAGCAACGAAATGTCGCCCGATCTTCCTCAGGCCGTCAAAGGGCCTTCATTAGGACGACACCATGTCCCTCGTGGTTGTAGGGTTAAAACTATACCCTTAAGGTTAGGGTTTCGATGAAGAAGGTGAAGAAGAGATATATTGTTGTATGGACTCCCTCTGGACTCGATCCCAGATCTTACCCCTTATATAGGGGAGGGTCAACGAAGCCATAGGTTGGCTTAACACGAGTCAAAGTGTCCCTTTCTAAATAGGAAATCAATTCCTTCAATGAGAAGTATATTCTCTCTCTCTTTTTTCTTTCTTGATATTCCTTATCTCATGGATACTTAGAAAAATGAAAATCCTTTCTCTTATTATCATTATTCTTGCCCTTTTAATCCATTGGCACGAAATTCTATTTTCTTTTAATAGAAACTATTTTTCTTTTTAACCATATCACAAAATTCATTAATAATGCAACACATTATCCTCTTATTTTGCCTTTTTAGTATTTTCTCTTTCTTTCCTCTTTATTGGGACTCCTTGGATCCCAAGACACTCCATTATTTTGAAATTCTTTTTATTGGATACTTATTATCCTTCTAGATGCATCATTATGCATTATTTCACATTATCTTGTTTATTTCTCATTTAAATATCTCTTTTTGAGGGTTTCTTTTTATTTCTCTTTTATTTTCCTCATTGGCATTCCTTTTAATATTAGCAACCTCATGGATACGAAATTTCCCCAAGAAATCTCATTTATGCCTCTTTCCACTCATTTTCCACATTTTACCATTATTTTCAATTTCTTTCTTAATAAAGAAATACTTAATTAATCTTTTCTTTTCTTATTGCACTCTTTATGCAACTTTGGACTCCTTGGAACCCAAGGAACCCAAGAGGCACGAAATCCCTCTTTGGATTTGCCTTCTAGAGGTTTCTACATATTTCTTTTCTCAAATATTCAATTATTCATTCACTAATTGAATTTTCTTTGTTATTTCCTTGTTATTGGGCCCAATAGCCAATAAAGCCCACAACACAAACATCAAGGCTATTGTAAATGAAATCCATGTCTTCAAAACAAATTATATCATTATTTGTTCAATTATCTTTAATATGAGAAATTACATTTCTCACCAATTGAACCCAAAAATTGAGGTTGTAACAGGTATACACCCTACCAAAGGGTCCCTCTCCCATGATGGGAGGAAACTATGATTTTTGACAACAAGGTCACAACCATCCTTAGGGTTTACATCCATATGAGCATGATTAACTTAGAAGCTACTAAGGAACAAGTGGACCACCTACTAAACCATGCTAGGTCATACTTGTTTTCATCCTTTATATTGGGTCAAGATCATACCTTCCATTGTCATCAACTTAGCTATGAGGGGTTCATCAAACATACCCTTAACTTAAGGGGTTTCCCTTTTCCCCTATACATGAGGAATACCATGCTCGAAACTATAGCAACTTAATTCTCATCATCAGCATTAGATACACCACTTCCCCTCTTAGGCCTAGGAACCCTAGGTTCACTTCTTGATGACCAACTACATGCTCATCCTATTAACTATGAACCAAACATGTACATGGTATGACATGCACTTCCTGTCATCCTTCTACTCGAGCAACACACCAGGGTTGAGTCCTCCTTAAGGACAACCAACAAGGTACAAGGCCTCCCAACCTATTACTAAACCCTTTCCAGGTCTAAGGAACTCTTCTTCCTATCAGGAGGGAAACACCTATACCAAAGGCACAGAGGTATCAATAGATTCATCCTCTCTCTAGGGTTTGGTTCATCTCAAGGTAACCAAGACATCATCAACCTCTAGGGATCAAGCATATGGCGACCACTGTCATCCACTTAGGTCACATCACCCTCAACTCCCTATTTCCCTCATATCTCAGAGTCTAGGTTTCCAACCTTCTTGCTTGGTTTCCTGTTCTCTCTCTAGAGCTATAACCAACCTCATCATTAGATGTCCTCTCTTCAAGAAGGATCAACCTCAAAAGAATCCTCTACATGGGTGGATCCTAGGCTCAAACTTATGTTTGCTCAAGATCATCCATAGCCCTTTATGTTTATTACATAAGCTATCCATCAAACTCTCTCGGCCAGGGTTTCAACCCATTGCTTGCACTACTGACATTGGGTGCCTATTATGCCCATATAAGCTAATGGGGTTTTCATAGGTTCTTCTCTAACCTCATCCATGAAGGAGCTATCCTTCGCTCAAACACACACGACCTATCCCAGGGTTTGGGTCGCCAGAGGTACTAGGTCATCCAAGGTATGTCCCTTCAAACACCTGGTCTAACTCATCATGCCATATCTCTCTCTAACCTTCACTTAGGGTTAGTGTTAACATCATCCTTAGAGGATGTGCCAGGTCTCTACTTGTAATGGAGATCTCTATCTCCAAGACTAACTCTCTCTATCTATCCTCCTTACAAGAAGGTCTAGCTTCAGGTCTCTTCTGAGGTCATGACAACTCATGTCTTACGACCTAAGCATGTATCTATTATTGAGTTTACGCTTACTCTATTAAGCTTATGTGCATAACATCTTATTTACATGCTTTTCATTAATTTGGTGGAGGATTCCTTAGACCTTATCAACCTTACCCATACCTCAAGGGGGTAGTGAAAAGAGAGAAAGCCCTAATCCTTAAGGTCCTTCATAGCATTTGTGATGAGAAGGGATGAATAAGATGAGAAAGTCCTAAAGGTATCTTATTTCGAATCATACCCTAAGACTTTGGCCAGGCAGTCACACAGATCCGAGAGTCCTCATATTCTGACTAGCGGTGCGGAGGAAAATATTGCCAGCCCCCGGTCATGATCCTTTTCTAGACACCTCTGTCTTTCGGATAATCCTCTAATAACTCCCTTGGGTTCTATGGAGTTTGTAAAATTTAATAATTATTAATGGTTAAGTGAGGAACCTACACTCTGATACCAAATGTTATGACCCCACCTTCCGGTAACCCCCAATTAAGGGAGACCGAGAGGTCGAAGCCGCACCCATAACTTCCGGATCAAAGGTTCGGCAATTAACCAAGAATAATTATTAAATTTTAACAGACTATACTGAAAAGATGTAAGAAAATAAACTTTTTCATACCTTTTGAAAATTTGGATCTCTAAACTTCAATCCACATATGAAGTATTATTCTAACTAATCCTCCTTGTATTTCAGTTCATGAATTCACAATATGTTGATTTACTGTTTGTCCTTTTGGCTTGTACCTAAAACGTCGACAAACAAAACGTCGGTCAGCCGAAGCTGGTATGTGGGGAAAACAATAAACGTGCAAATATGATAACAACATAATCATTCAATTAATCATTTAACAACCAAGATTACGCTTTAAATATAACTCTGCGATCCAAGGGTACCCTATCCTCCGTGTTGTCCCCATTAAACCCCTCATGATCCACCTACCAAGTGAACCAGTTTCTAGGGTTGAGTCACATTGAACTACTCATAGGTAGACCACTCCTTAACTCATGGTACGCTAAAGAGTCTCATGTCACTACACGTAGGTAGCCCAATTTCTAACTCTTGGTAACCTAGACCTTGCTCTAGGATTACCCCTTTTTTTAGCCTTTTCAAAGCAACAGAGGTGGATCTAGATCTAGTCAGTTATATATCTATTTATTGTGATAATCTTAGTCACTTTATAGTTGCATGAGATAAATAGACATCCAACAGTTATTTTTCAAGCAACCGATAAAACGTTCGAGAATTGCCGTGAAACTAGAACGGTTATTCATAAGCGTAACCACATACCTGATCTGATGATTTGAATAGAAATATCCATGCAAATAAGAATCCAAGCAAGCAAGCACTTTCAATAAGATCCTGAAATAATCATGTAATTCCTTTTTTATTACTCATGTCATCAGGATCTAGCTCGCTTCCTAGGGTTTCTAGTTCACTTTTAGGGTTTCAATTGCAATTAGGGTTTCCCTTCATCTTTTACTATTTCAAACCCTAATTTCATACCATTACTCATAAACCCTTATTATCTTATCTATTCTTCAACATAAAGCTTATCTTAACAATATATAACCCTATTCTCGGATTTAAAGGCACTATTAACCATCAATTAATTTCATTAAGCTTCTTTTACATTAAAGCTACCATTTTTATCCTTTTTAATCCACAACAAGATTTCTATGCTCATTTATCATCAATTCAAAGTTCATTACGATCTAATCACATATGAAATCGATTTTCCATTAATACTTCCTTTTATTCATGAGAAAACCCTAATTACTACTTTTAGGGTTTTTGTCCAAAATTAGGAACTTTAATGCTCGAAATAGGTTAAAACCATCATGTAACAACATATTTTTACATTTTCCAAATTAAGTATGATCTTATCCTCTTTGACCCTAAATTAGGATTTTTAAATACTTAATCGTTCTTATATGGGGTAAAAACCCTAAATCATGAAATTTTACATCTAGATCAGGTTCGAATCTAACATTATCATACAACAGGTTATTAACACTTCAATTAACCCATTAAGCATACTAGATTCAACCTTTAATCACAAATAGGGTTTTTAACTTAACGTTAATACACTTTTTATCCTTTAATATTATTTTTATTGGATTCCTTTCGTTCTCCTGATCAAAATTCATATATTACTTGTCCTAATCGGAGTTACCAATATTTAATTACGAATTTTTCAATAAAACTTTACCTGGGCCAATCAGGAGACACCACATCGCCCCTTGCCATGCAACTCGCAAGTTAGGAAAACATAACGAAAAGTCCTTCTTGCCCTCGGTTAAGCCAGCCTTTATTTCAGCCCGTGAAGGGTAAAAGCGTCCAACGCGCCCTGGTCATCTTCCTCCTCGCCTACCCTAGCGCTGTCGCTGCCGCTGCAGCAAGCGCAAAGTGCGGCCCTGCCGCCCCCTTTCCGGACCACAATGGCCACCATGGATGGTTCCATTGGCTCTGACGGGGTCCCGCGCTTCAAGGAGTGTCCTTTATCCGCAGCCAAGGCGGCCCGTTCACTCCTAATGATCCCTGGACGACGGTCGATCTAGCTGCTCTTCTGCAGATCTTGTGCAAGGGCCAGAGCAAGGAGATGAAGTCGAGCTTCCTTCCAGCCGACGCGGGAGCATCGTGCTCCCTTGCTCTTCCCGTCCCTGGCTCCTCCTTGCTCCAAGGGTCGCGGTGCTCCTCTCAACTAGGGTTTCATGTGAGTACGAGACGGAGAAGAGAGAGGGATGCCCAGAATTTCTTTGGGCCCAAGTCCTTGGATCCATCTTTTAAATAGGAGATGATAGCAGCGTCCCATCGTGCTCAACCATAAGGAAAACACGTCCCCATCATCCTACCTTCCTTCATTGTGAAGAAAAAAATCTTCTCTCTCTCTCTCTTTCTCTTCTTTGTATTTTTCTAATATCCTTTATTATTTGGATATTTAGGTATTCGAAATCCCTCTTTCATTTTCTTTGCACTTGCCCTTTTCATTCATTGGCCACGAATTTCTATTCTCTTTTTTTTAATAGCAATTACTTCCTTTTTATCAATATCACAAAATTCATTAATAATGTATCACATTATCCTCTTATTTTGTAAATTTGGTATTTTCTCTTTCTTTCCTCTTTATTGCGACTCCTTGGATCCCAAGAAACTCTATTATTTCGAAATCCTTTGTATTGGATACTCATTATCCTTCTAGATGCATCTAAATGCATTATTTCACATTATCTTGTTTATTTCTTATTAAAATATTTCCTTTTGAGGATTTCTCTTTATTTCTCTTTAATTTTCCTCATTAGTTTTTCTTTTTACATTAGGAATCCTTGGGATACGAAATCCCACTAAGGATAACTCAATTATACTTCTTTTCACTTGTTTTCCACATTTTACCATTATTTTCAATTTCTTTCTTAATAAAGAAATACTTAAATGATCTTTGCATTATCTATGCAACTTTGGACTCCTTAGAACCCAAGGAACCCAAAAGACACGAAAACTTTCTTTGGATTACATTCTTTTGCCTTCTAGAGGTTTCCACATCATTCTTTTCTCAAAAATTCAATTATTCATTTATTAATTGAATTTCCTTGTTATTTGAGCTCAATAGCCAATAAAGCCCACAACAAAATCATCAAGACTATTGTAAATGAAATCGGTTTATTCAAAACGGATTATATTGTTATTTGTTCAATTATCTATAATATCAGAAATTACATTTCTCACCAATTCAACCTAAAAATTGGAGTTGTAACGGTGAATGTCTACCTTCTCATTGATGGCGTCCTCTTCGGCCTCGTGATGTACGTCCTCTTGAGCTACGTCCGCGGCAAGCAGAGGAGGAACCTCTGCATCGAGCCGGCGAAGCTGCGGTTCCTCGGGTCGGCCCTCGCGGTGTTCTGCTCCGTCTCTGGGATGTTCGTGTTGGCCACCTACGTCGCCCTCTTCGGCCGCGACGGCCTGCCGCTTGTGCAGCCAGATGACGCAGGGGCGGCGCAACTCCAAGACTAAGTGGCGGGCCAAGGAGGAGCAACGGATGTCGGTGGTTTCGGCTGCGATTGGGAGCTGGATTGAAGTGCCGGCGGGCGAGCTGGACTCCGCAGTCAGTTGATCTTGTCGTTAGGTTAGGGTTCAGCGGTTAGATGCAACGATGTTCTTGATTACGGTTTCGTTCGCAATTAGGTGTAGATTAGCGATTACAGGAGTAACAGAAGGTAATCTTCAGATGACAAATTCATTAGCGTACGATGTAATCCTCGGCTTTAGGGAGAAGAAATAAAACACCAGCTGCAAAATTACACCTCCTCTGCTTGCATTTGCGTCAGGCTTTGAATCGGCGGGCAATGTAATCTCTTAGTTAACAGAAACCGCGAGCCTTTTGTCTTCCTATGTGTGCGTTTGCTTCGAATTTTGAATTTTGATGTCACCTTGTCCCCCGAATGGATTTGATTGCGGGTATGAACAAAAGAAGCCACAGACTCATTGAGGCAATATCTCGAACATGTATAGAGCTTTCGGCACAATTCAAATTGCCCTGGACGAGAGTCTGCATGAGGAATGGTGCTGCCACACGTCGCTGTTTAATACTCTAGCCCTTGTAATACTGCTTAGTGCCGGCGGCCTTTGATTTACCGACAACAAAATATGTGAAGTACATGACTCGTTTTTTTTTTCGTTTTCTTGCTATCAAATATCCTCGCGTTGTGCCGTTGCAGGAAAATTGCCTCAGGTTTGCTTAGATAGTTGACGGCGAAGTAGGCCGGGTATATCTAGCATTTAATGGCTTTACAATCGACTTTCAGAAGTAATATATTATATATATGTACTTGCAGCGTCACTTTTACTTTGTAACCCGAAGCTAGGTCGGGTGAAAGCAAATCCGTTCTGACTATATTTGGATAATTATCAGAAAAGCAAGACTGAAGCCGGATCCCTTGCACGTAACTTAGGCCAAATTAAGCATTGCAAATTGTCCCATAACTTAGTGCAGATCGTGCCCCTTGTCCAGCAAATGTATAATTTGGATTCCTCTTCGGGCACGTTTGGCTTACCGAATTAGGCTGTATTGGATTGCAATCTTGGACCCGGCAGCAGAAATTTTATGTTTGCTTCCCTAGGAACGGACAATGGAAAGAATCCTGCAGTTTTCGTCTTACAGCGGATACGGGATTGTCGTCCCCTTTTCAAAAAGGTCGGACGCAAGAACTGTCCACGTCCCTTGGCCCACCACTTCTCACTTTTAACGCTGGTGGCCAAGATCTCATCCGAGTAATCCAAACGTACAACTCTGCTTCGCTGCAGTTTGCAAATCCAGTAACCAATTAAACCGGGACGGAGCAAATGCAGGATTCTTCTTCATCCAGGCAAAACTTGAAAACCAAACGTTCCCTTCATCTTAGCATACCTCAGAAAGGTTGCGACTTGAAATAATTATTTATACAGACATAGCATATAAAGAGCAATGAGGGCTAGTATTTTGCGATTTGAAGCCATTTTCTTTTTTCTTACAATTAACATATCATATATAACAAAATTGGAAGACAGTATGAATGCGAACAAAATGAGAAGACAACGTCATATGGATGTGAAGTGCCTTTTAAAATTTTAACATTGTTAGGGTATATGATAGATGATCCACTGTGTACATATATCAAAAGTGGCTCACAAATAGTAGGTTCTCTAGATGTACAAACACGCTCAGTTGGAGGGGGGATTGTGACTGCTCAAACAAGAAATCAAGGAAGGGGGAACTCCCATAACATGTCCCTGAGAGGGGCATTCCATAATACTAGCGTCAGGTTGCGACAATTTCTTAGTGCTTTGGAGTTCCACTGTCATGACAGTTTCTTAGAGCTCTTTTGGAGTAGATGTTTTGGAGTTTCATTGGCAAGTTTCTTATAGATTTTTTGGAGTTTGCGCATTAGAGGTGGATTGGATTCATTTTCCCCATTTGTTTGTCGTATCTTTACATAAAAGCGTCAAGTTCTTTCTAAAATATTTGTAAAAAAACAGAATGCATTATATTGTTTATTTAATGATACTAAGTTAAATAATAATATCTACCAAAAGAAAAAGAGATGTCTAGAGGGGGACATGGAGGGAGAGGCGGAAGAGGGAGAAGAGGAGGCGGCGTCGATACCATGACTGAGACGTCCCCGGATTTTGATTCTCCAAACCCTATTGGGAATGAGATGTCAGAATCCGAAAACATCATCCAATCATATCAGAAAATGATGCAGAAGCATAATACGCATACATGAACATACAACCATAACATACTCAACATTCAACATGCATATTTATACAATATGAATTATTACAAACTGATTTACAGTTACATATTGAATGAAAATTCTACAATCTATGAACATGTATGCTAACTAGGATCTCCACAAAAGGTACAACCTGAACATTGCTCACTTCACGTATTTTATCCCATGCTCGCTTTGAACCTAAAATATACGTGAAACAACAAATCAACACACAAGGTGTTGTGTACATGGGCAGAAAAATACATATATTTATGGCTTTCATAATTTTGAAAAAGATTTGCAGAAGGAAATAAAATTATAGAAAACACTTCTTTATTAATAGAAATACGCCAATTTAAGTCATTTTCCTAGATGAATTGCATTATCAAGGTGGACTAGTACCAAAACATAAATATTGGGCCCATCCCCGTGTACCAAGTACTCTACGGAAACTCCCCATACACCGTGTGCTCTAGGGAGGTGTACTAGCCAACATTAATCCATTCCCTCGTAAGGGGGATAATGAACACCTTAAATAACTACAAAGCATCTACTTATCATTTATGTTTACAAGTGATAAAACATCGAGTACTATATAGTGCTACTACATCCAATATTTGCAAATAGAAGAGAGTATACATACATATCATGATTGCAAGCAAGAAAACTATAGTCATATACTTAAATAAAAACCCACGTACCTGAGTTCAGAGATTCCTATTTATATGCCGGATCATCTACATATTTGGTCATCACTTGGTTAATAACAAAATCATATACTAGCATCAGATTCTGATCATCTTAACCCTAGTCGTGTTCATTTTAGGGTTTACTTAGATCATTATGTTATTCTCATGATTACTTGTATTCTTACCTTATATTTATCTTACTGATGTCATTTTCCATATTATAGTTCATCAACTTGATATACTCATGTGTCACATTATTATGTAGACATATTTAACATTATGTCACTTTCATTAACCATATTAGGATTACATCACATGTATTAAGGGTGCTCTTCATATAACATGCATTATATGCATCATCATGATCTCATAATTAAATATGAGTTTCCAAATACAGATATGAGCTTACTTTGTAAATTTCATCATTTATTGAGCACGCGTGTATTTATTACATTTTCCTTAGGGTTATTAGCCCTAATTAGCCATATGGAGCAAATTACATGATTTTGTACATCAACATGACCATAACTGACATCATATGCATTATAAACATGAATATAGACTTACTGACATGTTATCATAATTTTAGAACATCGTTTGATATTTATTATCCATAAAATATGCCTTACACATCTTATGTGATATCACTGATATTAGTGCATAAAAAGTCTAATATTATGCTTTCACATTATTCTACACATTTTCCTGAGAAGAACGATACCTTGTTTGTATTTTTCTGATCAACAGACTATTTACTACGGATTATCCAATGTTTCAGTAATTTCTGGGATTTACCTTTTCCTGGCCAATAGCCCGCCAACACGTGGCTCTGGGGATGCGCAGCTCCTTTGCTGTGCTGCGGCCGGTCCTTCTCCTGGTTTGTGTTGGGCCGGCCGGTTTTGGGTGACTGGACCGGGGTTCACCTATCTGGACCGCCTGTTTCCTCTTCCTCGTGATCGTGTTCCAGCGGACTCAAGAACAGAGTCGCTGTCGTGCAGCCTGCTCAGGACTCGGCCACATATCTCCAATCGCCAGTGCACGATAGGCCGGCAGTCCCTTCCAAGTTGTCTCCGCATGAGCCTGCTCTCCTCCATTCCTGATACGCCGACGCGCAACCACTGGCTAGCCTTGCGCCTCCAGGCTTGGATCTCCGGCGATCTAGGGTGAAGAGGGGCGGCGTCGGTTCTCTCTCTTCCTACCCTGATGAAGCCGCCGCCTAGGAAGACTCTGACGATTCCAAGCTGCCTTCACGTCTTGCTAATCTCCGTCTCAATCTTCTACTCCTCTTCAGTGTGCATCGTTGCAGGCGGTTGGCCTGGACAGCGTTGGGTCGCTACGAGGGTGAGGTCGTCGCCCCTTCCGACGCCATGAACTTAAGCTTTGATGCCCTCAAAGTCGCAACCTCCATCCATCTCTTCAGGCCCTCCAAAGCGGTTGTAGGGTTCTAGGTTTGTGACCTCGCCGCCAAATAAGGTCGGGCTCCGGCTTGAACAGAACTGAGCAACGGACCTCCAGTAGAAGCTTTCGCCATCGCTCCTCCTTCTAGGTGTGAGGGGCGAGCTCATCAGAAAGCTTTGAGCACTAAGGTTGGCTGGATTCCTGGTGTTACGACCCATATCAGGGTTAGTCAATAAATACCTCAACTAGCGTGAAACACTTTGATTAGTGTTGGGTGTCATATTGAATATCAAGATTAATCAAATAAATTAATATGTGAATCATCTGAGATAATTAATGATAATATCAATGTTGATTGTTGAGTTAATTAAGTTGGGTTAAGCACACACAAATGAGGTTAGTGTTTTGATTATCTAATACAATCTAATTAGCATGCTTTCTTGCTATGAGGTTGTATAGAATTCCGTGCTTGAGAGTTTGCAAGAAAAATCACTTGAAACGGACATTCGAGGAAAAAGTTATGATAGTTTTCAGTTTAGGGTCCAATTATGCAATTTGCCCAATTTCGACTTTATAAATCTTTCTTTCTTTCTATTTCTTCGTTATCTCTTCCAGCGGAAACCGCTTGAGGCTGTAGAGCGGCACTGTAGCCGCGATTTTCTGGAGCAGGAGCTCCGTCCAGCGATCGACCTTCTTCTCTTCTTCTACCTTTCTTCTTCTCTTCTTTTTCCTCCTCCCTTTCCCTTCCCTTTCCTTTGGTTGCCTTAGCAGTAGCCCAGCTACTCTAGTTGCTTGGCCAACGGCCGGCAGCAGTAGCTTCTCTTGCGCAGCAGCAACAAGAAGGGATCATGGGGGCGCCAGCAGCAGGAGAAATGTGTGATTTATTCTTGGATTTCTTCATCTCCGAGCAGCAGCTCCTTCCTCCACTCGCCCAGCTAAGCTAGCCGCCTAGCAGCCTGAACCAGCAAGTAAGCAGCAGCAGATTACGGATGCTATGCACGGCCAGGATGGGGGCTATTTTTGTTGCGCCAACAGCAGGGAAGATTCCCTTGAGCTCCGGATTTGAGAACACCACAAAGGTGTGCAGCTCCTTGCCACAATTTAGCCATCGACTTAGCTTTTGATCGAACCATAGTTAGATTTTCTTTTGGGTAAGAAGCTAGTTTCTGTTCTATTGCAGGGTCAGCATTTTGATCGGCCGAATTTGGTATGATTTGTCTGAGTTTCCTTTATAAGGAAATCAAACAGGGTTTTGGTCGGCCAGTTTGCACGGCGTGCAGATCAGTTGCACGGGGTGCAAAGTTGCAGAAAATAAAAACAGAAGTGTTTCTGCCCAGATTGCACGGGGTGCAAATCAGTTGCACGGGGTGCAAAGTTGCAGAAAAGCAGAATTAGGCATATTTGTGGATGTTTTCGGTGGTTACGAACACACCGAAGTGGGTGAGTAGTATTTCATTTATTTATCACTATCGAACTCAATTTCATTGTATATATTGCTTCAGTATCAGTTGATATAACTCCTAAATAGTGTAGCACATACAATAGTGTATGATAGATTTTCCGGTATTACAGTAGTAACGTATACGCTGATTAAAGACGGTTGTTTAGCATTGAAATTGGACAAGTGATATTGAGTCATATTTAAAGATGACAAATGATATTTATATGTGCTTTCAAGTGATGTTCAGAATGTGAAATAAGTATGAAATGTGATATTCCTGTTTAAGTGTTTATATGATAATCAGTTAATAGACTTAGGTTCCCTAACACCGTAGAACCCCTTTGACAGGTCTGCTTCTTAGGGGTGAAACTCGTGTCCAACATCAATGCGTGCGATGTCACGGTGGCATGAGGATGGAAAGACAGTGTTCAACAACAACGCGTGCGATGTCACGGTGGCACTGGAGTAAATAGGGGTTATTCAACAACAACGCGTGCGATGTCACGGTGGTAACCCAGACCTCCTGAGCCTGTGTACTCAGGTTAGAGGAGGAGTTCAGAGCACTCGATGTAGTGCAGTGAGGCCGATGAGCCTGGGGTCCTGTGGCAGAGCAGGGCTGGCGTCAGACTTAGCATTTCCCGGGTGTGTCGCTAAGTCTTGTACAATGGGATCGTAGTTCGCTATGGATCTTTATATGCAGGGTACACTGCATATGATTAGGGAATAACAATAATATAAATATGTAATCATATAGGATCACAGTAAATTAATATATTCGAACTTTTGTGCCAATTCTATACATATTTGTTTATTTGTTTAAATATCTCTTGTTGTATAGAAATGTGATTATTATATGCAAATCTTCTATGTCATTAGAACTGCCCTGCTTGTACTGCACTTATGTTTTATTTCAATTTTATAAACCTGATGAGTTGTTTAGTGATAGCTAAGTGAAATGCTATTCACTGAGCAAGTAGGCTCATACCTCTACTCAAAACATTTTCAGGTCATCATCAGCAGCTGGAAATCTGAAGGATCCTTTCATCCTAACGCTTAGTCTGTAGAAGGTATACGTAGTTAGTAGTTAGAGGTCTCTTAGTCCTTTCCCCTCGATCTTTGGGACATGGTGTGGGGGTGAGAGGGAAGGTGTATAAAGATGTAATTAGCTGTTATGCCTTATTTTATGGCGAGCAATGTAATATGCTGTAGTCTCTGTTTATATTGCTAGTCAGTTTAATAAAAATGCTTCCGCAGTTTGTTTAGATTTAGTTTACAGCATAAATCAGGTTAACTTTTAATATCTTTAAAAAATGTTTTAAAAAGCTTTGAGTGGTTTGGCTTGTGTGTAATCCCTCCGTCGCGCCCTAATCTCGTGATTTGTGGGTAATGCGAGATCGGGGTGTGACATCTTGGTATCAGAGCATAGGTTGAGTATATAAATACTCTAAGTCAAGGTCAGGGGACGATAAGAGACCAATAGGATTAAGGTTTAAGAGTTTTTCTTCTGTCTGTAATTTTCTAACAGGAAGTGTTCTGTTATACTATTATAGATGGCAGGAAAATGATGTGGTCACGAGAACCAAGTAAAGAGTTTAAGTTGAGTCGTTAAGAATCATTAAGGTCAAAAGATAAAGTTATAAGTGAGACGAATAATAAATGATGAGTTTTAGCTCTGGAAGTTCTGAGTGTTTAGATACCCTGGCCAGGTGTCTGAATACTTAGATTGACCAGTATCAATCTACTCTGCCTGTTCTTCTCTGGATGCCCTGGCCAGGTATGCAGAGGAAGGATGGGCTAGAGAGAAACCCTAGAAATCTTAGGGTTATGAGATAAGAAATTAATGTAGAAATAAGAGATTACATATAAGATGCGATTCAACTCTTGTCTATTATTGCTTATTTGATTGGAAATCACTAGAAATGCTTTTATATGCATGAAATTAGATTTTTCAGTTTGTAAAGCAAATATGATTCTTTTATATTGTTGTGTCATGAAGTGAATTGTTTAGTGTTTGTTTTCTTTGTATTAAAGTAGACCCGAAATTACGTTTAAATAAGTTTGCCCTAAGTGGATATTCTTTCCACATGTTTAAGATTAATAGGTGTTGATTAATCTCGAGTAGCTCTTGGCTTCAGGACTACAGGTTCGGCCTGGTCCGGCTGGCAGGATGCGTTACTGGGATCTAATGACTCCTATTAACAGTAAAATAAGAGTAGACTCTGGTTGAATTAGACCCGTAACATAGTGAGAATGTATATACACTAGGATGTTTTAACTATGATAAGAAGTCTAAATGTTCTTTTGTCTTGAGAATTAGGGTTTGAGAAGCATAGACCCTAATTGGCCCAAAATAGGGTTTTAATGACATATGAATACAGAATTTGATAAATAGAATGTCTCACTAAATGATTTTTAGTATTTTATGTATAACTCTGATTTAGCTTAAATTTGGATATGATTTGTATATATAAAATGTAAACAACACTGGAAAATATCAGAATTTTTGAAGAATGTTCTGACCTGTTTATCGGCCGAGTTTCAAACTCAACCGATCACATTTTCAGAATGATATAGTAGTGTGGTAATTAAATTTTATCTTTTTATTGGTATATACAATTGTTCTCAAATTTTAACTGTGCTTGAAAAACACAATTTAAGACACTCTATTAAATTGGCGTAATTTTTTTGGATGACTTTTGATCTCTACAGTGAGGGTGTCGGTCGAGTTTGCAACTCGACCGAACCTGCTGCAGACTGCAATATAACAGTGCACTGTTTGATTTTTAATTATTTATTAGTAATTAGAAATGATCTCAAATTCCTTCTGGAGGTCTGAAACTTCATTAGGTATAACATATAAAATTTCCAGAATTTTTGGAGCTTTTGTTAGCTATTTAATAAACGAATTACAGAAACTATTGTGAAAACTGAATTTTCAGCCAATATAATTAAAGTTGAGTGTTGGATTAATATGCTATTGACCCAAGCAACTCAAATTGATTTATATAATCGACCACACCCGCACACAATAATGCTATGTTATTGTTAAGGACCAAACCCTAGAATGATTAGAGTTGTAGTAGTTCAAGGGATATCACTAGTGATTTAACCTTGAATACTAGTATCTCTGTAAAATAAGACCTTGAGATTTGATCTATGTAAAGTAAACTGGCTTTGATAGTGATCTAGGGTTTTAAGGTAGCTAATCTGATCGGTACATGAACAACATGAAATGACTTAGAAAAAAGAGTAAGACATAAACTTGAAATGTAACAATAAGAGAGTAGCATAGAAAGCGGAGTATTATCTGATATATGATCTGAAGATAGCTGATGTAGTTCATGTTTTTAAGACATGGCGTCACTATATTTATGATGTAACAATAGATTATCACCCTGGTAAAGAGAATGTGGTGATTGATGCTTTCAGCAGAAAGTCAAGTTCAACAACTAATGCATTCTCTATGTCAGGTTTCAATAGAGACATGTTAGTAGAAATGTGGAAGTTGAACTTAGGCTTAGGGGTGACAACACAGAGTGATTTGATTGTACAGATGTAAGTTAAGCCTACTTCTTATGATCAGATCAAGGAACTACAAGAGGGTGATAGTGAGTTAAACCAGACCATGCATAACATGATAGGAGGAAAAGAGACCAGAGTTTAAGTTTTTAGATGATAAGGTGTTGTATTAGCATGACATGTTGTGTGTACCTTGAGATAGTGAATTGAAAGAAAATATTCTTATGGAAGCGCGTGTATTGATGTATGCTATGCTTTCAGGAAACACTAAAATATATATATATATATATATATATATATATATATATATATATATATATATATATATATATATATATATATATATATGAATCTCAGGAGTTGTATTGGTGACCTGGTGTGAAAAGGATGTAGCTGAGTATGTGGTTAGAAGTAGTGTGTGCCAGTAGGTTAAGACTGAACTCTAGAAATCTACAACTACCTTGTAATCTTTTTCTGTGCCTGAATAAAAATGGGAATATATCAAAATGGATTTTGTGGTAAGGTTACCCAGGACACCTAGAGGTTATGACTCGATATGAATGATTGTGGATAGACTAATTTAGTCTGCTCGCTTTCTTCATATTAAGTCAACCTTTGATGTCTCGAAACTTGACTAAGATATACATGAATGAAATAGTTAGATTGCCTGGTAATCCAGTTTCAATCATATCTTATTGAGATCCTAAGTTCACATCTAGGTTGTGGAAACAGTTGCATCGTGCTTCAGGCACAAAGTTAAGATTTAGTATAACCTTTTCATCCGCAGACGGATGGTTAGTCTGAGAGAACCATTCAGACTCTTGAGGGCATGCTGAGAGCATGTGTTTTGCATTTCAGTAGAAGTTGGGAAGAACATTTAAGTCTTATAGAATTTGTTTAGTGTGAAAGTTGAGTTTATAAATACACAATTGATAATGGTACGGTTTGGGTATGAACCCAGACAATATAGAATTGGTAAACCATTAGGTGCATGATTTCAAGAAAGTACGATAGCATTAAAATATACAAATAAATCTAGTTGCATGCTTCCTGTTATGTTAATGTGTATGACTTAACATTCACATGAATTGGCACATTTCTCTGAGATATTATTAGAAATTCTCAAGTACTATTAAATATTTGTGTATGATACGTAAATAACTCTTAATTGAGTTACATGATGCATAAACCAGGATTTGGGTTAATATGCACGTTCTTCGAGAAATTTCAGATAATTGGAAAATATTACAGATGGTTTCTTATAGGTGAAGTAAATTACTCTTATTAATGTAATAAGATGTTCAATTTCATGAATTCAGTATGTATGTGCCAAAATTGATTTGAGTTTGGAATATTTATGAATTTTTAAATCTGCCTGCAAGCATGATATAAAAATTACTCAGTAATTACAATGATTTTGAATATACTGCTCTGCCAGTTCTATAATGATACCGTATTGTGATTTGAACTGCAATCAAACAGATGAGATAACTGAAACCCTAAAGAGTAGGGTGTTGGTATGTGATGAATGAAAAAGGCAAATGAAACCCTAAGGATAGGGTGTTCAATGAATCATGTTATGGTGATATGAAAGGTCTCGATATGAGATGTAGTGATGTTTAACAGTTAAATTGCATGATTTTATTTTAGTACCAAATTGACATGCATTCTGTTTATTTAGGAATTTTAGTTTGCCTGCATGTATACTATAATAATTTCTCGGTAATTACCATGAATTGAGATACTGTTATAACAGTTCTACAAGGACAATGTTTTGTGGTTTGATCTGGAATCAGATCAGATGTGTTCTAGGTTGAGGGATCAATACAGATGGTTGATCAGAGGATCAAGAAACTCAAGAATCGTGAGATACCCTTAGAGAAGGTTTTTTGGAGAAACTACAACCTAGAGGGAGCCACATGGGAGTTTTGGGTTTGATATGCGTAACAAGTTTCCTCTTCTCTTTTAGGAATTTCGGGACGAAATTCTTATAAGGGAGGGAAATTGTTACGACCCATATCAGGGTTAGTCAATAAATACCTCAATTAGCGTGAAATACTTTGATTAGTGTTGGGTGTCTTATTGAATATCAGGATTAATCAAATAAATTAATATGTGAATCATCTGAGATAATTAATGATAATATCAATGTTGATTGTTAAGTTAATTAAGTTGGGTTAAGCACACACAAATGAGGTTAGTGTTTTGATTAGATAAGACAATCTAGTTAGCATGCTTTCTTGCTATGAGGTTGTATAGAATTCCGTTCTTGAGAGTTTGCAAGAAAAATCACTTGAAACGGACATTCGAGGAAAAAGTTATGATAGTTTTCAATTTAGGGTCCAATTCTGCAATTTGCCCAATTTCGACTTTATAAATCTTTCTTTCTTTCTATTTCTTCGTTATCTCTTACAGCGGCAACCGCTTGAGGCTGTAGAGCGGCACTGTAGCCGTGATTTTCTGGAGCAGGAGCTCCGTCCAGCGATCGACCTTCTTCTCTTCTTCTACCTTTCTTCTTCTCTTCTTTTTCCTCCTCCCTTTCCCTTCCCTTTCCTTTGGTTGCCTTAGCTAGTAGCCCAGCTACTCTAGGTGCTTGGCCAACGGCCAGCAGCAGTAGCTTCTCTTGCGCAGCAACAGCAAGAAGGGATCATGGGGGCGCCAGCAGCAGGAGAAAAGGGTGATTTATTCTTGGATTCCTTCATCTCCGAGCAGCAGCTCCTTCCTCCACTCGCCCAGCTAAGCTAGCCGCCTAGCAGCCTGAACCAGCAAGTAAGCAGCAGCAGATTACGGCTGCTATGCACGGCCAGGACGGGGGCTATTTTTGGTGTGCCAACAGCAGGGAAGATTCCCTTGAGCTCCGGATTTGAGAACACCACAAAGGTGTGCAGCTCCTTGCCACAATTTAGCCATCGACTTAGCTTTTGATCGAACCATAGTTAGATTTTCTTTTGGGTAAGAAGCTAGTTTCTGTTCTATTGCAGGGTCAGCATTTTGATCGGCCGAATTTGGTACGATTCGGCCGAGTTTCCTTTATAAGGAAATCAAACAGGGTTTTGGTCAACCAGTTTGCACGGCGTGCAGATCAGTTGCATGGGGTGTAAAGTTGCAGAAAATAAAAACAGAAGTGTTTCTGCCCATATTGCACGGGGTGCAAATCAGTTGCACGGGGTGCAAAGTTGCAGAAAAGCAGAATTAGGCGTGTTTGTGGATGTTTTCAGTGGTTATGAACACACCGAAGTGGGTGAGTAGTATTTCATTTATTTATCACTATCGAACTCGATTTCATTGTATATATTGCTTCAGTATCAGTTGATATAACTCCTAAATAGTGTAGCACATACAATAGTGTATGATAGATTTTTCGGTATTACAGTAGTAATGTATACACTGATTAAAGACGGTTGTTTAGCATTGAAATTGGACAAGTGATATTGAGTCATATTTAAAGATGACAAATGATATTTATATGTGCTTTCAAGTGATGTTCAGAATGTGAAATAAGTATGAAATGTGATATTCCTGTTTAAGTGTTTATATGATAATCAATTAATAGACTTAGGTGCCCTAACACCGTAGAACCCCTTTGACAGGTCTTCTTCTTAGGGGTGAAACTCGTGTCCAACATCAACGCGTGCGATGTCATGGTGGCACGAGGATGGAAAGACAGTGTTCAACAACAACGTGTGCGATGTCACGGTGGCACTGGAGTAAATAGGGGTTATTCAACAACAACGCGTGCGATGTCACGGTGGTAACCCAGACCTCCTGAGCCTGTGTACTCAGGTTAGAGGAGGAGTTCAGAGCACTCGATGTAGTGCAGTGAGGCCGATGAGCCTGATGGCTGATGAGCCTGGGGTCCTGTGGTAGAGCAGGGCTGGCGTCAGACTTAGCATTTCCCGGGTGTGTCGCTAAGTCTTGTACGGTGGGATCGTAGTTCGCTACGGATCTTTATATGCAGGGTACACTGCATATGATTAGGGCATAACAATAATATAAATATGTAATCATATAGGATCACAGTAAATTAATATATTCAAACTTTTTTGCCAATTCTATACATATCTGTTTATTTGTTTAAATATCTGTTGTTGTATAGAAATGTGATTATTATCTGCAAATCTGCTATGTCATTAGAACTGCCCTGCTTGTACTGCACTTATGTTTTATTTCAATTTTATAAACCTGATGAGTTGTTTAGTGATAGCTAAGTGAAATGCTATTCACTGAGCGAGTAGGCTCATACCTCTACTCAAAACATTTTCAGGTCATCATCAGCAACAGGAAATCTGAAGGATCCTTTCATCCTAACGCTTAGTCTGTAGAAGGTATACGTAGTTAGTAGTTAGAGGTCTCTTAGTCCTTTCCCCTCGTTCTTTGGGACATCGTGTGGGGGTGAGAGAGAAGGTGTATAAAGATGTAATTAGCTGTTATGCCTTATTTTATGTCGAGCAATGTAATATGCTGTAGTCTCTGTTTATATTGCTAGTCAGTTTAATAAAAATGCTTCCGTAGTTTGTTTAGATTTAGTTTACAGCATAAATCAGTTTAACTTTTAATGTCTTTAAAAAATGTTTTAAAAAGCTTTGAGTGGTTTGGCTTGTGTGTAATCCCTCCGTCGCGCCCTAATCTCGTGATTTGTGGGTAATGCGAGATCGGGGTGTGACACCTGGAGTGGTGAGGGTCCTGGCGTGTGGTGGCTGATAGAGATGACGGAGGGGAGGAAAACTAAAGATCATACTCCTGCCACCAGAAATGCTAGACTAGGGTCGTCTTCAGTATCTCCTAAGTGAGATGCTTACACCTGAATAGTTAGATTGACAAACCGATTCAAGATTTGGGGTGAGTTTGTTGCATGGATTCCGTTGAGGAGTTAGTCTAGACGATCCGTTCACTGCGGAGGTGGAGGACAAGGTCAGGCTATGTAGATCTCGTCTAACAACTATACTATATCTTTTCAACTTCAACTAATAGATTTCTATGGTCGTATGGGTGGCCTAGCTAGTAGCTAATAATATGTGCCTAAGAAAAGGAAACATGACGGCAGGTTCATAATGGGCCAAATATAAAAAATAAATTGAAGCCTACTATATATGATAAACCTTAATTTTGAATTTGAAAAATCTCTCTAGCTACGACCTCAAATCACTTAGAATTTGAAACATAGATTCCCTTTGTATATCATTAACCAATGATCATATGAGACCAAAACAAATATTTGTTCACCCTTCAATTAAGATACTCCCAATTGGTATACATATTAAGATATTGAAGTCAAGTATGCAACAAATAACCTATAACATCATCAACACCAATTTACTTACTTTATTATCAAACCACCTTGACTATCAATAAATTATAGGAATCAATGTATACTTTGATTAGATACCTAACTCCATAAGTACACTAAGTCAATGGTTACAAAGTTATCCATTGTACTTGAAGTCAAGTATATCTAATAATCACTCATTGCATCTATGATTAACCTTTTTAATTTAAAAGAGTCCAAAATTGAATAATTAACTTGTCAATTTGTTACTAAACATCTACACAATATTCATGGTCTTCAACTTGTATATGGGGTATCTAAACCCTGAAATTCAGGTTGTCACATTCACCCCATCTTATATGGAATTTCGTCCTCGAAATTCTAATATCATTCTTAAGTGGCTATTTAGGAGTTCAAATTAATATACAACATCATTGCTTAGGTTCTAAGACCACCATAATTGCATGCACTCTAAGTTGTCAACTTTAGGGTCTAGAGATTCTTGGATGTATCCACCCCACCTTATATATGTGGAAGCATCACTTAACCATAACATGACATTATGTTATCTTAGGATTACATCACCCCTAAGGATACGGGTTTTGTTCATACTTTTAAAGTTCAAGAGGAATTCGTTTATATGCCATGGTATTCAGATCATTCAAATCTAACATCATTAACATCTTACAATGATTTCAGCATTAGAGGAGATTTATCTTCCCCCTTGATTTTAGAAATTTTTTTTTCTACTTAAGAAGGGCTTACGTAATATGTTTGACCATTAGGGTTTCACCCTATGGTGTGATATTCATACTCAACTTAGAAGCATACATTGAGAAGGATCAAAGTTACAAACTATATTTCTGATCATATATCCTATGATCCAAAAATATCTTTATATCAAGTTCATGAGTTCGAATTTTATGTCTTGCATGTATTATGTGAAGGAAAAAAAAAGAATATACTAAGTTTATTCCATGATCTCAACATCATATCTTTCATGTTTCATATGAAGGGGAAGAGAATATTTTAAAGTCAAACTTATCATGATTTCAATCTTGGGTGCTACATGTATGATATAGGAAGGAAATATAGAATAGGTCAAGCTTATACGAGTGAATCCTCATATATAAATCATCTGTGTAGCTCAAGTGAGGTTTCTATCATCATATATTAAGAAAGAGAAGAAGAAGCGAGAACATGTATTTTGAGTATCTTTTGCAAAAAGCATCATACTCTCATAACTAGAGTTCATATATTACCTCACGTGCAACTAATGATAAGATTCACAAAATATGTCACTCCAGCTAGGACCTAACTCATCCAAAGGATTGACTTTATCATATGGGTCATCTACCCATCCTTTTCTTTTACTGAATTCTCATATATAGATTTGAATCATGCATAAGGAAACAACTCATCTACTCAGGAGTAACCCGACTTAAGACACATCATATCACATATATCTCATATTTTCATATATTGTAGGGTAGGTCCTATGACCCTCTCCTTGTGGATCTCACCCTCTCTGGAGTTCACCACATATCTTGTCCTAACACTGGGGGTCCTCCTTTGTAAAAGAGCTTGAGGCTCATGCATATTCAACCTTATTTTAACTTAGCTCATCTTAAATAAGAAAAGGGAATATACTTTCTTCCTCAAGACTTAGCTAAGAATTTCCAAAATTGGATTCATCTTATACACAACTTAGATCCATAGAAAGCAACTTATATCATTAGAGGTAGAACTTAGATATGATTAGCAATGCTTATATCAAGTATCATTCTATAATCTACTATATGTACACATATCTTGATAAGGCTCTAGACATCTAATCTAGACTACTCCCTCTTCTAGACTGATGTCACTCCCTTTCACTTAGATTGCATGAACACCTACTACTCTCCTGTGTGAGGGACACATTTTCATATTTACATATATATAATAAAATATTATATAGTTTTTCTCCGAGAAGACGGACGTCAAAGAAAACTATCGAGGCTCGAGCCGATTGGAAAATAAAACCAAATCAGCAAAACGAGTGTCCCACACATAGTAGATAGTCTAGTGCTATTTCACCTAGTGAAATGGTGAGAACGAGATGTAGACTAATGTAGCTACCCAATACATATGAGCACTATATGGAAAGGGTTTCTCACACTTGTCTAAACCTAGTTCTCTAACATCTAGGTTCTAACTTAGAGGCTAAGTCAAACCTTATTCCTATAGAACAACTTACTAAGTTTCTAAGGTTTCAAGTTAAAGGTTCAATTATTTTTATGTTTCATGGTGAGAAATTGTTAGGTGTAGCTATTGTTCATGCTATGATACCAACTGTGACGTCCCCAGATTTTGATTCTCCAAACCCTATTGGGAATGAGATGTCAGAATCTGAAAACATCATCTAATCATATCAGAAAGTGATGCGGAAGCATAATACGCATACATGAACATACAACCATAACATACTCAACATTCAACATGCATATTTATACAATATGAATTATTACAAAATGATTTACAGTTACATATTGAATAACAATTCTACAATCTATGAACATGTATGCTAACTAGGATCTCCACAAAAGGTACAACCTGAACATTGCTCACTTCACGTCTTTTATCCCATGCTCGCTTTGAACCTAAAACATACGTGAAACAACAAATCAACACACAAGGTGTTGTGTACATGGGAAGAAAGATACATATATTTATGGCTTTCATAATTTTGAAAAATATTTGCAGAAGGAAATAAAATTATAGAAAACACTTCTTAATTAAGCGAAATATGCCAATTTAAGTCAATTTCCTAGATGAATTGCATTATCAAGGTGGACTAGTACCAAAACATAAGTATTGGGCCCATCCCCGTGTACCAAGTACTCTAGGGAAACTCCCCGTACACTGTGTGCTCTGGAGAGGTGTACTAGCCAACATTAATCCATTCCCTCGTAAGGGGGATAATGAACACCTTAAATAACTACAAAGCATCTACTTATCATTTATGTTTACAAGTGATAAAACATCGAGTACTATATAGTGCTACTACATCCAATATTTGCAAATAGAAGAGAGAGTACATACATATCATGATTGCAAGCAAGAAAACCATAGTCATATACTTAAATAAAAACCCACGTACCTGAGTTCAGAGATTCCTATTTATATTCTGGATCATCTACATATTTGGTCATCACCTGGTTAATAACAAAATCATATACTAGCATCAGATTCTGATCATCTTAACCCTAGTCGTGTTCATTTTAGGGTTTACTTAGATCATTATGTTATTCTCATGATTACTTGTATTCTTACCTTATATTTATCTTACTGATGTCATTTTCAAGATTACAGTTCATCAACTGGATATACTCATGTGTCACATTATTATGTGGACATATTTAACATTATGTCACTTTCATTAACCATATTAGGGTTATATCACATGTATTAAGGGTGCTCTTCATATTACATGCATTATATGCATCATCATGATCTCATAATTAAATCTGAGTTTCCAAATACAAATATGAGCTTACTCTGTAAATTTCATCATTTATTGAGCATGCATGTATTTATTACATTTTCCTTAGGGTTATTAGCCCTAATTAGCCATATGGATCAAATTACATGATTTCATACATCAACATGACCATAACTGACATCATATGCATTATAAACATGAATATAGACTTACTGACATGTTATCATAATTTTAGAACATCGTTTGATATTTATTATCCATAAAATATGCCTTACACATCTTATGTGATATCACTGATATTAGTGCATCAAAAGTCTAATATTATGCTTTCACATTGTTCTACACATTTTTCTGAGAATAACGGTACCTTGTTTGTATTTTTCTGATCAACAGGCTATTTACTACGGATTATCCAAGGTTTCAGTATTTTCTAGGATTTACCTTTTCCTGGCCAATAGCCCGCCGACACGTGGCTCTGGGGATGCGCAACTCCTTTTCTGTGCTGCGGCTGGTCCTTCTCTTGGTTTGTGTTGGGTCGGCCGGTTCTGGGTGACTGGACCGGGGTTCACCTATCTGGACCGCCTGTTTGCTCTTCCTCGCGATCGTGTTCCAGCGGACTCAAGAACAGAGCCTCTGCCGTGCGGCCTGCTCAGGACTCGGCCACATATCTCCAATCGCCAGTGCACGATAGGCCGGCGGTCCCTTCCAAGTTGTCTCTGCATGAGCCTGCTCTCCTCCATTCCTGAGACCCTGACGCCCAACCACTGGCTAGCCTTGCGCCTCCAGGCTTGGATCTCCGGCGATCCAGGGTGAAGAGGGGCGACGTCGGTTCTCTCTCTTCCTGCCCTGATGAAGCTGCCGCCTAGGAAGACTCCGACGATTCCAAGCTGCCTTTGCGTCTTGTTAATCTTCGTCTCAATCTTCTACTCCTCTTCAGCGTGCATCGTTGTAGGCGGTTGGCCTAGACAGCGTTGGGTCGCTAGGAGGGTGAGGTCGTCACCCCTTCCGACGCCATGAACTTGAGCTTTGATGCCCTCAAAGTCGCGACCTTCGTCCATCTCTTCAGGCCCTCCAAAGCGGCTGTAGGGTTCTAGGTTTGTGACCTTGCTGCCAAATAAGGACGGGCTCTAGCTTGAACAGAACCGAGCAATGGACCTCCAGTAGAAGCTTTCTCCATCGCTCCTCCTTCTAGGTGTGAGGGGCGAGCTCATCATAAAGCTTTGAGCACTAAGGCTGGTTGGATTCCTGGAGTGGTGAGGGTCCTGGTGTGTGGTAGCTGATAGAGATGACGGAGGGGAGGAAAGCTAAAGATCGTACTCCTGCCACCAGAAACGCTAGACTAGGGTCGTCTTCAGTATCTCTTGAGTGAGATGCTTACAACTGAATAGTTAGATTGACAAACCGATCCAAGATTTGGGGTGAGTTTGTTGCATGGATTCCATTGAGGAGTTAGTCTAGACGATCCGTTCACTGCGGAGGTGGAGGACGAGGTCAGGCTATGTAGAACTCGTCTAACAACTATAATATATCTTTTCAACTTCAACTAATAGATTTCTATGGTCGTATGGGTGGCCTAGCTAGTAGCTAATAATATGTTCCTAAGAAAAGGAAACATGACGGCAGGTTCATAATGGGCCAAATATAAAAAATAAATTGAAGCCTACTATATATGATAAACCTTAATTTTGAATTTGAAAAATCTCTTTAGCTACGACCTCAAATCACTTAGAATTTGAAACATAGATTCCCTTTGTATATCATTAACCAATGATCATATGAGACCAAAACAAATATGTGTTCACCCTTCAATTAAGATACTCCCAATTGGTATACATATTAAGATATTGAAGTCAAGTATGCATCAAATAACCTATAACATCATCAACACCAATTTACTTACTTTATTATCAAACCACCTTGACTATCAATAAATTATAGGAATCGATGTATACTTTGATTAGATACCTAACTTCATAAGTACACTAAGTCAGTGGTTAAGAAGTTATCCATTGTACTTGAAGTCAAGTAGATCTAATAATCACTCATTGCATCTATGATTAACCTTTTTAATTGAAAAGAGTCCAAAATTGAATAATTAACTTGTCAATTTGTTACTAAACATCTACATAATATTCATGGTCTTCAACTTGTATATGGGGTATCTAAACCCTGAAATTCAGGTTGTCACAATGACCCTGGGGGGCTGTGGCCGGACAACCGACGAACCGGCAAGAGGGTGTTAGGGTTTCCGTTCCCCATGTGGGGATCAATTTTCATTTCACCGTGATGCGGGGGGGGTGGAAACCCAGATAATCAGTCGACAACAGAACTTGCGCATGCGGTGGTTGATGAAATATACCAGGAAAACATGTCAAACGGTGGTTTAGGAAGTCAGTTTGAATCAACCCTGGAAACGAACTAGAACAAACCTTCCTTTAGCGAAGTAGCGGGCAGTCAGGGAAAACAGGGAAAGGAACAAGAAGGATATGAAACGTTCTTCCTAGAAAGTCTTTATGAAGATAAACTCGACTACGATGCTGTGGAGTTAAGGTTCGAGGAAGGACCTCTGACCATCTTCATACTTCAGGGAGGCATAAGAGGATCTCGCCCACACTTGGAAATATGTTGTCATTATCAGGCTGCTTGGAACAGAAGTCGTCTTTATGACGATACTAAACGAATTAAACTCTTGTGGAGTCCTAAGGGAAGATTTAACATGTACGAGCTTGACAAAGGCCACTACGTTGTACGACTATCTTGTAAGGAGGACTACGAAAATGCAATGACTGGCGGACCTTGGAAAATGTTCGGATGTTGCCTGACAATATGGGACTGGTATCCTACATTCAAGCCCACTAAGGAGATGCCTCAGTATGTGGTCACATGGGTGAGGATCATGGACCTCCCGTTGCATGACGTGGTTTTTTTTACTGAAATCCCTTAGTTTTTGCTAAAACCTTGTGCAATAATACCACCCGCAAGCGGACAGGTCCTATCACAGTATAGTTAAGGATCAAATCCCAAAGGACAACGTTTTTAAGAATCTTACTAGTACGATCCAGTCCAAGTAAGACTAATATTTAGAACAAAGATTTGAATGGATTTAGTTAAACTTAATGCGAGGAAAGTAAAGAGCATGATTAAAATAAACTCTAGATTAATGATGGGAATCACTGGTGTTATGACCCACTCCGAGCTTAATCAGTAAGTATAGTGATTAGTGCATCACCATGTTGATTAAGTTAAGATAAGTGTTCGCATATGTGATTAGTGTTATTATTAGCTGAGACAAGATAATTAGTATGTTTTCTTGCTTTGAGGTCGTAGTGAATTGCGTGCTTGAAATTTTGCAAAAAGAATCATTTGAATTGGACCTTCGAGGCAATATTTATAGCATTTTTAAAATTTCTTGGACCAAAAGTGCAGTTTACCCATTTATAATTGTAACACCCCGATTTTCATAACACATGAGCGGAAGCAATAATTTTTTTTTTCATCTGGGAGTGTTACAAACATGATAACCATTGCAATAAAAGTAAATGAAACACTTTGCAAAACTAGTAAACTGATTCATACATAGCTTTTGTCAACATAAAACTACACCATGTTAATGCATAAGTTCATAACAAAAAGATGTAAATACTCAGGATCATCTAGGTAGATGGCACCCCACAAGGCAAGCTTGAAAGTCTCTTATGCCTTTGTTGGTCCCTTTGTTCTTCAATTGCTCCAAAACTTGCGGACATCGCGTCCCCAGCCATGCGTTGGAAAAAACAGTCGTTAGAGTAAGTGGCATGAGTATTCTAAAATATACATTTCTAAGGAACTAAAATGAGACATTATAAACATAAAACTAACACTAAGCTCTAAATAAAATCTGAAACATAAAGTCTCTTATTTCTTAATCTAAATTCTTATCTTATTCTGGAGTCATGTACTCTGGTACATGGATCTCATGACCTACACCAAAGTGCCTAGGTCATACTTATCTTATCTAGTTCCCTCTCATCGTACTCATAGATGAGGTTATGGGCATATCTGATCTAAGGTATCTTTTACTTACAATTTTTATCTGACTGTGGCCACCATTATACAATAAGTCCTCCTAAATTGGCGTATCTACGCCCTAAATTGGTACCGAAGAACCCTGAAATGGCACTACATGCCCTGACTGACACCGAGGTGTCTCTGAATTGGTGTGACTATGCCCTGAATTGGTGTCACAACACCTCTAAATTGGAGTAACACTCTGTTGAATTGGCAACAGATGCCTCTGAATCGTCCCGGGACTACTAAATGAGTACTTATCATATAATGTCTTATGTGAAGGTTTTGACTTATTTATCTTAAGTCTAAACTTACTTAATTCTTATTCTGAATTGAAGCTGAATACTGATAGCTTTACTGAATACTGAATCTGAATTTATCTTATATTAAACTGATAACTGAACTTATCTGAGATTGGTTACTGAGTATTAAACATGTACTGAACTCTTAATCTGAATCTGAATCTCTGCTCTTAAATTATGAACTAACTATTTTACAAAATGTGAATATGGATCTCAATTACTTCATAACTGATATTGGGTCTAAAGCACTTATCATGTATATCTGCCTACCCATACAATGAGTAGTTCCCATTTAAATCTAAATCTGATGTGCTTATTATCTGGATAGATCTTAATCTGAAACTCTAATTTATTAGGGATTACTATATTGATATTGATCAAGACTATAGAGTATAAAGGCTTAATAAAAGGATATGGATTGGATATAGAAATACTAAGTAAACAAGGTATCCTTAGTCAAGTTTATGAAAGTAGCTTAAGTACAAAATATCTAAAAACATGAATTCAGACAGAATGATTCAACATTTATAAGATCTTATTGAATCTGATATTAATATTTACGTATGAGCTTACATGTTACAACTTAAACCTTAAAATAAGAATATTATATAATCTTAACTTGAAACTTAATCATAACTTAATGCATCATAATTCCTATTATCATCATAAGTCAATTAACAACACATTATGATCCCAATAGTACATTTATCTTGAAAATTGGATCATGTATTAATATGTTCAAAACTTGTATTCTCACCTTGTACTTAATTTAAAGATATTAATCATTCTATAGGATCTGATTAACTACTTAGTTCTTGGATCTCTAGATATATAAGAAAACATGATGCTAATTGAAATCTTAATACACAGATATATCTATGTATATGATAAATCCTAACAACGTAATTGAACTTGAAATCTTGATACAAAGTTATCCCAAATGATTAACTAACTGTGACTATATTACTTGCTTATCTTATATTGAAATCTTATTCATTAATTTAAATCATTTCTAAGAAATTGTGTCTGAACATGATTCATTGTTTTACTCATGGACATGGCCCATGAATCACAAACATTGTGCAAAACATATATCTATTTGGGATTTTGGGTATAAAAGTTTACATAATCATATAAACATGAGGAATATCTTAATCGCATGGATTAACATAAAATCTTCTGACATTGAACTACATAAATCATGAAAGTCTTATTTAATATACCTCTAAGCATGATTACTTAAAATATGAGTACTCATGGGCGTGAACCACTTACCTGTCTGATAGAGGATAAAATCTTCATCTTGAATTTCTCTAGTCGGGTCTAAATCCTTTTAAAGACACTTCTTGTAAATCTCGACTATCCGTCTACTCACATCTTCGTCTTTAAATCACATCCTACATAATCTTATGGCATGCATGCTTGCATACCCAATACATCATATAGGGTCAACAAAACCTCTAAATCATGAGTGGTCATTTCATCATACCTATTAAGATTGTGGTGTAACACTTGCTTGAAGTTCAATGATGAGGTCCACACCTATAACATTATTTTAACAAAGCACCATCATATATGCACTTAATCCACCTATCAAACTTTTATTAAATAAAATTACCTTATTCATGCATTTCTAGAGTTTGTAATATCCTTAAATATGTTCTTTCCATCTCCAGGTTTCCAACGAGCCCTTATGCACCATATTTCGACAATCGAATCAATAAATATGAATCCTTAAAGTTTAGAACCAATTAAAATCTGATCATTGATATTAACTTATTTTCCTTTTCTTTCAGGTTAATTGGGACTTCTGGCTAGTGGCCCAACAAGGATGATTGGGACCCATCTTCCTCCTCTAGCGGGGTGCAACACGGGCGTGATGCCCCTGTTCCTCCATAAAAATAGAGTGTAGTGCCGGATACTCTCCAGCGTCAAATCCCGCAATCCAAGGTCAAACCAGCGACCACAGTTGAGTAAGTCGCCACTGAGCCTCTCCCTAGAGCTGAGGCGCATAGAGGACTAGTCCCCAATCTTGATTAAACTAGGCTTCGACTGGGGATCTTGCCTCCCACGCCTCCTGCGCTGAGAACAGGGCATCCGCCCAAGTTGTTTGGTGGTGTGTTGATTCCTCGACGGTGTAGCTTGCTTGGAGGATGGCTCCTCACCTCGGCACATCCTCTCCCTCACCGGTTTTGGCCGCTGGACTTGCGCCAAGAGGCGCCCTTGGTGGTTCAGTTCTCTGAAAGTCATGGCGGCCCAGGCGCCGTCAGGCTCTTCTTCCTCCCCTTCTTGTCTATGATTTCTGCCTTTGTCACTTGTTCCATTGAAAACCCTAAGGATCGCCCTCCTTTGCGGCGTCAGGGTCTGATACTTTTAAAGGCCCTTGCATCTTATTCTTGCAATGAGACTAGATTTAGTCTGGACTCTAATCACTTCCCTATTTCGGAATAATAGAGAGTCGCAATACCTCTCCTTGATACCACATTATTCAAAGAATTAACACATCTCAATTGAACCGAAGGTCTGGTCATGAACCATAGGTTCATCCCTTCATATCCTTGGTTCGTTGTTTAAAAAGGCATTAAATTGATATATTTCTTACATAATTTCTATAGACTACTCTTCAATTTGGATAAGTCCCAAAATCGACCAACACCTCGTATGTCTATCCTATTTTTGCACAAAATTATCACCACCTACTTCACTAACTGGGGTACACCATTATAGTGTGTGTGATTTCCCATGTCCCGTTATTTAGATCGACAAATTGAATCACGAAAACTGTCTCACCTCTAATATGTCATTGAGAACATTTAATGAATCCTAAATTTCATTGCTACATACATTGGAAAGCCAAACTTAGCAAAATCCTATGGTCTCTTAGGTGTGTTATGTAATCCATTGATAGTTAGATTGTCCTCAAAATAGAAAAACCTCATTATGACCATATTAATCAACCTTAAATTTTCATATGATCTTTCTAGCATCCATCATGATCAATTCACTAAAAGGGCCTTGGGTTCTAGATATGTATAATTGGACTCTAATACACGATAAAATATGTAAAACTTGACCCACTTGTCTTGATCTCACATAACTAGATTTTTTTGTAATACTTCCATTCACAATAATACTGAACAAAAAATTTGGGATGTTACAATTCTACCCCCCATAAATAAATTTCGTCCTCGAAATTTCTCTAGGCTACTACCCACCTTATGGTTTTGCTTACCTCTTTATTTAGTGATAGTTAACATATCGACATAAACTTATGTTCAAAAAATTTGCATGAAAAATATTTGTGACATTTAATTATCATAAAACATATGTGTGAACATTAACCATTGCCTTAGTCTACTTCTCAACTCATACCTAGGGTTTATGAAACTAAATTTAGCATTATACTTAAGGAATTTGCCTCAACCTTATCATGACTTTCTAACATTCGGTGTGCATGATTGTCTAATCTTAGGTTCTTCCAGGTACCTCCTACATTTATGCATATGTGGTGATCAAGCACATACCCAGAGATGTGAGATCCTGTCATGCTATCTCTCACTAACCTACTAATACATGTGTCCCATACCACACAGACCAGTAAGAAATGAGAGATGCATCAAAAATCTAGTGCTTATGACATTCCTCTTAAATTCTCAATTGGCTGGCCATAACCATTAAGAATGGAGAAGCAACGTCATTAGCTAGGATTGGGTTGAAACTTGAGACCTAGAATAGGTAAACATCTATCTATGACATATGTATTTCTTCTAAGGTGAAAACTCTTAGTCATTCTAAGACATTGTACCTTTCTTTGGGAATCTATCCCTAAACTCTATTCTCTTATCTCCATTCTAGGGTGACTATGAGAATCATGTTTTCCTAGTGGCCATTTCCCAAATTGCTCTGATACCATATTGTAACACCCTGATTTTCATAACACATGAGCGGAAGCAATATTTTTTTTCTCATCTGGGAGTGTTACAAACATGATAACCATTGCAATAAAAGTAAATGAAACACTTTGCAAAACTAGTAAACTGATTCATTCATAGCTTTTGTCAACATAAAACTACACCATGTTTATGCATAAGTTCATAACAAAAAGATGTCAATACTCAGGATCATCTAGGTAGATGGCACCCCACTAGGCAAGCTTGAAAGTCTCTTAAGCCTTTGTTGGTCCCTTTGTTCTTCAATTGCTCCAAAACCTGCGGACATTGCGTCCCCAGCCATGCGTTGGGAAAAATAGTCATTAGAGTAAGTGGCATGAGTATTCTAAAATATACATTGCTACGGAACTAAAATGAGACATTATAAACATAAAACTAACACTAAGCTCTGAATAAAATATGAAACATAAAGTCTCTTATTTCTTAATCTGAATTCTTATCTTATTCTGGAGTCATGTACTCTGGTACATGGATCTCATGACCTACACCAAAATGCCTAGGTCATACTTATCTTATCTAGTTCCCTCTCATCATACTCATAGATGAGGTTATGGGCATCTCTGATCTAAGGTATCTTTTACTTACGATTTTTATCTGACTGTGGCCACCATTATACAATAAGTCCTCCTAAATTGGCATATCTACGCACTGAATTGGTACCGAAGTACCCTGAAATGGCACTACATGCCCTGAATGACACCGAGGTGTCTCTGAATTGGCGTGACTACGCCCTGAATTGGTGTCGCAACACCTCTGAATTGGAGTTACACTCCTCTGAATTGGCAACAGATGCCTATGAATCGTCTCGGGACTACTGAATGAGGACTTATCATATAATGTCTTATGTGAAGGTTTTGACTTATTTATCTTAAGTCTAAACTTACTTAATTCTTATTCTGAACTGAAGGTGAATACTGATAGCTTTACTGAATACTGAATCTGAATTTATCTTATATTAAACTGATAACTGAACTTATTTGAGATTGGTTACTGAGTATTAAACATGTACTGAACTCTGAATCTGAATCTGAATCTCTTCTCTTAAATTATGAACTAACTATTTTACTAAATGTGAATATGGATCTCAATTACTTCATAACTAATATTGGGTCTAAAGCACTTATCATGTATATCTGCCTACCCATACAATGAGTAGTTCCCATTTAAATCTAAATCTGATGTGCTTATTATCTGGATAGACCTTAATCTGAAACTCTAATTTAATAGGGATTACTATATTGATATTGATCAAGACTATAGAGTATAAAGGCTTAATAAAAGGATATGGATTGGATATAGAAATACTAATTATACAAGGTATCCTTAGTCAAGTTTATGAAAGTAGCTTAAGTACAAAATATCTAAAAACATGAATTCAGACAGAATGAATCAACATTTATAAGATCTTATTGAATCTGATGTTAATATTTACGTATGAGCTTACATGTTACAACTTAAACCTTAAAATAAGAATCTTATATAATCTTAACTTGAAACTTAATCATAACTTAATGCATCATAATTCATATTATCATCATAAGTCAATTAACAACAAATTTTGATCCTAATAGTACATTTATCTTGAAAATTGGATCATGTCTTAATATGTTCAAAACTTGTATTCTCACCTTGTACTTAATTTAAAGATATTACTCATTCTATAGGATCTGATTAACTACTTAGTTCTTGGATCTCTAGATATATAAGAAAACATGATACTAATTGAAATCTTAATACATGGATATATCTATGTATATGATAAATCCTAACAACGTAATTGAACTTGAAATCTTGATACAAAGTTATCCCAAATGATTAACTAACTGTGACTATATTACTTGCTTATCTTATATTGAAATGTTATTCATTAATTTAAATCATGTCTAAGAAATTGTGTCTGAACATGATTCATTGTTTTACTCATGGACATGGCCCATGAATCACAAACATTGTGCAAAACATATATCTATTTGGCATTTTGGGCATAAATGTTTACATAATCATATAAACATGAGGAATATCTTAATCGCATGGATTAACTTAAAATCTTCTGACATTGAACTACATAAATCATGAAAGTCTTATTTAATATACCTCTAAGCATGATTACTTAAAATATGAGTACTCATGGGCATGAACCACTTACCTGTCTGATAGAGGATAAAATCTTCATCTTGAATTTCTCTAGTCGGGTCTAAATCCTTTTCAATACACTTCTTGTAAATCTCGACTATCCGTCTACTCGCATCTTCATCTTTAAATCACATCCTACATAATCTTATGGCATGCATGCTTGCATACCCAATACATCATATAGGGTCAACAAAACCTCTAAATCATGAGTGGTCATTTCATCATACCTATTAAGATTGTGGTGTAACACTTGCTTGAAGTTCAATGATGAGGTCCACACCTATAACATTATTTTAACAAAGCACCGTCATATATGCACTTAATCCACCTATCAAACTTTTATTAAATAAAATTACCTTATTCATGCATTTCTAGAGTTTGTAATATCCTTAAATATGTTCTTTGCATCTCCAGGTTTCCAACGAGCCCTTATGCACCATATTTCGACAATCGAATCAATAAATATGAATCCTTAAAGTTTAGAACCAATTAAAATCTGATCATTGATATTACCTTATTTTCCTTTTCTTTCAGGTTAATTGGGACTTCTGGCTAGTGGCCCAACAAGGATGATTGGGACCCGTCTTCCTCCTCTAGTGGGGCACAACACGGGCGCAATGCCCTTGTTCCTCCGTAAAATCAGAGTGCAGTGCCGGCTACTCTCGAGCGTCAAATCCAGCAATCCAAGGTCAAACCAGCGACCACGGTTGAGTAAGTCGCCACTGAGCCTCTCCCTAGAGCTGATGCGCGTAGAGGACTGGTCCCCAATCTTGATTAAACTAGGCTTCGACTGGGGATCTTGCCTCCCACACCTCCTGCGCTGAGAACAGGGCATCCGCCCAAGTTGTTTGGTGGTCTGTTAATTCCTTGACGGTGTAGCTTGCTCGGAGGATGGCTCCTCACCTCGGCACATCCTCGCCCTCACCGGTTTTGGCCGCTGGACTTGCGCCAAGAGGCGCCCTTGGTGGTTCAGTTCTCTGAAAGTCATGGCGGCCCAGGCGCCGTCAGGCTCTTCTTCCTCCCCTTCTTGTCTATGATTTCTGCCTTTGTCACTTGTTCTGTTGAAAACCCTAAGGATCGCCCTCCTTTGCGGTGTCAGGGTCTGATACCTTTATAGGCCCTTGCGTCTTATTCTTGCAATGAGACCAGATTTAGTCTGGACTCTAATCACTTCCCTATTTCGGAATAAAGAGAGTCGCAATACCTCTCCTTGATACCGCATTATTCAAAGAATTAACACATCTCAATTGAACTGAAGGTCTGGTCATGAACTATAGGTTCATTCCTTCATATCCTTGGTTCATTGTTTAAAAAGGCATTAAATTGATATATTTCTTACATAATTTCTATAGACTACTCTTCAATTTGGATAAGTCCCAAAATTGACCAACACCTCGTATGTCTATCCTGTTTTTGCACAAAATCATCACCACCTACTTCACTAACTGGGGTACACCATTATAGTGTGTGTGATTTCCAATGTCCCATTATTTAGATCGACAAATTGAATCACGAAAACTGTCTCACCTCTAATATGTCATTGAGAACATTTAATGAATCCTAAATTTCATTGCTACATACATTGGAAAGCCAAACTTAGCAAAATCCTAAGGTTCTCTTAGGTGTGTTATGTAATCCATTGATAGTTAGAATGCCCTCAAAATAGAAAAACCTCATTATGACCATATTAATCAACCTTAAATTTTCATATGATCTTTCTAGCATCCATCATGATCAATTCACTAAAAGGGCCTTGGGTTCTAGATATGCATAACTGGACTCTAATACTCGATAACATATGTAAAACTTGACCCACTTGTCTTGATCTCACATAACTAGATTTTTTTGTAATACTTCCATTCACAATAATACTGAAAAATGAAATTGGGATGTTACAATTCTACCCCCCTTAAATAAATTTCGTCCTCGAAATTTCTCTAGGCTACTACCCACCTTATGGTTTTGCTTACCTCTTTATTCAGTGATAGTTAACATATCAACATACACTTATGTTCAAAAAAATTGCATGAAAAATATATGTGACATTTAATTATCATAAAACATATGTGTGAACATTAACCATTGCCTTAGTCTACTTCTCAACTCATACCTAGGGTTTATGAAACTAAATTTAGAATTATACTTAAGGAATTTGCCTCAACCTTATCATGACTTTCTAACATTAGGTGTGCATGATTGTCTAATCTTAGGTTCTTCCAGGTACCTCCTACATTTCTGCATATGTGGTGATCAAGCACATACCTAGAGATGTGAGATCCTGTCATGCTATCTCTCACTAACCTACTAATACATGTGTCCCATACCACACAGACCAGTAAGAAATGAGAGATGCATCAAAAATCTAGTGCTTATGACATTCCTCTTAAATTCTCAATTGGCTGGCCATAACCATTGAGAATGGAGAAGCAACGTCATTAGCTAGGATTGGGTTGAAACTTGAGACCTAGAATAGGTAAACATCTATCTATGACATATGTATTTCTTCTAAGGTGAAAACTCTTAGTCATTCTAAGTCATTGTACCTTTCTTTGGGAATCTATCCCTAAACTCTATTCTCTTATCTCCATTCTAGGGTGACTATGAGAATCATGTTTGCCTAGTGGCCATTTACCAAATTGCTCTGATACCATATTGTAACACCCCAATTTTCATAACACATGAGCGGAAGCAATATTTGTTTTTCATCTGGGAGTGTTACAAACATGATAACCATTGCAATAAAAGTAAATGAAACATTTTGCAAAACTAGTAAACTGATTCATACATAGCTTTTGTCAACATAAAACTACACCATGTTTATGCACAAGTTCATAACAAAAAGATGTCAATACTCAGGATCATCTAGGTCGATAGCACCCCACTAGGCAAGCTTGAAAGTCTCTTAAGCCTTTGTTGGTCCCTTTGTTCTTCAATTGCTCTAAAACCTACGGACATCGCGTCCCCAACCATGCGTTGGGAAAAATAGTCGTTAGAGTAAGTGGCATGAGTATTCTAAAATATACATTGCTAAGGAACTAAAATGAGACATTATAAACATAAAACTAACACTAAGCTCTGAATAAAATATGAAACATAAAGTCTCTTATTTCTTAATCTGAATTCTTATCTTATTCTGGAGTCATGTACTCTGGTACATGGATCTCATGACCTACACCAAAGTGCCTAGGTCATAGTTATCTTATCTAGTTCCCTCTCATCATACTCATAGATGAGGTTATGGGCATCTCTGATCTAAGGTATCTTTTACTTACGATTTTTATCTGACTGTGGCCACCATTATACAATAAGTCCTCCTAAATTGGCATATCTACGCCCTGAATTGGTACCGAAGTACCCTGAAATGGCACTACATGCCCTGAATGACACTGATGTGTCTCTGAATTGGCGTGACTACGCCCTGAATTGGTGTCGCAACACCTCTGAATTGGAGTAACACTCCTCTAAATGGGCAATAGATGCCTCTGAATCGTCCCAGGACTACTGAATGAGGACTTATCATATAATGTCTTATGTGAAGGTTTTGACTTATTTATCTTAAGTCTAAACTTACTTAATTCTTATTCTGAACTGAAGCTGAATACTGATAGCTTTACTGAATACTGAATCTGAATTTATCTTATATTAAACTGATAACTGAACTTATCTGAGATTGGTTACTGAGTATTAAACATGTACTGAACTCTGAATCTGAATCTGAATATCTGCTCTTAAATTATGAACTAACTATTTTACTAAATGTGAATATGGATCTCAATTACTTCATAACTGATATTGGGTCTAAAGCACTTATCATGTATATTTGCCTACCCATACAATGAGTAGTTCCCATATAAATCTAAATCTGATGTGCTTATTATCTGGACATACCTTAATCTGAAACTCTAATTTAATAGGGATTACTATATTGATATTGATCAAGACTATAGAGTATAAAGGCTTAATAAAAGGATGTGGATTGGATATAGAAATACTAAGTATACAAGGTATCCTTAGTCAAGTTTATGAAAGTAGCTTAAGTACAAAATATCTAAAAATATGAATTCAGACAGAATGAATCAACATTTATAAGATCTTATTGAATCTGATGTTAATATTTACGTATGAGATTTCATGTTACAACTTAAACCTTAAAATAAGAATCTTATATAATCTTAACTTGAAACTTAATCATAACTTAATGCATCCTAATTCATATTATCATCATAAGTCAATTAACAACACATTCTGATCCCAATAGTACATTTATCTTGAAAATTGGATCATGTCTTAATATGTTCAAAACTTGTATTCTCACCTTGTACTTAATTTAAAGATATTACTCATTCTATAGGATCTGATTAACTACTTAGTTCTTGGATCTCTAGATATATAAGAAAACATGATGCTAATTGAAATCTTAATACACAAATATATCTATGTATATGAGAAATCCTAACAACGTAATTGAACTTGAAATCTTGATACAAAGTTATCCCAAATGATTAACTAACTGTGACTATATTACTTGCTTATCTTACATTGAAATCTTATTCATTAATTTAAATCATTTCTAAGAAATTGTGTCTGAACATGATTCATTGTTTTACTCATGGACATGGCCCATGAATCACAAACATTGTGCAAAACATATATCTATTTGGCATTTTGGGCATAAATGTTTACATAATCATATAAACATGAGGAATATCTTAATCGCATGGATTAACATAAAATCTTATGACATTGAACTACATAAATCATGAAAGTCGTATTTAATATACCTCTAAGCATGATTACTTAAAATATGAGTACTCATGGGCATGAACCACTTACCTGTCTGATAGAGGATAAAATCTTCATCTTGAATTTCTCTAGTCGGGTCTAAATCCTTTTAAATACACTTCTTGTAAATCTCGACTATCCGTCTACTCGCATCTTCATCTTTAAATCACATCCTACATAATCTTATGGCATGCATGCTTGCATACCCAATACATCATATAGGGTCAACAAAACCTCTAAATCATGAGTGGTCATTTCATCATACCTATTAAGATTGTGGTGTAACACTTTCTTGAAGTTCAATGATGAGGTCCACACCTATAACATTATTTTAACAAAGCACCATCATATATGCACTTAATCCACCTATCAAACTTTTGTTAAATACAATTACCTTATTCATGCATTTCTTGAGTTTGTAATATCCTTAAATATGTTCTTTGTATCTCCAGGTTTCTAACGAGCCCTTATGCACCATATTTCGACAATCGAATCAATAAATATGAATCCTTAAAGTTTAGAACCAATTAAAATCTGATCATTGATATTACATTATTTTCCTTTGCTTTCAGGTTAATTGGGACTGCTGTCTAGTGGCCCAACAAGGATGATTGGGACCCGTCTTCCACCTCTAGCGGGGCGCAACACGGGCGTGATCCCCAAGTTCCTCCGTAAAAATAGAGTGCAGTGTCGGCTACTCTCCAGCGTCAAATCCGGCAATCTAAGGTCAAACCAGCGACCACGGTTGAGCAAGTCGCCACTGAGCCTCTCCCTAGAGCTGAGGCGCGTAGAGGACTGGTCCCCAATCTTGATTCAACTAGGCTTCGATTGGGGATCTTGCCTCCCACGCTTCCTACGCTGAGAATAGGGCATCCACCCAAGTTGTTTGGTGGTCTGTTGATTCCTCGACGGTGTAGCTTGGTCGGAGGATGGCTCCTCACCTCGGCACATCCTCGCCCTCACCGGTTTTGGCCGCTAGACTTGCTCCAAGAGGCACCCTTGGTGGTTCAGTTCTCTGAAAGTCATGGCGGCCCAGGCGCCGTCAGGCTCTTCTTCCTCCCCTTCTTCTCTATGATTTCTGCCTTTGTCTCTTGTTCCGTTGAAAACCCTAAGGATCGCCCTCCTTTGCGGAGTCAGGGTCTGATACTTTTATAGTCCCTTGCATCTTATTCTTGCAGTGAGACCAAATTTAGTCTGGACTCTAATCACTTCCCTATTTCGGAATAAAGAGAGTCGCAAGACCTCTCCCTGATACCACATTATTTAAAGAATTAACACATCTCAATTGAACCGAAGGTCTGGTCATGAACTATAGGTTCATCCCTTCATATCCTTGGTTCGTTGTTTAAAAAGGAATTAAATTGATATATTTCTTACATAATTTCTATAGACTACTCTTCAATTTGGATAAGTCCCAAAATTGACCAACACCTCGTATGTCTATCCTATTTTTGCACAAAATTATCACCACCTACTTCACTAACTGGGGTACACCATTATAGTGTGTGTGATTTCACATGTCCCATTATTTAGATCGAACAAATTGAATCACCAAAACTATCTCACCTCTAATATGTCATTGAGAACATTTAATGAATCCTAAATTTCATTGCTACATACATTGGAAAGCCAAACTTAGCAAAATCCTAAGGTTCTCTTAGGTGTGTTATGTAATCCATTGATAGTTAGATTGTCCTCAAAATAGAAAAACCTCATTATGACCATATTAATCAACCTTAAATTTTCATATGATCTTTCTAGCATCCATCATGATCAATTCACTAAAAGGGCCTTGGGTTCTAGATATGCATAACTGGACTCTAATACACGATAAAATATGTAAAACTTGACCGACTTGTCTTGATCTCACATAACTAGATTTTTTTGTAATACTTCCATTCACAATAATACTGAACAAAAAATTTGGGATGTTACAATAATAAACCTTTTCTCATTTTCCTTATCTCTTGCACCTGAATGGTGCTAAGCACCGTCTAAGCACCGCCAGAACAGAGTAGCCCGATCGGTCGCAGCAGAGGGGCGATTTTTGGGCAATTTCGTGCTCCAGATCCATTTCTAGCAGCGTCATCCTCCTCTCTTCTTCTTCCACCCTTCTTCTTCCTCTACCTTGCCCTAGCAACAACTCATGACCTGCTTCGACCGCCGGCTAGCAGCAGTCGCACAACGGCCTTGCGGCGCCGGACAGGGGCCATCTTGGTGCGAGCAACACCCCATAACGGTGCCTTTGAGTTCGACCAAGGTTCCAGATCTCAAATTCATAGCCAACTAGCCCGCGAGTAGCACCTAGACTAGTTTTCTTTCCACATGTGCATGAAGCAGGTTAAAATTAGGGCTGCACCAAGGTTGAAGACGACCCCATTGACGCCCGGAAATAGGACTTTGGACGTGTTTCCAGCTGAATTGTGGTCACCTCACCCGTTGTGAGTAGAATTTTACTCTCTAACACAAGTATAACTCTAATAATCATACGTTTTGGTTGAAATAAGTATCATTCACAGATATCAGCATTTACCCAGGTGCCGAACAGTGTCGGTGCCACTCGATTTCTAATTGCACATTTTATTTATTAAAGTGTGCACGATGCTAATTAGTTAATTGATATGTGAGATTTGGATTAGTGAAAATACACGATTGATCGAAACTTAAATTGCTCAATTAAATGTTGAACTCAGTAGCATATGACCAGTAACGACACAGTTTGGGTATAAACCCAGGATGTACATTTGTTTTAGTAATTTAATAGATGTACGATTTCAAAAAAATGACAATAACATGAAAACAGTTCAATAGATACCTAGTTGCACACCCACTATTATATTTAATGTGAGCGTATTAATAATTATATGAATCGACACGTTTCTCAAAGAAATCATTTGAAATTCTTGATTAATATTAATAATTCATGCCATGATAAGTAATTGAATTTTAATTGAGTTATGTGATGTATAACTTAGAATATGGGTTGATGTGCTCGATTTTTGAGGAATTACAGATAAGTTACAAGTGCTACTGATGATTTATAATATATCGAGTAATTAACTCTTGTTAGTGTGTTACGATGATCAATTGTATAATTCCCGCATATATGAGCCAAGTTGATATGAGTTTAGTTTATTTAAGAAATTTCAATCTGTCTGTATGCATGGTATATAGATTACTCAGTAAATTATAATGTTTTTGAGTATACTGCTCTGTCAGGACTAGAATGATATTCATGTTGTGATTTGAACTGCAATTAAATAGGCAAGATGTCATAGAAATACCAGAGTCGAGTATAAGTAAGAAAAAGGTTCAACATAGTAAGAGTTTTTTTGGAAATAATAAAATTATAGATTTAAGGGCCCTGACACTGTAGAACCCCTATGTGAGGTCTACGCCTTAGAGGTGAAATGACCTAACCCTGGAAGCGTCCAGTATACGGGGGTAGAAACGTGATATCAGGTGGCACGGGGGGACGAATCCCTAGTGAAAGTCTCCTTAAATTATAGTTTGTAGTGTCCAACATCAACTAGAAGTCCTGGTGGCACTGGAGTACAAAAAAGCATGTCCAACATCAACCAGAAGTCCTGGTGGCACTAGAGTACAGAAAAGCCAATAGGTGGCTTGACTCTCCACCTGTGTGCTTAGGTTAGAGGAGGAGTCCAGTTTATGGCAAAATAGGAGTGTCGAGGCTAGAGAGCCAGTTTTCCTGTTGCAGACCAGGAGAGTAGTCAGACTTGGCTATCCTGGGGTGCTGGCTAAGTCTTGTACGGTGGGATCGTAGTTCGCTACGAGTCTTGATATGTTGAGTATACTGCATATGATCAGGGCATAAGATAAAATATGTTCATATAGGTTCATAAAGTTTCTTATAAGTTAAAGAGTTAAGAAAGTTTTGAGTTAGTTTCATAGTAGTTGTCCTTTAAATAAAATTTTAGTATTCTCTGTTATTTAATCGTATCTACAAATTTACAACAGTTGTTATCTTAATGAAATGTTGACATATCCTGTCATTTGAATTATGTTGTTTAGATCTGCTCAATATAGTATTATCTTATATTTTATTCCAATTAATAAACATAAAATGAGTTATCTGTGATGGTTGGGTGAAATTCTATTTACTGAGATAGTAGCTCACCAACCTACTGAAACATTTTTCAGGTCAGCGTCAGCATGAGGAAGCTGAAGGATCATATCACCCAAGTTTTTAGAAGGTAGTTCGTCGTTAGATAGAGGTCTCTTAGTCCTTTCTCCTCGGTCCTTGGGCATGTGGTGTGGTAGTGATAGAATGTAATGTAATATGTAGTTTAGATTTTAGTTATCTGTTGTGTTTTACTTTCTGCATGAACAATGTAATATGTCATGTAAGTTTGTTTTTCTTCCAAGTAAGGTAAATAGCAAGTTGCTTCCGCATATTTATTACGATCCGGTGTTATTCAAGCTATTAGGTTTTTCCTTTAAGTTAATTCTAAGTAAGTCGTAAAGAAAAGGTTAAGGGTGGTTTACCGAGGGTGACTCCCCAGTCTCTGGGGTCATTAGAGATGGCATGGGGATTGAGGCATCACAAGCATTTGGTATCAGAGCAAGGTCATGAGAGCAAAGGTTTGAGTACGTAGTTACTCTAAGTCAAGGTTAGGGGACGATAAGAGACCCATAGGATTAAGACTTAGGTGTTTTCCTTCCAACTGCAATTTTCTAACATGAAGTATTCTGTTATACTATTGCAGATGGCAGGAAGAGGACGTGCTCATGAGGACCAAGCTGAGAGCCACGTTGGACCTGATCCTTAGGTGATGGGTCTAGGTGGTGGAGATGATGTGGATGAGGCATCAAGAATGTACAAAATGTTTCTTGAGACCAGGGAAAAGTATAAGATGGAGAGGCGAGCTTCTACCTCAAGTAGCAAGGACCTGATGAGATCCTATGAGCTGGTTATGAAGCTTGTAGGTACCGAGTTCGTTGGAACTACGGACCCTACAGTGGAGGATGAATGGCTGAGACAATTAGAGAAAGTGTTCCTTCTGATGGAGCTGTCTGAGGAAAGACAAATCAATCACGCAATTTATTTGCTTAAAGGTGATGCAGAGATCTGGTGGCATGGAGTAGAAGATAAAAGGAGGGACAAGGTATTGACTTGGATGGATTTCGTTGATGAATTCCATCTTAAGTACTACCCACCTACTTTTCTGAGTGAGAAAATAAGACAGCTGCAGAATATCAGACAATGAAGTATGACAATTGGTGAAGACGCGACACATTTCACAAGGTTGATCAATTTCTATTCGCAACTTGTTCCTAATAATGTTGAAAAGTGCAAAAGATTTCAAGAAGGATTAAGATCAGAGACTAGACACACCGTGTCATCCATTGGTCAAAGAGATAGAGAAAACTTTGGGGAATTTGTGGAAGTAGTGAGACATGTAGAAGAGTCTGTTAATGCTGATAAGCAGACTGAGAGTAAGAAAAGATCTGGAGACTTTATTAGAAGGGGACAAAGCAATGGTGGATACAGAGGAGGTGGTGGTTTCTTTTCAAAGATAGGACGAGGACTTGGCTATTTTGGTAGATAAGGATCTAGTTTTTCATCAAGTGGAGGAAGACCCTATTCCGGAAGATGGAGTACACAGTCAACATGGACACCTCCAACTAGGTCATCAGGATCTTCAGTGTCAGTGACAGGACAGCAAAGACGTGATGCATCCATGTGTGATATTTGTGGAAGACCACACTCAGGATAGTGTTGGGGAATAGAGTTTCAAGGATGTCATCAGTGCGGACAGATGGGACATTTCAAGAGGAATTGCCTCCAGTTATAGCAGTCAGCATCACAGGGTTCTCAGTCACAGTACCAGAATGTTCCGAGATAGGCTCCAGCTGGAGGAGCAAGTTTTTCAGTAGCCTCAGGTTCCCGAGGAGGAGGAGCACCCAGTGGAAGGGAAGGATAATGAGAATATCGTGGGAGAGGAAGAGCTTCAAGACGCTTCTTCTCTGTGACACCATAAGAAGGTATTGTTTCTTCTCGAGTAATTAGAGGAGAAATGCTTTTCTTTAACAACATTTCAGTTATAGTTTTGATAGATCTGGGTGCTACTCACTCATTTGTATAGAGTTCTTTAGCTTGTGAGCTTAACCTGTTAACCCAGGAGTTACCATTTGAGTTGTTGTTGAGGGTTCTGTTAGGGGAACCGACAATGTTGATAGAGTTTTGTCTTGGATGTTTGTTGATCTTTGGTGGTTACACCATTGCGGTTAATCTTATACCCCTAGATATTAACTCTTTTCAAGGTATCTTGGGTATAGATTTCCTAGAGACGTATCGAGTTGTTCAGCTCAACTGTTGGAAGAAGGAGGTTGTCTTTCAACAGGGTGGATTTTCTTGTGTCTTTTATGGAGACAGGAAAGTTTTGCCTACGTGTATCATATCAGCTGATGTAGCTGATAAGATGTTGCAAAAAGGTTGTGAGGTGTTCTTGGCACATGTAGTATATACTAGAGCAGAAAAGAACACAATCAGCCTATGGGATGTGCCAGTGGTCTGTGAGTTCCCATATGTTTTTCCAGATGAGTTTCCAGGTATACCTCCTGAAAGAGAGATAGACTTTGAGATCCATGTGTTGCCAGGTAGTCACCCTGTAGCGCTGCCAGCCTACAGAATGGCACCTACAGAGTTGAAGGAATTGAAGATCCAACTACAGGAGTTACTAGATAAGGGATTCATCCGACCTAGTTCTTTTCCATGGGGAGCTCCAGTCTTGTTTGTGAGAAAGAAAGATGGTACTATGAGGCTATGTATAGACTACAAACAGTTGAATAAGATCACCATCAATAATAAGTACCTATTGCCAAGGATAGATGATCTGTTTGATCAATTGCGTGGAGCGACAATCTTTTCTAAGATAGACTTGAGATCTGGATATCATCAGTTGAGGATAAAGGCTTCAGATATTCCTAAGTCGGCTTTCAGAACAAGATACGAGCATTATGAGTTTTTGGTCATGTTGTTTGGACTGACTAATGCCTCAACAACTTTCATGGATATGATGAATCAGATTTTCAAGCTGTTCTTGGATTAGTTCATAGTGGTTTTTATAGATGACATTCTGATTTATTCCAGAGATGATGAGCAACATGAACAACATTTGAGGATAGCGTTACAGTTTTTGAGACAACACCAGTTATATGCTAAGTTCAGTAAGTGTGAGTTCTGGTTAACTGAGATGTCTTTTCTTGGACATGTCACCTCAGGAGATGGAGTAAGTGTTGACCCTAAGAAAGTCGAGTATGTTCTATAGTGGGAGCAACCTAAGACTCCTACTAAGATTAGAAGCTTCTTAGGATTGGCAGGTTACTACAGGAGGTTCATCCAGAACTTCAATATTGTAGCGTCACCTCTGACACGCTTAACAAGAAAGAATGCACCATTTGTCTGGTCAGACAACTATGAGAAGAGTTTTCAGATCTTGAAGAAGAGGTTGACTACATCACCAGTGTTGATGTTGCTCGAGACAAGTAAAGGTTACACAGTGTTTTGTGATGCTTCCATGAGAGGCTTAGGCTGTGTGTTGATGCAAGAAGGCAAAGTAGTAGCTTATGCATCTAGATAGCTTAAGAAGAATGAGGAGAATTACCCGACACATGATTTGGAGTTAGCTGTTGTAGTTCATGCTCTTAAGACATGGTGTCACTATCTTTATGGTGAGGCATGTCAGGTGTTTACGTATTATTAGAGTTTGAAATATATTTTCACCCAGAAGGATCTAAATCTTAGACAACGGAGATGGTTAGAATTGATCAAGGATTATGATGTGATGATAGATTATCATCCAGGTAAGGCAAATGTAGTAGCAGATGCCCTCAGTAGGAAGTCAAGTTCAACATTAGATGTATTCTCTATGGCATGCTTCAAGAGAGACCTGCTAGTAGAGATGCAGAAATTGAACTTAGACTTAGGGGTGATAGAGTAGAGTGGTTTGATTGCACATATGCAAGTCAAGCCTACTTTTTATGATCAGATCAAGGAACTTCAGCAGAGTGACAGTGAGTTACAACAGATCATGCAGGATATGACAAAGGGAAAGAGACCAAAGTTCAGGTTTTCAGATGATGGTTTGTTGTATCAGCATGATAGGCTGTGTGTACCTAGAGACAGTGATTTGAAAGAAAGGATTCTTGAGAAAGCACAAACGTCGATGTACTCTATGCATCCAGGAAACACTAAGATGTACATGAATCTCAAGGATTTATACTGGTGGTCAGGTATGAAGAAGGATGTAGTTGAGTACGTGGCTAGATGCAGTGTGTGCCAGCAGGTTAAGGCTGAGCATCAGAAACCTACAGGTACCTTGCAATCTCTTCTCATACCAGAGTGGAAGTGGGAACATATCACAATGGATTTTATGGTAGGGTTGCCCAGGACATCTAGAGGTTGTGACTCGATATGGGTGATTGTGGATAGACTAACTAAGTCTGCTCACTTTCTTCCTGTTAAGTCAACCTTTGATGTCCCGAAGTTGGCTAAGATATATGTGAATGAGATAGTCAGGCTGCATGGCATCCTAGTTTCAATAATATCATATAGAGATCCAAAGTTCACATCTAGGTTTTAGAATCAGTTGCATCATGATTTAAGCACAAAGTTGAGATTCAATACAACTTTTCACCCGTAGACGGATGGACAGTTAGATAGGACCATTCAGACTCTGAAGGACATGCTAAGAGCATGTGTCTTACATTTCAGTGGAAGTTGGGAAGAACACTTGAGCCTTATAGAGTTTGCATACAACAATAGTCACCATTCCAGTCTTGGTATGGCCCCGTATGAAGCTCTGTATGGCAGAAAGTGTAGATCACTTGTATGTTGGTATGAGGTGGGTGAAAAAGAGATTCTTGGACCAGAGATAGTGGATTTGATTACAGAAAATATTACAGTGATCAGAGAACAGTTGAAAGCTACACATGACAGGAAGAAGAGTTACGCTGAGAAGGGATGTAGACCTCTTGAGTTTGAGGTTGGTGATGAAGTGTATTTAAAAGTTTCACCATGGAAAGGAGTGTTGAGGTTTGGCAAGAGAGGCAAACTGACTCCTAGGTTTATGGGCCCATATCATGTCGTTGAGAGGATTGGACCTGTAGCCTACATGTTGGATTTGCCATCCGAGTTGGCTAATCTACATGATGTGTTTCATGTATCGATGCTGAAGAAGTGTTACCCTGGTACAGAGAAGATAGTAGACCCAGAACCTACACAACTTAGAAAAGATGTGTCGTATGTTGAAGGGCCAGTACAGATAATTGATCGGAGGATCAAGAAGCTCAAGAATCAAGAGATACTGTTAGTGAAAGTTCTGTGGAGGAACCACAACCTAGAGGAAGCCACATGGGAGCTTGAGTCTGAGATGCATAACAAGTTTCCTTTTCTCTTTTAGGAATTTCGGGAAAAAATCTTATAAGGAAGGGAGGTTGTTATGACCCACTCCGAGCTTAATCAGTAAGTATAGTGATTAGTGCATCATCATGTTAATTAAGTTAAGATAAGTGTTCATAGATGCAATTAATGTTATGATTAGCTGAGACAAGATAATTAGTATGTTTTATTTCTTTAAGTTCGTAGTGAATTTCGTGCTTGAAATTTTGCAAAAAGAATCATTTGAATTGGACCTTCGAGGCAATAGTTATAGCATTTTTAAAATTTCTTGGACCTAAAGTGCAATTTACCCATTTATAATAAACCTTTTCTCCTTTCCCTTATCTCTTTCACCCGAACGGTGCTAAGCACCATCTAAGCACCGCTAGAACAAAGCAGCCCGATCGGCAGCAGTAGAGGGGTGATTTTTGGGCGATTTCGAGATCCAGATCCATTTCTAGCAGCGTCGTCCTCCTCTCTTCTTCTTCCACCCTTCTTCTTCCTCTACCTTGCCCTAGCAGTAATGCCCGGCCTGCTTGGGCCGCCGGCCAGCAACAACCGCACAACGGCCTTATGGCACCGGCCAAGGGCCATCTTGGTGTGAGAAACACCCCAAAATGGTGCCTTTGAGTTCAGCCAAGGGTCCAGATCTCAAATCCGTAGCCAACTAGCCCGCGAGCAGCACCTAGGCTAGTTTCCTTTCCACCTGTGCATGAAGCAGGTTCAAATCAGGGCTGAACCAAGGTTGAATACGACCCCACTGATGATCGGAAACAAGACTTTAGACGTGTTTCCAATTGAATTGTGGTCACCTCACCCGCTGTGTGTAGAATTTCACTCTCTAACGCATGTATAACTCTAATAATCATACGCTTTGGTTGAAATCGGTATCATTCACAGATATCAGCATTTACCTAGGTGCCGGACAGTGTCGGCATTGCTCGATTTCTAATTGCACATTTTATTTATTAACATTTGCATGATGCTAATTTGTTAGTTGATATGTGTGATTTGAATTAGTGAAAATACACGATCGATCGAAACTTAAATTGCTCAATTAAATGTTGAACTCAGTAGCATATGAACAGTAACGACACAATTTGGGTATAAACCCAGGCTGTACATTTTTTTAGTAAATTAATAGATGTAAAATTTCAATAAAATGACAATGACATGAAAAGGATTCAATAGAAACCTAGTTACACACCCCCGATTATCTTTAATGTGAGTGTATTAATAATTATACGAATCGACACGTTTCTCAAAGAAATCATTTAAAATTCTCAATTAATATTAATAATTTGTGCCATGACAAGTAATTCACTTTTAATTGAGTTATGTGATACATAACTTAGAATTTGGGTTGATGTGCTCGATTTTCGAGGAATTACAGATAAGTTACAACTGCTACTGATGATTTATAATATATCAAGTAATTAACTCTTGTTAGTGTGTTACGATGATCAATTGTATAATTCCAGTGTAATGAGCCAAGTTGGTATGAGTTTACTTTATTTAATAAATTTCAATCTGTTTACATGCATGGTATATGGGTTACTTAGTAAATTACAATGTTTTTGAGTATACTGCTCTGTCAGGTCTAGAATGATATTCATGTTGTGATTTGAACTGCAATTAAATAGGCGAGATGCCATAGAAATACCAGAGTCGAGTATAAGTAAGAAAAAGGTTCAACATAGTAAGAGTTTTCTAGGAAATAATAAAATTATAGATTTAAGGGCCCTGACACCATATAATCCCTATGTGAGGTCTGCGCCTTAGGGGTGAAATGACCTAACCCTGGCAACGTCCAATATACGGGGGTCAGAACGTGCTATCAGGTGGCACCGGGGGGGGGGTGAAGCCCTAGTAGAAGTCTCCTTAAATTATAGTTTGCAGTGTCCAACATCAACCAGAAGTCCTGGTGGCACTAAAGTACAAAAAAGTGTGTCCAACATCAACCCGAAGTTCATGTGGCACTAGAGTACAGAAAAGCCAATAGGTGGCTTGACTCTCTGCCTGTGTGCTCAGGTTAGAGGAGGAGTCCAGTTTACAACACAATAGGAGTGTCGAGGCCAGAGAGCCAGTTTCCCTATTGCAGACTAGGAGAGTAGTCAGACTTAGTTATCCCGGGGTGTCGGCTAAGTCTTGTATAATGGGATCATAGTTCGCTATGAAGATTAATATGTAGAGTACACTACATATGATCAAGGCATAAGATAAAATATGTCCATATAGGTTCACAGAGTTTCTTATAAGTTTAAGAGTTAAGACAGATTTGAGTTAGTTTCACAACAGTTTTCCTTTAAATAAAATTTTTATATTCTCTGTTATTTAATCGTATCTATAGCTTTGCAACAGTTGTTATCTTAATGAAATGTTGACATCTCCTGTCATTTAAATTATATTGTTTAAATCTGCACAATATAGTATTATCTTATATTTTATTCCAATTAATAAACATAAAATGAGTTATCTGTGATGGTTGGGTGAAATTCTATTCACTGAGCCAGTAGCTCACCAACCTACTGAAACATTTTTCAGGTCAATATCAACACGAGGAAGCTGAAGGATCGTATTAAATCTAGCCATAACCAAAAGTCTTCTACACTGAAAGATAAGGGAGGAGTGAGTAAGGAAGGAAAGTGCCAACACTCTCACCACGATGGATACTAGAAAAGGAACTACCATGTATATATATATATATATATATATATATATATATATATATAATTTAAGTAAGAAGGAGATAGAGATTTTCACTTCAAGACCTGAGAAGTAAGCAAGAACTATGCAGACCAAGAGTTGTTGCCACAATAGTTGGAATTTTTCATTCAAGTAATGTGTATGTAATAGAATCAATGAATTGATATGTACTAGTCATTAATGAAAACATCATATATTTTGTATGGACAAGAATATTATGAATATATTTGACTTTGAAAAAGTGATCGCGGTCCTTCTTTGAGATTGCGGTCGTGGTCCTTCTTTTCTTGGTCGCGGTCGCGATCATCATGAATCAAACCCACCCCCCGGGGGGCTATTTCTATAGGTTGATTGGCCTGCGTTGATTAATCCTCTAACTGATGAGGATGCTTTTTCATGAAGGAACTGTCTATTGAAAAAGGGGTGCAAATTATCAAAAGTTTCTAGGGACCACCGTTCCCTACACCTCCTTCACTGGCACACCTAGTGCAATGTTTGATCCTGCAATGGAGACAAATAGATTTGATCAAAACTCTAAATTATGATATGGAACTGATGAAAAGTGTATATGAGAATATTCAAGGGGTGTATGAGAGCATTCAGTGAAAAATTGAGCCAAAAGTGGTGACTAAAACTCAGATGAATATGCATTCATCATTGCACTTGTATGTTACTACTCTGTTCAAATTCATAGGATTGGCATTGGGCAGAGTGATCAAAGTAGACAGTCGCATGGCTTACTGAATGAGAAGTAAGTTTGCTAGATTGGCCGTATAGATCGACACTACTAAATCCTTATGCCCATCCATATGAATCAATGATATAGAGTACAAAGTTGAATAAGAAGTGATGCCAGAAACATGCTCTATATGTAGTAAATTAGGCCACAATTCCAAATTATGTCGTTCTAACATAACTGACCGGAAGGTAGATGACGAATCCTAAAACGACATCAATCCATTCGAAGAGGGACACATAGAAGAGGACGACTGAACCCAGTAGAGAGGAAAGAGATACAAGTAGAAGAAGAATTACAAACAAGCTAGGATATACGAGAAAATCCCCCAAATACCTTCCACCAGCAACAAATTCGTTAATATCCTATTTGAGGAGGAGAACGAAGGGTAGGATAAGTTTGTGGATAAAGGACCGGATCCAGGGGAAGAGACAATAGTAAAGAGAGACAGGCCAAGGTTTGGAGGAAGAAAGTGAGCACCAACTCATAGAACAAAGAGAGAGTTGACACAAGTGTTGGTATGTATGCCCTGAGAGCCAATCACAGGATGATTGGTGGGATACATTAAGACTAATTTGATAAATATCAAAGGCAAGCTTCCAATTCTTTCTGGTTTAGTCATATGAGATAATGATAGAACAGAGTGAATGTCTAGAGAATGACAATACTCAATGACGTATGCCTTCAGGTTCAGGACCTGAATGATGAGACCATACGGATGCTAAGAGTTTGTACATTCTTATTATGTCCCTAGTCATATGTCATTGTGGAAGGTAGATAGACAACAATGACACACAAGACTAGATTGTGGTGTTGGTTGATGACTGAATCTCATTAGTCATGATATGGAGATATCAAACCAAACACATAGGTACTTGTTAGAGAACAAGTATACCGGATAGACCCACCGTGAGTTTGACACATGGAACCATGACATGGTAGTCACAGCCAGTTCTCACAGTGATTGTGGTGAGTGTGATTCTTTGACCTGAAATCACTACACTCAACACATGTCGTTGGGTACACTTTGACATCTTCAAACGTAGTCCTGAAACATGGGTTGTTATAAAGGTGATGATTGGGTGGCTTTGACACATGGGGCTTTTGAGGGGTGAGTGATAGATACGGGATTTGTCCCTCCAGAGGGAATTTGATATCCATGGCCACTTGATGAGTAGGATTGAGAAAGGTGTGCATGCATGTGTGAATCAGTATGAGATATTGATCTCATACATATCTCCTCCAATCTACTCTGAGATCAAGAAAGTGAATGAACGTTGACAAGATGACTGTTCCATGCCTTGAGTTCATTCGAGATATTAGCGACAAAGGAATTATACATTCACTGTAACACCATTCACAGATTGTAGGATTGAAAGTTGTTCTCCAACTTTCTATTTCACTTGGGTAGCACTGATGTGCGGCTAGGAACCGCTCTTTGCTTGTAAAGTCATAAGTGTTATGGACTTTCACTGCCAACGTGAAATGGACCTGCAGGGTCACACACATAGGATTTAACCTGGAAGAAGAGTTTATCCACAAACAATGTTTATATTGATTACTAAAGGAGTTTAGTAGTTCAATTGAACACTCAGTTGATTGATAGCTCAAAATCATAGTGTTCAAGGTGTTGGACCAATTGATTAGAGTATTCGATTGATTGAAACTGCGACTGACTGATTTGCACAAGTATGCTACCCCAACCTACCAGCTCATGCGATGAACCGATCGGCTCAAGTTGGTGAACCGATTGGCTCAACTGGTGAACTGATCAACTCATGTGCAATGAGACGATTAGATCAATTGTTGAACCGATCGATTCATGTGACCAACCGAGATCGTTTGGAAAGTCAGAATACTATTTTGCAAATATAATTTGTTTCACTTGTACAAATTCAATTTAGACAATGATTAATATTTGATTAATCGGAGATAAATTTGAAAGTCAATTTGAGTTGGACCAGGACCACGAACCGATCAGCACATAAGTGAACCGACCGGCTCAGGGGTCCCAAACGATCAGTTTAGGTGTTAGCCGATCGGTTGAGGTCACCAACCGACTGTTTCAGGGTTGAAACGATCGATTCAGATGGCGCAAGTTGTTTGTTTTATGGAAAATCTCGAACCCTTCTACTCCTATTTAATCCCGCATTGCCCGGGGTAGAGAACCCTGTCCCATGACCCTCCTATATATATAGGGGTATTGGGGGCTTCTCAGGAATAACAACTCAGAACACTAGTTGCTCTGCAAAGTTGTCATTCTCTCTAGTTTTGGTAACTGAGATCGAGCCCGAGCAAGTGCTTCTCGATAAGGGAGGCACAACAAGGGAATGACAACTGTAGAACAACAACAGGTTGTAGGAGAGTGTGTTGGTGACTAGTACATCGACAGGAGGGTGCGACTCCTTCTGATTCCTTGTGGGACAAGGAGAACGGAGTTCTAGGTGGTCTGTGTCGACTACTTCAGAGGCGGGAGACTTATACCACTCGGAGGATAGTTGTCAATCCCGACAGTCCCAGTAAGACCAGGAGCTGCACAGACACCGTCCAATACTGGAGGTGAAGACTGCACAAGCCATGAGGTAACATCACTGAGCAAGCCTCGGGACAAGGTATGCCTCTACAAAACATCATTCCTATTGTATAGACGTTGACGCGATTCCTTTATTCTGGGTTTGGGAGAAGAAAATTTTTGTTTCCGCTGCCTTCTCTGTCTCCTCTAAAACCCAACAGTGGTATCAGAGCCACGTCAACTGCTCTATACTTTAGGATTATCGATATGATCGATTTTGGTTTTTCACCTTTATTTATTGCATACGATGCGAATAAAATTGGCTTTATGCCTGTCCAATCCTAAATGCACAAATCCCAATATACATATATGATATGTAATATGAATGAACTCGATATGCGTCGCCCTTAAATGAGTTTTGTGGTGGATGTATAGCGTAGTTATGGCCCATAAACCCTATGTGTGTTCTTGGTTGTATGTGGTTGCTTGCATCTTAGTCTGCGCACCGATTCCCTACCTCCTTATTCCTAATGTAACTTGAGATAACTCGAGATTTCTTTCCTACCTTTGCTCCCCCCAAATGAAACTCAGGGTTTCCCAATACAAATGTAAAATAGGATAGATCTTTTATTTCCTGTTATGTCAAAGAATGGAGGACATCTGACGACGACTGAGACAATCGATTCAAGGCATGAACCGATCGGTTGGCGATCCAGACGATCGACTCGAGGAGCGAGACGAGCAGGTGGTGACCTGAGGAGATGCACGACGACATGGTGAACCGATCGGTTGGAGGAGCCAACTAATCGGCTGGTGGCACCTAGACGACCGGCCAAGGCGAGCAGGTAATTCATGTGATGAGTTGATCAACTCGGACGGCTACAACACTTCATCATGGACAGGTTGCATGTGATGTAGACATAGATGACCGTTATTCCTCTTGGCTTGAGGAATCACATTAGGATGGCCATAATCATCGCTTTTATCATTTCACACATTTTCTGTGGGATATAGCATGTATATGATACATACTATGTATTGTGGTGATTGGATGTGTATATGTACCTATAAAACCAAATCCCTCATCTAAATATTAAGTCTTTTACGCACATGAAAAACTTGATCGACCAAGCATAGGTTACGCCAAAGCATGGTGCACCGTCTATCTCGTGGAACTATGAAGGGTAAACATGTAGGTTCTGCCAAAGCAGGGTGCATGTTTACCGTGTCGGCTTTTGGGTTAGACTTAACTGGTGATTCTTAGAGCGTCTAAGCCCAGAGGCAAGGAATGTTCATGGCAAGGTGTTACACATGTTCATTCATCAAGAGTTGCATATGATGCAATTGGCATGATGGCCTACCTAAATAGTCAAGATTGTGGGCGATTAGACAAAGCTGACTCATGACATGATGAAATATAGATCTTGGCCCACTAGAAGGTTGTACGCTACAATCTTCCGAATTGATGGTGAGGGCTATCAATTTGAATAAAAATAGTGGGAGCGATAATTAATTAAAGTCCTAATTATATCGTCAAAATTTTCAAGTCAATCAAATAAGTCAAAATTGAGTTTTGGACTAAACTGCATATATTTCCTTTTGTAGTACAAATGACAACAAACAACAATCACTTTTCATTGCGATCGGTCCTTGAAAAGGACAAGCTGAATGGGACTAACTTCTACGACTGGTTTAGGACATTGAGAATTGTTCTCACTCAAGAGCGAAAACTCTATGTCTTGGATACTCCAATTCCAGAGGAACCTGCTCCTACCGCACCAAAGGCAGAAAGGGATGCTTATAAGAAGCATTCTAATGATGCCATTGATGCAAAATGCTTGATGTTATTCTCTATGAACCACGAGTTGTAGAGACAACATGAGAACATGGGTGTCATTGAGATGATTCAACATCTCAAGAACATGTATGAAGATCAAGCACGACAAGAGAGGTATGATGTCTCCAGGGTGATGTTCAAGTGTGTCATGATAGAAGGAGATCCAATTGGTCCTCACATGCTCAAGATGATTGGGTATGTGGAGAACCTGACGAGACTGGGATTTCCCCTGAGCCAAGAGTTGGCTACTGTCGTAATACTACAATCATTGCCAGAATCATACAGTCAGTTTGTGATGAACTACAACATGAACAACTTTGACAAGCCGTTGATAGAGTTGTTAGGCATGTTGAGGACACCTGAGACACAAATGAAGAAGGACAAGCCTAAGTCTGTGATGATGATCAACGACAAGAAAGGCAAGTCCAAGCGTAGGGTAAGGGCAAGGCTAAGAAAGGTTCTGATGCTAGCTAGCAGCCCAAGGCATCTTCAGCTCTCAAGGCCAAGGGAGGTGTGACCAAGAGAGGAAATTGCCACCATTGTCAAAAGCCAGGACATTGGAAAAGGAATTGTCCACTCTATCTGGAAGAACTAAAGAAGGAGGCGACAGATGTCTCCACCTGAAGGTGTCATGAAATAAACTTGTAACACTTTTTGAGGTATATCATACCAAGATATAAAGTGTAAAACACTCAATAAATGGGGAAAGTGTTGCCACCATAGATAGGAGTACTTTAGTTTATTTTCAGCCTTAAAGGCATGTAATAGAGTTATGAACTACTATTTCATATTTGCCAATGGATAGAAACACATTATTTTTGCATATTGTATGACAATGATAGTAATAAATAAAGTTGATGTTTCAATCTCAAAAGATATGATCTTTATGGCAATGCCTTGTTTATCTTGTGGTACTTGGTATGCATAAGATAAAATGATACCTAAAAATTATTGATAACTCAAACATTCAAATTAGCATAAATCATGAGAAATTCATTTCTAGTTTCCATATGATGGATAAGCTAAAATCTTTTGGTTAGAGAACCAGTAAGAGACATGAATCTCTTAAACATGATTAGTCAATATTCACTAATGGTAGTGGGAGAATGATTATCTTATTAGGTATAATACTTGTGATGTATTTATATACCTATTAGAGTTAATGCTAGTACTTCAAATGGTGTTTAGAGAAATACCAATATGAATATCTTCAAATGTTCAAGAATATCATAGATGAAGTGAAAATTTGGTAAAGTGTTAATTCTTGATGCGATCAATGAATGAAATACTTTAACCAAATGTTTGAGATCCTTGTGAGTGATTATGATAATGTATCATAGTGAGCTTGTGATTAAGGCATGGTGATGTCTAAATCAATAAGGAGTCATACTCTAAGGAGTTAGAGGATGATTATCAAATAACTAATTTCTTCTTAAATAAAGAATACCCAACACTCATAAAGGACATTAAGAATCACAAAGGGTTGTGAGTTCTTATAATCTTGACAGATACACCTCGATTATCTATCTGATGAGTTGGTCATGTGATGAGTCAACTATCTAGATGAATATGAGGAACCCGATTTTGAGTTATGGTTTATAACCATTACATCCTAAATGACTTCCACGTGAACCGTAAGGTATGACCTTGATGGTAGCACCCATTGGAATGAAATCCATAAGTGCAAATGAGTCTTAAGCGTTAAGACACATGGATAACATTTTGAGAAGGATGATGCTTGTTGATTGCAACTTAATGACTAAGACATTTGGCATACAGATACTAAAACTTCATTCCTATGAGGAATAAAACAAGGATGTGCACGTGATACAACCTATAAGGTTTATAAATCCATTAATGCAAATGAAGTCTATAAGTTACAATGGACTAATAAATGTGATTGATTAAGTACAAGAAACTCAGAGCTGGATCATTACTTTGATGATAAAGTCAAAGGGTTTGATTGATATGTCAAAGATAAAGAAGGGATCTATGATTTAGTGGGAGCGTATTCACATTCCACATGTTAATGTGAAATGGAAATGTTCTAGAATGGAAATATAAAGTGGAAATTATCTTTAAGGAAGATAGAGATGTTTCCTATGTGATAGGAATAGATATCTATAGAGATAGTTATCAAAAACCTCTTGATTAGAAAGGAGAAAGCATACATTGGCAATCTATACTAGGGTTCAGTATGCATAGATTCAGTGGGAGAAAACTTGTCCATGTTACATGGAGTTAGTATCCCAAGGCCAAGTGTCCAATTCTTATGAAGAATGGGAACACTAAGAATAGATTTGGATCTATCATGTATGTAATCATCCCAATATCTTGCATGTTTAGGACATAGCAAGAATAAAATGCATTCATCATCTCGTATGTAAGACATGACAGTATGATGTGCTCGACCTGATAACTCGTATGTGGGACATGATGAGTGGATGTCTGTCTAATTCCACTAAGGGTTAATGGAATACCATAAGAACTTGATAAGTACTTTAGAAGTACTAGTTCTATGGAAATAAGGAAGGGATCACTATAAAGAGTTACACTGATGAGAGCTTCCGAAGAGGACAGAAAATTAATCGCAAAATATATATGAGATATATAAAACTGAATGTTTGTTGAGAAATGGAAACGTTCTAATAAAGCCACGCATTTAAAAGGAAATGCCGAGTATCCATGTGTTAGAGAACAACAGTGGATACTATATGGATCTAGGAGTTCATAGAGATGAAATTATGGATATTCTGGTCATTTATGACAAGTTAGGAGTGCTTGGTCATGCATTGTGGCTAAATGCTAGCAGAGGAACACTAGATCGCATATTACGTCAACTCCATCTCATATGTGTGACTTACAGTGAAGAGATGAGAGACATGCAGTTAATACCGACTTTGGCAAGGTGTTTCCATAACTCACTATGTTAGCACTAGAGCACAGTAACATGTGGGACATGTTTGAAGATCACTATGAATATGATTCAAGGGTGATTGGCTCACAGTGCAAGTGGGAGTCTGTTGGTATGTATGCCCTAAGAGCCAATCATGGGATGATTGACATTAAGATTGATTTGACAAAGATCAAATGCAAGCTTCCAATTCTTTCTGGTTCAGTCATATGAGATAATGATAGAACATATTGAATGTCTAGAGAATGACAATACTCAATGACGTATGCCTTCAGGTTCAGGACCTGAACGATGAGATCATACGGATGCTAAGAGTTTGTACATTCTTATTATGTCTCTTATCAGATGTCATTGTGGAAGGTAGATAGACATCAATGACACACAAGACTAGATTGTGGTGTTGGTTGATGAATGAATCTCATTAGTCATGATATGGGGATATCAAACCAAACACATAGGTACTTGTTAGAGAACAAGTGTACCGAACAGACCCACCGTGAGTTTGACACATGGAACCATGACATGGTAGTCACAGTTAGTTCTCACAGTGATGGTGGTGAGTGTGATTCTTTGACCTGAAATCACTACACTCAACACATGTCGTTGGGTACACTTTGACATCATCAAACGCAGTCCTGAAACATGGATTGTTATAAAGGTGATGATTGGGTGGCTTTGACACATGGGGCTTTTGAGGGGTGAGTGATAGATACGGGATTTGTCCCTCCTGAGGGAGTTTGATATCCATGGCTATTTCATGAGTAGGATTGAGAAAGGTGTGCACACATGTGTGAATTAGTATGTGATATTGATTTCATACATATCTACTCCAATCTACTCTGAGATCAAGAAAGTGAATGAACGCTGATAGGATGATTGTTCCATGCCTTGAGTTCATTCGGGATATCAGTGACAAAGGAATTATACATTCACTGTAACACCATTCACAGATTGTAGGATTGAAAGTTGTTCTCCAACTTTCTATTTCACTTGGGTAGCACTGATGTGCGACTAGGCACCGCTCTTTGCTTGTGAAGTCATAAGTGTTATGGACTTTCACTGCCAACGTGAAATGGACCTGCAGGGTCACACACATAGGATTTAACCTGGAAGTGGAGTTTATCCACAAATAATGTTTATATTGATTACTAAAGGATTTTAGTAGTTCATTTGAACACTCTGTTGATTGATAGCTCAAAATCATAGTGTTCAAGGTGTTGGACCAATTGATTATAGTATCAAATTGATTCAAACTACGATTGACTGATTTGCACAAGTCTGCTACCCCAACCGATCGGCTCATGGGATGAACCGATCGGTACAGGTTGGTGAACCGATCGGCTCAACTGGTGAACCGATCGGCTCATGTGCAATGAGACGATCGAATTAATCATTGAACTGGTCGATTCATGTAACCAACCGAGATCGTTTGGAAAGTTAGAAGACTATTTTGCAAATACAATTTGTTTCACTTGTACAAATTCGATTTGGACAAGGATTAATATTTGATTAATCAGAGACAAATTTGAAAGTCAATTTGAGTTGGACCAGGACCACGAACTGATCGGCTCAAAAGTGAACTGATCGGCTCAGGGGTCCCAAACGATCGGTTCAGGTGTGAGCCGATCGGTTGAGGTCACCAACTGACCGTTTCAGGGTTGAAACGATCGGCTCAGCTGGCGCAAGTTGGTTGTTTTGTGGAAAATCTCGAACCCTTCTACTCCTGTTTAATCCCGCATTTCCCGCGGTAGAGAACCATGTCCCATGACCCTCCTATATATAGGGGTATTGGGGTTTCTCAGGAACAACAACTCAGAACACCAGTTTCTCTGTAAAGTTGTCATTCTCTCTGGTTTTGGTAACCGAGAGAGAGCCCGAGCAAGTGCTACCCGATAAGGGAGGCACAATAAGGGAAAGACAACTGCAGAACAACAACTAGTTGCAGAAGGGTATGTTGGTGACTAGTACGCCGACAGGAGGGTGTGACTCCTTTTGATTCCTTGTGGGATAAGGAGATCGGAGTTCCAGGTGGTATGTGTGGACTACTTCATAGGCGGGAGACTTCTGCCGCTAGGAGGACAACTGTCAATCTCGACAGTCCCGGTGAGACCAGGAGCTGCACATACACCATCCAAGACTGGAGGTGAAGACCGCGCAAGCCATGAGGTAATGTCGCCGAGCAAGCCTCGGGACAAGGTATGCCTCTACAAACCATCCTTCCTATTATATAAACGTTGACACGATTCCTTTATTTTGGGTTTGGGAGAAGAAAATTTTTGTTTCCGCTGCCTTCTCTATCTCCCCTAAAACCCAACAACAAGAGACTGTGAAGTCATAATAAATGATTCGGGAAGAGAGATCAGCAAGGAGTCAGGAACCACAATGATTGTAGATAGCAATGAGCATTACACTGTGGTACACCCATCGGGAGATGAAGTCATCCAAGAGGAGGAGGATAGGCCAACCACGGGGTCTGACATGAATGGAGAAGAGAGTACTGTCATAGAATCTAATGAGGCAATTGATGACAAGAGGGTCGAAAACATGAAATCTATTCAAGTGAATGAAAGCGGCACTTCAGAGAACACATGAAAACTAACCAGGGATGAAGATAGATTCGGAGGAATACCGACTGATAGTGGGGAAGCCACTGAGCAACCTCCTTCTGACAAAATTAGCAGTGTCCCTCCTATACCACCTAACAGGAAGCTAAAAGGTAATGGGACGAAGACAAATAATCCCAGAATCACTCCTCCCTACGAGCACCGAAGAAAAAGCCCAAGACTGAGTGCTCAATTCAGGGTGAATCAGGAGGGTGATAGTGTAGCTAGCAAAGAGGTTGACATGGAGGTTGAATCTGGGAGCATGCAGGCCTAGTTCTCCCCCTACAATATGTGTATGATGGAGGATTTACTCTGCTGGTACACCAGAGGTATTGAAAGCGATGACCGATGTAGAATCATGAAAGAGTTCATGATAAGACACAAACCTAAAGTAGTGGCAATTCTAGAGCCTAGCATTAGCACAAAGAAGGCTTTCAACACAATCATGAAGCTAGGCTTTCCGAACTCACATAGAGTTGAGGCAATAGGATTCTCAGGCGGTATATGGGTTTGTTGGGATGAATCGAAGTGCAAAGTGGAAGTAATATGCAACCATAGATAGTTTGTGGTGTGTAATGTTAACAACACCTTCTTTGTCACGTTTGTATATGCTAACCCTAAAATGTACGCGAGGCAGATCCTGTGGAAACATCTTGTTCAGATGGAAAACAGATTTAAAGATCCATGGATAGTTTTCAGGGATTTCAACATAGTCATTGAACTGAGGGAGAAGTGTTGCATCAGAACTTTTAACTTCACTAAAGCAACTACTTTCCAAAACACTCTTATGAAGGCAGACCTCTCTCACTTGGGCTTCTCGGGGTCCAAGTTCACGTACATGCATGGCTTGTTGTAGGAACGAATTGACAGAGCAGTCGCCAACTATGAGTTCATCAATAGGTACCGCAATATAGTTGTGGAGCATCTTCCTAGACTAGGGTCGGACCACTGTCTGCTACTTGTTATGGTACGCCACTCTACCCAGAGCCCATACAGATTCTGTACTAAGGCCTCTTGGCAAGAGAACCCAGAGTTTAAGCAACTACAAAGCAACTGATGGAACCAGTCCTTAACCTTTGCAGACGCCCTACGAGAGAACACTAAATACATTAATGATTGGGATAGGAGACAGACTAAGGAGAAGAGGAAACAAAAAGACCGCATCATCAATAATACTAATCAGCTACAAACAAACCTGGTAGATCAGTACAATGAAATTTTAGACTCTCTATGCTCAGACCTACAAGTAGAGTTAGATAAGATATTGAAGGAGGAGGAAATAGACCTGAGACACCACAACCACATCAGCTGGTTGGAAGATGGAGACAACAACTCTAAATTATTCCACAACTTTGTCAACCAGAGAAGAAGGCGGAATTCTATCATCAAACTCAAAGATTCAGGAGGCACTTGGGTAACTAACGAGGTTGAACTCATGGAGCTAGTGGTGAACCATTTTGAGCAAGTGCTGACAGCCCCCCCGGGTAACCCTGTTCGTTGTTTTGAAGGCGTCCCTGGACACCTCAAGCCACTGAGCAGCTCAAAAATGACTTATTTAAGCATGATCCCAACAAAGGAGGAGGTGCATAGAATTTTGAAGATGTTAGATCCAGTGAAGGCTCCCGGCCTGGATGGCGTAAGTGGCTACTTCATCCAAAAAAATTGGAACGTAGTTGGACCCAACATCATCAGAACAACGACGGAGGCTATAGATACTGGGAGTGCACCTACTTCTTTCTGTGAGTCCACGATAGTCCTCATACCGAAGGTAACCGAGCCAGAACAATGCGAGCACCTAAGGCCTATTTCCCTTAACAATGTTACTCTCAAAGTTATATCTAAACTAGTGGTGGAAAGACTAAAGCAACTCATGCCCGGTTGGATCTTGAAGGCACAAAGTAGCTTTGTACCCAACCATAGAATTACTGATAATATCACACTTGTCCAAGAACTCATCCATACCATGAAGCATAAGAAAAGTGCAAAAACGATGGAAATTAAAGTGGATCTAACCAAGGCCTACGATCTGATGGACTGGGAGTTCATCAAGGATACCATTAGATGTGCATGGCTCCCCTTGAACATCAGGCAGTACATCATGGCTTCTATTACAGGGGGAGAGACAACTATTGCGTGGAACGGAAAGAAGTCAAGAACCTTTTGAGAGAGCAGGGGCCTCAGAAAGGGGGACCCGTTATCACCATACCTGTTTGTGATGTGCTTAGAAAGGTTGAGCCAGTTGATAGAAAGCCAGGTAGCCGATGGCAGATGGAAACCGATGAGGCTGGGCAGGAATGACCCAATAGTATCCCACGTCTGCTTCACAAATGATCTCATTATATTTGCAAAACCCAGTACATCACAAATGAACGTCATCTTGGACTGTTTCAATACCTTCGAGAAGGCTTCTGGGCAGACTGTCTCTATGAAGAAAACACGACTTTTCTTCTCTAAGAGTGTGGATAGAGATCTGAAAAGGATAATCAGGCATAGGTGCCAATTCCTAGAGATAGACGATTTGGGCAAGTATTTAGGAGTCCCTATTATGCACAAAAGAGTGAACAAGCTCACGTATAGTGATGTCCTTGAAAGGCTGAACAACAAGGTTAATGTGTGGACTGCGAGAAGTCTATCCTTGGCAGGCAGGATTAGCCTAGCTAAAGAAACACGATTGTCCCTGCCCACATATATCATGCAATCCTCTTTACTTCCTCTCCGGCTATGTGATAAGATTGATAGCTCTATTAGGAAGTTTGTTTGGGGTGACGCACATAAAGCTCACCCGCAAGCCCTAGTGGTGTGGGACAAAGTGTGGTGTCGGAAGGAGGAAGGAGGATTGGGCTTGAAAAGAATGAGAGAATGGAACTTAGCTCTATTGTACAAACACTCATGGGATCTGAGCAATAGTAGGGAATCCTTTTGGTGTGACAGACTGAGGGACAGATACATGAAGACGGGCTCTTCGGGGAGCCGTAACACATCCAGTCTAGGGAAGGTGGCATGTCCAGGGAGACAATTCATTGAGGACAACTCCTATATTACTCCCATGAATGGGGAGAACGTCCATTTCTGGACTGACCGGTGGTGTAAGGGAGGGCCGATACTGAAAGAGGTAACGTCAAGAACCATACCAACCGAGCTGCTAGATCTTAAAGTTGAGAGCCTCGTTAACCTTCACAGAGAGTGGGATGCTGAATTTCTTAGAGAATGGATACCTCAGCAATACGTGGAGGAAATTATGAAACTTCCAACACCTGTGAACCAAGATGGGCAGGACATTAAAGTCTGGGATCACACATCCCATGGAAGCTACGTGCTAAATCTGCCTACCTTTGACTGAGAGAAGGGAAAGATGTACCCACTGCTGGGAAATGGAAGGCTATCTGGAACTTAAAAACTACTTCACGTATAAAAACCTTTGCGTGGATACTGCTTCATGAAGCTTTACTCACAAATGCCAAGAGAGCGCAGAGAGGCATGACAACTACCACGAGTTGTCCAAGATGCAGAAATGAGGACGAGACGCTAATTCATGCTATACGGGACTGCCTGTATGCAAAGGAGGTATGGATAGGACTCTTAAATAACGCTAATAGCACCAATTTCTTCAGCACAGGTAATATTAAAGATTGGATTGTTAAGCAGCTGTCTACAGGAGAGGAGGACAAGGTAAGGTTCTTCACTACAACCTGGCATATATGGCAATGCAGGAACAAACACACTTTTAGGGGGGAGATTGTCCACACCATACAGCAAGTGAACTACATTAGAAGGGAGACAAGGAACCAGTTGGAGGCCTTTAAGGAGGGGGCTAACATCATGCATGAAAGAATAGCCAGATGGGAGGCACCACCCCAGGGGACATTCAAATTCGACAGTGATGCAGCAGTGAAAGAACGAAAGGCTGCTGGAGCAATAGTGATCAGGGACTACACAAGTAAATGGGTAAATGAGGTGTGCACCAATTTGTATTCACTGGAAGTAGAGAAAGTGGAACTCTCGTGTATTATCTTGGCTATGGAGATAGCACATAAAGCCAGGATTGAGTTAGCCATATTTGAAACGGACTCCTGGGGAACAGTGAAAGCGATACAAGCGGGTTAGAAGGAATATCCTAAATACGCCAAACAGTTACTCAAAATCCAACGAATAAAGAAGCAAGGATAGGAGGTGAAGTTCAGTCAAAGAGAAACCAATGCAGTGGCTGATGGCGTCGCAAAAAAAGTTAAATTAAAAGTGTTTATTCAGTCACCTAAGAGTATATTTACATGTATCCACGTGCTTGTACACATTCATGTATGTATACATATAGATATTATACATGTCCACATACATGAACACATACATGTACTACATGTGCATGGAACTAGCATAAGGAATTGGCTCTTGTTGTCCCACAAGTTACATGGAAGCCGGATGTGCAGCGGGGAGTAAACCAAAGAGGGTTGTCTAGGGGTTTAGATCATGTTCCCTTCATTGGGGAGCCTCCGTCGTGACCATCTATGCCATTCTTCACTATATATATATATATATATATATAGTCAGGTTAAAATTCACTCGAGTGTACAGATCGTACGAATACACTCAAGTGTTTGCATATCAAGATTATTTATTGCAAAATATAAATCATTAATATTCACTGTCATACTATAACTAGACTATATATAAATTTTGAGCTCATTTGGATGAGTGTAAGTCACTCATGCAAGAGCAACAAAATCGACGCTTGAAACTAATTCAAAATGCATAATTTTGGCGATCTTTATAACATGACCTATAAATGTCCAAATGTGCTCAACTTTTGCTTATGAGCTATTCACAAGATGTTTAAGAAGATCAACAGATTATATTTTTTAAAACAATATTGCATCATGAAAAACTACTTGAATGTATTCTGCTCCAAATACACTCAAGTGTATTCCAGCCTGACTATATATATATATATATATATATATATATATATATATGGCTTATCTTTAATACCCGGCGGGTAGCTACCCGGCAACACTTCCTGATATTTTTTTTCATACTTCCTGATATTTTTTTCTTTTCGCAATTGTAGAGGAACATTTTATCTAGCTCTCCAAAAAATTTGATCAAAAAATAATATCATTTGCCCCCCCAAATCATAAAACCCGTCCATATATATTACTGACTGTATATATGTATACACACACACACACACACACACACACACACACACATATATATATATATATATATATATATATATATATATATATATATATATATATATATATATATATATATATATATATATATATATATGTTCATTCATTGTCCGCGCGGGTAGAATGAATTTTCGCTACCCTACAGCAAAAAAAGTAACTCTCCTAGCTAAGAAGTAACTCTGCTGTAAAAAAAGTAACTATGGTGTCAAAAAAATAACTCTGCTGGCCAAAAAAGTAACTATGTACAAAATATACAGCAGATATATATAAGGACGGATTTTTTATTTTGGAGGGGCAAATGATATTATTTTTGGCTAAAATTTTTTGGAGAGCTTGACAAAATAGTCCTCTACAATTGCGAATTTTTTTTTGAAAAAAAGTATTCGGAAGGGTGGGCGGGTAGCTACCCGCACGGGCAATAAAGATGGGCCCTATATATATATATATATATATATATATATATATATATATATATATATATATATATATATATATATATATATATATATATATGGGTGTTCATTCATTGCCCGCGCGGGTAACATGGATTTTCGCTACCCTGCAGCCAAAAAAAGTAACTCTCCTAGCTAAGAAAGTAACTATGTTGTAAAAAAAGTAACTATGGTGTCAAAAAAGTGAGTAATGTAGAAATAATGATATTACACGAGAAATATAGTACCATATATTAGGATACCATACACATGTTCTGGGTACAGACGTACAGTACTCGTGAGTAATGTACTTTTGAATGAAGTAAGATCAACAATACTCATGGGTACTGTACTTATGGATCCATAAGTACTGCAGCCACTTGTTAATACTCAAGCATAAGTATAGTAACTACAAAATTATAAAATCAAGCATAATCGTATAACTAATGTAGAAGTATAAGTACAGTACCTTCGGAATCACATAGCAACATTAGTAATCTGGAAAATTTCTTTTATAGAATGCAAACATAAGTTGAATACCTACTTGTTAACGATCTCAAAAGTACAATGCACATCAGGTCAAACATTACCTATAAAATGCAACCATAAGTATTGTACCCACATGTTAATTTCAACTCAGTTACTGACGCATAAGTTCAGTACCTAGCAAATTATAAATCAAGCATAATTGTATAACTGGTCTAGAAGTATAAGTACAGTACCTACGAATTGTCATAGCAACATTTGTCATCTGGACAATATTTTTTTACAAAATGCAGACATAAGTTGAGTACCCACTTGTTAATGACCTCAAAAGTACAATGCACATCAGACCAAGAATCAACTATAAAATGCAACCACAAGTATTGTACTCACTTGTTAATTTCAACTCATTTACTCAAACATAAGTACAATATCTAATAAATTACAAAATCAAGCATAATTGTATAACTAGTCTAGAAGTATAAACACAGTACCTACAAAATCTCATAGCAACATTGGTCATGTAGACAAATATTTATTTCAAAATACAGACATAATTTGAACATCTATTTGTTAATGATCTCAAAAGTACAATACACATCAGCTCAAGAGATCAGCTATAAGATGCATCCATAAGTACAATACTCACGATTATTGTTGATCATCATTCATTCAAAAGTACAGTACTCACGAGTATTGTACGTCTGTACCCAGAACATTTATATGGTATCCTAATATATGGTACTATATTTTTCGCGTAATATCATTATTTCAAAATATGTCAACACTAGTCTCGTTGGAAAGTATTTTCTACAAGGATTCTAATGCAATTTATTTCGTCGAAAAATACGTTTCGGATTGAAAGTTATGGACAAAACCATTTTCTCTCTCTTCTTCTTCCCTAATCTTTTATTGCTTTAATTGATGTTAACTGCTATTGCAGCAGGTAGTTGGTGCAGCAGAGGCCACTCCCGAGGACCCAGTAGACTCCCGGGGATGTGGCCGGTTATACATAGAATTTTTTAACTTCTAAGGCTGTGCTATATAGGTAGTTTTCGCTTTACTCTTCATGCCGCACAATCATGCGATCTTGAAATTCATATTCGATTGATTTCTCTTTTCATAAGTAAAATATGTTTGGAGATAGCACCTTTCATTTGCTCAAACATGGTGTAGGCCGATCTCTAGAATAAACTTCTTCACATAGTGTGAATAACAATAGTCTTCTGGGGTGCCTTCTTGCACGTATAATGTTAATTCTGCAAGACCAATAGTTGACTATATACGTACTTGAACTTACAAGCTACTAGATATATATGGGATTGTAGTTTTCTTAATAATTGGAAGGATTCGAATTCATGACTACACATATGTTGATAGTTCCATATAGCATGTCATGTCATGTTGATAGTTTCCTACTTCAACACCAGTTGCATTGCTAGCCTCTCTTCAATAAGGTTGGACTTATTTGAAAGAAACAGTTGTGCTTTACTTACACTGAGTTACAACTCAGATTGACCACCAAGGTCATCAAATAGCTGCCTCATGCCTATTAAGACTCTGGAATTTTCTTCCCCAAAGAACAAAACATTATTTGCAAAGATAAGATGACTCATCAGCTTCATTCCATGTACAAAAAATAATTAATTTCCTTTTTTGTCTTGACCTTATTCATCATTTGTTTAAATTACTCTAGAATAATAGTGAATTAAAGGGGAGATATGGTCCCCCTTGTCATAATCTGTTACCTCATCTAAACACTCCAATTGAGTACCATTCACTAAGACTAAAAAGCTTGTACCCACATGTTGTTTCATCTAGGTAATCAACATATCATCGAATCTTTTCTACTTTAGGACCTACCACATTTTCTCCCATCTAAAATTGTCATATATGTTTGAGATATCTAGTTTTAGACACGCTCAAACTAAATGAAACCTTGATAGATTATTAGTCTCTTAGCAATAAGATCTTACCTAGGCTACATTTTTGAACCTAGACGTCTAGAATGGTGTTTGTTAACAGCAAATCTTGATGTGTGAAACATCCCTTATAATGTGGTGGTACGCGACATTATGTTATTTGGGGATGATGGTCATTGCTGGAGGAGAAACCTTAAGAATATGGTGCATGTGTGTTTCAGGTACGGCCATTGATCTACACCATGTTCCCATCCTTTTTCTTATTACTTATGGGATAGACCTCTATGATATGTGTGGACATTCAGTTTTGGTTTTGGTTTCAATTGACCAAAGTCCAATTATATTACAAAACTCTTGTCTTGAGTCAAGCAAATTTCTTTCATAATGCATGCATGATAGGAAAAATATGACCAGGAACAAAAGATCAAAAAACTTCATGAAATCTTTGAGAAAGAGAATGACATTAGTCTAGAAGAAATAATAGCTCTAGATTAGATATCTAGAGCCAAATGAGAACATGTGATATATAGAAGAGATGATAAAGATCGGTATAAACATTGATGATAGTATGCAAGTTTGATATCATGGTAATAATCGGTTTATGACAATCAAAGTTTGGACTTGAGGAAATAATTTTAGTTTTTGAGGATTTGAGGTAGGTTTGGATTATTCAAGTACATAGGATTTTTTATGTTAAGATGATCTAAGATAAGATAAGGATGTGGATCATCATGAGCCTTGACTTTTATAAAAGATAACATCTAGTGTTAAGACCAAATATTAGGTTAATCTAGAGAGGGTGAGACCTACAAGGAGAAGGTCGGGCACGTAACCTGCAAGATATAAGAAATATATGATATGATATGTCCTAAACTAGAATACTCTTTATTAAGTGAGTAGAGTCATTTTATGCAAGTTTAATATAGTAAATTTGGACCCTAATAAATGTCCTTAGGAAGACCAAGCCCTATAGATAGAGAGAGTTTTCTTATCTATGTTAGTATGGATATGTGTACCTACTATCTAGGTAAGGGGGATAGAGTTTAATATCTTAGAAGAGGTAAAACATGTTAGTTCTTTTGAATCCTTTAGATGGGGTTGGTGGTTACCTATAGGGATCTGGTGGTTGTTTATAAGAAAGATATTTAGTTAAGAATATATCATGGGTAAGGAACTACAAAGAGAATGTCATATTTTGTTTTAGTTTGATTTGTGCTTGAGTGGATAGACCTTTTGATGCTAATCATCAATGCCAATGAGGTAGATGAAATAACCCTATACTAAAGATGGAATACGAATTTGTGCTTATGATACACATAAAGACGAGTGAGCTAAGTGAGAATGAGAATGGAACTACCCTCAGGAAAAGGGTTACACAAACCTTAGTTGGACTAGATATAGTTTTGAGAAATTTTTGATGAGTCACTTGTACAAGGTATTTTAACACAATCATTATATATATATATATATATATATATATATATATATATATATATATATATATATATATATATGTTGATGGTCTAAATTCAAGTTGTGATATGTGGATATGACATTATGGGAAACCTAATGATAGTTTTGATAGCTCAATGTATACAGATGGTCAACCATATGCATGGATCATGATGTGTAATATAGTTTGTTAATTATGTGATTAAATCACTAAGAAAAAAAAACGTTGGACTATGATATGAGAAAGTGACATAAAATGGTATTGATAGTATAGATGAGATTTTAAGTCCATTCTTAATAACGATATTAAATGTGATTTAACAATTAGCATAATAAATTTTATGATGAATCTATAATAAGATCAAGATGGCTTTTAAGAAGATGATAAAATAATGTTATATTACTTAATTCTTGACTCATATAAGAATAAGAATAAAGTGTGAAATATGTCATGACATGACCCTGACTTCTAAATCATATTCCATGTCTAGGAACCAATATTTAAAATTTTCTAATTGTGGAGGAGCCTATTCAGAGTCATGTAGAAGTTGATCATACTCACCTAAAGATATGGTAATAGACAGATTGTATAATCCTTTGGAAACATGGGTAACACCAATTCCACGACTGCACCCATAGGAATGACATGCTTCTAATAGCACTTTTCCTCTAGGTGGCCTAAGCTATTTTAGAAAGTGCATTCTGGCCTTTGAGGATGTCGACATCCTCATCCACAGGCAATGATGATAATTTTTTATTGTGATTTTGGTGGAGTGGAAGGCAAATATTGGAAATCATACAGTTAGACACAAGTGAAGACATATTTCGAGAGTGGGAAATTCATTGCTTGTCAAAATAATGTTGGTGAGTGAATCATAAGATGGATGAAGGCCATTGAGAAATTTGTAAATGACAATATTTTCCCATTGCTTATTTTTTATCCTTAGAAGAGACGTGATAAACATAGTCAAATTTTTGAGACAAGATAACAACATAATCCAAGTATTCATCAAGGGTCTTACCTCCCTAATTTTAACCAAAGAATAACCCCAAATTTATAAAGTTTTAAAGCATTATTTTCCAATGTATGTTGACGATGGACAACATCCCACAGTTCCTTTGCAATTTTGTAAAACATGTACTTTGAGGTAATATAAGGTTCCATATTGTTCTACACCCATACTTTTACTTGGATATTTCCCCATTTCCATTTAGGAATATCCTCAGCATGTTTTTTATGAATGACACCTAGTCTCTAGACTCCGGGATGGTTTGGATAGAATTTATCAAGGTCAGATAATTATCTCGATTCAACTTGGTTATGGAGATAGGGTCACTATCACTATAGACAATGGTTTATGCTAAATTTTTGTGGTACTAGGTCTGTATATAATTCATCCACAATAGATAATTATCTCCATTCAACTAGATAATGGAGATAGGAGCACTATCACTATTGGTACTAGGTGCTCTCCCTCTACAGTCTGAAGCCACAAAAGGACTTGTTCCTTAAAATGGAGCATTTCTCTGATGAGTCTAAAATTGTGATTGTGAACCATGTTCAAGTATAAACTGAATCTTTGGGAAGACCCTTTTAATATGTCCCATCTGTCCAGAATGATAGCATGTTTGCGTAGTGACTGCCCAACATTGTCCAGAGAGTATCTTGCCACCGTTTTCACACATGTCTGCATCATCTTTGTGGTCCTGTCACTGACACAGATGAACCTAAAGACCTAGTTGGAGGTTCCCATATGGGTGGTATATTCCATCTACTTGAACTGGACCTTCCTCCACTATGTGAAGAACTAGATCCTTGTCTTCCAACACAACCATGTCCTCATCCAATCTTGGAAAGGAAACCACCACCTCCTCTGTATCCACCATTGTTTTGTCCTCCGCTACCAAAATATCCAAATCTTTTCTTGTTCTCAGATTGTTTATCAGCATTAAATGACTTTTCTAAATGTCTCACCACTTCCACAAATTCTCCAAAGTTTTCTTTGTCCCTCCAACTAAATGTTGATAAACTATGACTAGTTTCTTATCTTAATCCTTGTTGAAGTCTTATCCATTTTTCTATATCATCTGGTACAAGCTGCGAACAAAAACTAGCCAACCTTGTAAATTATGTTTAGTATTTTCCAATTGACATGTTGTCATTTCTAATATTCTCCAACTATTTTATCATGTTGCTTAAGAAGGTAGGAGGAAAATTCTTAAGGTGAAACTCATCTACAAAGTCCCTCCATGTCATCTTTATTTTCCTCCTCTTATCTTCCACTCCACACCACCACAACTCAACATCTTCTCTAAGTAAATAGACAACATGATTGATTTATTTATCCTCTTATAACTCCATTAAGATAAAAACCTTTTCCACTTGACAAAGTTGCACATCTACCACGGCATGATTTGTTGTTCCAAAAAATTCAGTCCCACCAAGCTTCTTCACCAGTTCATAGGATCTCATTATATCTTTGCTAGAAGATGAAGACTTCATGTCCATCTTATATTTTTCTTTGGTCTTTGGAAATATACAATACATCCTTCTTGACTCATCCCTATCTTATCCAACTTCACCAATCACATGAGGATCATGGCCATGATGGATTTCATCTTGTTCCTAACCAAGACCACGTCCTCTTCCTTCCATCTGCATATACATAACAAAACACATCTAATAGAAAATTGTAGGTTAAAGAAGAAAGCTTCCTGATACTGTGGTCTCTTAGCACCCATGTACCAAACCTAAACTCCATATAGGTTAAGCCTATGCTCTAATACCAAAACGTTAAAATGATATGAACCCACTAACCAGGGTTAGGAACCACAAAGGAGGGATTTAAACTAATCAACCATTTTATCATATAATATAAACCACCTTAACTTTTTTTCTTTCATTATTTATAAGGAACTTGCGGAAAATATTTGAACTAGAAACATAATATATATTTAACATTGACTATTACAAGTTTAACTTTTAAATAAAAAAAGGAGTTTTCATTTAATATACATCAAGTACAACTCATTACAAATCTCTCTCTTATCTTACTCACTCATTCTCATGATTGATAGGAAGGATAAGAGACCAACTAGCTAATCTAACTACTTCTTCATATGACCTCTTCTCTAGTCTTGATAAAAATGGGCGTCTGCCTCTTCTGGTGGAGCTGATCCTTTACTTGAAAAATGTTTCAGTAGGTTGATGAACTATTTAGCTCATTTTGTAGAAAATAAAAAAGTAACCAAGATAATTTAGATGTGTACTATTAAATCAAACAAACACAAATAAATACAAACATGGCAGTCTAAAATTGTAAATCAATCAACATGTCAGTTGATCTAATATTGATTGCAGTAAAAAGATAAACTAAATCCATACATGTAATTTATTAGTCCATTTATTATACTACTGAACCCACATGGGTTGTACCACAACATGTGAAAGAATCACAACATGCTACTATCTCACTATACAAGACTTAGAAGCATGACTGAGATCCTAAGTCTTAAATCTCAATACCACATTTGTAGCTGGCATCACCATGTCTAGCTCTCAAAGGATAATGGGAGCAGCTAGATATCTGAAATGCTCCTCTTAGTTTGGGTACTCAAGTGGAGTGTCAAAGCACCCAGGCTTGTTGTGCACTAGTGAACCTATTGAAGATGTGCACTGATCAATACAACTCTGCATCAGTGGACTTATAGAAGATGTCACTGACCAGAAAAATTAGGGACCACCGATATCCCCGGTTGGTGTTGGATAACACTTATTTAAGGAGTCTTCCTTCATTGGCCTAGACCCCCGCACCCACTAGTGTGCTCTGGCTTACCACAATCTGGACAAAATACCTCTAGTCAGGAAGCTTGTTTACTTTCCACAGAGTAGGCCTCGTGTGATAATTCATTGGTAAGACAGGGCATCTATCGTCTAATGATATTTAATTTGCTCTGAAAATATTTTCATTGTTTCTATATTGTCCTACATTCAACAAATAAGCATTTACCAATAACAAAAAATCATCTGACTAAAATACATCTTTCATAATTCAATCCTTTTAACTATGAATTTAAACAAACTTGGATTTCTCGGTGCCTCTAAACCCACATTCTCATTTATCATTGCATAGCAATTAGAATGACAAATGAACATTCATCATGACACAAAGTACACTAAATGATATATCTTTTCTGCTAAAATATATTGAGCATATATAATAATTTCATAACAACAAAGATCTGAGTAGAACTAGTGCAGAGACAACATTATTTCAAGTTTATTACTGCAAATTAGGGTTAAAAGGTGATTTTCCACTAACAACATTTGTCCAAGATTACTGATCTTAATCTTTTTAACAACTAAGCTCGATATGAAATCAATGTTGGATCTAGGATGGCACTTAAATACAATTCATTAGACCTTCAAGATATTTCTAATATAATAGGGAAAGTATGAACTTTGAGTGAAACTAAAACATACATATCAAGGATGAGAGAGATTGAACAAGAACAAGAACACAATCTATGTAGAGTGGTTCCAATCTTCAAACTAGGAGAAAGTCAATCTATTACCTAGAGAGATAAAGCCCTAGGATTTAACAACCATTGCATACTTATATTCCATTATAAGACATACAATATAGACCTTCCATTTTTGGGCCAAGGATACTCAACCTTCCCATTGAGGAGAAGGGAGCCAAAACCTACTAAAGGACATGCCTATCCAACCAAGAGTCTTGTACATCACCAAGGACTGACCCACTTTGCAACAATTCTAATGCCTTCACCAAAGACTTACCCACTATTGCACAAGTCTTAGCCTTTGAGGAATTACCCACTCTTCTTGGATCTTTTTCCTTTGACTTAACCTTTTCCACAGAGAAGCTTTCACCAAGGGACCCCTTCCCTTCTTGATCTTCTCCTCTCTTAGCCAAGAGAGAGAATCTTCATCTTCATCTTCATGGAGGAAATGAGAGATTGTGAGGTGGAGGAAGTGAGAGCCTCACATTGATATACATGAAGGACTAGCTCTCTTACAAATCTCCTACCCAATCTAATGGATGTAGCAAGTTATTAAGCTTAAAAAGTGGGAGGAGGTTGTAGGATGCATTTAATAAAATATAGGGAGCTTCATAGTGCTTGGCTAACCATGGGATGAAGCCCAAGGGGTCCTATTTATAGTTGGGGATGCCTACTAGCCAATAGAAACACTTAAGGATGTACACTAGTAATTTGGGGTGTTGCATATTTTTTCTTGTTTTGCAACACTCCAATGGATAGGAACACTTTTTCTGCTCTTTTTGTACAGTGCGATCGGTCGAGTTAACTTTTGGGAAACTCGACCAATTGTACTATGAGATAAAGAAAATTTGAAGCATCAATCGAGTTTATCCTGGATGAAACTCAACTGATCGTTAAAATTTAGTTTTGTACAGTGCAGGGATAAGTCGAGTTCTGTGTATAGGAAACTCGACCAAACCATGACATTCTAAAATGCATCAGGGGATCGGTCAAGTTTGCCACTGGAGAAACTCAACTGAAAAACACCCTGTAATGAATTTCAAAAAATGTCATTAAAGTGGTTGAATATTCAATTAAAGTGCTCCTTATTTTTTCTAACCTTAAGTACAAATCATACAATCATTACAAGTGATGTACAACATAATTCTTATAGATATACATCATATTCCATAAAAGTCCACTTGCATTAATTTTGACTTTTTGTTCTCCAAGTTAGGATGCGCGAGTTAGGGCATTTGGAATGTGTCTATACCTAAACTAAAATCACTCAAGCAGAAGAATTAGACACAAATAAGTGGAATGGTTAATCATCATCAAAACAAGGATTGAGTCAATTTAGACCTAGATTTAATATTCTCCCCTTTTTTAAGATGATGAATCATTCCATAAATGTATTGAAAGAATTTAAATAAATAATACCTTTGGAGAAACCTAGGGGTTTCAATAGAATTGATTTCATATGCTCCCCCTCAATTGATGTTCGTGGAGTTTTCATACTCCCCCTCAATTGATGTTATTTCTCCTACATGATTAACTTTCATAACATTTATATAAACTATGTCTTCTAGTCATATATGTTCCAAATATGTGTCTTCTCCCCTTAACATAAGACATGCTTTCTCCTCATACATGACTTCTCCCTGTCTAACATAAGACATGCCTTCTCCCTCTTTGTCATTTCAAAAAGTAGGGGTTTGAAGAGCTAAAACAAATAAAATGAGATACTAGAAGTTAGAAAGGAGGATATAAGAGGAACACTAGGGGCTTGTCCAAGCATAGTATGTAAAGAAAATCAAGACATGCTTTTAAGCAACCCTAGATGTAATTATAACATATAATCAAGGTAAGTCTATTCATGAACATAACTCAAGATAGTAGATATGAAATTCAAGGAACAAGCTTCAGTATGAAACAAGATACAAGCATAGCATATAGAAGAATACCACTTGATCAAAAGATGAACAAGGCTAGAACTATATGTATATGGACTGCTAGTAGATGATATCACAAGTTAGGAATACTGGTAGGATCTATATCATAGCCTAATATTTACAAATTAAAGAAAAAGCTATGATTAGATGTAGAAAAATATCTAAATAAAAAGATATGTAGTTTCAGAAGCATGAAAGGATATAACTCACTAGAAAATATGCATCATTACTAAAAGATAATTACCGCCAGAAACCTTAAGTTTGTATCAATACAAGATATATAACTATATACACGTAGCAAGTTAGATCACAATGGAAGCAATTTAAGACACAACCAAGAGATCTAAAGAGATCATCATCTACACATGCACACCAAATTAACATAGGTAATTGAAAGACATGTAGATACCAAAAAGAGAAATTAAGAGTTAGAGTTGCAAGAAAGATAGGAAATTTAAAGCATGGAAATAAGAAAATTTAAAGGTACCCTGGGGAGTGCCATAGAATAAGGCATTGGTTGAGAAAATCTATTTGAGAGGGAAATTCTCATTCAGAAAGACATTTGCATATTCTGTGCACAATGTTGTCAGTCGAGTTTCTCGGTTAAACTTCTTGACTGACAATAGCTATTGGAAACACCCATTGGTACTTGTCGATCAATTTTCTTGCAAGAGAAACTAGTATGACAACGAACGCTATCAAAAAGCACATATATTTCAGAAAAAAAACATATCTAGAGGCATGATAAAAATACAGACCATATTCACACATGTATAGCCAAGTTAGTAATATACTATTAAAGGAATCAAAGGAAATTTTTGAATAAGAAAGTGATGAGAATCACACTATACCAATTTTGACTCAAAAACTATATGTAAGTGCATAGTAACTTGGAAAAAACACATTATGATTGTAAATGAGCAAGAATAATTTTACCTCTATTCTTACCAATGTTTTTTCACTTGTTATCCACCCCATACACATCTCACCTTTCTTCTTTTATGTGGATTGAGAAACCAATTTGCAAATAAATAGCTCATGTCAATCCAATTGAAAGTGATTTATAAGAAGAAATATAAAATGCTCCCCAATCATATTTTTGGGCCTGGAGGGGTTACCTTAGCAGCCAAATCCCTATTACTCTCAAGTGCTTTCCTAAAAGGACAACTAGTAGAATAATGACCCATTTCATTGCAAAAATTACATGATATTCTAGCCTTAGAACTAGAGGATTCTTCATTGAAAATTTAAGGTCCTTTATCTTTGTGGTTCCTTTATCTACTATCAAGTTCAAAACAATCTCTACCCATTTGTTCAGTAGTATGATCTAGGATTTGATTAAGATTCTTTTTATCATCTAAGAATCTTTGCATATGAGATCTCAAACTATAATTATCATGCATAAGAGAAGTAATAGTAGAAGACAAGTTATTTATATTATCTCTAGCATGCTAAAGATCATTTTCTAGGCAAAGAGCTTTGGTCATATAAGAATCTTTATCAATATGAAGAGCATCAACTGTGACGTACCTAGATTTTCTAAAACTTAATCTGATGTGTGACGTCTAAATTGAAACCTCACCTCAGTGAGAACTCCAATTTAAACACCCCACACTAGGCTAAGAAGAAAAAAATCAAGGGAGTTAGAAGGAAAACAACAGTAGCACATGCACATGAACAATAATAAAACCATACACACATGTTCACCATTCAACACATAATTACAACATGAATTGTTACATCATTTGATATTACATATTGAACATCAAACTTATACATATACATGTACTACCGCTAAACTACATGATCTTAAGGCAACATGTCCACCTGTACATTAGCTCGCTATACAACTCACACTATCTTGGTCCTTCAAGATCCAATGTCCACAACCTAAACAAAAGATTACATGTGGTACACATCAGCACAATATTCAAGAATATTGTACTGAGTATGCCTACATGTCCTTTATATACCTCTCATCATATCTTGGCAATAAGATAAAACTGATACTTTGCAGTTATAAAGAAATATAAGAAAAGCATATACTTGCACAAAGATATTCATTAACAAAAGAGAACACATATTTTAAGCACATTTTCCATTATATATCCATGCATTTGCCACCTGAGGGAATAATGCATCATCTCTGCTTCCAAAGAGTATGATATGTAAGGCCTTATGATCTACTACCAAAGAGTTAGATCATTGTACAATCTGATCTTCTACCAAAGAGAATTAGTGCTTTCCTATAATGGAACAGATATATTGTTTGATGTTTTCACAGCAATAGGTATGAAAAATCAAGAAACATATCATACAAGAGCAATCATTTCAATCAATACCATATTCCAACTCTTTACTACCATATAACACAAGCATATTGTATAATAAGCCAAGTAAGAGGTAATGGCGTACCTTGATCAAGACAAGCCTAATCATCACATATCACATTCCTGATGTCAAGTATGAATCCCAGGTCAAACCCTGATAAAGATAAGATCACAGACTATCATCAGGTTCACATCATCATTAACCCTAGTTATGTCCATTAGGGTTTGCTTAGTTCATTAGGATATGTGCCTCATTACTTGCATTCTTGTCTTAGATTTATCTTACTAATGTCATTTTCTAGATTATGGTTCATATCTGAACACTAGGTTCCATATCCTTTTTGTGCACATATTAACCCTAGTTTATATATACCTTATTCAAATTAGATTTACAACCCATGTATAAAGGGTCATCTTCATATAACATGGATTCTGTGTATCATCATGGTCTCATAATTAAATATGATGTTCCAAATAAGGATATGTACCTACTTTGTAATTTCCAGGATTTCGTGAGCATATTTGTAATTATTACACATTAATTAGGGTTATTAGCCCTAATTAGCCATATAAAGCAAATTACATGATTTCGTGTTGCAATATCACCATATATGACATCATATGGATTATAAATCATATTTCAGAGTTAAAGGTATATTTTCATAATTTTTGGTCTGCATTTGATATTTATTATGCATCAAATAAGAATTATACCTCTCACTTAACATTTGTGTTATTTAGGCACCAAAGTACTGATATTATGTTTTCATATCGTTCTACATAACTTTCTAAGAATTTTGGTACTTTGTTTGTAATTTTTTGATAAGCAGGCTAATTACTATAGATTAAATAAGATCAAATAATTTCTGGATATATATACCTTGTGGAGCGAATCACACGCCGCCACGTGGCCTCAGGGTCACAGCTCAAGGCCTAGGATGCCCAATTCATGACTTGGACTGATTGGTCTTGGATTGAGCTAGCCTGGTTCATCAGTCGGCTGACTTGAGCATCTGCTCCCTTTCTCATGATTTGGCTTCCACAACAAGACTCGTCTGTAACTGCCGCCACCACTCAAAGCCTGACGCCTACGTGTGTTGTCCATTCTGGCATGTCTGTCCCCTCTTTGCTTCATCTCTTTCCTTCAATGCCACCCTTCTCATCTTCTCCAACTACTCAACCAATGGATCTCCTCCTTTGTCTTGCAGTGTCTCCCTATTGGTGCGAGTCTGTGAGACTCAGTCTCCTATGGCCGCCGCTGAAGGGCATGACTCCGACAAGCGCTCATCTACCCTTCGGTCCTTCTCATAGGCTTCAACAACCTTTAGACTCTAAGACAAGGTCATGTGTCCTCGCAAAGGAGAGCCTTGATCTAGAAAAGTCAGAGATCCATGCCTCCTCGCATGGTGCGTCTTCCCCCATGAGGTTTGGCTTTGTGGTTTGACCTCTATGGCAACATCTCCCTCCAGCATGGCTCCTCCTGGTATGAGCTCGAAGCCCGTTGACTGCCCTCTGTCGACTTCACCCATAAACTGGGCTTGACATCTATCAATACCACCTCACGCCTTGGTGCGTCGTGGTCTCTTTCCATACTCAGGTGACGGTGAAACATCCTTGAGTGGTATGGTGTGTCAGTCTATAGGTTTCCAAAAGGGTAAAGCAACCACCCCCTCCCCTTTCTTTCTTAGGCCACCACTCACGATGTGGGATCATTCATACCCCATAGCGACTAACTATCCCATGACCCCAACTTGACAGGGCGTAGAGGAACGATGCACTAAACGTCTGATTAATCCACATCCAAGGGACTTGATCTCTCCATGTCACCCATCCACGACACCTCTTCTCTAGGCATATCTAGCTACAACCAATCTAGACACATGTCGTAAATCCTAACCACAACTATTTGTGACACCTCTTTGCAAAACTTAGGCTATAGTATTAAACTTAGGTCCATCAATGATCATAATGCATATTATTTCAAATATTGAAACTTAAACAACTTCATCTAGGATCTTCCAAACTTTATGAAATTTTAAAGATAGATATACAATAACATAAGCTACATCCTCTTCCATTTTGGTGTTAGGTTATCACTATTTGACCAATCAACAACTTAATCCAAGCTGCACACACTTAAGGGTATTACTCATGCAACTTTCAACTTCTTCCAAACCGATGGAAGCACCTTTCTATGATTAAAGCATACATATGCATATTCAAATCTCAAATCCATAAACTCCTTATCCGATTGAGTATTCAAGAATACCAAAATTTCACTCCATCATATCCTACACACCTTCAAAGATATTTCATCCTCGAAATTAAGCTAAAATCCAGTTTTCACATCATATACATCTTAAAAGAATTTTCTTCCTCGAAATTAAGATATCCTCTCACTTCAAGGAACTTCATCCATATGTAGCACGTTACTCTATGTGCAACGTATCCAAAAAAACAAAGTCCCATAAACATATCCAAACCATTATTGGGAGGTTTTAAACATCTAGGGTGAATCACCCCTTCATAAAAGATTGAAATAAGGGTTTAGACATTCTGGTTATTTCATGAAATATCTCATATGTTAGGGTTGCATACTTATCTTTATCCACACATTAGGGTTCCCATATTATATTACCATGTTCTAAAGGAGTTAACTAAACTTAGCCCATTACATTAAGGTGTCATCAATATTATGTTGTGCTAACTATCAAACTATATTTTTCATCTTTATTAAGCACTAAGATTAACACCTCATGTAAAATGTTTCATTCATATGATCTTATTTAATTTCTCATAATATTTTACAACATTTACTAGTAATTTCGTCACAAGATTAACCAGAAATATCACATCATCATCATGATTCATGTATATGATTAACCATTTCTGCATTAATATCTATTAAACCATCTTTAAGTTTTCCATCATGTCATATCCACTATCATATCTCAAGATTGGATCACATATTATGATCAGATTTACATGTATTATATCATGGTTGTGCTACACAAACTTATGTGAGTGGCTTATTAAACATATATCAAAGATTTATCTAGTCCAACTGAGGTTCTCATGACCCATATCATGAGGGTAGCACTATGCTCAGTCTCTCTGAGCTCACTCATCTCTTTGAGTATCTCATATGCATAAAACTTTATCTTTCCTCTCTTAGTCTAGGGTTCTTAGATTACCTCATTAGCACTAGTGATAGCCTTACAAGCTCTAGCCACATAATCACAAACGAAAACATGATATGATATTCTCTTCATAGCTTTTCTACCCATGAGACGTGATTACCCGAAACTCTCTCTATATATATACACCGCTAGAGTCCTACATGGGAAACCACCAATCGGAGCATGATGCTTCTCAACATACTAACATCATTTACCTCCTTTAGAGTCTTGGAACTCTCTCTCCCTCACCTAGATGGTAGGTTCTCACATTTCCTTATTCACATATGCATATATAACTGGCTTCTCTCTTACTCTAGGGTCTGGTCCTCCCAAGGACATCTAGGGTTCAGTGGATCTATAGGAATCACACATAGAGCAACTCAACTCATTCACTTAGGAGTAGTCTAGATTAGGACATATCATATCACATATTTCTCATAATTCTCATATCTTGGAGTTTAGTTCTCTAACCTTCTCCCTGTGGGTCTCACTCTCTCTGGAGTTAACCCTGAAACTCATCCTAACACTAGAGGTCCTCCTTCATAAAAGAACTTAAAGCTCATGTTGACTCGCAACCTTGTTTTAACTCATCTTATCTTAACTTAGAAAAGCACACATACTTGCATAATTAAAACTTATCTCAAATCATCAAAACTGAACCTTAAACCTTAGAGATAACATTGATCATCATGAACCATCTTATATCATCTATATAAGACTTAGATCATCATCTAATCTTATTTCATCTATTCCATCTATCATATATTCCAAACAAGGCTCTAGACATCTAATCTAGAACTACTCTCTCTTCTAGATTGATGTCATTCACTTTCACTTAGGTTACATGACCACCTCCTACTCGTACATGTGTGAGGACACATTTTTTTGTAATACATATATATAATAAAATATGATATATAGTTCTTCTCTGATAAAACAAGTGTCAGAGAAAACTATCGAGGTTCGATTCGATTGGAATAAAAAACCAAATCCAGAAATGAGTGTCTCACACATAGTAGAGAGTACAATGTCATGAAAACTAGTGAAAAGGGTGAGAACATGGTGTAGACTAGTGTAGCTACCCTAGACAACTAGCACCATATGCCTAGGATTTCTCTTCCCTTGATGTACACCATTTCCAAATAATGCAACGTCCCATACCATTGCACTATAACGAAAGTATGGCATCTAAGGACTTGCTATACAATAAGAACCAGTCTAGACCTAGTTCTCCAACATCTAGGTGCTAACCTAGAGGCTAGGTCAGATCTAGTCTCTAAAAGATATCTAATCTAACCCTAAAAATTTATTTTAAGTGCAAGGTTCTTTAGTTTTGAGTTTCATAGTTATAAAATGTCAGGCTTTGCTATTGTTCATGCTCTAATACCACCTGTGACATCCCCATATTTTCCAAAACTTAATCTGATGTGTGAAATCTAAATTGAAATCTCACCTCAGTGAGAAATCCAATTTAAACACCCCACACTAGGCTAAAAAGAAGAAAATCAAGGGAGTCAGAAGGAAAACAACACTAGCACATGCACATGAACAATAATAAAACCATACACACATGTTCACCATTCAACACATAATTACAACATGAATTGTTACATCATTTGATATTACATATTGAACAAAAAACTTATACATATACATGTACTACCACTAAACTACATGGTCTTAAGGCAACAGGTCCACCTATACATCAGCTCGCTATACAACTCACACTATCTTGGTCCTTCAAGATCATATGTCCATAACCTAAATAAAAGATTACATGTGGTACAAGTTAGAAAAATATTCAAGAATAATGTACTGAGTACGCCTACGTGTCTTTTATATACCTCTCATCATATCTTTGCAATAAGATAAAACTAATACTTGGCAGTTATAAAGAAATATAAGAAAAGCGTATACTTGCACAAAGATATTCATTAACAAAAGAGAACACATATTTTAAGCACATTATCCATTATATATCTATGCATTTTCCACCTGAGGGAATAATGCATCATCTCAGATACCAAAGAGTATGAGATGTAAGGCCTTATGATCTACTACCAAAGAGTTAGATCATTGTACAATGTGATTTTCTACCAAAGAGAATGATCGCTTTCCAGCACTATGCTACCAAAGAGAATGAGTACTTTCATACAATGGAATAGATATATTATGTTTGATGTGTTCATAGCAATAGGTATGAAAAATCAAGCAACATATCATACAAGAACAATCATTTCAATCAATACCATATGCCAAGTCTTTACTACCATATAACACAAGCATATTGTATAATAAGCCAAGTAATAGGTAATGACATACATTGATCAAGACAAACCTAATCATCACATATCACATTTTTGATGTCAACTATGTATCCCAAGTCAAACCCTGATAAAGATAAGATCACATACTATCATCAGGTTCACACCATCATTAACCCTAGTTATGTCCATTAGGGTTTGTTTAGTTCATTAGGATATGTGCCTCATTACTTGCATTCTTATCTTAGATTTATCTTACTGATGTCATTTTCAAGATTATGGATCATTATCTGAACACTAGGTTCCATATCCTTTTTGTGTCATATTAACCCCAGTTTATATATACCTTATTCAAATTAGAGTTACAACCTATGTATAAAGGGTCTTCTTCATATAACATGGATTTCATGTATCATTGTGGTCTCATAATTAAATATGAGGTTCCAAATAATGATATGAGCCTACTTTGTAATTTCCAAGATTTCGTGAGCATATTAGTAATTATTACACATTAATTAGGGTTATTAGCCCTAATTAGCCATATAAAGTAAATTACATGATTTCGTGTTGCAATATCACCATATATGACATCATATGGATTATAAATCATATTTCAGAGTTAAATGTATATTTTGATAATTTTTGGTTTGCATTTGATATTTGTTATGCATCGAATAAGCATTATACCTCTCACTTAACATTTGTTTTATTTAAGCACCAAAGTACTGATATTATGTTTTCATATTGTTCTACATAATTTTCTGAGAATTTTAGTACTTTGTATGTAATTTTTTGATAAGCGGGATAATTACTATAGATTAAACAAGATCTAAGCATTTGTGGATATATGTACCTTGTAGAGCCAATCAAACGCCACCACGTGGCCTCAGGGTCACGACTCAAGGCCTGGGCCGCCCGGTTCATGACTTGGACTGATTGGTCTTGGATTGAGATGGCATGGTTCATCGGTCGGATGACTTGAGCGTATGCTCCCTTTCTCACGATCTGGCTTCCACAGCGAGACTCGTCCGTGACTGTCGCCGCCGCTCGGAGCCCGACGCCTATGTGCATCGCCCATTTTGGCATGTCTGTCCCCTCTTTGCTTTGTCTCTTTCCTTCAGTGCCACCCTTCTCATCTTCTCCAACTGCTCAACCAATGGATCTCCGCCTTCGTCTTGTAGCGTCTCCTTGTTGGTGCGAGTCTGCGGGACAGTCTCCTACGGCCACCGCTGAAGGGAATGACTCCAGCAAGTGCTCACCTACCCTTCAATTCTTCTCATCGGCTTCAGAAACCTTCATACGCTAAGACAAGGTCGTGTGTCCTCCTCATAAAGGAGAGCCTCGATCTAGAAAAGTAAGAGATCCATGCCTCCTCGCATGGTGCATCTACCCCCATGAGGTTTGGCTTTGTGGTTTGACCTCTATGCCAACATCTCCCTCCGACATGGCTCCTCCTGGTATGAGCTCGAAGCCCGTTGACTGCCCTCCGTCGACTTCACCAAAAAATTGGGCTTGGCGTCTATCAATACCACCTCATGCCTGGTTGCGTTGTGGTCTCTTTTCATACTCAGGTGACGGTGAAGCAGCCTTGAGTGGTATGGTGTGTCGGTCTGTAGGTTTCTGAAAGGGTAAAACAACCACTTGCTCCCCTTTCTTCCTCAGGCCACCACTCACGACGTGGGATCATTCAGACCCCATAGCCACTAACAGTACCACGACCCCGGCTTGACATGACATAGAGGAATGATGCACTAAACGTCTGATTAATCCACATCCAAGGGACTTGATCTCTCCATGTCACCCATCCATGACACCTCTTCTTTGGGCATATCCAACTACAGCCAATCTAGACACATGTCGTAACTCCTAACCAAAACTATTTGTGACACCTATTTGCAAAACTTAGGCTATAGTATTAAACTTAGGTCCATCAATGATCATAATGCATATTATTTCAAATATTGAAACTTAAACAACTTATTCTAGGATCTTCCAAACTTTATGAAACTTTAAAGATAGATATACAATAACACAAGATATATCCTCCTCCATTTTGGTGTTAGGTTATCACTAATTGACCAGTCAACAACTTAATCCAAACAGCACATACTTAAGGGTATTACTCATGCAACTTTCAACTTCTTCCAAACTGATGGAATCACCTTTCTGTGATTAAATTATACATATGCATATTCAAATCTCAAATCCATAAACTCCTTATCCGATTGAGTATTCAAGAATACCAAAATTTCACTCCATCACATCAACATTATGCTCTATACTAGTGGAAATAGAGTAACATTCAAGAACATTGATTTTAACAAGCAACGAAGTATTTTCCTTTTCAAGCAAAGTAATCTTAGAAAGACACACACGATTTTCGTATTCTAATCCTTGCAAAACAAAATCTTTGTCCTCATTTTCAATTTTAACAACATCAATATCAAGTATGAGAGAATTCACAATATTACATTGCTCATCACTACAACTAGACACAAGAGGTTGATCTTCTAGAAATCTAATCGTATCAAGCAAACTAGCATTTTCAAGTTTAAGAGCATCTACTTGACTAAGATAAGCACTATTTTCATCTAACAAGAAAATATTAGCATGTTCAAGATCATCTATTTATACATGCAAATTATCAACAATTCTAGCAAGCTTTTTCTTTTTCCTTTTAGAAGACTTAAGAGAGGAACAAGTGGCATGAATAATAGTAGTTAAAGATTTTTTATCCAAAGAGTTTAGATTTACCTCATTCGAGTCTTCACTTGTTGAGGCCATGAGAGAAAAATGGCATTCACCTTCATCACTAGATCTTGATCTAGATCCTCCACTTGATTCTTCACTTGAGCTTGAGTTGGAAGAGTCACTTGAGCTTGAGTTGGAGGAGTCACTTGATCTTTTGTGCCATTTCTCCTTCTTCTTGTTCTTTTCTTCTCTTCTCTGGTGATGATAAGGCTTTTTTTCTTGTGGATAATATTCCTTAAAGTGACCCTTCTTTCCACACTTGAAGCACCAAATAGAGAAGGAAGACTTGCCTTTGTAGAGTCTACCCTTCGAGTACATGGTATTTTCTTCGACTTGAGAGGGTGGAGAAGCTTGACCAGAAATAGCCTCAATTTGAGCTTTGATTTCAGCCTTCTTCATTCTCTTTACGTCTTTTCTTCTTCTCTTTCTTCTTCATCTTGGTTGTCAAGTTTGACTTCTTGACCTTGTAGGTTTTCTATTATCTCTTAAATATGGATATCACCAAGAGACTTTATTTCTTCAATGGAGATTACCTTGGATTCCACCTTTTGGGGAGAGTTCTATGAATCTTTAGTTGATCTCTCCTCTATCCATAGTATGACCTAGAACTGCAAGACCATTTACAAAGGTGTCAAGCCTTGAGTACATATCCACCACCCTTTCCTCCTCTCCCATATTGAAGTTTTCAAGGAGGCCTTTTAGCATGTAAACTTTTCTTTCCTTCACTTTCTTTGTCCCCTCAAAAGTGACATAACTTTCTCAATATCTCATATCCGTTTCATAAGAGGAAATCCAGTTGAACTCAGTGGGGGACATGGAGGCATAGAGAATGTTGATGAATCTTGCATTCAAGGTAGCTTTCTTCAAGGTAGCTTCATACCATTTTTGGATCTTTGTCTATGATAAATTGTACAGAAGGTCCACCATTCTCCATAGCTCAAGACTTGATCCTTGGATGTAGAATTGTACCCTTCATTTCCAATAGAGGAAATTGCTTCCATCAAAGATTGGAATGTTGATGGGGTATCTCCCACCTTGATAATCACCCATATTCTCCTACTTGTGAAGTATGCTTTGAGAAGACCTTCTCTAAAACAACTTGTTGGATCTAGGATGCACTCTAGAGAAGGGGGTAAATAGATCTAAATGCACTAAAAAACTTCATTAGACCTTCAAGATATTTTTAAAATAATATGGAAATTGTGAAGTTTGAGTAAGAAGAACAAGAACACAAGCTATGTAGAGTGGTTCCAATCTCCAAACTAGGAAAAAATCAGTCCACTACCTAGATAGGTCAAGCCTTAGGATTTTGCAACCATTGCATACTTATATTCCATTATAAGACATACAATGTGTGACCTTCCTTTTTTGGGCCAAGGATACCCATCATTCCCTTTGAGGAGAAGGGATCCAACAACCTCCCAAATGACTTACCTATCCAACCAAGGTTCTTTTACCTCACCAAGGACTTACCCACTTTGCGACGAATCTTCTTCCTTCACCAAGGACTTACCCACTCTTGCACAAGTCTTCATCCTTTGAGGAATTACCCACTCTTCTTGGATCTTCTGCCTTTAACTTCACCTTCACCGAGAAGCTTTCACCAAGGGACTCCTTCCCTTCTTGATCTTCTCCTCTCTTATCCAAGAGAGAGAATCTTCATCTTCATCTTCATCTTCATGGAGGAAATGAGAGATTGGGAGGTGGAGGGAGTGGGAGCCTAATAAGATATGCATGTAGGACTAGCTCTCTTATAAATCTCCTACTCACTCTAATAGATGTAGCAAGTGATTAAGCTTAGAGAGTGGGAGGAGGTAGTAGGATGCACTCAAATATAATATATGGACCTTCATAGTGCTTGTCTAACTATGGAATGAATCCCAAGGGGTCCTATTTATAGTTTGGAATGTCTACTAGCTAGTAGAAACACTTATGGAGGAATACTAGTTGTTTGGGTGTGTTGCAACAAATATTTGTTTGAGTTTTACAACACTCCAACAGTTGGAAACATTTTTTCTGCACTTTTCATACAGTGCGATCGGTCGAGATTACTTTTGGGAAACTAATTGCACTATGCAATAAAGCAAATTTGAAGCATCAGTCGATTTTATCTTGAATGAAACTCAGCTGATCACTTAAATTTAGTTTTGTCCAGTGTATGTATTGGTCGAGTTCTGTGTATAGGAAACTCGACTTAACCATGACTTTCTCCAAATGCATCAAGGGGATCGGTCGAGTTTGTCACAAGAGAAACTTGACTGAAAAATACCCTGTAATGAATTTTGGAAAATATTATTAAAGTGCTTAAATATTCGATCTAAGTGCTCCTAATATTTTCTAAGGTTAATTACAAGTCATACTATCATTACAAGTGATTTAAAATATAATTATAAGAGATACATACTATTCCACAAAAGTACAATTGTATCGATTTTGACTTGTCTTTTCTCCAAGTTAGGATAGGCAAGTTAGGGGATTTGGAATGTGTCTATACCTAATGTGAAATCACTCAAGTAGAAGCATTAGACACAAATAAGTAGAATGGTTAGTCATCATCAAAACAAGGGTTGAGTCAGTTTAGACCTTGAGTCAACACTCAGAACCTCAAAAAATAACTCTGAACAACCTATCATAAGGTAGACAAATTTAAGGTCGATTGGAGGTAGAGACCAGAACATACATCCAGTAAAACATTTGATTGCTCAAACAGATATTTCCACGGAAGAAAACACAAAAGAAGAAGTAAATCTTCTATTAAAACTACTTACCCAACTAGATCTACTAGACATTTGATTTCCACCGCTATACCTCCTTCCTCCTCGTCGCCACCATTCAAATTGCCTCCACAATCACCTCTTGAGTCGCATCTCAACATCTTCTAAAGGATGGAATATAGTTACGAAACTATACTTCTTATTTCATTGGTTCACATTAGTTATTTGTAAATATCTAAGTCTTCTACAATTTGTTGAGTTGGGTAGTGTACAAAACAACCATCAGAAGGCAAAGCCTTCTATCTAGAAAAGCATCGATTGTCACCTTTGACCATCAAACCATTGGTTGTTGGCTGTCAATGTAGCCATCGGTTCCTAAAACCTTTAGTCTGTCATTCCTTCGGTTGACATCCACTAGTCAAACCATCATTTGATGTATGTCTACTGAACCATCAGTAGATATTATCCTTGGATTCCTTCCTTCAGTTGGCTTTCATTACTCAACCCATCAGAAGGCACGATCCTCCATAAAACCATTGGTAGATACTAACCTTCTAGACCATCACAAGGTGCTTCCATACTAAGCCATATGAAGGCACCTTTTGACCAGAGCCATTGACTTATGAACCCCATAAAATCATTGGTTCAAAACCATCATTTTATCAAGTAAGGGAAAACCTATGATTTAAAGGTAGGCAAACCTTCAATTCTATGCCATTAGTTTACGAACTCATGAAAATATTTTTTTCTCCACAATTGGTTTAGGGGTTCGATAAAACTATTGTTTTTTGACTTGTAGATCCTTCAATTCAAAATGGTCGATTCATCCATCAGTTGTCAAACCTGACCAACCTTCAGTCTCTACACATTGGTTGTCAATCGATGGAAATTCTGTAGGAGAATTTAAAAGATTGTAACTTATCCATTTCAACTCTGATTTGATTCATTCTTGCTTCTATGATTTCATTTTTTAATTCTCTTCATTTTAATACCAAAACACAATTAAAAAAATTAAAGATAATTTAATTCACAAGATAATGAATATTAACAAGCATCATTTCACTAGGGTTATATTTAACTCTTTGGTTACTAGCTAAGCATGGTACGGGTTATAAAAATTGCCAAGAATTAACAAATTTGTCTCAGATCCTTGGTATGAGATATTATTAGAGAACCTATTTTGATATGGAAATCCCATGGGCATCACTTTAAGAGATAATGATATTATCAACATAGATAGTGAGAATGGTTGTTCCAACTTGAGAAGAACTAAAGAAGAGATTGTGATCATTAGAAATTTGATAAACACATGCTAGAAAGGATTGCACTGGGTTTTGTGAAACAGGCCCGTGGTGATTTATTGAGACCATACAAAAATATTTTAAATGCCAGCCTCTTTGTTGAGACTACCCTTGAGTAAAAAATCTAAAAGTAGTTTCAGATAAACTTCCTCTTCTAAATAACCATGAAGGAAGGAATTTTAGTATCAAGTTAGAATTGAGGCCAGTTCATGTGAGTGATAATAGAGAATAGATCCTAATGAAAGTGAATGGGTGAATCCTTTAGCAACAAGCTAAGCTTTAAGTTTTCCACTGATCCATCTGAATTATATTTGATAGATAATATTGTTGGTATGTATGCCCATAGAAACTATCATTTGATGATTGTAATGGGATACTATGTAAACGATTTGTAATACTAAATTGATCATATCAATAAAGGCAAGTTTCCAATCTATATGTTTGTGTTTTATATTGTGAGATGACCATAAAACTTATAGATGTCTATAGAATAATATACTCAATGACATATGTCTTCAGGTTGATGACCTGAATAGTGAGATCATATGTATACTAAGAGTATGTATTCTTGTTTTGTCCCTAATCGATTGTTATTATGGAAATATCCATAGACATCAATAACACATAAGATTAGAATGTATGTTGGTTGATGGAAGAATCTCATTATCCATGATATGGAGATATCAAACCAAATACATAGATACTTGTTAGAGAACAGTGTATTGGATAGACCCACCTTGAGAGTGACACATGGATACCATGATTGGTAGTTAGAGTCAGATCTCATAATGACGGTGGTGATTGTGGTTCTTAGACCTGAAGTCACTACACTTATCACATGTTGTTCAGTGTACTTTGACATCATCCATCGTGGTCCTGAATAAGGATTTCCATAAAGATGGTGCTTGGGTGCACTGTAACACATGGGGATGATTGTGAGTGATGTAGATGGAATTTGTCCTTCCTATGGGAGTTTGATATTCTGACCACTTGATAAGCGAGACTGAGAAATGCATGGCCATGCTGATGTGAGTCAATATGTGATATTGAGCTTACATATATCTCAGACAGTCTGCTCTATTTCAAGGAACATGGATTGAACATTGAAGAGGATAACAATTCCATGACTCGAGTTCAATCCGAATATTAGCGACAAAGGAACTATACAATTACTGTAACACCAGTCATGAATGATAGGTTAAGTTGTTCTCCAACTTCTCCAATTACTTGGGTGGAAATGAAGTCTTTCTAGATACCAATCATTGCTTGTGAAATCATAATATGATTATGGATATCACTGCCAATGTAATTTGGAGCCTATCGGGTCACACACATAGGATGTGTTGGAATAGGAGTATAATTGTGGATTTCATTGGAATTGCTCCGAATCACATTGATTACTAAAATATTTATGTAATCGATTAGAATAATATTGGAGTGACTGGCTCTAAGTGCAAGTGGGAGTCTGTTGGTATATATACCCATAGAGCCATCCCAAGCGATTGCATGGAGTCAGATATTAATTAATCAAATAATGTGATTATTTGGTTAATTAATGAATTCCAGAATATTCTAATTAATCCACGAGCATTTTAATTAATGCAGCGTTTCTATTTATCAATGGGTTTAGGAAACCCTGCTTCCCTTTGTATCCTATTTAAAGGAGGTTTATGGCCGATATCTATATAAGATATCGAGAGAGGCTTTTCAGTTTATGCTCACGTATGTAAACCCTATCCGTCACCATCCTTAGGAGAGAAAGGAGAGCAACGCACCGCTAGCATGCCGCCACACAGACACGACTCCTTCCCACCGGCTTAGGAAGTGTGACGTGGAGTTCCAGTCCATCTGTATGGATGAAGTAGAGACGCAGACACTGAGACGCCTGTGTTCAGAGGACATCAACGGCCATTTGTGCGTGTTATGAGCAACGTATATCATCGCATGAAAGGAGCGCCACCGGATCTTCCTGCGACAGTGAACGAGAGAGAAGTTCCATCCGTGTAGACAAGCGTCGTTGCACACCTTTGTGCAGCAGGACATCGCCGGACTTTCTCCGCGATAAGGTATATCCCGCAAATACTCCTTCCAAATATGCTATTGTCGACGAGATACTGTTTCGGGTTGTGTAGATTTTGTTGCTTCCTCCGCGCATGTTTTCTCTACAAAACCCAAAAAATACCCATATACAATCAACAATATTTTTTTGGTGGAGGAGGGACAAGATTCCAACTTCCATTCTCACACAATGCCATAGCTTCCCTAAGCATCACTACTTTCCAACCAAGGTGTTGGAGTTCCTCATGATAACTTTTTGGAATCTAGATAGATTCAAGTTGATGGGAAATGGATTTAGTAGTACGGGAAAGCTTGGATGGACAACATGTATGAGATATAGGGTGACAAAGAGTATATACATTTCCAGAGAACCATAGGGTGTGATAGATCTTCAAATGTGAAACTGGTGTCGGGCCTTGTGCCCATGGAGGAGGAATGATAGGGGGATCAGTGATGGGTTCATGATCCACAACGTTAAAAAGATCAAGCTCAACAAAGTAAAATGGAGGTTGAGACAGAGAGGATGGCTACATGGAATCAAAGAACATATCTGAACAACAAAAAGTAATGTCTGTATGCAGTGATTGCTTGGACTACAACAATGATAACCTTTTTGAAAAGTAGAATAGTCAAGAAAAAACCATTTTTATACATCATGTATCCAGTTTATCTGCTTTTGGATCGAAGTTCTGCACAAAGGCAGTGCACCTAAAAATATGCAAAGTAAGATAAAAAGTCATTTGTACAAGAAAATCAACCAAAAAGGGGGTTTTGTCCCAAAGAACTGATGATGGTTGCCGATTGATCAAGTAGAAAAATGTGAGAACAGCCTCAGACTAGTAGAGCTTAGGAAATTTACCCTTAAACATAAGAGAACGAGAAATGTCAAGAAAGTGAAATTTTTTACATTATGCCACTCCATTTTGCTACGGAGAGTGAGGACAGAAATTTTGATGAATGGTTCCAATTCTAGAGCACAATGAAAACACTTGATCTAAAACATATTCTAAAGAGTTTTCAATGTGAAATATTTTAATTGATTAATTGAATTGTATTAAAGTCATTTTATAGAAATACTAAAAAACATCAATCATCTCATCATAGGTTTGAATAGATATAACTACATCATGGGAGATAAATATCGCAAAGGTAATTAGATAATAGAATATATTAAAAGTAGAGGTTTAAGAAGGACCACAAATGTCACTATGAATAAGCATCAAAGATTGCTTTAGAACATAAACTAGTTTTTCTAAAAAAAAGGAAGTCATATGATGGTTCAAAAACTCACATGAGTTACATGGGAGACTTTTAAACTAGATAGATAGGGATATAGGTGTGTTCACTTCTCAATAGAGGTACAACCTTAACATTTGTGAAGCTAAAGCATTTTGCTCACAAGAAGGGTAGAAGAGGGAACAACATCACGAAAGTAATAAATGTCATTGACTATAGAACCCAATCCAATCATCTTGAAAGTCTGAGAATCATGCATCACAAGACCGTAGCTATCAAAGGTGACATTGCAGGTAATGGAATCAACTAACTTAGCAACATACACTATATTAAAGGGAAAACAAGAAAAATAGTGAATAGAATTAAATTAGAGACTAGGTGAGATATTAACACTCCCACATTGCTTAATAGTTTACTAGACCCGTCTGCTAGAGTGACATATGAGGTAGTATTTTGAAGTTCAGTGGATGAAAGGAGACATTTCATAGCATTCATATATTTGATATTCCTAGACTCAACATTCCAGGAAGAGTTGGATGCCAACATGGAGGCTTCAACATCACTTTAGTTTGAGGTTGCAATCATTGAGGATGTCATAGTAGATTGCATGTACAAGTTACTCATACTCACCTGAAGAGATGATAACAGACAGATTGTCTAATCCTTTGGAAACATTTCCAACACCAGTGCCATGATTGTACCCATAGAGATGACTGTTATTCTGATAGCACTTTTCCTCTAGGTGGCCGAACTTGTTTTAGAAAGTGCATTCTAGCTATTGGGGACATCCACGTCCTCATCCATGGGCGACAACAATAATTTTCAGTTGTGATTTTGGTGGAGCTAAAGGCAAATGTTGGGCATCAGATTATTAGATACAAGAGAAGACATCTTCCAGAGTGGGAAGTCATCGCCTGCCAAGATAAAGTTGCAGAGTGAAGCATAGGATGAATGAAGGCCAATGAGAAATTTGTAAGTGACAATATTTTCCCACTCATTAGTTTTATACTTAGAAGAGAAATGATGAACATATTCATGTTTTTTAGACAAGATGACAATGGAATGAAAGTATTCATCAAGGGTTTTATCACTCTGATTTAACCAAACAATTTACCCTAGATTTATAAAGTTTCAAAGCATTATTTTCCTGTGTATGGTGATGATTGGCAGCGTCCCACAGTTCCTTTGCAATTTTGTAAAACATGTACATGGAGGTAATAGAATGTTCTTTATTATTTATAGCCAAATTTTTTCTTGGATATTTCCCCATTCTATTCAGGAATATCCTCAACATGTTTCTCTATGAATTACACCTTGTCTTTAGACTCCATGATGATTTGGATAGAATTCATCTAGAGTATATAATTATTTACATTCAACTTGATTATGGAGATGAGAGCACTATCATTATATATAATGGTTTGTGGTAACTTGTTATCATCAGCCATGCCTTCATACAAGATGAAAAGTCATACCATGAGAACAACAGTAGAGAAGAAGACCATACTAGTACACTGGTAGAATAGTGGTGGATATGGGAAATTAGTCATAAGAAGCACAATGAGAAGAGAAAGTCAAAACAAAACACAGCTAAAGCATTGTAACATGAATGACACAATGTGATAGGAAACAAATGATAGAAGGAGAGGGGTACCATTCAGATTCCCACAAAGGTTGCTACCGAGAATGCATCCAATAAAGGGACCACAGGTGCAACTCTAAAGGGATCAATTACCTATGACCCTCGTACTAAAACATCAGGCATGTCAGGGTAGAGGATGCCTCATAAATAAGTAGGACACTGGATAAGATTGGTGAATCAATGCCCAGTCAGATCCATGAGTAACCCATCCACTGTACTGGCAACAACCACCCCACTATAGTTTTCCATCTAGCATACTGGCAGTGGTTGTCAACCATTGGCCTGTGACTTCTTGCCATGAGGGAGGGGGGGCTGGCGTGGCATGGTGCGTGTTGGGTGAGGGGGAGGTAGATGCAAGTAGTGGGGAAAATAAGAAGATAAAGAAGAAGGAGGAAGCACTGGCAGAGGAGACTCTACTTCTTGGAAACTAAACAATTATTCTTTATACCATATGAAGAGAAATTATTATTATAAGAATATCATGATTGCAAATATTTATGTATATAGTGTTGTGTCAGAATATGATATACCAGAGATAACATAATGTTAATGGGACTGAGTATTAGAAGCCCAATTAGCTAATATAAAATACCAATGATATTTGTTTTTTTATTAAGTACTACCCATAATGCTAAATAAAGTGAGTTCATTTTAATGATTACGATCATGCCATGTTTTTAATCAGTTTCCTTTAGGAATGTGAGTGTGATGAATGTCATTTAATACATCATCAAAGGGCTGGGTGGGATGGTATCCAATAACAACATACCATAAGTGATTAAGTCAAGGAATAAAAGAGCACATCTTTGATTCCAATTTAGTTTCCAATCTATGTCTCCTCTAATCTACGTAAGAAACTCACCCCAAAAAGTTATTTGGATGCATTCAAGGGAAATATCTATAGGGACACACTCCTATATGAAGTGAGAATAGATGATTTGATGTTTATTACACCACTTGTCTATTACCTATTTACATGTTATTCGTTATATTTTCATAATAAAGATAAATTTTACACATTTCATATGATATATATAAAAGAGTAAAAATTGCCCTAACTAGGTACCACTTTATTATTCTCCAATTAATCAAAACAAAAATTTAATTGAATTATGAAATATGCCTTCTTATATTTGATTGTTGTTATTGTTGAATACATATGCAACGTTATAGTATTGCACGTAATATGTAGAATTTTATAGTATTGCACATGAAAGTGCATGTGCATGCTCATTATTATGTTGATACATAAGAGATGACATGTTCCCTTAGAGGGGAGAGCCATGGATCAGTAGGTACTTTGACTAGTCCAGCCATCCATGCCTTGGCACCGAACAGTTGTGATTTCATCCCTTACCATAGTTAAAATCAAATACATGGTTTAGTGAAGTTGCACTCCTCCTCCCCTCTATGCCATTGATCGTGGAGCGAGTGGAGCTACTAACTGATAGATTATATCCTATAGTTCAATACATTCTATTTCTGGCCTCATGCGAGGAGTATAATGAACTAAGGAAATAGATTATTTGTTTCCACGGCCTTGCCTCCATGCTGGTATTTGTAGGTGTTGCAGAAAATAAGAAGTCTGAGTTACAAGGGAGTTTTGAGGAAAATGAATAAGGGAAAAGGAAGAGTGATGATTAGGGAGTTTATTGCACATAGTTGTGTGCACACTATTAACTTTTTTCATGGTTGACCAACTCTAGTTAGGTGGGGGAGAATCTTGAACTCGAGGAGATGTGAGGGGTATTTCCCACTAGTAATGGTGGTTGTGGGTGAGTTCATAGAGGCTTGTCATTCATTTTAGTGCCTTCCATCTTGTACAAGAAGAATCTTGGGTTCTTTGGCACTTTTTTCTCTACAATGACACCAGCCCATGGAGGCGACCTCCTTGATCTCACTAAGAAGCACCTTAAGCACTAACGCAAGAAGTCGATGGTGTGGAGGGATTAACCCAAAAGATTTTGGTGGCCTTACAAGTCAACAAGGAGGAGAGCATCTACTGTGATTCCTTACAAGAGAACAAACAACTAGAGATGCTTATAGAAGAACAAAGATTAGAGTGGTGTAGATGGGCTTTGAGAGGTAAATGCACATGCTACATGGAGAGCAAGAGGGAGAGATCACATATGTTGAAGAAAAGACCCATGCGGCATATCTTGGTAGTATTAGGAGGTAAATCATACCCTTAATCTCATAATAAAGTTCACATTTTATAAAATACATAATAATTAGATGTTTGTCTAGTAATTACAAATAAAATATCAAAATTTAAAAAAAATATCAGAACAAAATGGAATTTCATAATCAATTATCTGAAGTTAGAATCAGAGTAATATCATGTAAGTTGTAAAATTCTCATCTCATATATTATATAAATTAAATAATGGTCAAATATTGAGTTTACACCACTTGTTTGAACTTTTTATATAATATATTTGAGATATGATAATATGATGTTAGAATAAGAAATCAAGTAGTTTGTTGAATGTACTAATATGGTTGATAACCCTAAGGGGGAAAGTTGATAGATCCTCTCCAAATCTTAGTAGTTAGGCTACTGAACAATGGTCTAATGTCTTTCTTCAAAATTTATCACTATAAGTGTGCACATGATCCCATAGATTTTTTATGGACTTTAAGTCATGCCAAAAATGGGGTGCTTCAGAACTACCAATGTTATACCTCTTGTTTGCTGCTTTAGAGTTCATCCACCTACCATTGCAAGCTCATACCAACACCAAGTTTACTTTTTACTCACTTTATGTTTCAGTAATATGTCTACTATCTACTAACAAATACTAGTACGTGCAAAATCAAGAAAAATACAATAAATTGATTAATGATTAATACATGCTGAAATATGAATAATATCTTAATATAAGTACATGGAACCTTATATAAAATTATAAGATCAGAATGATATGGCTAATTCATTATAACATGTTAGTGATCCAAAAATTGCAAGAAAACCTAAGTCAAAATGCATGTAACAATTAGGGTAACAATGCATTGTTGGTAAGGCATGCCCAAAGAGCCAATTATGTGATGATTGACATGGCATAAAACATAAAGGATTTGATTAATACTCATAAAGGCAAGCTCCCAATTCAATGTGTTTCACTTAGTTATGATATCATGGGGAAACATTATGAATGTCTACAGAATGACAATACTCAACGACACATGTCTTCAAGTACGCGACTTGGATGGATGAGATCATATGAATGTTAAGAGTATGTACATTCTTATTATGTCCCTAGTCGGTTGTTACTGTGGAATGTAGATAGACACCAGTAACACATAAGCCTAGAGTGTGGGCTGGTTGATGAATGAGTCTCATTATTCATGATATGGCAATATGAAACCAAACACACAAATACATGTTAGGGAACATTTTTTATCAGACGAACCCACCTTGAGAGTGACACATGGAAACCATCATATGGTAAGTCATAGACAGATCTCATAGTACAGGTGGAAATTGTGATTCTTAGACCTGAAATCATTGCACTAGTCACATGTCATTGAGTATGCTTTGACATCATCAAATGCAGTCCTCAAACATGGGTTGTTATAAAGGTGATGATAGGGTGACTTTAACACATGGGGATAGATTGTGAGTGATAGATATGGGATTGGCCCCTCCTACTTGAGTATGATATCTTGGCCACTTGATAAGCAAGTTTGAGATATGCATGCACATGCACATGTGAATCTGTAACGGCCCCGCCTCCCAGTAACCCCCAATTAAGGGAGACCAAAAGGTCAGAGCCATTATCCCAGTTTTCCAGATCAATGGTTTGACAAATAATCAATAATATTTACTAAATTCTACCAAAACTATACTGAAAATCTAGAATAAAATAAAATTTTGCATACCTTTTTAAAATCTGGGATTTCTAGACTCCTATCCACAACTGGAGTCTATTCTAATTAATCCTCCTTGTACTTTTTTTTGGAACTAGTTCAACTAGTTACATCAGTGAGCTTCTTGATAGAGAGACGAGAAGGACTTGAGATCCTCTAGGTAGATGTGATTAGCATTGGATGGACACTCATTCCACATCAATGGTGATGATGGTTGCTTCAGACAAAACTTAGCTAAAGCATCAGTCAATTTGTTTTGGCTCCTTTGCTGATAAAAGATCTTCAGGGTAGCAAAGTTCCATAGAGCATAAATGATCTTGCTTGTGATCAGGAGGTACTTGTCTGGAGGCTTCTTGGATTTAGTTGCCCATTTCACAACATTCCATGAGTCTGAAATGATCAAACCTTTTGAGAAACCGCTGAGAGCAGCCAGCTTGACTCCTAAGAGGATGGACTTCAGTTCCCCTTCCATAGCATCTGTACCAGGGGTTAGATTGGTGCACCCTGTTAACTAGTGACCTTGACAACTCCTGGCAATGGCACAGGAGCTAATAGTCTTCATGGTACTCTAAAGTGCTGCATCCACATGTATGATGGTAGTTGAGGGGCCTAGCACCATTGGTTGAGGGGGCAGTCCTTCTGCAGAGCAAACAGGATCAGGCATGCCGTCATCAGAGCTATCAGAAGCAGGCGTTGGGGAGGACGAAAAGGCCTGAAGGATAGAAGAAGTGTCAGCTAAACATTGAAGGGACAGAATACAGGATGGTGTCATCTTATTCTCGAAGATGTATTAGTTCCGGTTCTTCCAAATCTTCCAACATATGACTACGAATTTGATGTCCCAATGCTCATGCTCACGAGTATCTTTGAGATTGTAGGTGAACCACTCATGAACATCCTGGTATTGGAAGAAATTTTGTGCCACCGGTGGCAAGAGCAAGGTCTAGGTGTGCTTCGCGTCATTACAGTCCCTAATGGCATACAGGAAATCCTCTTCTTCATTGGTGCAGGTAGAGCAGTTGGGGTTGTCGGTAAGATGTTTCTGGGTCCTCATGGAATTGGTAAGAAGCCAGTTATGTAGAAGGAGCCAAATATGGAGCTTGATCCGATGAGGTAACTTCATGGCCCAGATGGTTTTGAACAGCGGGATGTCCGCGTCATCTGTCTTGGTGATAGCTGTGTAGGTGGAGCTCGACGAGAAGGTTCCATGCGGAGTGAGCTTCCATATGCGCTTATCTGGGAGTAGGCATATTCAGAATGAATTGGGTACTGTCCGTGTCAAACCAGTAGTTGATAAACTCAGCATCCCAACAGTCGTCCTCTCTAACCAGGCAGGAGACCTTGAGGTCAAGCAGGTCCTCTGGAATAGCTAATTTAGGTTTGATCGTAGGCTTAAAGCCATTTCCCAACCATTCATCTGACCAGACAGAAGTGTCGAGTCCAGAGATGGCAATGCGTCTAGAGTTGTCAAGCAAGAAAGGTGTTAAGTTCCTGATGCTGCGCTAAAGGTGGGATCTGTTGGGGCTGGGTTGTCCCCTACTCAGATATTTCCCGACCATGAGATCAACCCTGGGGATGCAGTTTCGTTGAAGGAAGGCCCAGGCCATCTTCAGTAAAAGTGAAGTATTAAAGTCCTTGGTATGTTTGATGGCTAGACCACCCCATGATTTTGGTTTGGTTACACGCTGCCATGCCATGAGATTGAGGCATTTACTGGAATTCCCATTCCAGATGAAATTCCAGATGAGCTGGTCTATCTTGTCACAGGTTGACGACGGTAGCTGGACAGACTACATCACATAACAAGCCTGTGACTGCAACACCGATCGAGCCAAGGTAGTCCTTCCTGCAAGAGAGAGGAGTTTGTTCTGCCATTGATTGATCTGATTGTGGACTTTCTCTGTGAGGGATAATAATAAGCTCTTTCTTTTCCTTTTGTGAACAATTGGAACGCTAAGATGACGCCCCAGATTACTGGTCTCTTGTATTACGAGTTTCCTGCAGATCGTGGTTCTTAGGTATCTTGGTGTGCTGTGCGAGAAGAACAAGGTAGACTTTTCGTGTGACAGAAACAAGCCAGAGGCGTCGCTGAATCTCTTGAGACATGCCTTGATGGTTTTGGATTGGGATAAAGAAGCTTCGCCAAAGAGGATAATGTCGTCTGCAAAGCTAGCGTGGGTGATGGGAATCTTCGACCTAGAGATGATGATGGGTGTCCAGGAATGGTTGGAGACCTCTTGAGCAATCAGCTGACTCAGCCTCTCGAGGCAGAGCACAAAGATGTACGGTGACAAGGGGTCACCTTGCTTCACCCCGCAGGAAGGTTTGAAGGAGCCCGCCAATTCCCCGTTCCAGAGGACAGATGACTTCCCAGAAGTGATGATCTGCATGATGATATTAATGGTCACCTCCGGTAGAGAAGTTTTGTTGAGGGTGTAAAGGATTAAGTGCCAACTCAGCTTGTCAAAAGCTTTCACAAGGTCTAGCTTCAAGGCTATAGATTTCTTCTTACTCGTCTTGGATTCCATGGTGTGAATGACTTCCTGTACCAGAGCTGTGTTATCACCTATCCTTCATCCAGGGATGAAGGCCTATTGGTGCGGTGATATCCAATCGCAGAGAAAAGGTTTGATTCTAGAGGCTATCACTTTGGACAGAAGCTTGGAACAAACATTGTTAAGGGAGATTGGGCGGAATTGGGAGCATCGTTCTGGGGTAGACAACTTGAGTATGAGCACTATGAGAGAATCGGACCACCCGAGAGGCATAGCTATTCCATTGAATGGTTTCTGAACGAACCGGCAAAGATGGGACTTGAGGGATATCCAGTTCTTTTGGTAGAAAGCCGCGTCCACCCCATCTGGTCCCGGGGCCTTGATGGGGGACATAGAGAGGAGGGCTTGGTGAATCTCGGCCTGAGACGGAACAGCTGCAAGTTGAGCCCACTGGCTGCTGGAAAGGGGCTGAAAGGAACCTGGGAAGGATAGGCTGGCACTCCTTCGTAGGTCATTGTTGGATTCCATATAAACATTTGAGAAGAAGGAGAGAATGAGGGATTGGATGCCTGACGGGTTGTGGATCCATACTCCATCGTTGTCTTTGAGGCAGGTCACTCAGTTGCGCTATCTCCTAGCTTTGGTTAAAGAGTGAAAGAAGCGAGTGTTATTGTCCCCCAGCCGTATCCAGTCGCATCTAGCCTTTTGCTGGCTCTCAGGTTCTTCTCTTCTCAGGATCATGTCCAATTGTCCTTGTAAGCTGATGGTTTCTTGAGCTATTTCTTGATTGTAGCGAAGAGCCAAGTTCATCTGGTTCCATTGGATTTTGTTCGAGATCCTGTCCTTCTCCTTCCTGTCAGTCTTCCTTATAGTTGAGTCCCACTTCCTGGCTTTAGAGAGAAAGGAGGCGCTCGCTATCATGAGGTCTTGCTCTGAAGGCCAAGATTCTTTGAAGAAATTGAGATATCCAGGCGTGGTATACTATCTAGCAGATGTTCGGGTAGGAATAGAGTTGCAGGTAGACGGATGATCAGTGTATGACACCATGATGGGAGCGTGGTCCGAGTGATTCTTTTCGAGAACACGAGTCTCCTTTGTGCTAGAGGACTCAATCCATGACCTGTTCTCCAAGGCCCTATCTAGGCGTTCATGAAGGAGCCCTCTCCTGAAAGTGGTCCAGGCTCCAGAAGCTCCCAGATCATACAGGGAGCATGCGTTCATAGCCTCAATGAAATCGTTGTTGTTGGCGGTGTCGAGGTATCACTCCCAAACTTCTCTGAGGGGTACATGACGACGTTTAAGTCACCCATCACCACCTAGGGATTCGTCGTGTTGGCGAGGGAGTTGAGGTGGTTCCATAAACGTTTACAGCCACTTCTAGTTGTACTAGTGTAGACGAAGGTGAAGAGGGTGCCATCAATGTTGCAGTGGATGAACTGTTTATGAGAGAAGAGAATCTCCAAGTCGACATTGTGCTTCCAAAGCACCCAAATTCCTCCCGAGAAGCCCACGGCTTCTACTCTATGCGAATGTGCGAAACCAAGCTTCTTGATGATCCCGGAAGCCCTGTCGCCGCTGCATCGGGTCTCCAGCATGCAAAAGACCGATATGTTGTATTTTTGAGTAAGATCTTTAACAGCAAGTTGGGTGTCATTGTCACAGGCACCCTGCACGTTCTAGGAGATTGCCTTCATTTATCAGAATCTGCAAGGGTAGAGGTGCCCATCGACCTGGCTTCTTCTTCAAGATCTGGCAAGAGAGATGTCTTGGTCCGCTTCCTATTTGACGGAATCGAGGGACCCTCCGATTGGATCACCTTCCTTTTTCTTAGGTGGATTCCGACCGAGTTTCGTCTAGGACTCCGATAGGGGTGAATTGGAAAATCCCTGGATGGCGTCTCGCCCAGCGAGAAGGACGTGGTGATGAAAGGGTGCTCTTCCTGCGATCTGTCAGCCAGGATCGCATCTCCAGTAGGGTGTACCGCCGTATGGTTTTCGGAGTGCTGCGAGTTTGTGGAGCGGGAGGCGGCTGTCCCCTGAGTGTTTGGAAGGGGGTCGGGTTGCTGTTCATGCAGGCGGTGGTCTGTGTTGATTGGATCACGCTGCAACCTTGAGTTTCGCTTACGTGTCCTCCAATCGATACCACTGGTTATTCTCTCCGCGACATTATCAACATTAATGGTCTCAGTAGTGTTTTCGTCCCTTTCCTGTGTATCTAGGGTTTGGAAGCGGTTTGTCGAGGATGGTTGCGATTTTTGTCCTGCTGCTCTGGGAGGGCGCTGCTTGCGTTGGATAGGTCTGGCATATATGCACTCTATGAATCCTGGTGATAGAGGGGGGGTGGCTGTGCAGGAATGTCGCTCGTAGCGTTCTTCCTTAATTCGTTTTCCGCCATGATACGCTTGGTGCAGTCCCTCTCTAGGTGTCCCGCACGGCCGCAGTGCATACAGATGAAGGGGATGTTTTCATACTCGATACGGTAATGGTTGCCTTCAATCATAACTTGCGGTGTCAAGGGCTGTGTCGTATCCAGTTCAACCACGATTCTTGCGAAGCGGCCCCGACGTTGTGTTAAGGTATTGAGATCCACTTTAATGGTCTTCCCAATTGCATCTCCGATCTTCGCCAGCAGTATTTCCTTGTAAAGGTGGATAGGGAGATTTGGAATCCGTAGCCAAGCAACCAGTTATGGGTGTGAGGGCGTTTCTGGCGAGAACTCCGGCTGCCAGTGTTGGACTGTGAGGTACGATCCGAAGAGTGGCCAAGGACCACCTGTTAAGGCGTGAATATAGTCGTCTTCCCGCTGCAACTGGACGACGAAGTAGTCATTTGCGAGATCAATGAGATTAAAGCAGCCTTTCGGTTTCCACATAAGTTTCAGCCTATCGTGGAGAGTAAGAAACCCTATTTCTTTAGACAGAAGCTTGACGACAACCATGAATTGCCAAGGCTTGAGGAGGATGTCGCGGGCGTCCGGTTTCATCCCAAAGGACGGCATCCCATTCTCAGATGTGCAGATGATGTCATCAGGGATCAAAGCAGTGTTGTTATCTTCTGGGTCGATCCGTATGTAACCTTGGTCCTCTGTCATATTCCATCCTACCAAATCTCTGTATGAGCGCCGATGTGCAACTGGAGGTTGCGGTAGATTAGGATTCCTGTTGGGTAAGTTAGGGAACTGAGACTGCGAGAGGGCACCGGAGTCGACGTCCATAGCATTGGTGTGGGTTGCCTCCCTGGGATGTGATTGCCTTATAGATGAGAAGTTCATACTAATTCCAGTGTTTCCTAAAGGAACCTGCCGTGAAGGCCTAGGGCGAGGATCACCGCCATCATTCGGATGGTCTTCACTAGTATGCGCGTCGGAGTCAGCACTAGCGCCGCTTCTTCCAGTATCAGTCGTCTCTACAGGTGCGGTTTGAATAGTTGACTGTATGCCCTGCACTTCCTTGGGTGTCGTCTTCGGGTCCAGAGAAGCACTGCCCTCCCCGGTATGTACAGTCGCCGCATCGTCAATACCTTCCATCGCATCGTAGATGCTACCTTCCTCTCCGCATCCTCCCTCCGGTGGGTGAGATCCCCCGAAGAGTCCTCTGCCGCCGCGGCCTCCACGGCCGCCGGCGCCACCTCCTCGCATGCAGACGGTCAATCGCCCAAAACCCTAGCAGAGCAGCAAAAATTAATACTCCTTGTACTTTAATTCATATATTCACATTGTATCACTTCACTGTTAGTCCGTTTCATATTGTACCTAAAACGCTAACAAACAAAATGTCGGTCAGCATAAATGAATATGTCGGTATGCGGGGACAATCAAAATTTCACAAATATTACTAACAACTTAAATATCACAATTAAGTAATTTAACAATCCAAATTACATTTTCAATGTGACATTCTCCATTGCTTTTGCCCTAACCCTGGAATACCCTCTCTAGGGTTTTCCCTTTGCACTAGGCATAAGGCCACCTTCTCCATCCTGATCTTGGTGCCTAGGGTCACCTCTCATGGTGCCCAATAGTCATGCAAGAAACATAAGGACACCTTCTCCATACTAAGCTTGGTGGTTGGGGTCACCTCTCATAGTGCCCAATGCTCTTCCCTCTTGGGCTTGACCTAATTAACCTTCCCTCCAGGGCTTGGTCACGCATCATACATCAGGGTGGCATGTAGGTGCGAGAATGGACATTTACAATTAATTGTGATAATCATAGTGACTTTAAAGTTTTGCATAAATGAACATCCAACAGTTAGGTTGCATCCAATTCGATCAATCATTCGATAAAACTCTGTGAAACTAAATCATTTACTCATAATTAACCACATACCTATCAGGCACATTTGAGACAGAATAATCCAATCAATGTAAGAAATCCAATAGGCAAGCAAGCACACAAAGAGATCCTGAAATATGCATATAATTTCCTATCATAAATCATGCCATCAAGATCTATTAAACCAAGCTTTCTTTCTAGGGTTTCTAGTCCACTTTTAGGGTTTCCATTAGAATTAGGGTTTTTCTTATACTTTCATAATTACAAACCCTAGTTAGGAAAAATTGCTCTTAAACCCTAATCATTCTAACCTATTTCGTTTAACAGACTTAGGATCATCTTCCAACAACATAGTATCACATTTATCAAATTAAAAGTGATCCTTTTCTCTTTTACCCTAAATTAGGGTTTCTAAGTGCTTAATCATTCTTATTTGGTGTAAAACCCTAAATCATGCAAGAAACATCTAGATCAAGTTCAAGTTTGTTATTAACTAATCAAGAGGTTGCAAATACTCAATTTCAATAAATAAGTAACATGAACTCAACCAATATGCTCAATCAGGGTTTCTTAATCTAATACATATAAACTTTTCATTAGATTAACCCACTTTTGCAAAAGGGAACAGTTTCAAGTTCTCAAACCAATTATATTGTGTTCCTCGTATTTTTCTAAACAACTTTCATATATAACTTTTTATCATCAGAGTTTTCTACGAATTTCTATGATTTTTTTACTATTAAACACAACTGCCCAATCAGGCCAAGCCACATGGACTGGCGACTTGCCAAGTCACACCAGCGGGGCCTGGGCTGAGCCAATCGGCTTGCGCCACATAGGCAACTGGCCTTCTATGAGGCCTCACATCATCAGTGCTGAAAACCAACAAAAGAACAAAAGGGTAGAGGACTTACACTGGACGCGGAAGGGCTAAAGGGTAATTGACCAAGTCGCCTTCTTCAACCTTGCACCGAGCTCTGTCTCGCCTACGCAGTCAACACCATGGTTGACTCCGAGCTCTTGACCACCTACGAGCATGTTGATTGCTCAGGGAGCTTTGTCTCCCTCCTCTGAACTCGACTATAGCCTTAATTACTTGCCACGACCCCGCTGTGACCACCTCCTACTCACCAGACTCCGGTGAGGTCCTCTGGGATGATGCGGGTCAAGGTCGAGGTGAAAGATGGAATTGAGGACACAGAAACGTTCCTCTCAGTCTTCCGCAGAGTCTAGGGTAGCAAAACAAGATGCTGGTACTCTCTCTCATCCTCCCCTATATATAGGGTCGAGGACAGGGATTGGATGAATTGGGATCTTTCCCAATCATCGAAGAGTCCAACGGTGATCTTCCCTCATCCTAACTCTCTTTCCTTTTCTCACAATGATCCGAGTTTGGATCATCTCCAACCTGTCTGGCACAGGACTCCTTTCATCTGTGGGAGTCATCCCAGATTGTTGGATCGTGATCCAACGGTCCACATAAAGCCCGAAATCTTAAATTATCCAATTAATTCATATCATCGATTTCTTAGGCGATTAATAACTACACTTTAGGTAATTTTGCAAATTACATATCTCAGAAACTGTGTAGTATTTTCCAACCAAATTTTAAGGGTTTCTCTCTCTTGTTTTTATCTATTTGCATGTCCAATTTGAGTCCAAAATTAAAAAATAATAGGACTATCTCTTCATAGGCAAGTTACTCTTTAAACAAATCTAAATAATGGTTATTTTCTCTTTCCTCAAACCAATATCTTGCTATTTTGGACTCCTTGGACCCCAAGGAACCCTAGGGCACAAAATCCACCTTTAGAGGATATTACCTAGCCTTCTATAGGCTTCTACCTTTTTCTTAATATATATTCTTTTATTAATTGAATTTCTTGTTATTGGGACCAATAGCCAATAAGGCCCACAAAGCAACTAATAAGCTATTGTAAACGAAATTCATTCATTCAAATCAAAACACACCATTATTTCTTCATATATCTATATTAAGATAAATTGCATTTCTCACCAAAAGAATCCAAAATTGGGGTTGTAACATCCTTCCCCTCTTATAGGAATTTTGCCCTCAAAATTCCACCAAGCATAGAAACAAATATGATAAGACTTTCTCATGTCCATCATGGCTCCCATGTGGCTTCACCCTCTCCATGATGCTTCCCAAGAACCTTCATCATCTTATATTCTTAAATCTGAGTTCTCTCTCACCTTGGTATCTTGTACCCTTATAGGTGACTTAGAACATTTCAGCCTCTCTTGAAGCTTAATAGGTTCATGGCTCAGCACATGGCTTGGGTACCTCAAATAGTGCTCTAGATTGGACTCGTGGAACATATCATACATCACGTTATCCTGAGGGGTAAGGCTAGACATAAGAATCTCCACCAATCTATCTCAATTGGACCTTTGTATCGGGGACTCAACTTTCTCATCTATAACTCAGAGGGGTCGGATTTTCATATCACATATTCTCCCACAGTGAACTGCATATTAGTCTGCTTCGCATCAACTCATGACTCTTGTCACCCCTGGGCTTTCTCAGCCATTGCATGATCAAAGCGACTCCATCTGCACACACTATGATCTCTTTGACCTTCCCAAGGTCTTTCCACCAACATCATCTTCATGAAGCGGTGATCGACACAGCCTCCCTTACCGAGCTTCTTACATCCCGATAGTGGCTATGGTGGATATCATCACAACTCTCATAGGACAAGAACTATCTACATGTATCACCCTGAACGAGCACACACACTCTCATCAGACCCTCTAGTCTGGATCATACCAACCATCAGTTAGGGGTGATAAGCTGTACTAGCATCGAGTTCTTCATGTACCTAATTCCACCGCATGGAAGTGAATCTTTAGGTCATACTCAAGAACCTTTGAATTCACATCATGGTGTAGTTGAACCATCTCTCTCTCTCTCTCTCTCTCTCTCTCATATATAGTTCAACTGGATCTGTCCCCTGACAATACTCTCTCTCTTTCTCTTAGATTATGCCATCTAGGTAAGGCGATCTACCATAACCCATATTGCATCTTGACCATCCTCGGTCCAAGGGAGACTCACCACAACGTTCATGGTGATCAACTCCCATTCCCTCTCAGGGACTCTTTATCCTCTATATCAACTCACTGGGTTACTGGTGTTCGTCCTTCACCTCCTGTCATGCATGGTGACAAGCCACATGCAACTCTGTACACTTCTTCATATTAGGTATCCAAAGTACTACTGCAACTTACTATCTTAATAGTACCACGGTGTATGGTGAACTTAAAATCATGATCTCCTGTATGTCATTGTTCCTTAATTGTTGGTTCCTCAAAAACCCTAAAACACTCTAGTCGTGGGTTTCATCACCTTCTTTTCTAGAGAAGTGCATCTGAGGTTCTACAACCATCCTTCTATCGCATCAAGCCCTAGGCTAGCTAACCAAGAAACCACTAACTTGACCAACATGTCTAGTTGTATCTGAGAATTATCCATACAAGTCTCCTCTTCAGACTTAGGGCTCACCTAACAACCTCTTCTAGCCTCTCCATGGGCTAAACAAGATAGCTGCATCTCAACTAGAGCATCCATTACCACCTTACATCCTCATGTGCTAGGCAACAGTGAAGACATACACCTCCATGTATTCCACTTATTATCTCATCTTGGACTTTAGGACTATCTTTATCAAGAAAACTCGGAGCTCATCAAACTCAAACTTATATAACTCATAAATTCCATACAACTCATGATTAGAACATACTTATAAGATGACTACCTTAGTTCTCTTAGTGTTTGTAAACCATACACACATCGTACACTCCACAACGGTATGCTACTATCTCTAACCTCATACATCATAGAAACGTTTCAACTCACACCATCATATTTATCCTTAGTGTATGGCATGCGTACTACCCTATCTCTCACCCCCATAATGAGAGGAAATAAGCATTTGGCGGCCATCCAAACACAGAGTTCTTCCTATTCCAAGAGTAGAGATGGTGCATCCCACATCGCCAGTACACCTTTCAATCTTTGGTTGGAATGTGCATTACATATCTCCACAACATGATCATCTTGATCATGGGTCTACACCCATGGGAAGACTTTTCCCATCACCTCTATATCTTAACATATCTCTTTTATGTGCAATCCTTAGTCGTTACCTCAAGGTCTCTAGGGTGCCAACACTTTTGGAGAGATCTGACCCTTATGCATCTAGGGAGTTCCTATCACATTTACCCCTTAGGCCCCATGAACACATGAAGGTGTCCAACCTCCTAACCCATGGTCCTTGGGCAAAGGTAGCTGTTACCTCCCGACCCTATGGTATTATGCATCTACGGAATAGACAACTCCCACTTCCATTGGTCTTAACCCTTCATGACCTTAGTATTGACTTAGGATTCCATCATAGAACATATCATTCTTGAATCTTTACCTAAAACTTCATCATCTCTCTGGGACTCATGGTCAAACTTAGATCCTTTCATATGGATCATGGCGACCTACCTAACTTGGTCAGGCCCCATAAGGTTACCTCCATGAAAACATATCTTCATGCCCCTTAGAGATGGTCACACAAGGGTTTATAGATTCATGCTCACACCATGTGCTCTCCACTTAGATCATCAAGATCCTATGAGAGACCTCTTTAGGTTACTTCGAACCTACACAAAAGCTGATACTTACCCTACAGAAGGGTGCCTCCCCAAGATGGGAGAAAACTATCTCTTGAGAGCAACAAAGGTCACAAACATCCTTATGTCTAGGGTTTTCATCAACATGAGCATGCGTAGCCCTATCAAGCTACTATGGCATGTATCTAAAAAGAATATCACCTACTAAACCGTGCTAGGTCTCCTTGGTAAGTCATACTTGTTCCTATTCCTCAACATCAGACCAAGATCATACATACATATGTCACCCACCTATATGTGAGGGGTTCATCAAACATATAACTTAGCCCAAGGGGTTTCCTCTTCCTCTAAACATGAGGGGTGCCATGCTCAAACCTATAGAAACTCAAACCTCATCATGAGCATTGGGTGCACCAGGTACTACTACTTCCCCTCTTAGGTCTACGAACTCTAGGTTCACTTTTATGCATCATCTATCTATCTGCATACTCAACTTTTCATCCACGAACCAAACAGGTATAGGGTATAGCATGCACTTCCTACTATTCTTCCACCTAAGAAACACCTGAGAGTCCTACACCAAGACAACCAACTAGGTGAGAGACCTTACAACTTGATACCAGTGTTCAAAAAAGCATTATTCGGTGTACGGGTAGACGGGGCACTGAATAGAGTATATGCGGTATGCGCGAGTATATGCGGGAGTATATGTGGTTTGGATTTTTTAAATAGATTAATATATCTATGTATATTTATATATCAGTCATATAGAATTATATATCACATTGAACAATTACATACAAGGACAACATAGAATGATTAATTAGAAGAAAGGGAGCAGAAATATCATATAAATATTTAATTAGAAACAACAAAAATATCATATAAATTTCATTTCTTCAATTCCATGTATGTGTGTTTGGAAAAGCGGTGATTAAGCGGCCGCATAAGCGGGTAATCGGCCGCATAATCGGGCATGGACCGATTATTGGTCCGCTTTGACATATGTGGTGCGGTCCCCTGTCTGAACCGCTTAAGCGGCCGCACAGACCGATTTCCTAAACACTGCTTGATACTATACATCATCTGGGTCTAAGGAACTCTCCTTCCTATACCTAGAAGGTAAGGTAGGTGCCTATAACATCTGTACATTGGTACCAGAAACCTCATCCTTCTTTTAGGGTCTGGTTCCTCTAAAAGCATCCATGATACCACAAGCCTCCAAGGATCATGCACGAGACAACCACAACCATCCACTTAGGTTGTCCATTCTACGTCATAACATACCCAACACTCATGGTTTCTTATATTTTGGAGTCTAAGCTTCCAACCTTCTTGCTCTCTTTCTAGAGATAACCCTACAACCAACCCTACCACTGGAGGTTCTCTCTCTAAGAAAGTGGATCAAGCTCTCATGCATACACCTACATGGGTGATCCAAACATATGTCCAATCAAGATTATCCAAAGCTCTACTTGCCTATCTCATAAGCTATCCAGCATGCCCTTCTGGTCTAGGTCTCAACCTTGCACTTCTGGTCTAGGTCTCAACCTACTGCCAGCACTGCTTTCATACTCTCCTACATGGGTGCATGCTCTTCTATGCTCGTATATGCCCATAAGGGTTTCTATATGGTCACCACTATCCTCTACAATGAATGAGTTATCCTTCACCCTAACAGGCATGACCCTTCCAAGGTTGGGTCGCCAAAAGGCACTAGGTCGAACTTAGCTCATGCTTCTCTTGGATACACAAAACCTATATGTATGTCAACCCACATACATACCTACATGGTTGATTTGATAACTAACTCATCATGTTATCTCTCTCTAACAACCACTTAAGGTTAAGGTTAGCATCATCCTCAGATGATGCACCATGTCTCTACCTCTTTCTGGAGGCCTTTGCCTCCAAGGCTCTACTCATCCTCCTGTTAAGGAGATCTAACCTCAGGTCTCTCCAGAGGGCACGACAACACATGTCATGCAAACTAAGCATGCAACTATCATTAGTTTATGCATAAACTATTATCTTATGTCCATGACATCTTGTTTACATGCTTTTCATTAATTTGGTGGAGGATTCCTTAATCTGAACATACATACCATGACCACAAGAGGGTGATGAAGAGAGAAAAAACCCTAAATCTTAGAATCCTAAATAGAATTAGGGTTGAGAAGGGACGAAAAAACATGAGAGAGTCCTAAAGGTATATTATTTCGAGTCAGAACCTAATACATTGGCCAAGTAGTCACACTGCATTCAGGAGTCCTCATGACCAACTAGTGGGGCGAAGGAAAATATTGCGAGCCCCCAGACCGTGATCCTTTTCTAGACACCTCTTTCTTTCGGAAAATTCTCTAATAACTCCCTCGGTTCTACAGAGTTTGTAAAATTTAACAATTATTAAAGATTAAATGATGAACCAATGCTCTGATACCAAATGTAACGACCCTGCCTCCCGGTAACCCCCAATTAAGTGAGACCAAAAGCTTAGAGTCATTATCCCAATTTTTCAGATCAATGGATTGACAAATAATCAATAATAATTACTAAATTCTACCAAAACTATACTAAAAAGATGGAATAAAATAAAACTTTGCATACCCTTTTTAAAATCTGGGATTTCTTGACTCCTATCCACAACTAGAGTCTATTCTAACTAATCCTACTTGTACTTTAATTCATATATTCACAATGTATCACTTTACTATTTGTCTGTTTCATATTGTACCTAAAACGTCGACAAACAAAATGTCGGTCAGCATAAATGAATATGTCAGTATGCGGGGACAGCCAAAATTTCACAAATGTTGCTAACAACCTAAATATCACAATTAAGTTATTTAATAATCCAAATTACATTTTCAATGTGACATTCTCCACCGCTTTTGCCCTAACCCTGGAATACCCTCTCTAGGGTTTTTCCTTTGCACTAGACATAAGGCCACCTTCTCCATATTGAGCTTGGTGCCTAGGGTCACCTCTCATGGTGCCCAATAGTCATGCAAGAAACATAAGGCCACCTTCTCCATCCTGAGCTTGGTGTCTGGGGTCACCTCTCATAGTGCCCAATGGTCTTCCCTCTTGGGCTTGACCTAATTAACCTTCCCTCCAGGGCTTGGTCACGCATCATACATCAGGGTAGCATGTAGGTGCGAGAATGCACATTTATAATTAATTGTGATAATCATAGTGACTTTAAAGTTTTGCATAAATGAACATCCAACAGTTAGGTTGCATCTAATTCGATCAATCATTCGAGAAAACTCCGTGAAACTAAATTGGTTACTCATAATTAACCAATACCTATCAGGCAGATTTGAGAAAGAATAATCCAATCAATGTAAGAAATCCAATAGGCAAGCAAGCACACAAAGAGATCCTCAAATATGCATATAATTTCCTATCATAAATTATGCCATCTAGATCAATTAAACCTAGCTTGCTTCCTAGGGTTTCTAATCCACTTTTAGGGTTTTCATTGCAATTAGGGTTTTTCTTGTAATTTCATCACTACAAACCCTAGTTAGGAGAAATTGCTCTTAAACCCTAATGATTCTAACTTATTTCGTTTAACAGGCTTAGGATCATCTTCCAAGAGCATAGTATCACATATATCAAATTAAAAGTGATCTTTTTCTCTTTTACCCTAAATTAGGGTTTCTAACTGCTTAATCATTCTTATTAGGTGTAAAACCCTAAGTCATGCAAGAAACATCTAGATCAGGTTCAAGTTCATTATTAACTAATCAACAAGTTACAAATACTCAATTTTAATAATTAAGTAACATGAACTCAACTTATATGCTCAATTAGGGTTTCTTAATGTAATACATATGCACTTTTCATTAGATTGACAAACTTTTGCAAAAGGGAGCAATTTCAGGTTCTCAAACCAATTCTATTGTGTTCCTCATATTTTTCTAAACAACTTTCATATATAACTTTTTTATCATCAGAGTTTTCTACGAATTTCTATGATTTTTTGACTATTAAACACAACTGGCCAATCAGGCCAAGCCACATGGACTGGCGACTTGCCAAGTCACGCCAGTAGGGCCTGGGCCGAGCCAATCATCTCATGCCACACAGGCAGTCGGACCCCAATGAGGCCTCACCTCGTTAGCGCCGAAAACCCACAAAAGACTAAAAGGGTAGAGGACAAACACTGAACGCAGAAGGGTGGAAGGGTAATTGACCAAGTCGCCTTCTTCAACCTCATGCCAAGCTCTACCTCACCTGTGCGGTCAACACCATGGTTGACTCCAAGCTCTCGGCCACCTACGAGAACGTTGATTGCTCAGGGAGCTTCGTCTCCCTCCTCCGAACTCGACTATAGCCTCAATTACTTGCCATGACCCCGTTCTGACCACCTCCTACTTACCAGACTCCGGCGAGGTCCTCTAGGATGATGAGGGTGAAGGTCAAGGTGAAAGGTGGAATTGAGGGCACAAAAATGTTCCTCTCGGTCTACCGCAGAGTCTAGGGTATCAAAAGAAGATGTGGGTACCATATCTCGTCCTCCCCTATATATAGGGTCGAGGACAGGGATTGGATGAATTGGTATCTTGCCCAATCATTGACCAAACCCCTACAAAGTAGGGATGGTCATCACCAGACTTCTCTCCTAAGTCCAACGTTGATCTTCCCTCATCCTAACTCTCGTTCCTTTTCTCACAATGATCTGAGTTTGGATCATCTCCAACCTGTCTGGTACAAGACTCCTCATGCTTGTGGGAGTCATCCCAGATCGTTGGATCGTGATCCAATGGTCCACATAAAGCTCAAAATCCTGAATTATCCAATTAATTCATATCATTGATTTCTTAGGCAATTAATAACTACACTTTAGATAATTTTGCAAATTACATATCTCGAAAACCGTGTAGTATTTTCCAACAAAATTTTAAGGGATTCTCTCTCTTACCTTTATCTACTTGCATGTCAAGTTTGAGTCCGAAATTCCAAAAGAATAGGACTATCTCTTCATAGGCAAGTTACTCTTTAAAAAAATCTAAATAATGGTTATTTTCTCTTTCCTTAGACCAATATCTTGCTATTTTGGACTCCTTGGACCCCAAGGAACCCTAGGGCACGAAATCCACCTTTGGAGGATATTACCTAGCCTTCTATAGGATTCTACCTTTTTCTTATTATATATTCTTTTATCAACTAAATTTCTTGTTATTGGGTCCAATAGCAAATAAGGCCCACAAAGAAACTAATAAGGCTATTGTAAACGAAATTCATTCATTCAAATCAAACCACACCATTATTTCTTCATATATCTATATTAAGTGAAATTGCATTTCTCACCAAAAGAATCCAAAATTGGGGTTGTAACAGAATCAATATATTATATTGATGTCACATGATCTCAGATAGTCTATTTTTGGTTCAAGGAACATTGATTGAATGTTGAGAGGATGATGAGTTCATGCTTCAAGTACATTACGGATATCAAAGACAAAGGAATAATACAATCGCTGCAACACCTTACATAGATTGTAGGTTGAAGTTGTTCTCTAGCTTTCCATTCACTTGGGTAGCACTGATATGCGACTAGGCAACGCTCCTTGCTTGTGATGTCATAAGTTATTTATGGACATTCACTACCAGAGTGATATGGGACCTATAGGGTCACACACATAGGAACTCATCTAGAAGAGGATTTCATCTTGAATGATGATTGGATTGATCACTAAAGTGTTTAGGTATTCAATTCACTCAACGGATTGGATGAATGAACTGTCGAACGACCATCTCAAGTGCTGAGACGGTCGTTTGGGAAGCCAGATGGGCGTCTCAAGTGTTGAGACGGTCGTTTGGGTTTTCAGGCCAATCAGAGTTTGAATTGGCTAAGCTCTGCCCAAATTGATGAGTGAACCGACTAGTTTAATCTATTGAACCAACTGGCTCGACTCAGGCTCACCAGACAGCCATCTGAGTGAGTGAGATAGGCATCTCGCATGGGTGAGATGGTTCGGTTGGGACGAACGAATGTTCTAGATGTTTTATGAACTTGTTTTGATTGTACGTTACTTGTGGTACAAGAAATTAGTATGTAATATTAATTGGAATCGAAATTGCCAAATTTGTGTGCGATTGGGAAACTGCCAAGTGGCCATTTGGCAGTGTGAGATGACCATCTCATGTGACCAGACGACCATCTAGGTCACTAGATGGCCATTTTGGCTGTCGCAAGTTATAAAAATTCTAGATATTCTGGTCCCTTCCACTCCTACACAGATTCCAAATAGACGGGGAACCCTAGCCCAAACCCCACCTATAGATAGAGGGGTACTGGGGGCTTCCTAGAGTAAAAAACATAAAAACTAAGAATTAGTTCCTCTGACAGTTGTTGTCCTCTCTAGTTGTGGTAATCGAGAGAGCCCAAGCAAGTCCTACTCAAAAAGGGAGGAATAGAGATGGGAGACAACAATTGGCAGTTGTCATTGCGGGAGAGCAAGTTGGTGACTAGTATGCCAACAGGAGGGAAAACTCCTTCATGTTTGTTCTAATTGAATGGAAGGAGCTCTTGTTGGTCCATGTAGACTACTCTAGATGCAGGAGTCTTTTGACTGCTGGTCAAAGAGCAAAGTTAGCCTACAGTCTGTGGTGAGACAACAAGAGTCACTATAGAAGCTATTCTATTCTTTGTTCATGGTGAAGACCAGAAGCTGCACAACTACTCCAAGGGCAGCTGGAAACAGTTACATTGAAGCGAGTTGTTATCGTTGGACTTGCTCTAACACCAAATATAACTCCTTAAACCATCATTCCTATTTCATAGTAGTTGACATGATCTTGATGGTATAGAAATACGGATAGATACAATTTTGTTTCCACTACTATATTGTGTGCCCATATTTCCTAATAGTGGTATCAGAGTCACGTCAATTTATGATGTTTTAGAATAATTGATTTGATCGGATTTTTGATTTAATTGTTTACTTATTGCATATGATGTGTATATTTAAGCTGTTTTATATGTGTATCTGATCAAAGACGACATAATATTACAGTACTATGTGTATATATATGCATGCAATTTACACGTGTCACCCTAAAAGTAGTTTTGATAGTGGATGTGTAGCATTGTTATGTCCAATACCTAATATCTATGTGTGGTTGGATGACTTGATTTTATTCATGTTTATCGCAGTCTGTGTACACAACCTCTACCTCCTTCTTCCCAATGTAAAGTTAATTCTTTCCTACCTTTTCTCCCCTTAAATGTAACTCGAGGTTTCTCTTTACAATGTAATACTGTAGCAATATGATAGTTTCTTCCTTGCAATGACTAGGAAGTTGATCGTCGTCAGATGATATGACCAGTTTGTGAGGCGAGCCAACCGTTTGAAGGACCATGGAGGACAAAACGATGGAACCAGGTGACCACCTGGTAGGCCCAATTGATCATCTAGAAGGAGTCCAAACATTGATTGGATAGGAAGCCAGACAACCGTCCCAATGGACCCAACCAACCATTTGGAAGGAATTCAAACATAGGTTGGATAGGAGGACTGACCAATCGGCCAAGAGGCGAGACGACTGGTTTAAGGGGTTGAACCGATCTACCCAGACTGGCAAGCATAGATGTAACAGACTGAATTCCATGGTCTTTCCTACAATTTACCCATTTTCAAGCTTTATTTTCTTTCTAGTCCTTTTGGACCTTTTTCATAAATTTCCCATCCTTTTGAGCCTTCTTTGGCCTCAATGTTGAATTTGAGCCTTACTTGAGGTTGAAATTCATAATTACCCACATTCTTGTCAAAGAAGGACTTTTGCACAAATAACCCACCTAATGTGATAATTGAGTACTAATTATGCAATATGTCCATTAACCATAGATAATTAATGGATAATGCTAATTTGGAGCTTTTTATATCTCTTTGATAAGATATGAGTAATTATGTGTATTTGAATTAGTTATGAGTGTAATTAACCCATTTATTTTTCTCTCTCCTTATGAGTGAATAAAATTATGAAATATAATTAATAGAGTAGGAAAAGCCTCTTGGTTGGCCTATCTCAAAAATACAACAAGAAAAATTATCATAATGCTTCTTCACATTAATTTACTCAATTTATACACTAATATATATGTTAATGGGAAATAAATTTATTAGGGGCCTTATATTGGGTAAAATGAAAATTTCAATGCATAGAATCGTTCTAGATGTTGTCATAAACCTATGGTCATAATTTGAGGTCATTTGGACTTCGTTTTACCATTCAAATGGATTTTACAAGTTTCAATAAAGTATGACTATAGAATATCAATCGTTGATATTTATTTCATTCATGTCATGCATCACACACTCAGCCCCCATTGGATCTCGATCCAACGGCTCGAGTTGCATCTTCAATCTGCAGCCCACCGACTAAGATTACACCTAGGCTCCTCCACCTCATTCTCCCTCTCCTCTCTGCCATTTCATGAGATTTCTTCGACGTTGGCTTCGTCTCCTCGAGCTTCATTGTTCTAGCCCTTGTTCATCGTCTCTCGTGCACCACAGCCAAAACACCACATGGCGCCGGCATTATCCTCTCAACTCCACCACCATCCCCGCGTTTCACACTACCTCATCCATATATGGCACTCCCCTTACCTCCTTTGCCCCATTTCAAGCTTTTCTAATTGCTAATTTGCTTGTATCCGCCACAGTTAGCCACCGCCACCTCCACCTTCATCCCTAACTTGTGGTGCCCCTCCTTGGGTCTAGAAGACACCGGCGAACCAATAAACCACTATGGTGAGTCCACCTTTGTGTCCTCTTCATTTTGAGTATCTAAACTCGCATTTTGGTTGAGGAATGCAAAAACGCCCAAATAGGGGCGAACTTCCTCACGCGGCCATGGCACCTGGGAGAGGAAGAAGATGACTCGATGTGAGTTTCCTATTTTTCCCTCATACTCATCTCGTTTCGTGTTTTAACGTCGAGGGTACTTCCGTCCTTTCGCTGGTTGTTTGCTCACCCCTAACTGAGGCCCTGTGAGCACGGGCCGCTAATGCAGCCACACGCCATTGGCCCAAGTCTTGTGGGCCCGGCCGCGTGGCTGCTCTCTCTCGTTGACTAACTTGCCTACATGGCATTTCCTTGTTTTCTGATTGGTCCGAATGGTTTAATTCATATAAAATTGATGCTTTATCGGAAAAATATGAATAAATACTCGTTGGAAAGGATTTTTCATGTAGAATCCGAATTTGTGGTTTTTGAGTCATGATTCTCTTTCCTTTTTCAAAGTTTTCTTTGAATTCCATATTGAGTATGTTAAATGTTCTAAAATTAATAATTAATTCATTTTAACTCCAAATTGTAAAATAATGTATGCTAATCATTGAAGTCTAACTAAGCTTTTGGTCCTAGTTTTGATTCCTAAAACAGTGGTTTTTGAATAAGGTCTAAATGGGTATTTCCTTTATACTTTATGCTTAATAAATGCTAATTCATGTGAAATGTTTGTAATTAGGGAAAATGATCTTGGATACAATCTAATCAGTGATAATGATGGATGTGAATGTACAATAAGATATGTGAAACCTATTTATGTATGTGAGCCCTATTCTATTTATGAATGATGAATGTGAATGTGTAATTAACCTACTCTTTAGTTGGGCTTTTATCCAACCCCACATTTCTAATGTGCTAGCCTTGATATCTTTCTACTGCCTTATTTGGTTCTTATTTAATTAGATTCTTCTTTTGCCCATGTTGGTTCATTTACATGAAATGCTGGAATAATGCTATGGCCAATGTTTGCTCACTCTTTATGTGATTTATATCATGGGTTTTATTCCCTATTTGCTATGATGCAATGTCATTTATATTGTCACTATTGCTAAGTGAATTATTTAGAATGATGTATTTTGGTCAAATGACAATGTAGTGTACATGAGTACAAACCACCCATAGTGGGCATGAGCCCAGGGGAATGTGATTTTCTCCCCATTTTACATATTTTTGAGGGATGTGAATTTCCCCTCGCATTATTGAGGTTTGTATGTGAATTTCCCCTCTCCTCTTAGTGTAGGTCTGGTAGGTGCCTCACCCTGCTTTGGTATGATTTTGAGTCATAATATTATTCATGCTATGTTGATTATTGTGAATAAATTTACTATGGCAGATTTCCGTTTCTCATTTATTTTACTTGCCTCATACTCTTGCAAACTCTTAGTGTAGTGAATCATTTAAGTAATGTTGTGCTTTATTATTTGTCCTTTTCCTTTTGAATAACACATACTTTTATCTCTCTCTTGCTGGATGATCCCAACCATCCAGATATAGGATCAGAGTGCACAGTTGAAGCTTGGTGAACCTGCCTAAGGATAGGAATAAGGAGTTCAACCAACTAGATTGGACATAGCTGCCTATATATATACTAAGTTGTTTTTGTTTGGAGACAAGTTGATTTGGTTTTAGTATTCCTATACTTAGATCCTATTGTTGTGTATAAAGTTGTACACCCTATTGGGAAATTTTGTAATGTACTCTTTATACATTTGAATATAGTCAAAGTTTTAACTTTCGCTACACACAATTGGTGTTTTTGTTTACCATGATTATTTAGTAAAGATGATGTCTTTACAATAGATCTACACTGACAGCAAGTTCATACATGTGATGTGATGATTGAACTAGGTGGTAGTAATTCCTTGTGGCTCTAAAGAATTACAAGTAGACATGGCCACAACCATCACTTTTTGTTTATATTGTATGTTTACGTTGTGGGATATAGCATGTATATGATACATACTATGGATGTTGTGATTGGATACACTAAATGTATATATATGATATATATAAATCCCTCAAATAAAATATGTAGTCTAAGATGCTTTCCATTAGAAAAACACATGACAAGCTTGATTAACCAAGCATATATATGCACAAAGCATGGTGTGTCATCTATCTCATAGAAGTGTGACAATAGATATATATATATTTGCACAAATCACGGTGTATATTTGTCATATTGGCTATTGGGTCAAGCTTAACTGGTGATTCTTAGAGAGACTAAGCCCAGAAGAATGTAGATGATTATGGAAAAGAGTTGTGCATATCATCTATCCAAGAGTTGCATATGATGCAATTGGCAGGATTGCCTACCTTAATGGTTGATTATGGACGTTGGTGTAGATCAGGTAATAATTGAATCATTTTGGATCTTGACTCATTATAAAATTGATTCGCTATAATTTTCTAAATTGATACTTGAGAGTTGTCAATTTGAACAAAATAATGAAAATGATAATTAATTAAAGACCTCATTTTTATTGTCAATTTGAACAAAATAATGAAAATGATAATTAATTAAATACCTAATTTTTATCACCCAAACTTTAATCAAATCAAATCAAATCAAAATGAGCTTTTGACAAAATTGCAAATTCATTTGTAAAATCAAATGACAAAAAACAACAATCATTTTTCTCTACAATCGATTTTTTAGAAGGACAAACTTATTGGGAACAACTTCCACGACTGGTTTAGGTCACTGAGAATCGTTCTCACATAAGAGCTCAAGCTCTATGTCCTAGAGATGCGAGAACTAGAGGAACCACTTCCAATTGCACTAAAGGATGACATGGATGCTCACAAGAAGCATACTGAAGATGTTGTGGATGTCAAGTGTCTGATGATATGCTCCATGGCCTATGAGTTGCAGAGGTAGAATGAGAACATGGATGTGATTGAGATGGTTACACATCTCAAGAACATGTTCTAAGATCAGGCAAGACAAGAGAGATACGATGTCTCCAAGGCATTGTTCAAATGTAACATGGTAGAAGGAGATCCAGTAGGTCCTCATGTGCTCAAGCTTATTGGGTATGTGGAGAACCTTGCTATACTGGGATTCCCCTTGGGTCAAAAGTTGGCCACTGACGTGATTCTACAGTCTCTGCTAGAATCATCTAGTCAATTTGTCATGAACTACAACATGAATCACTTTGTCAAGTCATTGATAGAGTTGTTGAGCATGTTGAGAATAGTTGAGGGACAGATGAAGAAGGAAAAGCTCAAGTCTGTGATGATGATCAACAAGACAAAGATGGAGTCTAAAGGAAAAGTCAAAGCTAAGAAGAGTTCTAAAGCTAGATAGAAGCCCAAGTCTTCATATCTCAAGGCAAAAGGAGGTGTGAAGAAAGTAAGAGGCAATTGTCACCATTGTCACCAACCTGGACACTGGAAAAGAAATTGCCCACTCTGGTTATAGGAAATAAAAAAGAAGAAGGAAGACATTGAGGCCTTCACTTTAGGTATAAATGTTATAATATGAATATGATTACTTCTTCAATTTGGTATGTAATACCAAATAGATATCTGGCACAATGATGTGCAAGATCTGGCAAGAAGTAATGGCCTTCATGGAAAGACAAAGATGAACAAAGGCAGAGCAAGTGTTGTGGAAGCTTTAGTCTACAATTAAATTTATCTTAGCCCAATGGGCATGTAAAACAGTTAGTTGAACTTCTATTTGATTATGCCATCAGAAACATTTCTTTTATGCATCTTGTATGACAAGGATGCTAAATTAATAAAATATTGTTTATGTTTCTATTTCAAAATATATGATCTTGCATGGAAATGCCCAAACATCTAAAGATCTTTGTATGAAAGACTTTGAGTTGAATGTTTATAATGTTAATACCAAAGGATTATAATTTATAACTGAATACTATCATCAACAATAGTCACCTTTGACGTACATATAAGAAGTGCATGTTTGGAATACATATTGAAGTTAATCTAGATTCCCTTGGTTGTTGAACCTAAGGAAATATGTAATTCTTACTTGTACATAACATGACATGGCATCCTTCACTAGATGTAGTGGGTGGATAAGTTTTCTGCTAGACCTCATACATATGATGCATGAAGATCTTATGGAATGAATGTTATAGATGATTACTCATACTTTGTTTCACTTACTGGTAATATGATGATATGTACACAGTGAAATAGAAACATAAATCCCTTGAAGTGTTCAAGGAAATTATAAATGAATTATGACTTTGATGAAAGTATTAAGAAACTTTGATGAGATCAAATGTTGAAATACTTTGCATCAATAACTTAAGAACCTTCAGAAAAGAACTATGATAATATATCACAGATCTAATAATCTGAGCATGATGATGTTTCAGAATGTAGGAACTATACCATGATGAGTCATGATATAATTATCAATCAATCTAATCTTCTTACCCTCACAAAATAATGCCATCAGTAAATTATGTACCATATGAATGGTTTATAAGACATCATATATGATATGATTTGGGAATGTCCCAATGTGTCTAAAGGATTGAAACCCATATTGAGAAAGTAGTTTCTTGAAGAAGGTTCATCTGCAAACCATAATTGTTGAAATTTACTGTTAATCCCAATCCTCTAACAAAAGTGTTTTGAGTTCTTAAAGAATCGGTGGGAGTTAAAAGTAGAACTCAAGATGCTTGAGATCAACAAAGAGGTACAATGAGAACTAAGAGAATCACAAGATGTTGTGGAATCTAAAGTTCATCGTGCAACACCTAATGAAATAGTTCTAGTAGAACACATTTGAGATTGGAGGATTGTGAATCCAACAATTTAGATGGGTTGGTCATAATAGGATGATCCAACTAGTCAACTAGAAGCTATTTCTGAGTAATATGGGATCCATGTAAGCTAACAAGGTAGGACCTTGATAGCGCCACCTAAAGGGGTAATACATAAAAGAGTGCAATAGGGTCTTGTGGCAAAGACCTACATGGATAACAGAAAGGACAAATTGGTTGAAAAGGTTTTCAAATCAGTTCAAATTGTCGAACTTGAGAGAAATACATGTACCAATGTCATGTGTCTTGTTGTAGTTGAAATAGACTAAGAGATTTGTCATATGAAGATTAAAAAAAGGATTCCTTAAAGGGAATGCATATAGGATGTGTACATCACACAACCTAAAAGGTTTTAAAACTTCAAGAGTGCAAATAAAGTCTATACAATACAAAGTTCAATCTCGGATAGAAACAAGCATCTCAAAAATGGATCTACTATTTTGACAAGATAGTCAAAGAGTTTGACATGAATCAAGATAAAAGATGAAATCTGTGATTACAAAAGATTTAGTGGGAGCATATATTAATATTCCACATATGATGAGGAATGACATCTCAATATTGTGAATATTGAGAGTTGGCATAGAAAACCCTTCTTTAAAAGGATCAAGTGAAACATCTTATGAGATAAGGATAAAGATCTACAAATATAGTTCTGGAATGTTTCACAATGGAAGTTTGAACACATACAATAGCAATATTTTGAAATAGTTCAACATGGAAATGATTCAATAAGAGAGAATCCCCGATTAGTCTCTCATGAACCTTTTATTCCAGTTCTTGTGAAGAATGGAATTAACATGACAAAGATTCCATAGGATGTAGCAATGGATCATTTCATGAATGCTATAAGGGCACTTATCCCATATAATCTTGTATGTATTGGACATGATAAGATAATATTAAAATCCAATAAGGGTTATTGGAAGGTAATACATATATCCATTAGTACTTGAGAAGTACATAAGGATAGATTGCCAGTCTATAAGGATAGATATAAAGGAAGAGTTGGATGTAAATGGTTACATTGATGCAAGCTTCCATAATGACAAAATGATCGCAAATTAAAATATGAATTGTTGTTAGTTGGAAGGGTTTTGAACTAATATCCATTAATACTATTCTACAATAGAAGCGGAGTATACTTATGTTATGAAAATAGAGTGATATTATATGTATCTATAAGTTCATGTGATGAACATATAGATGTTCCAACCATTGTTGACTCAGTAGAAGTACTGTGACAACAATGGAGCTAAGTGTTAGTCAAGGAATATCAGGTACCATATTACGGTGGTTTCATCTCAGAGTGAAGAGATAAAGAAACATGACATATACCGACTAATAGCAAAATGTTGCTAGCCCGCTGGATGAAGCACTTGCACAGTAGAAGCATACTGGACATGTTTGGATCACTAAGGATGAGATTCATGGGTGATTGGCTCTACGTGCAAGTGGGAGTCTATTAGTAAGGTATGCCTAGAGAGCCAATCATGTGATGATTGGCATGGCATAAACCATATAGGATTTGATTAATACTCATAAAGGAAAGCTTCCAATTCATTCTATTTCACTAAGTTATGAGATAATAAGGAAAAATTATGAATGTCTAAAGAACGAAAATATTCAATGACATATTTCTTCAAATAGTGACTTTGAAGGATGAGATCATAGGAATGTTAAGAGTATGTACATTCTTATTATGTCCCTAGTTGGTTGTTACTGGAAAAGGTAGATAGACACCAGTAACACATAAGACTAGAGTGTGGGTTGGTTGATGACTGAGTCTCATTAGTCATTATATGGCAATAGCAAACCAAACACACAGATACATGCTAGGGAATAGGGTATTGCACAGACGCACCTTGAGAGTGACACATGGAAACCATCATATGGTAAGTCATAGTCAGCTCTCACAGTGAAGGTGGTGATTGTGATTCTTAGACCTAAAAGCACTGCATTCGTCATATGTCGTTGGGTACACTTTGACATTATTAAAAACATTCTTGAAACATGAGTTGTTATAAAGGTGATTATTGGGTGACTTTGACACATGGGGATAGACTGTGAGTGATACATATGGGATTTTCCCCTCCTACTGGAGTATGATATCTTCACCACTTGATAAGTGAGATTGAGAAACGCATATCCATGCACATGTGATTCAATATATGATATTGAGGTAACATTATCTCAGACACTCTACTCTTGGTTCAAGGAATATGAATTGAACATTGAGAGGAAGACAAGTCCATGTCTCGAGTTCATTCCAGATATCAGAGACAAAGGAATTATATAATCACTGTAACACCTTACACATATTGTAGGTTGAAGTTATTCTCCAACTTTCCATTCACTTGGGTAGCACTGATGTGCGACTAGGCACCACTCCTTGCTTATGATGTCATAAGTTAGTTATGGACATTCATTTCCAGAGCAATATGGGACCTATAGGGTCACACACATAGGAACTCATCTAGAAGAGGAGTTTATCTTGAATGGTGAGTGGATTGATTACTAAATTATTTAGGAATTCAATCCACGCAATGGATTGGCTGAGTGAACTTCCAAATGGCCATCTCAAGTGTTGAGATGGCCGTTTGAGTAGCTAGACGAGTGTCTCAAGTGTTGAGACAACCATTTGGGTTGTCAGGCCAATCAGAGTGTGAATTGGCTAAGTTCTGTCCAAATTCAGAAGTGAACCATTCAGTTTAATCTGTTGAACCAATCGGCTAGACGCAGGCTCACTAGACAGCCATCAAGGTGAGTGAGATGGGTGTCTCACATGGATGAGACAGATCGGTTGGGCTGACAAACGTTATGGTTGTTTTTGAACTTGTTTTGATTCCACATTACTTGTGGTGCAAGGAATAAATATGTGATAATAATTGGAATCAGAATTGCCAAATTAGTATGCGATTGGGAAACTGCCAAACAGTCATTTAGCAGTGCGAGACGATCGCCTCGTGTGACCAGACGACCATATGGGTCACCAGAAGGCCGTTTTAGTTGTCGCAAGTTGCAAAAATTTAAGATCTTCTGGTCCCTTCTATTCCCACATAGATCTTGAATAGATTGGGAACCCTGGTCCAAACCCTACCTATAAATAGAGGGATATTGGGGGCTTTCCAGAGTACAACAACACAGACAACTGAGAATCAATTCCTCTAACAATTGTTGTCCTCTCTAGTTGTGGTAATCATGATAGCCCAAAAAAGTCCTACCCAATAAGGGAGGGATAACGACGAGAGAGAACAACTTAGAGCTGTCATTGTGGGAAAGCAAACTGGTGACTAGTATGCCAATGGAAGGGACAACTCCTTCCTGTCTATTCTAGTTGAATGACAATAGTTTTAGTTGGTCTATGTGGACTACTATAGAGACAAGAGTCTTTTGTCTACTGCTCAAAGAGAAAAGTTAGTCTGTAGTCTGTGGCGAGACCACATGAGTCATTGTAGAAGTTATTCATTTCATTGTTCATGGTGAAGACAAGGAGCTGGACTGCCACCATCTAAGGACAACTGGAAACAATTACATTGAAGTGAGTTGTTGTTAATGAACTTGCTCCAGGACTAGGTATAACTCATTAAACCATTCTTCCTTTTTCATAGTAGTGGCACGATCTTGCTGGTATGTGAATAGAAATACATAAGATTTTGTTTCCTCTTCTATACTCTGTGCTTGTATTTCCGAACATGTATGTTATTAATATTAAAAGCAAAATTCAATATTTATATAATAATTTTAATATGAAACTGAAGAACGATAAAATAATTCTATGAAGGTAAGAATGGTATATGAGAATAAATTAATGAACTAAACTAACCCTAAAATGGACCTAATATGGATGACAAAGATGAGAATCTAATTACGATAGATGTTATCTTGTCTTAATCAGGGTTTGTCTAAGTTTGTTGTTGACTTATTGAATATGTTGGTTAGGATAAATCTACACAAGTTATGTATTACATCTTACTAGGTCTATTGTATAATATTGTTGTATTATATATTTATGTAAAGACTTGACATATAATATTCGATGAAATAAGTGTATGTGCATGTTACCTTACTCGATTCTCCCCCCTCTCTCTTTCTCTTTCTCTTTCTCTCTCTCTCATATATATATATACATATATATACATATATATATATAACATACATACAAATCCACATAGCCACCCTTAGGGTTTGCTCTGGCGATTCGTTGGGCGACGACCCGTGCGATCGCCGGAACCCGTGGGCATGGCGCCCACATCTCCAGTTTCTCCGATCAAAGGCGTCCACCACTGCACACCCCCACAACCCGCAACTTCCTCCACCACATCAAACCCAATCGCAGGCCAGAACGGTTGGGAAAGGAACAAAGACCAGTGAAACCGAAGGAGCAGCGATGCCAGTTGGGAAGACACTGCTATAGTCAGAATGGACGGGAGGGCCTGGTGGTTGAGGCATAGCCTGGAACCAGATTCTCAAGAAACCCTTAAGCAAGGAGAAGGAGATCGTATTTCTGAAACTGAGGACCATATGAGGCGAGGTACATGTCGATCTGGAGGAGACGGAGTTCGCATGGCTTGCGAACGTCTGGGAACACACGGTGATGGCTACACCTTAGGTAAATGACCTTTTTACCACCATCTCCTGGCCTGGATCAGATGAGTGTGGCGGCCAAAGGGGTCATTCGACCTTCTTTCGCATGATGGAGGGATTTTCTTGGTTCGATTCTCTACGGCGGCCGATAAGCGAGACGTCTTGGCGATGAGACCGCGGTGGTTCAACCACCAGCTCGTGATATCCAAACACTACAATCATGGAGATGAACTGAAGAAAGACTCCTTCATGACGGCACCAACCTGGATCACATTGAAATCATTTGGTCGTTCTTGGACGAAGGTTGTTGTCGGCACAATCATGGCTGGGGCGGGTCGAGTCCTCCATGTTGACGACAGATCTGTTGAAGGAGATGATCCAAGAGTGCTGGTTGAATTGGAGGTTGAAGGAGAGAGACCTTCACAGGTTTGGCTGAATGTGAAGGGGAGGGAACCAATCCCAGTGACCATAGAATACAACCACATACCTATTAGTTGTTATACATGTTGCACCTTCGGTCACAATACACAACAATGTGAGGCCAACCGAGAAGAAGAGAAAGTAAGCAATGATGAGAAGAACAAGGCCAATGCAGGAAAGAAACCCGTCTGGGTTGAGAAGAAGAAGTCTGTTGAGGGAAAGTCGACTGCTAATGACGAGAGCAATGTGGAAGATAGTGTCAATGGCAAACAACAGTACGAGGAGCCACCACAGACAGAAGATAAATAGATGAAAGCTATGACTGAGGTGAAAGCTACGATGGTAGTTATTGTGAATGGGGGAGAAGAAGTTGTGCAAGAACACACTTCACCGTCTGTGCACAACCCAAAAGATGGGAACCCGAGCTCAACAAGACAAAGAGAAGATGGTGAATTTACACCTGCTTCGAGGAGTAGAAGTATGGGTGGAATCCCAAAAACACAAGGAGTTGGGTCCATACTCGACAACACGAATAGATTTGAGGCCTTAAGTGAGTCAGACACAGAGGAACCTAAATAGGTGGCACCGAAGAAGAAGAAAGAAGGCAACAAGAAGAAGGAGCAGCCCAGGCAAACTCAGGTGAAAAAGAACCCTTAATATGTCTATCTTAATGTGGAATATTAAAGGGGGTGTGACAGGAATAAGAAAAAAGAAATCCGGGACTGAATTGATTCTATGGGATTCTCTATCGCAGCTTTGGTTGAAACTAAAATAAAGGAGAATAATAAAGCAAGCATGGGATACCTGTTCCCACAAGGATGGGAACATATTTCTAACATCCAACATTCTGAGCTGGATAGGGTGTGTGTGGCGTGGAAGCCCAATGCATGGCAGATGACAGTGAATATGATGTTTGATCAACATATTACTCTGGATTGCAGGAACACGACAGGTTTGCACATGTGCTTGGCAGTTTTTTACGCTCATAACGATGCAAAGAGAAGGAAGGAACTATGGCATGACTTAGCACTTATATCCACACATATAATGACACCGTTGTTAGTGGTAGGTAATTTCAACAATGTCAGATTACAAGGCGAGAAAGTTGGAGGTAGACTTGCTCTATGTGTTGTGATTGATACTTTTAACATGACTATTGATAAAGCGGAACTGGTGGAGTTACCTATGACAGGAGGAGAGCTCTTCACGTGGAATAATGAACAAGACCCAGAGGACAAAATAGCTTGCAAACTGGATAGGGCATTGGTGAATGAAGAATTGTTAAAACTGTTTCCTAATGTACAGGTCAAGGTAGGCGGATCTGAGCTAAGTGACCATGCTCCTCTTCTTGTGCAGCTCTTTGAAAAGAAACAAAAACGAAGACCTTTCAGATTTCTCAACTTCTGGATAGAGTGGGATGGATATGACTACATCCTCAAGGAGGTATGGAATACACGTGATGTCCTCAGATTTTCTAAAACTTAATCTGATGTTCGACGTCTAAATTGAAACCCTCACCTCAGTGAGAATCCAAATTTAAACACCCCACACTAGGCTAAGAAGAAGAAAATCAAGGGAGTCAGAAGGAAACAATTAGTAGCACACACTACTACAGAAACATCATTCAGTGTCGCTTTTCTGGGCGTCGGTTATTTAGGAAAACCGACGCCTATCAATTTAAACGTCGGTTATTTATGCAAATCGACGTCTATATTCGAAGACCAGCCAGACACGGGTACTGCTTTGTATTCAGCGTCGGCTGGTTATAACAGACCGGCGCCTAAAATCGCCCGAGAAATCCAATTTTCGAGCAAAAACATTTTAGGTCACCTACAACGTCAGTTTTTAAACTATTCAACGACGCCTATTTAAAATGAAAATTTGCACAAAAAGTCCCACTTTCAGTGTCAGTTATCCCTCGATAACCGACGCTGATAATGGTTCCCGCCAAATAATTTAGGGTAAAGGTTGTCTAGTTGGGCGTCGGTGTTTTACTATCAACCGGCGCTAAAGCATAATAGGTGTTGGTTTTGTAGATAACCGACGCCGTTGACCAACTTAATAGACTTGATCACCTGGCTCTTCCCCCTTTCTTCCTATTTCATCGCGATATTCTCATGTGTTGCTGCTCGCCGCCGCTCTCCCAAAATCGTGACGTCAGTTGCTGCCCCTCTACTTCTTCGGTGTTGGTGCTCATCTGCTCGCCGGCGCCGCTGCTGCTTCTTCGCCTGCTGCTTCTCCGGCCGGCGCCTGCTACTTCTCCAGCTGTCGGTTGCTTCTACCCGCCGCCCGCCCCTCTGCTTCTTCGCCTGCTCGCCGCCACTGCTGCCGCCGCTCGTCGCCGCTCTTCTCTACGCTAGCTCCAGGTAGGCTAGCCTCTTTGCTTCCTTCTCCCTAGCTCCTTACCAACAGCAAGCACGGCCATGGCTGTGTTGGCCTACCATGGCCTTGCTGTCCAGCATGGCCGTGGTAGGCCAACACAGCCACAGTCATGCTTGCTGTTGGTAAGGATATGAATAAATTTTTATGTAATGCTTTATGTAAATCCTAGGATATGAACAAATCTTTTGCTTGCATATATTTGTCATATATTTGTACTTCTAATCGTAATGTTTGGCCTAATTCAGTAAATTTTGATACATGTTGAAATAAGATTTAAACTTGTCAATTGTAGCATCCTAATTTGATTTGATTAAACCCTAACATCAATTGTGATGAAACCCTAACATTAATTGTGATGAAACCCTAACATGTACATATTTATTATTGTGTTTGTTAGCCTAGAAACCCGTCCAAGATTTACTCATTAGGAGTAAATCTTGGATAGTCCCCGGTTTGGGACTATTTTTGAACACCTAATCTCACTTAGGATGTAAGTGTATAATGTGTATTGGGTTTTTGAAAAAATTTCGGTAGCATTTCCCTGTTTGTTCTGTAAGTACATATGTACTTAGAGAACAATGGGGAAATGTTGCCGAAATTTTCTTGAAAACCAAATACACATTATACACTTACTAGTGAGATTATGTGTTCAAGGATGGGATAGGTGGTACACATTTATTATATATAAGAATGACATCACATGTGTTTGTTGGCCTAGAAACCCGTCCAAGATTTACTCATTAGGAGTAAATCTTGGATAGTCCCCGGTTTGGGACTGTTCATGAACACCTAATCTCATTTAGGATGTAAGTGTATAATGTGTATTGGGTTTTCGAGAAAATTTCAGTAGTATTTCCCCGTTTGTTCTCTAAGTACATATGTACTTAGAGAACAGCGGAGAAATGCTGCCGAAATTTTTTTGAAAACCCAATACACATTATACACTTACTAGTGAGATTAGGTGTTCAAGAATGGGATAGGTGGTACACATTTATTATATATAAGAATGACATCACATGTGTTTGTTGGCCTAGAAACCCGTCCAAAATTTACTCATTAGGAGTAAATCTTGGATAGTCTCCGGTTTGGGACTGTTCTTGAACACCTAATCTCACTTAGGATGTAAGTGTATAATGTGTATTGGGTTTTCGAGAAACTTTCGGTAGCATTTCCCCGTTTGTACATTGGTATAAATTAGAATGAACAATCACTAAATTATATACTGTTTGTATGGAGTCTGGCTTCATTGTAAATAATAGGAGTAAATCTTGGATAGGATGTAAGTGTATACCCTAATCTTGTCCTAATATATACTTGTTTTCTCTTTGATCATAGAATGGATAGATCATGTTGGCTACGGGCACATAATATACATTGCCCTATAATTGTTTCTTTAGAAGCATATTATGCAGGTCAATCATACGATAGCTCTTTATTTATACAAGATATTATTGAGTTGTTTATGTATGATTGGTTGAATACATTAATGATAGAAACATGGATAAGGTGAGATCTTGTTTATACATCCATATACCTTGTGTAAGATCCGGTGATCTGGTTTCTTATATATTAATGCATACGTAATACATGTTTTGCAGCTACTTAGTCGAAGATCAATGCAAACAATTTGCATTTGATCATGTGGGTTTTTTGATTCCATCATTGATTAGTATGGTAGCTAAAGACCCTAATAGTGTTCAACAATACTGTATAGATGCTTTTACAATTTTCGGTCAGCAAAAGAAGACGATAATAATAGCTCCATTCAATGTCAAGTAAGTTTACTTTATTTATAATTTGGACTTAAGAAAATTCCATTTTTATTGTGCATTTTGAGTTATTAATTTTTAACTTTTTTTACCTCTAGCGGTAGACATTGGGAGTTACTAGTTATTGTCCCCGGGACGTTCACTGTTTATTATCTAGATCCTGCGGGAAGTACATTGAACACTAAAATTGGATACATATTGAGAATGTCATTATTCTGGTGAGAAATATTTCATTTTTATATCCGTTAACATCTGTTATTACATTACTATTTAATTATGCAATTTACTATGTTATATTAACATGTAGGGGTTTAGATGCATTCAAAAATGCTGGAGGAAATGTCCCAAGGAGAAAGAACCAGCCAATAATTTGGGAGAACGTAAAAGTAAGTTCCCGACTCCAATGTATATATTATTTATGTGAACTGTGCTTAGTTGTATTTTTTAATATTTTGTATGTTTCAATTTATAGTGTGCTACACAAGACAAAGGTTGGGCATGCGCATACTATGTGATGCAATTTATGCAGATGATTATCCGACATGCCGCATTGGATATTAATACCATACATTAGGTATTATATATAGTCTCATTAGTTAGTATGAAATATATCAATCTTATTTTTATATTATTAATTATATATATACATCATTCTCTTTGCAGGTGTTTAAAACTGACCACACTATAGGTAAACGCTTAAAAAATGTACATGCTCCATATACGATGGAAGCATTAAATGAAGTAAGAGAAGAATGGGCAAAAGCCATACAAGCAGTGGTGATTGTAAGATATAATTGGGATGCTGATAGCGATGTTGAATGATATTTTGTAAATGAATATTTCTGAATGTTTATACATGTCTGAATGTTCGTACATGTATTTGAATGTTTCTACATGTGTGAATGTGAGAATTGAATTGATGTCTGAATGTATCTACTTGTGTGAAAAAATATTTGTTGATTTTTCAGGTTTGTGGCCTGTTTGTAGGCTGATATCAATGGATGTCATAAACCTGCAGTTCAGAAAACTAAACTGCAGGTACTCATCCTACTGACCAGCCACAGCAGGCCTGCAAACTGATAAGAAAAAAAAAATTAAAGTATAGGCGTCGGTTATTTATAGAACACCGTCATCAAAGGCCTACAACGTCGGTTATTAGATAAAAACTGACGCCTAATATGACAAACAACCCGACCGTGCAGGAAAGCATGGTCGTGGTGGAAAAGGTGTCACTTGTTCGTATAAAATCGATGCCTATAGTACTAAACACGGTCGTGCAGCGAAGTACGGCCGTGTCATCTGGGAGTATGGCGTCGGTTGTTCAGTTGTTAACCGACGCAGAAAGTGTCCTAGGTGGTGCCTTTTTTTGTGGGGCGAACCCTATAGACGTCGGCCAACTATATATAACCGACGCCTATAGATCATATAGGCATCGGTTAGAAAACTGACACCGAAGAGTTCGACCTTTAGCGCCGCCCACATAGGCATCGCTTGAAAACCGTCACCAAAGGGGGTTAAACAACCGACGCCAAAGGCGTATTTTTTAGTAGTGACATGTACATGAACAATAATAAAACCATACACACATGTTCACCATTCAACATATAATTACAACATGAATTGTTCCAACATTTGATATTACATATTGAACAGCAAACTTAAACATATACATGCACTACCACTAAACTACATGATCTTAAGACAACAGGTCCACCTGTACATCAGCTCGCCACACAAGTCTCACTATCCTGGATCTTCAAGAGCACAAGATCACAACCTAAACAAAAGATTACATGCGGTACACGTCAGCACAATATTCAAGAATATTGTACTGAGTACGCCTACGTGTCTTTTCTATACCTCTTATCATATCTTGGTAATAAGATAAAACTAATACTTGGAAATAACAGAAGAAATATAAGAAAAGTGTATACTTGCACAAAGATGTTCATTAACAAAAGATAACACATATTTTAAGCATAATTTCCATTATATCATCCATGCATTTACTACCTGAGAGTTGAATGCATTAAGGCCTTTATGATCTACTACCAAAGAGTTGGATCATTTCATAATGTGATCTACTACCAAAGAGTTGGATCACTTCCAAGTACTTTACTACCAAAGAGTTGAAGTACTTGTTTTCCAGCACTTTACTACCAAAGAGTTGAAGTGCTTAGATATAATGGAACAGATATGTTATGTTTCATGTGTTCATAGAAATAAGTATGGAAAATCATGCAACATATCATACAAGAACAATCATTTCATCCAATATCATATGCCAAGTATTTTACTACACATATAACACAAGCATATTATATAATAAGCCAAGTAAGAAGTAATGGCATACCTTCCAAAGAGACATCCTAATCATCAGATATCCCTTATGCCAACCATGTATCCCAGGTCAAACCCTGATAAAGATAAGATCACATACTATCATTAGGTTCTCATCATCTTACATCTCATCTTAAATAGATCCGTGTTCATTAGGGCTTTACTTAGTCTCTTAAGTATATTCCCACTTTTACTTGTCTTATCTTCTTAGATTATCGTACTGATGTCATTTTCCATATTATGATTTATCAACTGGATATACTCATGTGTCACATTATTATGTGAACATACTTAACATTATGTCACTTTCATTAACCATATTAGGGATACATCACTTGTATTAAGGGCCATCCTCATGTAACATTAATTCTATGCATCTAACTGATATCAAAGTTACATCTTAGCTTTAGATTACTGATATTAACTTACTCTGTAAATTTCATCATTTATTGAGCATGTATGCATTTATAACATTTTATTTAGGGTTATTAGCCCGTGATAGCCATTCTAAGCAAATTACATATTTTCGTACATCAACATGACCATATCTGACATCAGATGGATTATAAACATAAATTATGATTTGATGGTATTTTCTCATAATTTTAGGTCGCTGTTTGATATTTATTATCTATCAATTAAACATTTCACAACTAACAATATATCACTGTTATTAATGCATTAAAAGCAAGATATTATGCTTCCATCTTGTTCTATGCATTTTTTCTAAACAATTTGGTATATTATATGTATTTTTCGAATCATCGAGCTATTTACTATGATTTATGCAAGATCTAGGTATTTACCTTTTTCTGGCCAATACGGGACTGCCACATGTCCACTAAGGTTGGCGCATCCTTTGCCTACTGCGGCCGGTTCTTTTTCTGGCTTGCCTTGGGCCGGCTGGTCCTGGGCTGGTTTTGGGTGAACTCCTCTTCTCCTTTCTTCTTTCTCGCGAGAACGCGTCTCGGCACCGCACGATGCCCACAGGAGCCCATGCTCCTCAGCCTCCTCTGCTCTAGAATCACAGCTGCGGCTATGAGCTCCAATGAGCAATCGGGCACCGCCAGGCCCCAAAACGTATGCTCCAACCGCCACCGGGAAGCCACTGCAGAAAAAGGCTTAATATTTTATGGTTTATACCATAGGCTGTACACCATGGTCTACTTTCATACAAATAGAAAATTAAATAACAGTAGAGATATCGTGTGGTGCTTGCAAGAGTAGCGCACAATGCAAATTCTACATACTTAGTAGTAGATAGAGCAAATAAATGTAGAACATTCCTATTTTCAGATTTTGTTTATTCATACCATAAACTACATTGACAACTATAGTTTCATGCCTACATTCCACCAAACAAGCAACGCAATTCTTTGGAATTCATGAATCAGTTATCAACTAACAACTTAAAACGTAGACATCAGAAATACCATTGACACAGAAGCAACTTCCATATCATTTTATTCAAATGATATGTCTATACAAAGCAGACGTACACAGCCAAAAATGGACAGATTGGTAATTGCAGATTTTTATAATGGTCTGATGGCATAACAAGTATTGTTAGATAATATAAACGTACATTACATACGTACATTACATACATGTTCAGTCTGTGTGCCAGGGAATACATTTCAGTATTTCACTATGGCAAAGAAGGCTTGAGTTTTACATGTTTCACACTCAGATGAAGTACAGAACACAAAGACAGTTGCATAGCTACTACAGTACGTGAATGTTTTGTATCCAAGATTCAAACATTCTAAAATGATCATGTGACAACGCTTTTCCCCTTTGAACTGCAACGTTCGTTGCTTCAAACCAGACTTGAGGGTACCAAATACAGAAATTTCACTGACATGTTGTCCACCACCACCTGAACTGCATCCAAATGTGTTAAATAGAATAAAACATGTACCAACATAATATCCAAACATCTATTATTTCAGAATCTAGAAAATAACTTGAGAAGGAAAGATATATATGTTCTACACCAGTAAATGTCATTTTTTTAATAAATTACTAAAATTCCACCTCAATTGATATCAACTAACAATTCAGTTGAGTGTCTACTCTATTTTGTAATGGATGGATTCACGACAAATTTGTCTTAACAGAAACAATAAAGGTAATTACATTACAATCGAATAGACATATATATCAGTTGAAAAGGGGTAACTCGTCATATATACAAACTAAGTTACTGGAAAATAAACTCAGCCATGCCTTTTCTCTCGAGTTTTGTATTCTGTTGATTCATGATATATCAACTTACAACAGAGGATGAATTTCTCCTCTAGGATGCTTTTACCGTTAGTACTTAATGGGAACAGCTTTTCTGAATAAGTGATTTTATTACAACCCAACCAAGAATCCAACTAAAAATAGCATATACACAAGGCTGTTATGCCAGCTAAACTGGTAAAAAAAATCCCCCTAACATTCTCTATTCTAAACACTAGCTCTTTTCACCTAGTTATGCCAGAGGAGTCAAGCTATTCAATGGTTCACATCAACGTTTGTGTGGGGAATGGCATGCACTTTATCCTCCTCTTCTTGCATGTAAAATTTCAAATTAGGATTCATCACCAACAGCAAAGACAAGACCAGCAGACCTAGCCTTGGCGGAATCAAAAGTCTAAAATATATAAGGTAACAATCATGTGTCCCTCTTTTTTATCATTTCCTTTCTCCCACACCCATAACGTAGGAAAATGTCCAATGCTCTCTGCCATGTGTGACACACAAGGGGGTTTGGGACTCTTTTAGATAGATGTTGATGTCTTGATTTGCTCTTTTCTGAAAAGAAGAATGAGTGCAAGGTGATTAGTGTGAATAAATTTGAAAACTGCAGATGAGTGGTATTTTCGGATGGACTGATCAAAACAACATAGAAAAAACTTAGGAGTTGATGGCATATCCGTGAATCCATCCCCAATGTGCAACCCTCTACATGTGCAGCTTTAATGAGATTGTCTCAAATGGGACAAGGGGAGAGATTGGAGATTGAAAGCTACAATGCAAATGTTCATAGATACTACAATGAATTGTGGACTTACTAACTTAGACTGGTATGGCTCTATCTTTTCATGGCAAAGAAGGAGACAACATAGAATAGACAAATGACTTCACATGTTCAAGGAAGACAACAATTGGAGTGACTAATTTCTGGAGTATCATGTTATTCATCTGCCTTTCTATAAATCAGACCACACAGAAATCATCCTGGTTGGTTATTGACCAAGTTGGGAATCATATCATAAGGCATAATTTCATATTAAAACCAATTTGCTTTGCTGATGACATGTGATGTGTGTTCATTTAAAGTTCGTAGAACAATGGAAATGATTATTAGCAAAAAAATGACAATTGGGACCAAGAACTTAGATTATGGACTAGCAGCAAATTAGGCAATGTGAATATGCTTTGTTGATGTTGTTGGGTTGTTGGCAGCTGGAGGGTTAGTAGCCATAGGAGACAAGTGATGGAAACCATCACATGTGATTTTAATGAATATTTAGGAGCTCAGTGCAGCAACTAAAATGCCCATGAGCTCCTGTGATGTGTGCAACCAGATGGACTACATGGTATAATGAGATGGTTTTTAACAACAAAACTCTCAACTTTATTTCTCTTACAACAGTTTCATCAACATGCTTGTTGGTTATAGGATGAAAGTGGATTGTTATGATTGAAGTAGATACGAGTTGTACTACTTCAAATGGACTGGGCTTGGGAACTGTTATAAAAAATGATGATGGACTAATTATTGTTGTTGTTCAAACAAAGAACACTACAAAAGTACATTATGAATGTGATGCATCTATTAAGTGAATTACACAAAAGCAGATTGATCTAGATGCAACTTTTATGGCCTGATGGTCAAGAAAATAAACCAGGCCTCACAAATCTTCACAACTTCAATTAAATTTTGTGAAAAGGGTTGGAAATTGTCTAGCACATACTATAAGATGAAACAGAGAGTGGATGTAACTTAATATGACCTATATTGGATCGACTTTATACGAAAGATACTCAACAGAGACCTAAACTGCTTAAATGTATCCCAAATAAGAACAGGTTAAAATTGTCTTGCCCTACTTTTGCTAGTATGACCTCTATTGAAAGAATATATACTTAGTTTTGCCAAATTAAGTGTATGTAATTAAAAAATACACCTAACATCATCTTATCACACTTAGATACATACCCATACAATACTGAATTGCATTCAATCATGCCTAATTAGATTAGATCATGCATAAAATAATCTAAATTGTAGGACTCAAGACCCAAATTTGAGTTTCTGTGTTGATTAATAGTTTGAATAGCTAAATGTCATTGACTAATTACATTTGAAACACAAAGTGGTATATAAGAAAATTTTCAAAGTAGTAAACGAACCTTGAACTAGTCATCCTTCTTTTCCCAAAATGTCCATGCAAACTTTAAGAATCATGATCTTCTAGCCATATCCCCTTGCACATGTCTTCTGAAAATAAAATTTCACATTTTTTAAGTGCACTATTTTTCAATTTTATATCAGTATTCAGAATATAGAAATTTAAATTCATACCCAAAAATTTAATGATACCAACAATCCATGCTTCATGTCACTGCCTATAGCATGTCATCCTTTTTCCCCCAAAATGATCAAGCCCTCCATTAAACGTGAACTTCAAGTATTCCCATATCCACCGGAATTCCTTCTGAAGGGAAAATCAGTACTTGTAAATACACATTATTTCAAAACTAACATGGAGGTGACTTTAGCATTTATATATTGAAATAGAAAAGGAAAACTAGGTAGTAGAGGAAAACTAGGTAATAGAGGAGTCATATACATGTGTGTTATATTTAAGTATTATATCCTTATTTTGCAAATAAAAATATGAATGCATACCCAAAAATCGAATGATATCACCAGGCCATGCTTCATGCCATCGCCTATATCATGCCATCCATTTTCCCCCCAAAATGCCCAAGCCCGCCATAAAGAAGTATCTTCAAGTAATCACATATCCACCATATTCTTTTTTGAAGGGAAAATCACTACTTGTAATACACTTTATTTCAAGACTAACTATGGAACTGAATTTAGCATTTATCTATTAAATAGGAAAAGGAAAGTAGGTGATAGAGGAAAACTAGGTAATAGAGAAACCATACACGTGAAAAAAACTAATAGACACAAGGATTAGATATTAAGAAATGTTGTTTATATTATAGGAAAGTCAACAGAGAAAAAAATTTCCATACCAAAAAAGATGTTGCCAACAAAAAGGTGATGTATCTATTGCATCATGTCCCAACATTAGGGCCTAAGACCCTTTTACTTGTCCCAGATGCTCGATATTGGTAAGAATTGAAAAACATTGGTGGTTAGTCATTAACAAAATCCCAATATAGTTTCACAGTAAACACAGTCCTACTTACACGTATAGGAAATCTCTCAGTTTGAGAAGACGTTAATGGGTCATAATTATCATCCTGGTAATGAGATCATATTAGAATTTGTCCTTATAAATGTTAGAAGTATGTGCCTTACTTACCAAGTCAGAATCAATCTCCACATTGATAAGAGAATCATAATCGGTCCCATCCTAAAATTGAAGTTTTGCAGATAAGTTATTTTATAAAAGTAGTTGATTTGTAGGAAAGAATACAAGATCAACATACCAAAGCATGCGGTGTTGCACGACAACCATATTCAGAATTTGTTGACAGCCCCTAAAACATAAGCATATTATTGTCGATGAGCCCAACATTTTCATATCATTACCAATAATGTGGGAAAAAATTACCTGGCATTGAAGAAATTTAATATGAGCACACAAATTTTCAAGTTCACGGTGTTTTTCTCTAATTTGATGGTCTTGTTCTCTAATTTGATGGTCTTTTTCTTCTAGTTGTGATTTCCAAGCAACTCTTGCAATCCTATTTGATTCTTCTGCTAGCATTTTCCTCTTCAGATTCCTTCTTGTAATACCTCCATTGATCCCTCTTACATATCTTTCATGATGAAATCCATGTGCATCATCCATAATTGAAATGAACCCTAATGGATGTTTTGCCTTTTCCACACCTAACTCTCTACTTCTTAGTTCTACCTTTTCCTACAATATAAAATCCCATGTCAAGTTTCTTTCACAATATATGATACAATATAATAGAAAATACTTACACAGATCTCTTTTATCTGCTCGTTTAGGTACTCCCTGTTCTTCTTTTTGTGACCATCAAGATATGTTTGAACAATTGGAAGTGGTACACCATCTTTCTCCTAAAACAGCATTTAGAACTCATAAGAAAATACACATTAGAGAGAAAAAAGAAAGATTTTTGTGACCATACTGCTTTATCTTGTCTTTCAGCAAATGAAATTGATCCTGTTGTATGTGTTGCATGTAAGACACGACGACTTCTTTTATTTCGGCTAGCTTCCAACTGCATGTTATACACTTTAATATTTATTGAAATGGATTTACTATCACTAAAGATTATAAATAAAATTATCTAAAAGTTCACATCATCTTACAATCTTTGCTTGCTTACTCCAAAGCTCTATTAATAACAACCAATGATCTGGAGGAACTCGGTTGTCCAAGGAGTGTACTTGTTCAACGATGGGGATATGAGGATCTACTTTACTTTTTAATTCTGAACGGAAATCCCTCAATTGTTGGTTGATTGTTTTTTTGACAAAATTAGTTACATCATCATATGAAAGCAATCGAGTCCCATCCATATTAAAGAATTCATAGTCACGCTGTATGAAAAATGACATATATACATCATACATGAGTGCAATTCATATAAATTAATAGGATTTATAGTGACAAGCATAGAAACAAGTATGAACACACAAAAAGTAAATGAGAAAAGGTTGCTTACGTGAACTTCAACCATTACACGATCGATGGTTGACTCATGCTCTATTCCCCACTCTTTATGTATAGGAAACAAACAATGATTGCGTGCTAAAATTCCTAAAAAGTTACTCAATTTATGCCTTCCTGGACCAACAATTCTTCCATCATAAAAAACAAAGCAGTTATGTTTTTGACCATTCATTTAGGCCAATGCTTTCAAGGTAGTCCTCCCCTTTGTAGATCGTTTTTTCATGTGACAAGAATTAGCATCTAAAAAATATCAAACAATGTCATACTTTATAAATGTACTTTTAAGCGTACAAATTATAATCAACAGGATGCATTATATTAAACAAGGTAAACCTATTACCTACTGTTGGTTGTGGATAAGATCTACCTCGTTGTATTTCTTTGCTTACTATATTACATAGAAATTGATGTCACTAAAACAATAGAAGTAAGCAATAAAGAAGAAGTTGAATAAATATACCTTCTATATGGGGAAGAGTGTCACTCCTCACAGATGATCTAGAGTTTTGTAAGTGTCCATCTACTATAAGAAACATTATTAAATTTTAAACTTCATTATCATAAACATGCTTGTAACGACATCACCAATATAAAGTCTAGTATACTACAAAATAAAACTCAATTGAACAAAGATACCTTCCAGAGGGGAAAGTTTGTCATCCAACATAGGTGTTTGTAGTAGAGATATAAATTTTTGTCTTTGTTCATTCACTACAAAGAAATAGAGTTAAAAAATCTTCAAGACATGTGTCCTTGTAACTTTGTTAAGTATACTCTAATGAAAATACCTTCCAAAGGGGACATTACATCTGCCTGAAGAGATGTATACAATGAAGATCCGGAATGTTGTCTTTGGGTTGAATATTTCGTGTTTTGTCTTTTCTCATTCACTACAGAAAAAACTAATAAAGTAAAACAAATCTTCAGTACATATGTGCTTGTAAGTTTATTATGTACATTCTAATGAAAATACCTCCCAAAGGGGACAACGCATCCTCTTGTACAGATGCATGCAACGAAGATCTAGAATGTTGTCTTTGTTCAGACACTAAGTATGATAGAAATTTGAGGTATTAATAACATACCAACATAAACTCTAGTTGCCAGAGTAAATCTTAGTTTGAACTAATATACCTTCTAGAGGGAGGGTTGTACTATTCCTCAAAGATGTTTGCAATGAAAATCTAGAATTTTTTATTTGTTCACTCACTATAGAAAAAACTAATAGAGTTAAAAAAATCTTCCATACAAACTTGCTTGTAAGTTTATTATTATGTTCCAATAGTATTACTTCCTAAAGGGGGACGTGCATCCTCTTGAAGAGATATACGCAATGAAGATTTGCAATGTTATCTTTGCCCATTCTCTATGTACAATAGATATTTAAGGTGTTAATGGCGTGTCAACATAAACTCCAATATCATATAGAGTAAATCTTAGTTTCAAAAAATATACCTTCTAGTGGCAGGGTTATCTCATTTCTCGGGGATGATTGCAGTGAATATCTAAAATTCTTTCTTTGTTCATTTACTATAGAAAAAAGTAATAGAATTTGTTAAGTACATGCTTGTAAGTTTGATATGTATGTACCAATAACATTACCTCCTAAAGGGGATGGTACATCCTACCGAAGAGATGTATGCAATAAAGATCTAATATGTTTCCTTTGTTCACTCACTATGTATTAAGAGATTTATGGTGTTAGTGACATACCAACATAAAGTCTAGCGTAGTATAGAATAACCCTTAGCTTGAACATGTATACCTTCTACATGGGAGATTTTTTCATTCCTCAGACTTGTTTGCAGTGCATACCTATAATTTTGTCTTTGTTCATTCACTATAACAAAAACTTCTAGAGTTAAAAATATCTTCAACATAAACATGCTTGTACGTCTATTGTGTATGTTTCAATGACAATACCTTCTAAAGGGGGAAGTGTATCTTCTTGAAAAGATGTATGCAATGAAGATCTGGATTGTTGCCTTTTTCCACTCACTATGTATGATAAAATGTATGGTGTTTTTATCATCACCAATATGAACTCTACCGTAATATGTAATAAATCTTAGTTGGACCATATATACCTTCTAGAGGGGGTAGTTTGTCATTCCTTAGAGATATTATCTGTGAATATCTAAAACTTTGTGTTTTTTCATTCACTATGAAAAAAACTAATGAGTTAGTAACTTCATCAACAAAAACATGCTTGTAAGTGTAAGTTGTATGTTTAAATCTGACCTCCAAAAGCGGAAATTGAATCCTTTTGAAGAGACATCGGCAATAAAGATTTGGCACGCTTCTTTTGTTCAATCTCTATGTATGATAGGCTTATTGTGTTAAAGACACAACTTGGGTAAATTCTATCTAATACAAAATAAGTTTTAGTCAACCAAAAATACCTTCTAACGGGGGGATTTCATCACACCTCGAAAATGTTTGAGGCAAAGACTCAACTATTCCTCTTCTCTCATTTACTACAAAAATAATCGATGGAGTTAAAATGTTCATCAATGTAATTATGCTTGTAGGTGTGACATATATATTAAAAATAATGTACCTCCTAAAGAAGAAAGTGTATTCCCTTCTGGTGTTGAATCTATTGGAAATCTGATGCATTGACTTTGTTCATTCACTGTTTATGTTAGAGACTAATATTGTTAGTGGCATTAACAACATAAACTTTAGTGCAATTTAAAAGAAAACATAGTTAAACAAAAATACCTTTTGAAGGGTGGAGCCTGTCATTCATTTGAGATGTTTGTAGTGAAGATTTAACTCTTTCCAAAGTAGAATTGATATTTTGTCTTTCTTTTCTCACTAAGATAAGATATAACACACCTAACAAAATCAGCAACATAGAGATCCTTGTAGAGGCACAGTTAATATTCATCTAAAAGTACCTCCTGAAGATGTGAGTGCATCATTCTCAAGAGAGGTCTTCAATGAAGATTTACCATGTTGTCTTTGTTCACTTACTGTATATGATAGAGACAAAAGGAGTTGAAATCATAGAACTAGACAGTAACAAACTAAATAATATAACATTATTAAATTTTAATGTACCTTCTAATGAGTGGGGAGTATCTTCCTCAATTGGAATATGCGGTGTTCTTTGTCTTTTTGTCGCATGAACTTATTGAAAGAATGGGTCAGTAAAACACATCAACTACTGACATAGTAAAAAAAATTCAAAATTGAATTTAAACAATACCTAGTCCACCATCCAATGAGTCATTACAAGTGTTGTTTCTCGTTTTGTCTCTCTTCATTATGTCAATTATCGAGGCATGTTTAGGAGGCATTACTCTAGAAAAGAGGGTGAAGTTTGAGATATACTTCAAACACCTATTAAAATAGTATCACTATTCAAATCTAAAAGGTTAAACATAATTGCAGGTAACAAGAATACTAATTCATATCTTACCACAATCATTTACGCTTTCATGTATTTCTTATTTCATGAATAACATTCTCATCCACTTCATCTCTTTCAGGATCTAAGTCTGGCCTCACCCACAAGTCATCATCATCATCAGAAGTACATTCTACTATAATTTCAATATTCTCATAAGTGGTCTCAACATTTAATACATCACTTGGTATGTCATAAATGTCTCGAGCAACCCATGGGCAAACTACACCCAAATTTTCATCTTCTGGATCCATGGAATATAATACTTGTTTTGCTTGTTTAGGGAAAATAAAAGGCTCATCCTGATATGCTAGCTTAGTTGTGTCCACAATGGTAAAATTTAGATAATCCTTTGATATTCCATCCTCTTCCTCACCATCATACCACAAACACTTAAAAAGATAGTATGGATCTAAATTTTTAAATTGTATTTCATATATATCTAAAAGAACTCCATAGAAAAAACAATCATCAGGACCCACCGTTGCAATACCACTATTTTGTGTCACACGGTTGTACTCAATGTGTTTCGGTTCAAATTTGTATCCATTTATGAAGTAACCAGAATAGGATAGAGCTTTTATAGATGGCCCTTCAGACAAGTACTTAACCTTTTTAGGCAATTATTTATAGTTGCTTACCCTCTTAACCTATTAGGAAAATAAGCATTAATATTTGTGTAAATCACATAAATAAATATATTTCAATTGAGAAAAACTCACATGGTCTCTAAACCAATCAACAAAATGTCTATGTTGCTCTAACTTGATGTCATCTTCAGACCAAGATGAATGATTAGATCGCATGATGTCATCATGATACCTAAAAATAGATACATGTTATTTATTATTTTATTAAAAATGACATATTTAAATTGAGTATATACTTACTTTATATATTCATCAATGTCTTCATCATTATAAAGGATAAAACGATGTGCTTATTGAATTTCATCCTCAGAGAGAGCAATAATTTGCCCAACACCTATCGGGCCATCTTCATATACCGATTGTCTGTTCTCTTTGGAATCAGTGCCGCACAAATATCTTGCACAAAATGTAGCCACTTCTTCTCTCAAGTAACCCTCAACAATAGAGGCTTCTGGTTTGCTTTTATTTTTTACATTTTTTTTCAATGTGTAAAGATATCTTTCAACTGGATACATCCATCTAAATGGAATAGGCCCACATATTTTAGCTTGAGTAGGAAGATGTACTGATAAGTGGACCATGACATCAAAAAATGTCGGAGGAAATATCTTCTCAAGCTTGCACAAAATCACAGGTATCATCTGCTCAAGTCTTTCCATGGTTTGAACATCAATAGATTTAGCACACAAGTGCTTGAAAAATGAAGATAATTCCATTAGTGCTTTCCCTACATGTTTTGAAATAGATTTTCTTAGGGCTAGTACAAGCAATTGTTGCAGTAAAATGTGATGATCATGACTCTTCAGGCCCAGAAACTTTTTCTCATCAAGTTGAACTAATCAAGAGATATTACAAGAATACCCATATGGAAGTTTCATGTCTTTCAAAACCATGAAAAATATTTCCTTCTCTTCACTAGTCATACAATATGATGAAGGTGGGATAACTACTTTATTTCCATTTTTTGCCTTTTTTATCCACAATGACTTTCGAATGTTCAACTTATTCATATCTAAATGCTCATTTATGTTCTCTTGACTTTTTCCATCTTTATTCAACAACCAACTCAATATGTTAGCACATGTATTTTTCTCAATATGCATTACATCCAAACTATGGCGAACTAATAGTGTACTCCAATATGGTAATTTAAAAAATATGCTCTTCTTGTTCCATCCAGGAGGCAATCTTTGTTTATTTTTCAATGAAGTATGTGTGTCCCTTCCAAATTGGATATTATCATACCCATCCCATAAATCTATTATTTCTTGTCCAGATAGAGATTTTGGTGGAGGATCAAGTTCAATGGTCCCATCAAAGTGGAGTTCATCATATCGCCAAGAGTGCCCAATTGGAAGAAATCTGTGATGCCTCATGTAAGCCATTTTATGACTGAATGGTAAATAAGTAGAAGCTGTATGAATATGACATTCAGGACAACCATATGTTCCACTTGTTTTCTGACCAGACAACATTCTATAGGCAGGAAAATCACTTATTGTGCCCAATAGAGCAGCTCGCATCCTAAACATTTCACCTTTTTCAGCATCATATGTTGGCACGCCTTCTGTCCATAACAAGTTTAGTTCCTCAATCAACGGCTCTAGGTAGACATCAATGTTATTTCCTGGAGACTTCGGTCCATTTATAACAAGTGGCATCATGAAGTATGATTGTTTCATTGTCAACCAAGGAGGTAGATTATAATTCAAGATTATAATTGGCCATATACTGTGATTGACCCCGTACCCCATATTAAAAGGACTAAATCCATCAGTAGATAGTGTGAGTCTCACATTACGGGGTTCACTACTAAAGTTTGGATGTTTTCTATCAAAATCCATCCAAAGTTCTGAATCTCTAGGATGACTCGTTTTTCCAGGAGGCGGCTGTGGGCTAGTGTGATGGTATGTCATCAAATTAGCTGTTTTGGTAGAATTAAACATTCTTTTCAACCTTGGAATAATTGGAAGATAGTGACAAACCTTTGCTGGTTTTTTTAATTTCTTCCTTGTATTTTGATGTGTAGGCTTCCATCTAGATGTCTTACACCTCAAACACTCATCCAAGTTTGCTTTATCACCTCTGTATAACATACAATCATTTGGACATGCATGTATCACTTCCTTAATCCTAAAGTAGACATCAACTTCTTGATTTCATACCATGTCTTTGGAACATTATTCCCTATTGGAAAGACCTTAGATAGTAACTTAAGGAGATCAGTGATAGATTTGTTGGTCCAATGGTTATCACATTTCACATCAAAAAGAACAGAAATGAAGTGGAAAGTTGAGTATGGACAACCTTCATATAAAGGTGTATTAACTTGCTTTAAAACTTCCTCAAATTTCTCAACTTCTTGATCAAGAGATAAGAAATTATCTTCATGAGTGTATTCAGCATCATCATTTATATCCCTCATCATTGCATCACTAATTAATTCATCCACTTCATTATATGAAGGAAGTGTTGGAACATTTGTAGGCCTATGAAAATCAGACATTTCACCATGGTAGGTCCATTTTGTGTATCGAGGGAAAAACCCATAACATACCAAGTGCTCCTTAATAAATTTGGGGTCCACAATAAATTTTTTTCGCATTTCATACAAGGACAAAGCATGTCTGAAGCCTTAACATTGTTCAAAGCAAATTGAAGAAAATAATCAATCCCATCAAGAAAATCTTTATCCTGACGACGATCAAATCTTGTTTTTGGCTTGTACATCCAATTTCTATGCATGAAATGATAATCCTCCATAGAGAAATTGCCTTCAAACAGAAAAGAATGTTTTAAAGAAGATGAAAGATAAAAGGTCGTGTTGTATTGTTATGTTTAAAGTTAGATTAGTTGGATCATGTTGTGTATGCATAAGATTAGGATATGAGGTGCATACTACAATTTAATTATTATAAATTTAAGAGAATATGTAAGATTATATGTAGTGGTATAATATTTATAATGAAGACCACTATCATCCCATTCAAAAGTATGAAAATGTAATAGAAATAGTACTAAAAGAAAAAAAATTAATAATTACTCACAAGTTGGACAAGATTATATGGCAAATTAAAAATGATGGAAGAGTCTATGTCTGTCCAAAGACCCATGTTTTATCCATTCTAGATACATCGTGGATATTAAGTTGTTGATGTCATATTGGTGGCCTAACCCATGTTCTATGATTATATCCTCTATTTTAAATTTGATTGCGTCATTGGAACTTCGAGACTCAAGTATAGAAATTGTTCTATCATAACCAACTAAACTACTAGGAATATTGTTTCCCCTCACAAACAATTAGTTCAGTATGATGTTTTTTTCTTTATTAAGTATTTGTCAAACTTCAAATGATTTGTATTTGATTGGATACCATATAGGAGAAAGGGATACAAAGTTATACCGATTAACTAAAAATTAAAAACTTGAAAGACATGTGCAAACAAAGATATTGATTGACATGTGTTTGAAACTTTAACAAAAATGCTATATATGAACATGTGAAGAATAGCATAGTAGAAATGAACATTGAGTTACACATTTGTGATGCAGATGATACATTGTACAACTATAAGTTTTTCTTCTTTTTCAAAAATAAATGTTTGATTATTTATTAATAAATATGAGTTCTAATAAATTAATTATAAAATAGATACAACCAGCCTTTTTGACAAATTCACTTTGTTTGACAATGAGAAGATAGTGAATGGAAGATCAGTGACACAATCAGCCTAAAGAGAAACCAAAAAATGACTCATATCAAGGCCACCCGACCAAGATATTGAGGAGAAACTAAGAGATGCTTATACAGGAAAATATGAGATAGCATTTTCATTAGAAAATGGGTAGTCACAGTCTGATATATTAGTACAGTGACACATTGCCCAGCCACAGCCCCTCTCAAAACTATTCATTTGCTATCTTATTTTTTGTGCCTATCAGGTATATCAAGACAGTATAAAATCAGGCCATCACTTCTATAGAAAGCATTGGAGAGAGAGTTACGAACAGAGTTGTGATGGTTATATAAGTATCAAAATAATGTAAGTTAATTCAATTATCGAATTGAATCCTAGTTAATGTGATATGTCACCAGGAAAGTAACTTGGAATTGATACATATGACCTAAACAAATCTATAAATATATTTTTATATGGAGAATCTCTGTAATGTATGGAGGTAAAACTACCTAATAAAGTGACCTAGCTAAGAAAAATTGTATGACACTTCTCATATCTTTTGTTTCTATAGAAGAGGAGATTATGATTACGAAAGGCATACTGAAAAAAAAAGTCTTGCAAGGAACTGCAATGATAGTTCCTTGTGAAAAAACATCATGTATATGGTAAACAACCATGTACTTTTGATAAAGATAACTTTTCGTTCTGTTTTGACTTTATTTCCCCCTTTCTCTGATTTCCCCCTTTCCTGGTCGCCATAGAATTCATAAAAAAGTAACGACAATAATAGCAGCCATAACTTTTTAATCTCTCGTTCTGAACCCGGAACATGGCACATGGTTATCACTGTATCAGTTAAAAGTCGTATTGGTTTCTCCTAACTTCCCGGACTAGGTACAAACACTTTTGCACTGGTCTAATGAACCAATCAGCTTTTAGTATATAGATTATCATATACTCAGACAAGAGATAGGAAAATAAATGACCACTCATTTTTGTTTTTCCTATGTCAGAATGAATTTTGTGCAACGAAGAATATTGACTTTTGCTTTGACTTAGAAAATGTGGGTGCAACTCTGTCTTAAAGCAGAAAAAGATAGGAGGAAACTCTTACACCAATCATGATAGAAGAAGACTCAAGAAGCCACACTGCATAAATCAAACCGAAGAACTTAGATCACCTAAATGGGGTAGGAAAAATAGAGGTATGGAAGTCCAAGCAACTGCCACCCAAGAGTGATGTACTTTTGAGATCTCGTTGTCACCTCTTCTTCCTCAATCCAGAAAACTCTTGGTCGAATGCAGTAGACTGTCGTTGGTGCCTGATCATCCGCACGCACTGCAGAATGCTCTTGGTCTAGCTTCCTATTAGAATTGTGCGCAACAAGAACAGGGCAAAACAATAGGAGTGGCTTCCTATTAGAATCGTTCGCAACAAGAATAGGGCAAAACAATAGGAGCAGAAGACAGACGGACAGGAACGGAAAGCAACCCACCTAGGGCCAGCAATCTCCCACGGGCGTTGGATGGAAACTTCTGGCAGCCGCGCTGCTTCATAGTGACATAGCGATATCCCGCGCACATTGGATGGAAACTTCTGGCAGCTGCTGCTTCACAGCGAAATAGTGATATAATTTCGGTCATCACTGCCGATTTACACTTTTAGGGGGAGGGAAAAAAGGTCGTGCACTCTCTGTTTTGCTCTTCCTGGGCCCGGTAGATGAAAAAGGCCCCAATGACTTCAGCGACTGTATTGAATAATGAATAAATGTAGAGCTTATTGTGTAAATAACCATAGTGAAAATTATAACTATAGTCCATTGGACTTTGTTTTATAGTGAGCACCACACCTCCGATCGCCTCCTTTGCTCTCACTCCTGATTGGGATCCCCTGGAAAGTGTCGCCGTCGCCGCAGCTAGGATCTCCTCTATGGTATGCACGATCTCGCCGCCTCCACCTTCGTCAAGCTTCAAGCTATACTGCTGCACGGGTCTACACCGATGAGCACAAGGTGTGCTTCTCCTCCTTAGCTTGGAGAGCCTGCCGCTGTTGGTCTCTGGTTCTGCCCGGTGCGTTGGTTGTGAGCGCCGCCGCCCGGTTTCCTCTCCCTCTCTTGCATGAATCGAGATCCCAGGGTGAGTTTGTGACTCCCCTATCCTGCTATGACGCGGCTTCGCAGTGAGGCCCTAGCCTGGCGATGAGTCAGTCACCTTCTCGCATTCTTTCTGCTCTTTTCTCTACCTCTGATCACCACCTACACTTCATGGTGGAGAAGTAGTAGAGATGGGTGGCTGGCTCTCCCTCGGGTCTTCTCAACTTCCTAAATGAGACTTCGGTGTGAAGGACTTAGTGATACAAGGAAGGAACCACCCACTTACTTTACTTCATCGAGCCACGACCTTCGATGGCGGGAAGGTTGCTGCCTCATCCTCCCCCACGTTCTCCATTCAAGTGATGGCAGGAGGAGAGTATTTTGTCATCCGATCAAACCATGCACAAGCTAGGATGGTGCCACGCTGCCAAGCCGTGGCTATGCTCCCGTAGAATAATTGACTTGGGCGCAAGACATAACAGTTGATCAAGCCTAAGTTGCTATAAGAAGTGATTCTTAGTCCTAAAAACATCAATGCTGCACATTATTTCATAACATTCAAACTTGCATAGCTTCTCCTAAGAACCTCGATTAATCATGAATATAAGACCACATCTTTATGATCATCATGGTCACATTATATTATATTTTGATGCTAAATTACCACTTTTTGACCAATCAAACGCTTACCATGAAATAACACAAATTGATTATTCCAATCCTCAACCCATGATTCAATTATTGAATTGAATAACTAAGAACCTCAAAGTTTCACTCTATCACATCCTACACACCTTAAAAGAAATTCCTTCCTCGGAATTAAGCCATATAACCCACTTTGTCACATCATATACATCTTAAAAGAACTTTTGTCCTCAAAAGTAAACCATACTCATCCTTATAGGGAAAGCCTTATCATGCTCTCATCCACATGTAGGCACCATTCCATGTACAACATAGCCAAAAGCTCTCGAACTATGTCCCAGCTATTAGGATGTTTTCCAAACATCTAAGGTGATACAGGGTGAACCACTCATCATATATCATGGTTTAAGAGCTTAGGTTACATCATGATGTATCTCATCTGTTAGGGTTGCATCTTTATCTTTACACATGCATTAATATTCAACATCATATTACCATGTTCCCAAGGAGTTAACCCAAGTTAACCCATACATCAAAGTGTCATCAACATTTTATTGAGATAAAAGTTAGAACATATTCAAACATTAACATATGTCTTTTAGGAGGGAGTTAATTATCATTAACTCACTTTATCCATCTAAATCATATCAAGGTGTCATAATCATTATGTTGTGCTAATTGTCAGACTTTATTTTTCATCTTATTAAGCACTAAGATTAACACCTCATGTGAACATGTTTCATTCATATGATCTTATTTCTTATTCATACTAAACTGAAACATTTATTAATGAATTCTCACAAGATTAACCAACACTATCACATTATCATCATTATTCATGTATATGGCTAACCAGTTATGCATAAAGAGTTATTAAACCATCTCTAAGATTTTCATCATGTCATATCCACTATCATATCTCAAGATTGGTTCACATCCTTATATGTATATATTATGGTTGTGCTAAACAAACTTATATGAGTGGCTTATCAAACGGGTACTAAAATTGTATCTAGTCCAACTTAGGTTCTCTTGACCCGTATCATGAGGGTAATGCCATGCTCAGTCTTTATGAGCTGACTCAACTCTATTAGTGTCTCATAAACAAAAACTTTATCTTTCCTATCAGTCTAGGGTTCTCAGGTATACCTTATTGGCACTAGAGATAGCCTTACAAGCTCTAGCCACATAAGCACAAACCAAACCAAGCTACAACATCCTCTTCATAGGTCTCTACCCATGAAACATGCTTACCCAAAACTCTCTTATATACACCACTAGATTCCTATGTGGGAAACCACCAACCCGAGCATGAGGTTGTACAAAAACTAACATAGCTACCTCCTCCAGGGTCTTGGGCTCTCTCCCTCACCCAGATGGAAGGCCTCATATTCATGCTCACATGCACATATATAACCAGCCTATCGCTGACTCTAGGTTTTGGTCCTCCCAAGGACATCTAGGGTTCAACAAGACTATAGGAATCATGCATTAAGCAACACAACTCATTCACTCAGGATTAGTCTAGTTTAGGACATATCATATCACACATCTCAAAATTCTCATATCTTGGAGTTTAGGTTCTCTAACCTTCTCCCTCTGGGTCTCACCCTCTCTGGAGTTAACCCTATAACTGGTCCCAACACTAGAGGTCCTCCTTTGTAAAAGAGCTTGAGGCTCATGCTGACTCACAACCTTGTCTCATCTTAACACATCTTATCTCATAAAAGCCTATTTACTTGCATCATCAAAACTTATCTCAAAACCTCAAAACTGAACTTAAGTCCTCGAAGACAAACATAGATCATCGCAAACTATCTTATAACATCTATATAAGACTTCGATCGTATCATCAAACTTATAATATCTACTCCATCTATCACATATACCAAACAAGGCTCTAGACATCTAATCTAGAACTACACTCTCTTCTAGACTGATGTCATTCACTTTCACTTAGGTTGCATGACCACCTCCTACTCATACATGTGTGGGGACACATTTTTGTAATACATATACATAATAAAATATTATATAGTTTTTCTCCGATAAAACAAGCGTCAGAGAAAACTATCGAGGTTCGATCCGTTTGGAATCAAAAACCAAATCCAGAAATGAGTGTCCCACACATAGTAGAGAGTCTAGTGTCATGAAAACTAGTGAAAAGGGTGAGAACAAGGGGTAGACTAGTGTATCTACTCTAGACAACAAGCTCAGTATGTCTAGGGTTTCTCTTCCCTTGATGCACGCCATTTCCAAATAGTGCAACGTCCCATACCGCTGCACTACAAGGAAAGAACGACATCTAAGGACTTGCTACCCAACAAGCAATAGTCTATACCTAGTTCTCAGACATCTAGGTGTTAACCTAGAGTCTAGGTCATATCTAGTCTCAAAAAGATGACTAATCTAACCCTAAAAGATATTATGGTTCAAGGTTCTTTAGTTTTGAGTTGCATAATGAGCAAATGTCAGGCTTTGCTATTGTTCATGCTCTGATACCACTTGTAAAGTCCCCGGATTTTCTAAAACTTAATCTGATGTTCGACGTCTAAATTGAAACCCTCATCTCAACGAGAATCCCAATTTAAACACCCCACACTAGGCTAAGAAGAAGAAAATCAAGGGAGTCAGAAGGAAATAATCAGTAGCACATGTACATGAACAATAATAAAATCATACACACATGTTCACCATTCAACATATAATTACAACATGAATTGTTCCAACATTTGATATTACATATTGAACAGCAAACTTAAACATATACATGCACTACCACTAAACTACAGGATCTTAAAACAAAAGGTCCACCTGTACATCAGCTCGCCACACAACTCTCACTATCCTGGATCTTCAAGAGCACAAGACCACAACCTAAACAAAATATTACATGCGGTACACATCATCACAATATTCAAGAATATTGTACTGAGTACGCCTACGTGTCTTTTCTATACCTCTTATCATATCTTGGCAATAAGATAAAACTAATACTTGGCAATAACATAAGAAATATAAGAAAAGCATATACTTGCACAAAGATGTTCATTAACAAAAGAGAACACATATTTTAAGCATAATTTCCATTATATCATCCATGCATTTACTACCTGAGAGTTGAATGCATTAAGGCCTGTATGATCTACTACCAAAGAGTTGGACCATTTCATAATGTGATCTACTACCAAAGAGTTGGATCACTTCCAAGTACTTTACTACCAAAGAGTTGAAGTACTTGTTTTCCAGCACTTTACTACCAAAGAGTTGAAGTGCTTAGATATAATGGAACAGATATGTTATGTTTCATGTGTTCATAGAAATAAGTATGGAAAATCATGCAACATATCATACAAGAACAATAATTTCATCCAATATCATATGCCAAGTATTTTACTACACATATAACACAAGCATATTGTATAATAAGCCAAGTAAGAGGTAATGGTGTACCTTCCAAAGAGACATCCTAATCATCAGATATCCCTTATGCCAACTATGTATCCCAGGTCAAACCCTGATAAAGATAAGATCACATACTATCATCAGGTTCTCATCATCTTACATCTCATCTTAAACATAACTGTGTTCATTAGGGTTTTACTTAGTCTCTTAAGTATATTCCCACTTTTACTTGTCTTATCTTCTTAGATTATCGTACTGATGTCATTTTCCATATTATGATTTATCAACTGGATATACTCATGTGTCACATTATTATGTGAACATACTTAACATTATGTCACTTTCATTAACCATATTAGGGATACATCACTTGTATTAAGGGCCATACTCATGTAACATTAATTCTATGCATCTAACTGATATCAAAGTTACATCTTATCTTTAGATTACTGATATGAACTTACTCTATAAATTTCATCATTTACTGAGCATGTATGCATTTATAACATTTTATTTAGGGTTATTAGCCCGCGATAGCCATTCTAAGCAAATTACATATTTTCGTACATCAACATGACCATATCTAACATCAGATGGATTATAAACATGAATTATGATTTCATGGTATTTTCTCATAATTTTAGGTTGTTGTTTGATATTTATTATCTATCTATTAAGCATTTCACAACTAACAAGATATCACTATTATTAATGCATCAAAAGCAAGATATTATGCTTCCATCTTGTTCTATGCATTTTTCTGAACAATTTGGTATATTATATGTATTTTTCAGATCATCGATCTATTTACTATGATTTATGCAAGATCTAGGTATTTACCTTTTTCTGGCCAATACTGGACTGCCACGTGTCCACTAAGGTTGGCGCATCCTTTGCCTACTGCGGCCGGTTCTTTTCCTGGCTTTCCTTGGGCCGGCTAGTCCTGGGTTGGTTTTGGGTGATTGAACCGGGGTTCAACCTCGTCTTCTCCTTTCTTCTTTCTCGCGAGAACGTGTCTTGGCGCCGCACGATGCCCGCAGGAGCCCATGCTCCTCAGCCTCCTCTGCTCCAGAACCACAGCCACGGCTATGAGCTCCAACGAGCAATCAGGCACCGCCAGGCCCCAAAATGTCTGCTCCAACCGCCACCAGGAAGCACCACACCTCTGATCGCCTCCTTTGCTCTCACTCCTGATCGGGATCCCCTGGAAAGCGCCGCCATCACCGCAGCTAGGATCTCCTCTGCGGTATGCACGATCTCACCGCCTCCACCTTCGTCAAGCTTCAAGCTATACTGCTGCATGAGTCTATGCCGATGAGCACAAGGCGTGCTTCTCCTCCTTAGCTTGGAGAGCCTGCCGTTGTTGGTCTCTGGTTCTGCCCGGTGTGTTGGCTGTGAGCGCCGCCGCCCGGTTTCCTCTCCCTCTCTTGAATGAATCGAGATCCCAGGGTGAGTATGTGGCTCCCCTATCCTTCTACGACGCGGCGTCGTAGTAAGGCCCTAGCCTGGCGATGAGTCAGTCACCTTCTCGCATTCTTTCTGCTCTTTTCTCTACCTTCGATCACCACCTGCACTTCATGGTGGAGAAGTAGTAGAGATGGGTGGCTGGCTCTCCCTCGGGTCTTCTCAACTGCCTAAATGAGACTTCGGCATGAAGGACTTAGTGATACAAGGAAGGAACCACCCACTTACTTTACTTCATCGAGCCACGACCTTCGATGGCGGGAAGGTTGCTGCCTCATCCTCCCCCATGTTCTCCATTCAAGTGATGGCAGGAGGAGAGTATTTTGTCGTCCGATCAAACCATGTGAAAGCCAGGATGGTGCCACGTTGCCAAGCCGTGGCTATGCTCCCTTAGAATAATTGACTTGGGCGCAAGACATAACAGTTGATCAAGCCTAAGTTGCTATAAGAAGTGATTCTTAGTCCTAAAAACATCAACGGTGCACATTATTTCATAACATTCAAACTTGCATAGCTTCTCCTAAGAACCTCGATTAATCATGAATATAAGACCACATCTTTATGATCATCATGGTCACATTATATTATATTTTGATGCTAAATTACCACTTTTTGACCAATCAAACGCTTACCATGAAATAACACAAATTGATTATTCCAATCCTCAACCCATGATTCAATTATTGAATTGAATAACTAAGAACCTCAAAGTTTCACTCTATCACAACACATATACATGGGAACCCTATGTTTGTCTTTGCAAAAAAGTTATCTTTGCTGAAAACTATGCGAAAAAGTGGGCTAAGGAGAAGGTGAATATCCCAAGTTTAATCTTGTCCACAAAGAAGGAATATAGCGAGGTGAAAAAATTCCTCATGGCTGATCCGCTCAAAGGAGAGTTAATGAAGAAGGAGAGGCAGTTAAAAATGATGCTAGTTGATCTCAAGAAGGTTGAAGAGAAATTCTATTGGAAAAGAAGCAGGGAGAAATGGTTGGAAGATGATGACAAGAACACCAAACTCTAACACATGGCAGTGAGAAGAAGAGAGGCCTCCAACGTTATATGTGAGCTGATTGACAAAGATGGGCAAGTGATTAACAGGCAAGAAGATATTGAAAATCAAGTTGTACAGTTCTACAATGAACTTTATAATAAAAGTTTCGAAGAATGGGAAGTGGAGGAAACCATTGACTAGAAGTATAAGCTCTCTAGCACCCACAACAATATTCTCACAAGGGATGTCACTGAACAAGAGGTTAAAAAGTCTCTATGGAGCATCGACTGTAATAAATCCCTCGGGTCGGATGGATTCAATACTTTCTTCTACAGGGTGGCTTGGGACACAATAAAAGAAGACCTTATGAGGTATGTGAGATGGTTCCTTGAAGGAGGTAACATGGTTAGACAGGTTAATCATGCTTTCTTGGTCCTCATTCCAAAGAAGAAAATCACGACATCACTCACAGATTTTAGACCTATTGCTTGTTGCTCTATCCAATATAAGAGTATAGATAAAATTCTGGCTGCAAGGTTGAAGATGGTCCTTCCTTTCCTTATCTCTGAAAACCAAGGAGCCTTTATTTCTGGTAGGAGTATTAGTGACTGCGCTCTTCTTGTTGACGAGTTCTTAGCTGATTACAATGTGATGAGAGGGAGTAGAAAGGCTTGCTTAAAGCTTGATATTTCTAAAGCCTATGACAACGTAAGATGGGAAAAACTATGGTGGATCATGCAAAAAATGGGCTTCTCTGAGAGATGGATACAATGGATGCAGCAGTGCGTTGGCACAACTAGTTTCTCGGTGCTAGTTAACGACTCATCGGCGGGTATCTTCAAAGGCAGCAATGGTTTGCGGCAAGGTGATCCTCTTTCTCCCCTTCTGTTTACTATCATCATGGAATATTTCACAAGAAGGTTGAAGATAATTGAAGAGAAGAAGGCGATCAAAGCCTACACAGTACATGGAATGAAAGTTATGAGCCAACTCATTTTTGTTGATGATGTACTGTTATTTGTTGAAGCTAAAGTGGATATGTTATTGAAGCTGGAAATTTTTCTGGATGACTTCGGGGAACAGACGGGACTGCGGATCAATGCAAATAAAACTCAACTTTACCTCTCAAAAAAATTTCATCAAATGGAGAGCAGATACCAGAAGTCGTGGGGGTGGAAATTGGAAAATTCCCAACCAAGTATCTAGGCTTTCCGCTTGCTGGTGGCAATCTAAAGGTGAAGGACTTTGCTGATTGCATTGATAGACTAGATGAGATGATTGCAAGATGGCCCACAAAGAGAACATCCATGGCGGGGAGAGCTACCCTTATTAGAGCAACCATTGAGGGGCTTCTTATCTTTTGGGTGCAGCAAGGGGAGATACCTGGTGCAATGCTTGATAGAATGGAAATGAAAATCTCAAACTTCATCTGGGCAGGGGAGTTCCATCTCATGCACTACGCGAGGTTGGCTCTTCCTAAATACGAAGGGGGTATGCAGCTGAAAACTCCAAGGGATATTGCTAAATGGGGGACCTTAAAGAGAATCATCTTGTATCAAATAGGTGGTTCCTTCTGGGGAAGATGGATGAGGAAAAGATACCTGCAAGGATTGGATTTCCAGCCACGAACTCGAGAAGGTATTTCAAACACCATTCACATGATGAGGAACCTATGGCCACAAATCAAGCACATGTTTGTTCAAGATCAAATCGGGGATTGGCACTTGATAAATCCCAAAACTGATCTGTGGGAGATCACGAGGAGTAGGGCTGAGAAAGACATGACAATGGCATTGATTTGGATAGGTAAATATATTCCCAAATGGTCCACGTGCATCTTCAAAATTCTGCATGGAGCTCTTGCTACTCTTGACAAGGTGCATGAGTGGAATAGCAATATTTCTGTTACTTGTCTTCTATGCAAGGAGAAGGAGGAAACCTATAACCATCTTTTTGGTGGCTGTGATTTCACAAAGAATATATGGGAGAAAGTGTGTAAAGAGTTTCACCTAAGCATTGAGCTTAATGAAGATGCCAGAACAATGATCAAACGGTGCACTAATGGAGGAAAAAAGCTACTCTTATTTGCTGCCCTATGTTTCCATATTTGGAATGAAAGAAATGCACGCAAGCATGGTGGTCTAGGTAGTTGTGTGAGTACTATTACTGCAACAAATTGTAAAAATGTAAAAAGGAGACTATGTCATAGCTAGATGGGTGAGTTGCTCACGTTCACGATGTATAGCGAGCATAGGTCTATATGTAAATTTTGTCCCCCTACAATTGTAGGGGGGAGTCAGAATATATTTACCTGATTCCTATATATATATATATATATATATATATATATATATATATATATATAGATAGATAGATAGATAGATAGATATATATATAGAGAGAGAGAGGGAGAGAGAGAGAGAAGTTGGAATACACTCGAGTGTACCGGAGACGACACACACTTCAGTCGTTTCCCACCATGAAGCAATTATTTTGAAAATCTACTGTTGATCTTCTTAAATATCTTAAAAACATCTTATATAATAAATTTAAGCTCATTTGGACACCTATAGGTCATGCACCTAAAGGAGGCAAAAATCTTGTATTCCAAATTAGTTATGTGTGTCGATTTTTGTTCCTTAGTTGAGTAACCTACCCTCATCCAAAACTGGCTCAAGTTTTCTATAGGACCTACTATTATTGTAACAATTAAGAACAATGGATTAGATTTTGTAAATATATGGTCTACATAGGCAAACACCATTGGGGTGTAGAGTGTGGTATGTCAACATGAGTGTATTTGGGCCTCTCTCTCTCTCTCTCCCTCTCTATGTCTATATATATATATATATATATATATATATATATATATATATATATATATATATATATATATATATATATATATATATATATATATATATATATATATATATATATATATATATATATATATATATATATATATATATATATATATGGGTATATCTTCGCTACCCGTGCATCAGTTTTGTAATAGGAAGGCATGCATTTGTAATGAGAGGGTCCAAATTGTAATAGATAGACTCATTTTGTAAATACAATGTGATGTTTGTATTCTCCGTCTAGAAACAGTAAAATATATATTTATGACTGTAACAGTGTTGTAATACAATTCGATTCTTTGTATTACAATTTTGGTAGTCTCATTATAAATTTGGACCGTCTCATTACAAATACATGCCTTCCTATTACAAAACTGATGCACAGGTAGCGAATCTTAATTACCCGCACGGGTAGCAAAGATATATATATATATATATATATATATATATATATATATATATATATATATGAGCGTTCATTTAATACCCGCGTGGGTAACCTGGAGTTCGCTACCCGGTAGCTAAAAAAGTAACTCTTCTGGTCAGAAAAGTAATCCACCTATCAAAAAAGTAACTATTTTGATAAAAATGTAACTATGCGACTAAAAAAGTAAATCTGTGAAAATACACAACAAATATGTATATAACCGTGTTTTTGAATCTGTTGTTTCAAACCTAACTATCTATGCATAAAACTTTACAGTTTGCAAGGTAAAGTAACCATCTACATGACAAAAGTAAGAAACTAAAAAAAAGTAACCAAAATAGGGGGCGGATAGCTACCCGTGCGGGTATTAAAGATGGACCTATATATATATATATATATATATATATATATATATATATATATATATATATATATATATATATATGTATATATATATATATATATGTGTGTGTGTGTGTGTGTGTGTGTGTGTGTCTGTGTTCACTACCCATGGGGCTAACTAACTTTAGTTACCTGTGGATCTATTTTTTAATAGAAAGGTACCTATTTGTAACGAGACAAACAATGTTTGTAATGACATGACTAAATTTGTAATAGAAACACTCGTTTTGTATTACAGCGTAAACTATTGTCATAAATATCATTTTTACTGTAATCAGACGTGTTATACAAAATGAGTTTTTGTATTACAAACTTAGTCATCTCATTACAAACAATGTCTGTTTCATTACAAATATGTATCTTCCTATTACAAAACAGATGCACGGGTAACTAAGGTTAGTTACCCATGCGGGTAGCGAATGAATGGCATATATATATATATATATATATATATATATATATATATATATATATATATATATTTATATATATATATATATATTTATTTATATATATATATATTTATATATATATATATATATATATATTTATATATATATATATATTTATATATATATTTATATATATATATAATGGTCATGATCTAGAATGATGTCCCAAAAAAATTGCAGAAGGTGCAGAAGTCATCCTTGCAGCTGTTTACTCCTTTGCCCGCTCGTCATCCATCTTCCTTCCTGTTTGGTCTCCTATCTGTGTTCATCATCCATATTTGCTAGCACTACTTAATTTTTCTAGCACTACTTAATCCTGATAGGGCCATCATCAGAAAAATTGCTCTCCCCATGTGTAAATTTCATCACCGATTTTGCCCGTTTCGTCTGGTGCTTCAAATTATTGTAGAACGTGTAAACGTCATTCCTACGAGACGGGCACACTCTATCGAACTTCTAAGGTTGTTCTATATAGGTAGTTTCACTTTACTCTTCATGCCGCACAATCATGCGATCTTGAAATTCATATTCGATTGATTTCTCTTTTCATAATTTTTTACTTGATCTTTGGAGATAGCGCCTTTCATTTGCTCAAACATGGTATAGGCCGATCTCTAGAATAAACTTCTTCACATAGTGTGAATAACAACAGTCTTCTGGGGTGCCTTTTTGCGCGTATAATGGTAATTCTGCAAGACCACTAGTTTACTATATACGTACTTGAACTTACAAGCGACTGGATATATATGGAATTGTAGTTTTCTTAATAATTGGAAGGATTCGAATTCATGACCACACATATGTTGATAGTTCCATATAGCATGTCATGTTTAGGGTTAGCTAGTAACTTTTTTCCAAACTAACCTTCAAGAGTGACGTTGTTCGTGCGTATATTCCATATTTATTTAGTCATCGATACTCCATTTAATCAGAATGATCTTAGTACCAGTATATGCAATTGATCTAACTGTAGCCCCACCTTCTTAAAAATACTTGCATCGCCAATGCATTGCAAGTTAATAGGATTATCAACGTTGTGTGGTGAGTGGACGTATATGTGAACTTATTGTCTAGCAGATCATGTTAGTGTTGTATGTGTGTGAAAAAGTTTGTTAGTCACTATCAGACACAATTAGCAATAATTTATTTTGTAATTTTTTGGTAAGTGTATGAGCTCGTGGTTCTGTGTTATTTTTCTCCATGTGTATGTGATACTTTTGTTCCTTTGGACTTTCTATGCTTTTCTTCTTCTTCACCTAGTGTGTTGTGTTTCAAATTTGGATTCTTACTTAGGTGAGGTTTCTAATATGGGCACCACACATGTTGTTGGGATGTTGAAAATCTTAGAAAGTCACACTTATTTTGTGTTACTAGACTTGTTTTTGTGTGACTTTAAACAACTTAATGCATGGTACTATGTTATTTAAAGTTCTAACATTAAACATATTATCATTTTCTTCTTTCAGAAACCACTTATATGGACTTAGTTTGTATATTCATTTGTTCTAAATGCTATAGGCATAAATACTCGCTATGTGGATGTAACTTTTGGTATAACTTGAACGTGACTCTTGTGGTCTTTAGTGATTTTTGTATATTTCTACTAAAAAATAATGTACCAACAATTGTATATCTTAGTTATACTAATGGTATAAAATAATTATGTTATATTTCCATACTTTGCCCAAAATTACTAATATTGGCAGGCTTAATTGTTTGAATATATGTTTCCTGCCACATTTCTGACTAGCTATATGCTAGTGGTGATGGTGTCCATGCCTCCAACTTCTCAATGCTAGTGTATAGGTAGAAAATTGGTTGTTTTTGGTTCCATTGGTTCATATGCCAGTGACCATGTAATTAATGTAGACTACTCAAAAGTTATGGCGTACAAGGCATAACGGCTCATTAGAGATAACCTAATATACTATTACGAGCATACATAAGTGTTGGTATAGCCTCAAAAATGTTGATAGTGGTCTATACTTACATCAATATAGCCATCATTTATTGGGTGGGTATAGCCTATTTTGACATTTATGGGCCTATATCGGCATTTACTAACTGTTGGTATATAAAAAAAATATTCTTGTAATGTATATTCTCCAGAGTACACACTATTTGATCCCACCATTTGCCATTTCCAAAATTTCACTCCTCTTAATTTTACAGGCCCACTAATCAATCATAAATGCAACAATAGAATCAATGGTCCTACCAATTAAACATCTTATGGCTTCACCCAAAAACCACCAATAACTCTAAAATAAAAGTCCCCATTCCTGCGACTACTAAGGATTATATTCTTCACTCACATACAAACTTTCACAATATGGGTAGAAATTCTGACAAGCAATCATATCCATCAAACTCATTAGAAAATCTATCAAAAATTATACAACATAAACAATAAGGAAGCATTGAAAGAATACTCTAAAGCTACTATAGGCTTCATTATTTTTTTCTCAGTCAAGTTAATAAATAATGATGAGGGTTTGGATTCACCTTGAAAAGATAGTGTGGATTAACATTGTAAGAACCTGATCTTGTGACTAAATTTCTTCTTTCACATGATTTCAATTAGAATATAGATAAAGTCTTCCTATATTCATTTATTACATCAAAATACATGGAAGTCATAAGGACTACAAACTAAAAATAAAGGTTTATCTACTCGTTAATCAACAAGGTACTTCTCCTACATGTATCTTCTGATTCTCACTTCAATCACTTCTCCATGTATATTCAACAGGGATACATCCATCCACAAAATGGACCAAAGATAAGATAGATTAGACAATGTTGGTACTATATCCTTTCTTTTGATATATTATGAAACATACCATATATATTATAAAACATACCGAAATTTGGATTAAATTCAACTCCAATGTAGTAAGGACTATTTGGTGAACTTTGGATATAAAGATGACAACTACTAGTTGCAACATTGTCAAGATTTGTTCACAAGATTATTCAATTAGAAATGTGCAAGATTTCAAAACTATCCACAAGATATCAAGTATTCAAGATTGTTCAAATATATAAGATTGTTCACAATAACAAAATAAATATCAAATTGATCATTGTCATATCGTATCTTTATCAAGTTCTAGGTGACTCACATTCTTGTAGTTTATGAGAGAACAAATATGTCGCATACTTACTACCTCAACCAGTATATTGGGGGACAACTAATTCATTACATCCATCGTGCATAGGATGGTGGGACGTAACCCAACCTTAGTTGATCCAAATATATAAAGGTCCAAATTCCAAGGGAGTCAAACTGCAAATATAGAAATATATTATTATTTTAATATTCAATTATTTTTGACAGTCATTAAATAATGTTGGTGTCCTTCATGAGAAAGAAAGGCTTATCCACAAGTTTCGGCTCATCATAGTCTAAGATATAGTGCATACAATTAAATATGGAAAGAATAAATCAACAATGGAATAATGAATCTAGTACCTCAATCATTTGAGACTCCAATGGTTGTCTATTCACAATATGGCTCCAAGACAAGAAATCTACAAAATACACTACTACAGAAACCCCATTTGGCGTCGGTCTTTTAACCCCATTTGGCGTCGGTTTACGACCGACGCCTATGTGGGCGCCGCTAAAGGTCGAACACTTCAGTGTCAGTTTTTTAACCAACGCCTATTTAACCTATAGGCGTCGGTCTTTTAGTAGAAAACCGACGCCAAAATGGTTCGCGCCACAGAAAACGGCGTCATCTAGGGTACTTTCTGCGTCGGTGATTTACTAAAAGACCGACGCCTATATTACATGTAGCGTCGGTCTTTTAGTTGATAACTGACGCATAAAGTGTCCTAGATGACGCCGTTTTCTGTGGCGCGAACCCGTTTGGCGTCGGTGATATACCAAACGACCGACGCCTGGGTGTTTAAATAGGCGTCGGTTCGATACGAATATCCGACGCCATTTCCAGGACTGCTTTGGCCACATCAGGCGTCGGTTATCTATAAATAACCGACGCTGTATGTCTTTGCTGACGGTTTTCTATAAATAACCGACGCCTATTTATATTTTTTTTTCATATCAGTTTGCAGGCCTGCTGTGGCTGGTCAGCAGGATGAGAACCTGCAGTTCAGTTTTCTGAACTGCAGGTTTACGACATCCATTGATATCAGCCTACAAACAGGCCGCAAACCTGCAAAAGTCACACGCAAAATTCTACACAAGTACATACATTCAGACATCAATTCAATTCTCACATTCACACATATAGAAACATTCAAATACATGTATTAACATTCAGAAATATTTATTTACAAAGTATCATTCATTATTGCTATCAACATCCCAATTATATCTTATAGTTGCCACTGCTTGTATGGCTTTTGCCCATTCTTCTCTTACTTCATTTAATGCTTCCATCGTATATGGAGCATGTATATTTTTTAAGCGTTTACCTGTAGTGTTGTCAGTTTTAAACACCTGCAAAGAGAATGATGTATATATATAAGTAATAATATAAAAATAAGATAAGATTGATATATTTCATACTAACTAATGAGACTATATATAATACCTCATGTATGGTATCGATGTCCAATGCGGCATATTTGATAATCATCTGCATAAATCGCATCACATAGTATGCGCATGCCCAGCCATTGTCTTGTGTAGCACACTATAAATTGAAACATACAAAATAATACAACTAAGCACAATTCACATCAATAATATATATATTCGAATCGGGAACTTACTTGTACGTTCTGCCAATTTATTGGCTGGTTCTTTTTCCTTGGGACCGTTCCTTCAGCCTTTTTGAATGCATCTAAACCCCTACATGTTAATATAACACAATAAATTGCATAAGTAAATAGTAATGTAATAAAAGATGTTAACGGATATAAAAATGAAATATTTCTCACCAGAATAATGGCATTCTCATTACGTGTCCAATTTTAGTGTTCAATGTACTCCCCGCAGGATCTAGATAATAAACAGTGAATGTCCCGGGGACAATAACTAGTAACTCCCAATATCTACCGCTAGAAGTAAGAAGTTAACAATTAATAACTCAAAATGCAAAATAAAAATGGAATTTTCTTAAGTCCAAATTATAAATAAAGTAAACTTACTTGACATTGAATGGAGCTATTATTATCGTCTTCTTTTGCTGACCAAAAATTGTAAAAGCATCTATACAGTATTGTTGAACATTATCAGGGTCTTTAGCTACCAAACTAATCAATGATGGAATCAAAAATCCCACATGATCAAATGCAAATTGTTTGCAATGATCTTCGACTAGGTAGCTGCAAAACATATAGGCGTATGCATTAATATATAAGAAACCAAATCACCGGATCTTACACAAGGTATATGGATGTATAAACAAGATCTCACCTTATCCATGTCTCTATCATTGATGTATTCAGCCAATCATACATAAACAGCTCAATAATATCTTGTATAAATAAAGAGTTATCGTATGATTGACCTGCATAATCTGCATCTAAAGAAATAATTATAGGGCAATGTACATTATGTGCCCGTAGCCAACATGCCATTCCCCTACAAGCAGGACCTAACGGGTATGTTAGGTCAGTTGGAACCCAATCGGGTAATGCGGGAAGTGGAAGTGGAGGCCTAGGTGCTCCTGGTGTCTTCTTTTTAACCTGTACATATAATTTCAGATCAGTTGACATCATATATACACATTAACAGTCTAAATCAATGTAAATTTATCTTACAATTTTAGTCGTGTAAACGACATCTGCTTTGGGCTACAATATCACCCCGCCTTCTGCCTCACCAAGTGTATCAATATCTGGGTGGGCATATGGCAACGCAACTTCCCTCCAATCGGGTAACACACGTAATGGGCCCACACGAACATAGCCCTGTGGCATTGGAGTCCCGTGAAACCTTTCCCCAGGAAGGGACGGGTAAGCTTGCGCCTCTGCAACAACGTAGTCTTGCATTCTTAAGCGGCATGGCTTCAATGCCTACAAATTTACGTAAAGAATATTATACATATATACATATCATCTTGAAAACATAACAACTTGAAAAGACTAACTACAATGCCATAAACAATACTTACAGCAGACGTGCTAGGCGATGGGTCTCCAGGATTACTCGTAGTCTGTGCATCAGGAGAAGAGTGGGTCGCCATAGGCGTATTGGAAGCCTGAGATGCCTGCCACCATAGAAATTCTTCCTTGACCTTCTCAGCAACTACATCGTTGATCTTCTTAGCAACTAAATCCTCAACTCTCTTATTCTCCTATACATGGATAAAAGAAACATTAGCTTCTTATTAATGAATTTCCTTTTGCAGTAACATTCTAAAAAAAGAATAGGTTACCTCTTCTTGAGAAAGTCCCGCTCTGGGTTTGCGCTGGGATGGCCCAAAGAATGCTTTGATGCCAACACCAGCGTCGGCACCTCTAACACGTCCAGGATGCTCTGGGTTACCCAGAGCAACTGTCAATTCATCCCTTGTGCCCTAAGGGATGAACGTGCCTTGTTTCCTCTGCTCGTGCAGCTCCCGCTAATCACCATAAACAGAAATTGGTAAGTTAACACCACAAATAATCAATATTCAAACGATTTCTCTAAGAGTTGTATTTTACCATTTTTGCAGCCGCCTCAGCAGTTACATGCTTCTTTATTTCACCCTTCTTGTTTTGCCTGCCAGCTATCCAGATATCATGGCGAGGCATGGGTGTGGCAGACTCCTGAGTAGGAGCAGACTCCTGAGTAGCCGCAGACTCCGCCTGTAGTCTTTGGCGAACGCTTGCATAGCCTTTTGGACCCATAGTGTAGTCATGCACATTCAGTGCACGCCTTGCTTTTTGTGCGTCACTGAGGGCCTAGTTAGTATGCACATTAATGATTTGGTTAGTAGCACTAAATGCTAATCTTGAATAGGTGAATACAATGTATATTAATTAAATTGGGAGTGACGCCTAATACCTTGAATTCTTCAGATTTTCTTGAAGCAACAAAATTGTCCCAATCTTCTTTGTCCAAGAAGTTCCATTGTTCAAGGGCTGACTTCTTCTTCTTATCACCCTCTTTTATGTATTCTCTGTTCAGATTTGTCCTATAATTCCTAAGCATCTTTCCAGCGCATTGCATCACATTTTTACGATGCAACTTCTCATCCAATGCAAATAGATTCTGTAAAATAGAAATGTTATTAACTAGTATCCAAAATAGAATTGCAAATAATAGAATTTGTAATCTACAAAATAGAATTGCAAATAATAATAACTCACACATAAATCCTTCCATATCAAGTCTTTTTTCCCTTGAGGAACTTTATGCCAATTGTCATACTTAACACCACAATGGCTCCGAGTGGTACACCCAAGATAGTTCACAAAATTATTGCGGTTCACTCCAATTGGATTTCCTCCATTATCAAACTCCACCACCAATTTGGATCCACTACCACTTAGCGCTAATAACTTCTTCAACAGAGTGATGCCCCTTTTCTTGTTAAGTGTTTGGTGTTGTGCATCAAGTTGCTCCAGTGCTTCAGTGGGTACAGGTGCATCAACCTAAAATTTGACAAAAATAAAACACACTAAATTAGCCCAATATAGAAATATAGGATATATGACATAACTAGAAGATAATGAATTTTATAGAAATACAGGATATGTTTTTAGAACTTACATTAGTATCCTCGCCATGCTCGTCATGGACAACATGCTCATCATGGACTTCATGCTCATCATGGACATCATGCTCATCATGGTCAGCCATCTGAAAATGTCATTAAAAAGGCAAACATTTAGCATTTCTATTAACTAGAAAAAGGCAAACATTTAGCATTTGTATTAACTAGAAAAAGGCAAACATTTAGCATTTGTATTAACTAGAAAAAGGCAAACATTTAGCATTTGTATAAACATACATGTCTCTAAAATTGTGATCTTTTATCAATTAACAATCCTTCATTGTGATCTCCGCGCACATATAAGTCATCATTAGCTTCAATATTTTGTGGAGTTGGCAACCCAACTGAGAATGGACTGGAGTCATCATACTTATCATAGTACTCTTCTTCATCTATAGGATCTTCAATGAACTGTCTTTTACCATGAAGAACAACCGACCATTTATCATTTGCAGGATCATCGATATAGAATATTTGTTTCGCCTGTGATGCCAATATGAATGGTTCACCCTTCTCGCCAATCTTTTCAAAGTTCACCAAAGTGAAACCCAATTCATCCACTATAACTCCTTTGGTGTTATCAACCCAATTACATTTAAAGAGCGGAATTTTGAAATCTATGTAGTCAAACTCCCAAATGTCCTCAATGACACCATAATATGACATTTTAGCTTCACGTGGACTCTTATCCTTTGCACTTGCAAAGTACATAGTCGACGCTTGAAGAGTGACTCCACTATTTTGGACGACACTCTTATCATCTTGGCGCTTTGTGTAATATGTGAATCCATTAATGTCAAACCCTTCATAAGACATAACATTCGGTTTTGGTTTAAAGGTGAGGCATTTGATAGTTTCTGTAATATCATTTGGTGTTTGAGATAGTTGATGTAAGACTTTATCTTCAAACCACTTAGTAAAAGTCTTATTATGCTCTCTAGAAAGCCACATTGAACTTGCTCGAGGATGTTGTCTCTATATGAAATTGGTATGTTCCTCGATATAAACACTCACTTCGTCCATATTGTGTAAAATATACAAGTGAGCTTGTTCCAACTGCTCACGGCTGATTACTTTCACCCGTGATCCCAAAATTCCTTTGCCCTCCTCAATATTCTTTTCATTATCAGGAGTGTCATTACCACTGAAAAAGTCATTGCAAAAATCCATAACCTCTCTCGCCACATAACCTTCAATAATACTCCCTTCAGGCCGATAACGGTTTCGAACATCACCTTTAAAGACACTCATGTATCGTTCAAAGGGATACATCCAATGCAAGAAAACTGGTCCCAACATTTTCACTTCCCTAGTCAAGTGGACAACAAGATGTACCATGATATCAAAGAACGAAGGAGGGAAATACATCTCAAGCTGACATAGGGTAACAACCACTTCTCTTTGCAAATTATCGAGAGTATCAGGGTCAATAACTTTGCTGCATAGACTGTTGAAAAAGAAACAAAGTCTGGTAATTGCAAACCTTACATGCTTCGGCAATATAGATCGAATTGCCACGGGCAATATTTGTTGCATTAGAGTGTGACAATCATGAGATTTAAGACCTATCAACTTCAGATCTTTCATTGATACCAATCTACGGATGTTGGATGAGTAACCATGTGGCACCTTAACATTTACCAAGCATTCACAAAAAGTTTTCTTCTCCTTTCTAGACAACGTGTAACAAGCGGGAGGTAAGTATGTTCTTTTATTACCCATTTCACGTAATTCTGTTAATTTTGACCTTATTCCCATTTCACGTAGGTCCAGTCTGGATTTTATCCCATCTTTAGTCTTACCTGGTATATTTAATAGAGTACCAATGATGCTATCACAGACATTTTTCTCAACGTGCATTACATCGATACAATGCCTGACTGTCAAAGAACTCCAATAAGGAAGATCCCAAAATATTGACTTCTTCTTGAATGAAGAATTGTCACTCCGTGTGGCCATACTACATTGTGATTTCTTACCAAATTCATTGACAATGTCTTTTACTCTTTCATAAACAACATCCCCTGGTATAGGTTTAGGTGCACTCCGTTCATCATTCCATCCATTGAATGCTTTGCGCTTCCTACGATACGGATGGAATTTTGAAAGAAACCTTCGATGACCAAGATATACAGTCTTGCCGCCATGTTTTAGTCTGATTGAATCAGTGTTTTCTTCACATATAGGACACGCTTTAGCTCCTTTGACACTATATCCAGACAAATTTCCATATGCTGGAAAGTCGTTAATAGTGCAAAACAACATAGCGTGCAAACGAAATGTCTCTCTTGCTGAAGCATCATAGGTCATCACACCTTCAGCCCAAAGTTTCTTTAAGTCATCAATCAAAGGTTCAAGATAAACATCGATATCATTTCCGGGTTGTTTAGGGCCCGATATCAACAATGACAACATAACGTACTTATTTTTCATACACATTCAGGGAGGAAGATTGTATATAACAAGCATGACTGGCCAAGTGCTATGTTGGCTGCTCAATGTCCCGTACGGATTCATCCCATCTGTACAAAGCCCAAGTCTTAGATTCCTATCTTCTTCACCAAATTTAGGGTATAATAGATCAATCTTCTTCCACTGTGGGGAATCAGACGCATGTCGTAGGATCCCATCATTATTTTTCTTAACATCTGCATGCCACCTCAAATTCTTCGCATCTTTCGGATTTGCAAACAAGCATTGAAACCGTGATATTATAGGTAGATACTACAACACCTTAGCAGGAGAACCAGTTTTGGACTCCCCCAAAGTCGTCAATTTATACTGTGACGCACCACATTTTGGACAATCTTTCAAATCTACATAGTCCTTTTGAAATAATACACAATCATTCGGGCATGCGTGTATCTTCTTGGCCTCCATTCCCATTGGGCACAACATTTTCTTTACCTGGTATGTTGAGATTGGAAGCTCGTTTCCTTCAGGAAGAATTTCTTTCAACAAAGTCAACAATGAAGTGAAGCTTTTGTCGCTCCATCTATTGTTAGCTTTCAACTTATACAATCTCAACACAGCTCTAAGCTTTGTAAACTTAGCACAGCCTGTGTATAACGGTATCTCAACATCATGCACAATGTTTGTAAAGATAGGAGGTGGATCGGTGTGCTCTACCCTACAACTATCCAGCATCGCATCAACGATGTCTGCTGGAACTGGTTCGTTCACATTTACGTCATCGGAGGCAATTTCTTCTTCCACCCAAGCACTGCTATCGACATCTACTGGTTTCGATTTTGAAATCTCTCCATGCCAGTGTTATTCTGTATAGCCTTGTACAATCCCGTTGCACATGACATGACTTTTGATTTCCTCACCAGTGTTGACTTTCAAGTTGTTACCGCAATGCCTACATGGACAGTAGAACCTATCTGTAGGTTTTTTCCTATGTTCCTTGGCAAATCTAATAAACTGATCAAGACCACATATAAACTCTGGGGTGCAACGATTACGAATGGACATCCATGATCTATCCATTCTATGATCAGAGAAAACAAGTATATATTAGGAAAACAAGTGATTGTTCATTCTAATTTATACCAATGTACAAGTAATATAAAAAACAATGATTGTTCACATTCTAGGCCTACAAACACATTTGATGTCATTCTTATATATAATAAATGTGTACCACCTATCCCATCCTTGAACACCTAATCTCACTAGTAAGTGTATAATGTGTATTGGGTTTTCAAGAAAATTTCGGCAGCATTTCCCCGCTGTTCTCTAAGTACATATGTACTTAGAGAACAAACGGGGAAATGCTACCAAAATTTTCTCGAAAACTCAATACACATTATACACTTACATCCTAAGTGAGATTAGGTGTTCAAGAACAGTCCCAAACCGGGGACTATCCAAGATTTACTCCTAATGAGTCAATCTTGGACGGGTTTCTAGGCCAACAAACACAATAATAGATATCTACAATGAAGTCGGACTCCATACAAATAGTACATAATTTAGTGATTGTTCATTCTAATTTATACCAATGTACAAGTAATATAAAAAACAATGATTGTTCACATTCTAGGCCTACAAACACATTTGATGTCATTCTTATATATAATAAATGTGTATTACCTATCCCATCCTTGAACACCTAATCTCACTAGTAAGTGTATAATGTGTATTGGGTTTTCAAGAAAATTTCGGCAGCATTTCCCTGCTGTTCTCTAAGTACATATGTACTTAGAGAACAAACGGGGAAATGCTACCAAAATTTTCTCGAAAACTCAATACACATTATACACTTACATCCTAAGTGAGATTAGGTGTTCAAGAACAGTCCCAAACCGGGGACTATCCAAGATTTACTCCTAATGAGTCAATCTTGGACGGGTTTCTAGGCCAACAAACACAATAATAGATATCTACAATGAAGCCGGACTCCATACAAATAGTACATAATTTAGTGATTGTTCATTCTAATTTATACCAATGTACAAGTAATATAAAAAACAATGATTGTTCACATTCTAGGCCTACAAACACATTTGATGTCATTCTTATATATAATAAATGTGTACCACCTATCCCATCCTTGAACACCTAATCTCACTAGTAAGTGTATAATGTGTATTGGGTTTTCAAGAAAATTTCGGCAGCATTTCCCCGCTGTTCTCTAAGTACATATGTACTTAGAGAACAAACGGGGAAATGCTACCAAACTTTTCTCGAAAACTCAATACACATTATACACTTACATCCTAAGTGAGATTAGGTGTTCAAGAACAGTCCCAAACCGGGGACTATGCAAGATTTACTCCTAATGAGTCAATCTTGGACGGGTTTCTAGGCCAACAAACACAATAATAGATATCTACAATGAAGCCGGACTCCATACAAACAATACATAATTTAGTGATTGTTCATTCTAATTTATACCAATGTACAAGTAATATAAAAAACAATGATTGTTCACATTCTAGGCCTACAAACACATTTGATGTCATTCTTATATATAATAAATGTGTACCACCTATCCCATCCTTGAACACCTAATCTCACTAGTAAGTGTATAATGTGTATTGGGTTTTCAAGAAAATTTCGGCAGCATTTCCCCGCTGTTCTCTAAGTACATATGTACTTAGAGAACAAACGGGGAAATGCTACCAAAATTTTCTCGAAAACTCAATACACATTATACACTTACATCCTAAGTGAGATTAGGTGTTCAAGAACAGTCCCAAACCGGGGACTATCCAAGATTTACTCCTAATGAGTCAATCTTGGACGGGTTTCTAGGCCAACAAACACAATAATAGATATCTACAATGAAGCCGGACTCCATACAAACAGTACATAATTTAGTGATTGTTCATTCTAATTAGGGCAGAAGGAAGAAATAAATCTTCTTTAGGATACAATAGACCCTTATGGATGTATTTAGGGTCATAGGTACCATCATAGAACAAAAGGGGTACACTCTAGGATTTAAGATCACACTACATCATGAATTTTATACAAATTTACATGTATGTGTATATAAAAAGGGGAAGGAAGAACGCTAAATAGGGTGTTTCCTTGCCGATATTGACGAATCAAATTAGTGAGTGACGACTGGTTGTAGATGGATTGGATGTGTGGGTTACCGACCCACATGGAAATAAAAGGCTACTATATAACGACGTGCAATTTTGATGGAGTCAAAATTGCTGTAATATATTTCAGTCAAAGATTCTGTCAACTAACTATATGCTGATTTTCAGGGTGCCCATATAAAGGCAATGTAATTAGTGCCTTTTATGATAACATGTCGTTACTTAGAGTGGAAAATTTTAAGACTTTAGGGGGGCCATGGCCCCAGCCGCCCCCCTGTTCTTCCGCCATTGGCGAGGCTGGAACAGGGAGGCAAGGTTTTGGGGTAGAAATAGAAAGGAGAGAGGAAGGGAGAGGAAGAGAAGAGGAGGAAAGAAAGGAGGCAAGGCAATAAATTACGGTTCCATCAAGGGAGGTCTCGAGTGGTAGGGGACCGTGTTTCCTTGTAACGCATGCATTATATAGCAGGGTCACGACTCTCCTAACCCTTGCAACTATTTTTTGGTACCTACTTGAGCTTAACTGTTATTCATCCCGCACTCAAGGCCGGGCCAATCATTTATGTTGATGTTGACAGCAATGTCTAGCCATTGAGGCTTTATTACATCGAATTGAAACGCATGAAGCAAAGAGAGGGAGTGTTTAGCCAATGCATCCGAAACATTGTTCAGGGCACATGGAATGAGCTCCCCTATAATATATTTATAAGGAACTTCTATACATATCTAATCAACAAATCAGTAATTAACTAAGTATTCATCAATACTTACTATTAATCAGTATCTCTAATCATTAAAATCGGCAAGCAGATCAGTTATTGTAAATAACAAACTATGAATTGTTGAATTAAATTAATCACTAAAGAAATACTAACCAGTAGTATCAATCATTAATCACTGAAAGCAGCAAGGAAATCAGTAAAACTAACCTGTAGAAACAGGACGCCGGGCGTCAGCAGGAAGAAAGGAAGGAGCTAGGGCAGGCAGGTGGGCAAGCAGGAGGGCACCAGGCGTGGCGGCGGCGCCGGTTCTCAGGCGTGGCGGCGGCGCCGGTTCTCAGGCGTGGCGGCGGCGCAGCGGATGGAGCAGCAGGGCGGGCAGCAGGTGGCTGGAGCAGCAGGGCGGCAGCGCAGGCGGTTAGAGCAGCAGGCGGCGGCGGCAGAGAAGAAACGTGCCGGAGAAGAAGGGCGCCGGAGAAGGGACGCCGGAGATGGAGCGCCGGAGAGAAGCGCCGGAGAAACTAGCAGCAGCAGCACAAAATCGCCGGAGAAATCGCCGCAGCAGAGAAATAGGGAAATCGCAATGAAACAGAAGAAAGGGGAAGAGTCGGGCGATCGCGGGCTATAAGTTCTCAAATGGCGTCGGTTGTTTACAACAACCGACGCCTAAACATCTTTAGCGTCAGTTGTTTGAAAAAACCGACGTCCAATTGGACGATATTTTCATGAAATTATTTGGCGGGAACTACTTTCCACGTCGGTTATACAAGGATAACCGACGCTGAAAGTGACACTTTTTGCGCAAATTTTCATCGCACATAGGCGTCGGTTTCTACGTATATAACCGACGCTGAAAATGACACTATTTTTTTTTATCGAAATATGGATTTCGCGGGCGACTTTACGCGTCAGTTTGTTATAAACAACTGACGCTTAACACAAAGCGGTACCCGTGTCTGGCTGGTCTTCGAATATAGACGTCGGTTTGCTTAAACAACCGACGCCTTATATGTTAGGCGTCAGTTTTCCTTAATAACCGACGCCCAGAAAAGTGACACTGAATGCTATTTCTGTAGTAGTGATATAGTACAATGGGGTTATTATTTGACTTGGAACCAATTGTTTGTTTTGTATTTTTTCCTTTAGGGTTTTCTTTCACATTGTAGATTCATGATCCTCCCATTATATTTCCTTCAAATATTTTTAGTTAGGTTGTAAATATATACTTATATAATCATTGTTACTTATTTATGTATGTCATTATCGTATCATATAGATAACCACCACATTATGCTCCTAAGGTACTATCATCTCTAGTATTTGTAATCTCTTAAGATATGTGGAATGTCAATTATATCCACGTGGTAGGTTCTAACTGTATATATCTATTCAAAGGAAGGGGACATTTTGTAATGTATATCTATCAATGATTACTATACAATTTGATTAGGGTCTATCATATGTGAGGATTAGATATAGGACACCCATGTAAATCTCATTTCATGTTACATATTGATATGCCCATATTCATATTTGAGGCTTTATTTTTCTATAATAAATCATTCACATAGTTCCACATTATCTATCTAGAAATATGTACCAATTTTGAGTTAATTCTTTGTTCAATTGTATGGTGTATATATAATAATAGAAACTTTTCATGAATTTTATATGAACTCTCATCTAAGTTATCCTACAAAATTTTAGGTTATTCACAATATTACTCTTTTAAAGTACAATTTTCCTTTCTAGATTTCTATTTCTATAAGAAATTTTCATTTAGATCTAAGTGACTACTAATTTTCATTATATTTTCTAAGGTTCTTTATAATCCACTCCTATGGTTTTAGTTTCCCAACAAAGTAAAATACAACCTTTTAGACATATTCTCATTGTTAGTTATAAAAATTGCATATCCATATTTCACTACTACTAATGGACTAATATGTATTTATGTGATTGGAATCTAGATTTCATGTGTCATCTATATTAGATTTGTCAAACTATAATGTCATCAATTTTGTATTTTTTAACCAGCTTTCTCATTTGATTTCTTTCTCTCCAATATCAGTTTATTCAAACTAGGCCAATCTATACATATACTTCTTATGCCTATTTTGTACATTATCAAATTTATGTTGGTATGTATGCCCTGAGAGGCAATCATGAGGGATGATTCTATTGGGACATTATGTAAATGATTTGATTAATAATGAAGGAAATTATGTTTATTATGTTTCTTCAATTTGGAGATGATGTTCTAACATAATAGATGTCTAAAGAATGATGTTACTCAATGAAATATGGTTTGAGTTGAGGATATCAACATGGGTTGATATGTACGATAAGAGTATACCACTCTTGCTCTATCCCTTGTCATTTATTATTGCAGAAGTTATATAGACAACAATAATACATAAGACTAGATTGTTTGTTGACTGATGGTTGAATCTCATTAGTCATGATATTGGATATCAACTCAAACACATAGATACTTGTTAGAGAACAGGTGTAACAAACAAACCCACCTTGAGAGTGATACATGGAATCATTGAATGATAGTCAGAATTATATCTCAAATGTGATAGTGATGATTGTGGTTCTTAGACCTGAAGTCACTACAATGATCACATGGCATTCAATGGACTTTAACACCATTCAGCATGACCTTGAATAACGGTGTCCATATAGATGGTGCTAGGGTACATTGTGATAGATGGGGATTGTTGTGAGTGATGTAGTGGGATTTGCCTCTCCTATTAGGGTGATATCTTGGTCACTTGATAAGTGAGATCAAGAAATGCATGGCCATGCTCATGTGAGTCAATATGTGATATTGAGCTCACATGCATCTCAATAGTCTACTATAGTTCAACAAATATAGATTGAATATTAAGAGGATGATGATTCCATGTCTCGTGTTAAATCTAGATATATGTGACAAAGGAACTATACAATCATTGTAACACTGATCACAAGTTTAGGTTGTAGTTTTCCTCCACCTTATCCAATTACTTGGGTAGCAATGATGTGTTTCTAGATATTTCTATTTGCTTGTAAAGACATAATATGATTATAGATATTATTACCAACGTAATATGGAGTGTATAGGGTCAAACGCAGTGGATGCACTTGAAAGAGGAGTTGAATCATGGACAAGATTTAATTTGGTTACTAAAGTATTTAGGTAATCAAATGAATAATATGGGCTGACAATTGATCGACTGGAGTGTTCATTCGGCCGACTAGTGTGCGAGTCGACCAACTAAAGTGTCCAGTCAACTGGTTAGACTGTGCTAACTTTGGTAAATGTAACCAACCAGTCAATTGATTGAAGTGTTCAATTGATAGAATAAGCAATGTTGTCAATGGATGAATATAGTAGTCAAACAACTGATCAGAGAGTTGAATTGATTGACTAAGTTGAATTGGCAAGTTTGAGTGGGTCAAACAATTAATGATATCCATAACGACATGCATTAATCATTGCATTAAAACTAGTGTTAGTGTCAATGAGTAGACCAATCGACCAGCTAGAATATCAATTTGATCGATTGGCTATCTGCAGGATGCAACCGGTAGGCCAACCAATCGACTGGCTATCTACAAGGTACAGCTGGCAGGCCAATCGATCGAATGGTCATGCACAACGCCGCCTAGTCACGAGACCTAACCCTTCTTCTCCCTAGGGTTTGTGGAAACCCTAGAATAGCCACTCTTATATAAAAAGGGGGTATCCAAGGATCTCAACATACAAGTGGATTCTCATTCACATTGTGGTAACATGAGAGCCTAAATGTCTAATCCATAAAAGAGATAGATGGCAAGAGAAAAGAAAGTCAATGCTAGCACATTAACAAACAAAGGGGCAACTGCTACCCGTCGGCACAGAAGCATGATGTGGAGTTTTTAGTGGTCTGTGTGAACTACGTAGAGGTATGGAAGTATTTAATTCTATGCTCAGAGGATGCGGCCAACTACCATTTGTGTGCTACCTGAGAAGGTCACACATCTACTACAAGAATAATCACTGGACTTGTTCCAGGACAAGGTATATCTTGTACTCTCTTTCCTAGTATATTGTTTTGGTGCGATCTGCTAGTTAGAAAATATAGATATAATTTTTTATTTCCACCACCTAATCTGCCTCCATATTTTCAAAAATATATTATATATAGAATTTTTAATACGTGATGGGAAAATTATTAGCATATTGATTTTCTTACCATGGAATACTACATTTTTAAATTCCTATTTAATCAACTACTAAAATACACCTGCATTAATACCATTATTACCAATACCTGACTAAGTTATATGATCCTAAAAACCATGTTCTATGTATGGCACATGTTGCTCATAATTTCATCTTTTGTTTAATATGCTATAAAAACTACCTTCATGAAATTATATATCATAGACTTACTAATAGCTAACACTACTACCCTACTATGTTAGTATGACAAGTATTATCTAGGTTAATCAAGTGATCTAAATCATTATCATAACTAGTTTCTAGATCATCTTAGTCCTTAGTGTTATTAACAAACTTTTTGAAATCTAAATAGGTAGCATACGTGTATGTTGATATTACTCCAATAAAACATGTTATATGTATATATATCAAATACACACATGTGTGTTTTCTAAATAATTAATATTTACTAACCCCCTGACTAGGCTAAGTATTTAGATTATCTTCTAGGCCATTTTCATGTATACAATTAATTTTTGTGGAAACTTAAAGTGCATGTGGATAACTAGTCATGTATATGTATTGGAGTCTGATCTTTGAGTATAACTCGAGTTAAGATTTGAGTGTGTGGGTGGAAAAACATGTCTTAAGGATAGATTTCTATATCAATTTGTTAGGCTTAACATAATTTCTTGTACCATATTGTATTGTTCAACACAAATTCCTTTCCAAACAATACTATGTTATATCACACTTTTCATACTATCAAGTGGGACAATGTGTGAGCCTCTAAGAATGGGAACAAAATGTTGAATATTCGAATGAAGCTCTTATAATGTTTTGTTAACACATTTATTATGATATAATTACTCTTTGGACAAAGTCACTTCATGAAAGACACATTAACGTGATTCATTTTTGTTTTCTTGTAATTTTTCAGTGTTTTTATTATAAAGACCTTTATGTGATGATAAACATGAGATTTTACAAAATATTACTATTATGTTGTTGATGGTGAAACTTCTATGATGGAGAAACCCTTGGTTCATATATAATAATGAACATAATATATCTTATAGAAATGCCTTGATCCTCTTTTAAAATTTTGTTAATCAGTTTCCTTATACGCTCAATATAGATGATTGAGCTCCTCTATATAATTGTTTTGAGCTAATATCCAATATTTGTGGTATTTGCATTGTTCATAAAGTATTAAGAAATAAAGTTAGTTCTTGATGATCTAGAAGTATTTTCTATGTAATAATATGTTAAGTCAACTATCCATTTTTTGTTGCAATGTGGGTTTTCTTACTACTTAGTGGAGTAGAGTCCCTTTTGCGTTTGGCTTGATTGCATAAAATTGTGATGTTCTTTTATTCTTCTTTGATCACGAGGATTCTTATTTTGATTAAAAAACTATTCTCAGACTCTCTAGGTATTTATATTTTTATATTGTGGTAAGTTTAGGATTTGGTTAATTTTTGGGAAAAGTTTAAGAGCTTGATTTAATTCAAAATTAAGGTATTAAATATCCTATAGTACATTTGAAATAAGTTAATAACAATTTTATTAACATAATGACATGGTGAACATATGGTAACTTGAGGAAAAATATTATAGATGTTAAACATGACTCTCGATTCCAAGACCTCTTGATAAATACAAAAACACAAACCTATTCAACATGCTTACATTTTGATTCAATAGTGTTGACATTACATATAAGTATAACTACACTATTTATAGCTAAAAAAGGTATAACCGCACCGGTCACCCAAGATCAAATAATAAGCCGCACCCCACTATGCCACAAATGCAATTCAAGCAATATTATTGTAACATATATATAAATATATATCGGTATCCAGGTATTGAAAGAAAAACTAAAAAATGCTCCCATGAGGAATCAAACCTATGACCCCAAGCTCAAACAGCAAGCCACACCTTCTGTAACACAAATGTAATTCATGCAATGGGATCCAACATATATATATATATATATATATATATATATATATATATAGAGAGAGAGAGAGAGAGAGAGAGAGAGAGAGAGATAGAGAGAAAGATAAACACGTACATGAGATTTCAAACTTAGGACCCTATGCTCAAGAAAATATTCGCACCCTGTTGCACCACTATCGCATTTCATGTAGTATGATTCTAACAAACATATATATATATATATATATATATATATATATATATATATATATATATATATTCAGGCTAGAATGCACTCGAGTGTACAGATCGCACGAATACACTCAAGTGTGTTTGCATATCAAGACTATTTTTTGCAAAATGTAAACCATTGATCTTCACCGTCATACTATAAATAGGATACAAACAAATTTTGAGCCCATTTGGATGAGTGTAAGTCACTCATCCGAGGGCAACAAAATCAACGCGCGAAACTAATTTGAAATGCATAATTTTTGCGGTCATCATAACATGAGCTATACATATCCAAATGTGCTCAAATTTTGTGTATGAGTTGTCACGATATGTTTAAGAAGATCAACGGATTAGATTTTCAAAAAAAAATATTTCATCATGATAAACTACTTGAGTATATATATATAGAGTCAGGCTAGAATACACTCGAGTGTATCCGGAGCGGAATACACTCAAGTAGTTTTTCATGATGCAATATTTTTTCTGAAAATCTAATCTATTGATCTTCTTAAACATCCCGAGAACAACTCGTACGCAAAATTTGAGCACATTTGGATATGTATAGCTCATGTTATGAAGACCGCAAAAATTATACATTTCAAATTAGTTTCACGCGTCGATTTTGTTGCTCTTGGATGAGTGACTTACACTCATCCAAATGGGCTCAAAATTTGTATGTAGCCTAGTTATAGTATGACGGTGAAGATCAATGGTTTACATTTTGCAAAAAATAGTCATAATATGAAAACACACTTGAGTGTATTCGTGCGATCCGTACACTCGAGTGTATTCTAGCCTGACTCTCTCTCTCTCTCTATATATATATATATATATATATATATATATATATCACTAATTGTGTATTGAGAGAGAAAATTAAAACCATGCTCATGCAAATTTGAACCTATGATGACAAGATGTAGCTAACAAACCACAAGCCATTGCACCAGAAATGGATTATTATTATACATGAAACTAAAACTAATATATATGAGTATACCTATAAATGTATATATGCATGTATATATATAGAGAGAGAGGGATTTTCCATTATTCTTGGGGTGGGGGGGATGGCCCCTGATTACCCCTCCCCCCCAATGCTCAGCTCCTATCTTCAAGGGATCTATACATGTTGAACCTTGGAGGGATCTCTTGAATGCAAGGTGGTACCAATTGTGGAGGTAGATTTGCCCTGGTGGTGATATGTGTTGGATCAGGTAGCAGACGACCTTCAAGTAGTCATCATTGATGAATTGGAGTTGCAACTATTGGATTGCCATGAAAAGGGAATGGAGTTTTCTCATGTAGGATTCAAGGATGAAGTTAGGAGATTGAGTGAGGTTGGAGGAAGCTGCAAAGAAGTTGTGGTAGGAGGTGACTTGAAGCATAATAATATAACATTTGATTTTGGAGATATTGGCAGTGAATGAGATTCAAGTTCGTCAATATGGAGTTGGGGTTGTTTGGATGGAAAGATAGATAATAGAATGTCAAAATATATGAGTTTGATCAAAATGACGAATAAAATAAATAGATTTTGATTAAAATTTCCAAAATAGATGATCTTGAGGGGAAGAGAGAGAAATAAATCTCAGATGTCTTGATTCTAATTGGTCCATACTGAGTAAAAAAATACAAAACAATTTATCTGCAGCCTATGCCACATGGCAACCTGGAATGCAGGAATGAAGACGCCATATGGAATGGCGTCTTCATCCCTAGGCTTCCATGTGGTCCGGTCACCACACTAGCAGTTTGCCTTTGTTTTAGTTTTTGAATAGTTTGATTCCATCTATGAAATTCATTTATACTTTTCTAATTTTCAATTATTGTATTAAATATTAGTTTGATTTAAACTGAAACTACTATATTAATATTAATAATACATTATGTATGTGGAATTTACATAAATTTAAATTTTAATATATTATGTTTGTATTTTAATTTATTCATGATATATCTAAAAATATGCATATAAATATGAACTAAATATAATAAGTGTGATGTAATTTTCAAAATTATATGACACAAAAAATTATCAGGATGTTATGTAAAATATTATATTTTATATATAAAGTATTTACTATGTTAATTAAATAATATTTATTTGCATATATAATAATGCATATTACATAATGTAACATATTAATGTTAATAATACAATACATATGTAGCATTGAAATAATATGTTAAATATGAATTAACACAGGTTGGGGAGGGCAGAGATAATAGATGGAGGAACTGTTGTGCATGAACCTAGCAGTTTCAACCTCCTAAGGTGTGGCAGTCGTGGATGCAGTGTTTCAACTAGGAATGGACAAGGTAGGGGTGTGTCTTCAATACTAGGGGATGATGACCAACCATCAGACAGAGACAATGATCGATTATGGATACACAAACTAAGCATGGATGTTGTATACGATGGCATGCATGGTCTAGTTAGAATGACGTTGACAATAGAATAAATAGAAAATGTTTTTCATGGTCGATGTCGATGAAGTTGAACATGGAGTTCCCAAAAATCCATGGAACACTAGAATTATTGCCAACAGTTACTGTATATGAAGAGATGCATGTAATTACTCAACATGAACAAATGTCCTTCACAGTAGTAGCATATCTATGTGGGGGAAAACATGGCCACGTCCCACCTTCATTTTTTGTAAAAATCAATATGTAAATATGTAAATTAAGTATGTTCATAATATATTGTGGAAGAATGCAAAATTGTCTCTTTTTTAGGCTTGGTGCACTAGCTTTTGAGTTATTATTTTCACTATTGATGTCTGGATTGACTCTGCACAACGACATATTTTTGTATGTTTTTCTAAGACATGCGTTGTCCTGTCATATCATATAACATGTAGAATGTAATATTGTGAAAGATTAAAAGTGGTGTATTGGATTATGGGTTGTTATAAACATTGTTGCTCATTGGATCCAATCATTGGTGAAATAGATTTTTGTATATTTTTTCAAGACATGTGTTTCCATGTCATATTATATAGTATATAAAATGTTACATTGCAAAAGAGTATGAGTTGTGTTAGCTTTTATGATTTTTTTACATTGTTTATCTCTAGATCGAATCCATGCTAGTACATATTTTTGTGTATTTTCAAGACATGTATTGTGATTTCATATTTATAAAAAACATAATGTTGGAAAACATTAAGAGTGGTGTACTAGTTTGGATGCAAGTTAAATTAGATTAGGTCTTGGTTTCAATACTTATGTTGTTTACTATAATATTTTTTTCTCATTATCCTTTATATGTCTGTATTGTATAATTTGTTTGTTGAGATTAAAACTAGTTTTCACCGTATACATGAGGGTATATTTTAATATTTTGTTGCAATTTCAAAATAAGCTCATAAGTTTTACATAAACAAATGAACCCCCTAAATTAACCAAATTATGGATAATTTAAGAGAATATGTAATCAATAGAGAGAGTCTCAGATTGTCAAGCAACAAGAGCTTTGACATGCACAACCAAGTGGCCCAATGTGGAAAGATGTTGTACAAAATAATCATTGCATTCAGTGGAGTACTAACTGATATGATTTGCACACATATAGTCACCCATTTCATAGTCAATTATGTAGCATTAGCCAGCAACCGAAACTTGTGGCTGAGGAAACAACAGGAGAGTTGTGAGGGCGTTTGCTGACGTGCTATGCTTTAACATTAAATTACTCTATGATACTCTTATTTCATTTGTAATATCATATTACATTAAAAGCTGAATGTAATGGCTTCTAAATTTAGTGATCAATAGGTAAGATGTTCTACCAATTTATAAATATCTATAATTGATAGTTCTAATTAACTTTTCCATAAGAAAAAACAAGTGTAAGTTAGATGTGTACAAATTATGTTCTTATTTTTAAAATGCTAAACTTAATAAAAACAAGTACCCTACTTCTTTCATCTTAGATAAAATCATACCCACACGTTTATATAAGATAGGAGTTTAGAATCACGCACCAACCTTAATTTACATTGTATTATGTGTTCCTTACATTCATTATCATAAATTAAACATCAAATGATGTAGTTTCATTCTTATTCTATCACGATTTGGATCACAACATTCATAAAAGGTATGCTTGGAAAAAAAATTGTGTTAAATAACACGTCACAAAAAATGTCCTTATGATAATTTTTGGTTCCCCAACGCTCAAATCCTAGCTCAGTCCCTGCTTTAGAGATGCAACTGCCACACCCCTTCTTCTTCTCAAGGTAACCATTTCATTCTCAATCGTATGCCTACAACTATTGATCCCAAGGATATTCCAATTGTTTGAAATCAAGGGTTCTCTGAAATCCAAATTGCATATGTGACTTATACTACACCCCATAGACCACGGATCATCAAGCTAGTGGGTAAAAAAAAGGCTATTGAACCCTAATGATCAGATTTGATTTATGTGGAAACCCATTTGGACAGTGGATTGCATACACTTTGTTTGAATCAGTATGCCATTCAGTTGACATATGAATATGATTGTTTGAACACATTAATTAGTGGTATCTAGTGAACATTTGGATATTGTCCTATGGTTTGGAGTTGGATTGGGAATCTTGTTCCATCTAACGGTCGTCCTTCCTGTGTAATAACTTGGGCACAAATTCTTGATCTTCCTATACACCTCTATAATCTGGTTATTTTCAAAAGGATTGGTTCTGTTCTTGGTAAATAAGTTAGAGTCAATGACCATACTAGTAATTGTATCATAAGTAGGTTTGTACATTTAGTTTTTGATCTAGATACTAACCTACCTATCAAACTGGCAGTTGTTATAAATCAGTTTTTTGATTGGGGGATATGTGCATGTATACTATGCAACCTCGATAGAACAAAAAATATATATATGCAAAAGTGTTATCGACGAGCCTGTAAACCCAACATAATAACCGCAGGAAGATAGAAGGGAAAGAAAGATTAATTTGTTTATGTGGAAAACCCTCACAATGTGTGTGGGAAAACCCATGGAGCCAACCAAGATAAAATCCACAATAAGAAGCAAAGATAAAAAAAAATTCATATCGGGTTTTGACCCCAAACCCCAGATAATATACCAAGAATAGGAAATAAGAGTATGCCACTATAGGGAGAGATCCCTACAATTATACCATCCCAGAATTTCCTATGAAGATATCTTTTCACAAGGTGCACAGCGATAGATGGTCAAAAGAAGAACACCCAGATGCCTTGGAAATACTATCCTACTTCCTTTCTTCTTCTCTTTCATTTTCTTCCTTCTTCCTTTACTCTTTTCTCCCCATCACCAAGCAAACAATAGTGTTGCCAATGTTAATTTTTCTTATTCTTGATTTACTTGATGGGTGATTTTTCTTGTCAATTGGTGGTTTTCTAAATTGCTTGCTTGTTGTACCTATTAGCAACTAGTTGTTGGATTTTATAACCCACACATCAAGGGAAGTGGAAACCCTAATGGGCCATGGCCCTACTTGGGTTGGACACAAGCACAATGCAAGCCCAACAATCTCCCCCTTCAAACAAAGGAGGAAATTGTCATCACAAAATCATCAGTAGGAATGTATGCATGTAAGATCTTTGTAGATCTCTAGCTTGTCCTATGTCATCACCTTGGTCATGATGTCATAAGTATTCTTTTTAGTATGGATCTTCTTTAGAGTCAACAACATCTTATCATTCACATCATGGAGCCAATGATATCTCACACCAATGTGCTTTGTCCATTCATGACGTATTATGAACTTGATCAAGTCAATAGCACTTTGACTATCACAAAAAATAAACTGATCAACATGATTCATACCCAACTGACCAAAAAATCTCATTATTTAGACCATTTCTTTTCCTACTTCTATTGTTGCAATGTACTCTGCCTCTGTCATAGAAAGTACAACACATTTTTGCAATCTATATTTCCAAGATATAGATCCCCCTACAAAAGAAAAAACATACCTAGAGGTAGACTTCCTAAGATCAACTCACCTACCATGTCCGCATCAACGAACCCTTTTAGAACTAGTTCATAACCAACAAACATCATACATGTTCTGCTAGTGCCTCGTAAGTATATGAAGATCCACTTGACCACCTCCCAGTGATCTTTCCTAGGGCATGAGAGAAACCTACCCACAATAACAACTGCATGAGCAATATCAGGACAAGTACACTTCATTGTGTACATCAAAAACCCCACAGTAGAATAATAGGGAATCTTAGCCATTTCCTCCTCCTCATTAGTCAAAGGGCATGACTGCTTACTTAGATTGAAATTACCTAATAGTGGAGTAATCATGGATTTGATCTTGCTCATGTTGAACCTCTCTAGAATTCGTTCAACATAGCTCCACTATGACAACCACAACTTGTGATCCTTCCTATCACATGTGATCTGCATCCCCAGAATCTACCATGCTAGACCCAAATCCTTCATATTAAAGGCTTTGAAAAGATATGTGTAATCAAACTAACATCATGGCCCACTATCAACATGTCATTCACATAGAGTAGCAGAATATAAACTTTTCATTAGGAAACCTCCTGATGTAGACATATAGATATGCATTTGTCTTATGGTATTCATGGTTCTGCATGAAAGAATCAAACTTCTTGTACTACTACCAAGGATCTTGTTACAAACCATACAAACACTTCTTCAATCTGTAGACTAAGTGCTCTTTACCCTTAACCTAAAAGCCTTCTACCTACTCCATGTAGACTTGCTCTACTAGGTCACATGAAGAAATTTCATCTTCACAACTATTTTTTAAAGCTCCAAATCTAGGCTTGCAACTAGCCTAGAACCAATCTAATAGTAGTCATCTTCATAATAGGAGAAAATATCTCATAAAAATCCACCCCTGGTCTTTGACCAAAGCCCATGACAACTAGTCTAGCTTTGTATTTGATATCCTTATTTCTATCATCTCTCTTCATCCTATAGAGACACTCACTCTTTAGTGCTCTCTGACCCTTGTAAAGTGCCACAATATCATAGGTACCATTCTTTTGCAAAGAAGACATCTCTTGCATCGCATGATGCCACTTTGATATGTCATTATGAGTATATGCCTCTTGAAAAGTCTTTGGATCCCTCTAATTAGTAAGAAGAATATATCGAGATTCCAGATATCTAGATGAAGTATGAAAAACTCTATCAGACCACCTCAAATGTTTGCTATGAGGAATCTTCTCGATGATGATCTTGATCCCCCTTCCCAAAAGTCTCTGACTATGAATCTAAATCACTCAAGTGTGCATCTAAAATGGGAAAACTCGATGTGCTATCACTCTATTTCTCAGGGTGATCATGTTTCTCTTCTTCTTCCTATGAATACTACACTTGTAAAGAAGGTGAAGCATCCTCATACTCATCATTAAAAGAACTATCACCTAATATTTTATCCTCTGTATCATCACTCTCTAGATCTGTCACTATCTATCTCTCATAAGATGTCACATCTCTATGTTTGCTCAAGACTTTTTCAGAGGATCCCATAACATGTAGCCAAAATGTTGATCTGCATAGCCAAGAAAGATACATAGCACCACTTCATCATCCATCTTTTACCTCTTTTCCTTTGGAACATGTGCATAAGGCTTGCACCAAAATGCTCACAAATGAGCATAGGATGCATCCTTGTATGTTCATACCTTTTTAGGGATGTCAAACCTCAAAGGAACTGATGGAGATTGATTAATCAAATAGTAGGAAATACTCATAGCCTTGCCCCATAATGTCTTTGACAACTATGCAATCTTCACCATGCATCTGACTTTCTCCATAATGGTATGTTTTATCCTCTCAAATGTACCATTGTGATGTATTGTATTGGAATCTGTCCTTTCATTCTATATCTTGTTCTACACACAGTAGTCATAGTCCTCCCTAGACAAGTACTCCCCTCCATTGTATGTGCAGTTATACTTCAACTTTTTCTCTATCTTTGGCTCCCTATGGCATAAAATTTCTAAAAACACTAAAAGACCTAATCTTGGTCTTCAACAAGTAGACCCACACCTTCATAGATTCATCATTAATGAATGTGACAAAATGCCTATTGCCACCCAGTGAATCCACCTCGAACAGAGCGTAGATAGATGAATGCATCAACTACATAAGATTTGACTTCATTTTTGATATTGTCTTGAAAGAAAATCATTGATTCTTTCCCATCCAACATTAATCACATGAACAGAGATTGGTATCATTTCCATAAGAAATCATTTCATGATTTTGAAGTAGTGACATGCCCTTATCACTCATGTGTCCTAACCGTCTGTGTCCTAGATCTACATGGTGGTCCTCAAAATCATGCATAACACTGACTTTGATCACTTTAAGATGAGTCTTGTATAAAGTGCGACACAAGTTGCCTCATACAATAACCAAGGCCCCTTTTGTGATCTTACTTTTACCACTACCAAGGTCCAATTGACAACCTTCTCTATCGGAGGAAGGACTACATATGAAACTCATCCACAAATCTAGAATAAGACGAACATCCTTTAGTGTACACATGCAAATGACACTTTTTTGAACACAAATATCTCCAATCCCGATAATTCTAAAGAAGCTAAAATTTCCCTTATTCACGCTCCTGAAGTCTTCCTTCCTATATGAAATGAATAACTCCTTACCATTGGGAAATACAGGCACAGAGTATAGAAGTGGAAATAAAAAAAATTATCTACATGTATTCCCATACCAGCAAGATCACATCAATTACTATGAAATAGGAAGGATGGTTTAGCAAGTTATACCTAGTCATGGAGAAAGTCCAGGACAACAATCCGCTTCAATGCAACTATCTACAATTTGCTCTTAGACGGTGGCTGTGTTGCTCCTGGTCTTCATGACAAACAACGAACATGGCAACTTCTGTAGTGACTCATGTGGTCTCACCATGGACTGCAAGTTGACTATGCTCTCCTAGCAGCAGCCAAAGGACTCTTGCCTCTACATTAGTCCATATAGATCAATAAGAACTCCTATCGTTCAACTAGAATAATTAGGAAGGATTTGTCCCTCCCATTAACGTACTAGTCACCAACTTGCTCTCCCACAACAACAATCCTCAATTGTTCTCTCTCTTATCTATCCATCCCTTATCGGGTACGACTTGCTTAGGCTCTCTTAGTAACTACAACTATAGAGGAAAACAATTGTCATAGAAAATGATTCTAAGTTGTTTTTGTTATTGTTGTGCTCTAGGAAGCCCCCAATACCCCTCTATTTATAGGTGGGGTTAGGGTTAGGGTTCCCAATCTGTTCGAGATTTGTGTGGGAGTAAAAGGGACCAGAAGATCTTGAATTTTCACAACCTACGAGACACAAAATGGTCATTTGGAAGTCAAGACGGTCATCTAGCACTGTGAGATGGTTGTCTTGTACTGCCAAATGATCGTCTGGCAATTTCCCACTCACATATGAAATTGTCAATTCATTTCCCATTAATGCTAAATATTAATTCCTTACACTACAAGTAATTTGCAATTGAAACAAGTTTGGGAAACTTCTAGAACGTTCGTTTGGAACCAACCAAGCCATCGCACACATGTGAGACACCCATCTCGCTCACCTAGATGACCGGCTAGTGAGTCGAGTTGAGTCGATTGGTTGATCATAATGAACTAGTCAGTTCACATCTCAGTTTAGGCAGAACTTAGACAACTCGATCTCTGATTAGCCTGACATCCCAAATGGCCATCTCAACACTTGAGATGCTCATATGACATGTCCAAACGGTTGTCTCGCCCTATGATATGGTCGTCTGGAAGTCCAGTCAACCAATATGTTGTGTGAATTGAATACTAAAACACTTTAGTATTCAATACAATCATCATTCAAGATTAAACTCCTCTTCTACATGAGTTCCTATGTGTGTGACCCTATAGGTCTCATATAACATTGGTGGTGAATGTCCATAACTAAATTATGACATCACAAGAAAAAAGTGGTGCCTAGCCGCACATCAGTGCTACCCAAGTGAATGGAAAGTTGGAAAACAACTTCAACCTACAATCTATGTAAGGTGTTGTAGTGATTGTATAATTCCTTTGTCTCTGATATCTAGGATGAACTCAATCCATGGAATCATCATCCTCTCAACATTCAATCCATGTTCCTTGAACCAAGAGCAGACTGTATGAGATAATGTGACCTCAATATCATATATTGATTGACACTTGCATGTGCATGTGTTTCTCAGTCCCGCTTATCAAGTGGCTAAGATATCATACTCTAGTAGGAGGGACAAATATTATCTCTATCACTCACAGTCTATCCCCATGTGCCAAAATCATCCAATCATAATTGTTATAACAACCTATGTTTCAAGACTACGTTTGAAGATGTGAAAGCATACCCAACGACATGTGATGAGTGTAGTGATTTTAGGTCTAAGAATCACAATCACCATCTTCACTATGAGAGATGACTGTGACTACCAATGATGGTTTCCATGTGTCACCTCTTAAGGTGGGTTTGTCTGATACTATGTTCTAATATATATCTGTGTGCTTGGTTTGATATTTCCATATCATGACTAATGAGACTCAGTCATCAACCAACCCACACCTGAATCATATGTGATACTGGTGTCTATCCACCTTCCAAAGTAACAACCGACTAGAGACATAAAAATAATGTACATATTCTTAGTATTCATATGTTCTCATTCTCCAAGTCACGTACTTGAAGACATACATCATTGAGTATTATCATTCTTTAGACATTCATAATGTTTCCTCATTATGTCATAACTGAAAGAAACAAAATGAATTGGAAGCTTGCCTTTATTGACTATTAGTCAAATCCTATATGCTATATGCCATGTCAATCATCACATGGTTGGCTCTCTGGGCATACCTTACCAATAGACTCCTACTTTCACTTAGAGCCAATCACCCATGGATCATATTCTTAGTGAACTCAACATGTCTACCATGTTTTTGTTGTGCTAGTGCTAATTCAATGGGTTAGAAACACTTTTCTTGTAGTCAATATATTGCATGTTTCTTATCTCTTCACTCTAAGATGAAACCACCATAATATGGTATTTGATATTCCTTCCCTAACAAGTAGCTCCATTGTTGTCACAATATTACTACTGAGTCATCAATGGTTGGAACATCTATAAGTTCATCATATGAACTTCTAGATCCATATAGTATCACTATGTGTTCGCAACACAAGTATACTTGGTTTCTATTGTAGAATAGAATTAATGGCTATTAGTTCAGAACTCTTCCAACTAACAACATTTCTTCTTTTAAATTAAAATATTTTAATTTTGTGATCACTTTTGTCATTTATGGAAGCTTGCACCAATGTAATCCTTTACATCCAACTCTTCCTTTATTCTATCAATCTATCCTTAGGTACTTCTCAAGTACTAATGGATATCTTTAATGACATTCCACTAACCCTTATTGGAATTTAATATCATCTTGTCATATCTAATACATACAAGACTATATGGGATAAACACTTTAATAGCATTCATGATAGATCCACTGCTACAGCCTATGGCATCTTAATCATGTCATTTCCATTCTTCACAAGAATTGGAACATATGGTTCATGAGAGACTAATCTGAATTTTCTCTCATTGAATCCTTTCGTGTTGACCTCCTTCGATAGATTGTAATTGTATGTGCTCAAGCTTCCATTTTGAAACATTCAAGAACTATATCATAGGTCTCGATGCTTATCTCATAAGATGTTTTATCCAATCCTTCATTGTTGAAGGGGTTTTCCATGCCAGATCTCAATATCCACAATGTTGAGATGTTATTCCTCATTACATGTGTAATTTTAATATATGCTCCCACTAAATCTTTTGTAATCACAGATTTCATCTTTTATCTTGATTCAAGTCAAAATCTTTGACTATCTTATCATGTCAAAAGATCCTCCTCCTCTGAGTTACTTGTTTCAATCCAAGATTGGACTTTGTAGTTTATAGAATTTATTTGCATTTTTTGAAGTTATAAAACCTTTTAAGTTGTGTCACATACATATCCTTTGATGTATTCCTTTTAAAGGAATCTGATTTTAAATCTTCATATGCCAAATCTCTTAGTATACTTTAACTACAACAACAAGCATGACAATTGGTAAAGGAATTTCTATCATGTTCGACAACTTGAACTAATATGAAATCTTTTCATCCAATTCATCCTTTTATGCTATCCATGTAGGTCTTTGCCACAAGACCCTTTTTCACCCTTTAGGTTTTTCCCCTCAGGTAGTACTATCAAGGTCATACCTTTCTAGCTTACATGGATTCCATAATGGCCTTAAGCCACTTCTCAGATTTGGCTCTTAATAGCTTCTAGCTGATTAGTAGGCTCATCCTATTATGACCAACCTATATGAATTGTTGGATTCATAATCATCCAATATCAGATATTTTCTACTAGAACTATTTTATTATGTGTTACATGATGAACCTGGGATTCCACAACATCTTGTGATTCTCTTAGTTCTCATTGTACCTCTTTGTTGATCTCGAAAATTTCAAGTTCTACTTTCACTCCCACTAATTCTTTAGGAACTCAGTTATACTATGAACAAACATTTTGTCATTGGATTTGGATTAATAGTAACATTCAAAAATTATGGTTTGTGGATAATCCTTTTTCAAGAAACTAATTTCTTAATGTAGGCTTCATCCTTTAGACATATCGGTACATTCCCAAATAATATCATATATGATGTCTTATAAACCATTCAGACAATACATCATTTAGTGATAGCTTTATATCTATGAGGATATAAGAACATTAGATTAATTTATAATTATATCATTAATCATCATGGTATAATTCCTTCATTCTGACACATCATCATACTCAAATAGATTTGACTTGTGATACATTATCACATATCTTTCTTTGAAGGTTCTCAAGGTATTGATGTAAAGTATTTCAACATTTGATCTCATCAAAGTTTCTTAATACTTTTATCAAAGTTATACTTCATTTATAACCCTCTTTATCACTTCAAGAGATTTATGTTTCTATTTTACTGAGTACACATCATCATATTACCAGTAAATGAAATAAATCATATATAATTATTTATAGCATTTACTCCATAAGATCTTCATGCATCATATGTATGAGGTCTGATGGAAAGCTTATCCTCCCACTACATCTAGTGAAGGATGTTATGTCATATTATGTACAAGCAAGAATTGCATACTTCCTTAGGTTCAATAACGAAAGGAGTCAAGATTAACACAATATGTATCCTAGATATGCATTTCTTATATATACATACAAGGTGACTAATGCTAATGATAATATTGAGTTATTAATTACAATCCTTTGGTATTAACGTCATAAATTTTATCCCAAGATTCTTTCAAAATAAAATCATTGGATATTTGGGCATTGCCATGCAAGGTCATATCTTTTGAAATAGAAACATTAATATGTTTCTTTATTAATCTTTCATCCTTGTCATACAAGATGCCTTAAAGTAAATGTTTCTATTTACTTGGAATAATGAAATATCAGTTCAAATAACTCTATTACATGTCCATTGGGCTAAGATAAATTTAAATGTAGACTAAAGCTTCTGCAACACTTGCTCTGCCTTTATCCATCTTTGTCCTTCCATGAAGGCTTTTACTTCTTGTCAGATCATGTACATCAGTATGTCAGGTATCGATTTGGTATCACATACCAAAATGAAGAAGTAATCAAATTTATCTTATAATGTTTATACCTGAAGTGGAGGCCTCAGTTCCTTTTTCTTCTTAAGTCCCTCTAACTAGAGTGGGCAATTTCTTTTCCAATGCCCAGGCTGCTGACAATGATGACACTTGCCTCTTTGCTTCACTCCTCCATTTGTTTTGAGATATGAAGATTTAGGCTTCTGGATAGCATTAGAACTCTTATTATCTTTGCCTTTGGCTTTAGACTTCCCCTTTGTCTTGCTGATCATCATCAAAGACTTGGGCTTTTCTTTCTTCATCTATCCCTTGGCTATTCTCAACATGCTGAACAACTCGGTCAATGTTTTATCAAAATTGTTCATATTGTAGTTCATGACAAACTGAATGTAAGATTCTGGTAGAGACTGAAAATTCACGTCAATGGCCAACTCTTGACCCAAGGGGAATCCCAGTCTAGCTAGGTTCTCCAGATACCCAATAAACTTGAGCACATGAGAACCTACTGGATCTCCTTCTGCCATGTTACATTTGAAAAGTGCCTTGGAGACATCATATCTCTCTTGTCTTGCCTGATCATGGAACATGTTCTTGAGATATGTAACCATCTCAATCACATCCATATTCTCATTTTTCCTTTGCAACTCATACTTCATCGAGAATAGCATCAGATACTCAACATCCATGACATCTTCAGTATGCTTCTTGTAAGCATCCATGTCAACCTTTGGTGCAGTTGGAAGGGATTCATCTGGTTCTGGCGTCTCCAGGACATAGAGCTTGTGATCCTGACTGAGAACGATTGTCAGCGTCCTGAACCAGTCGTGGAAGTTTTTCCTAGTTAGATTGTCCTTCTCAAGGACCGATCACAGAGAAAAGTGATCGTTGTTTGTTTCCATTTGATTCTACAAAAGAATTTATAATTTTGTCAAAAACTCATTTTTGATTTAATTGGAATTTGGGCGATAATTATTAGGTCTTTAATTAATTATCGTGTTAATTATTTTGTTCAAATGATAACCCTCAAATATCAATTCCTAAAATTGCAGTGAATCAATTTTCTAATGAGTAAGATCCAAGATAATTCAACTATGGCCTGACCAACGCCACAAAACATAGTTAATTACCAAGGTATGCAACTTTTTCTAATTGCATCATATGCAACTCTTGATAGATGATATGCATAACTCCTTGCCATGATCATCTATATGCTTCTGGACTTAGACACTCCAAGAATCACCAGTTAAGCCTGACCCAATAGCAACACGATAATAATGCACCCCGCAGAGGCAAAACCTACATTACTACTAGCACACTTTCACGAGGTAGACGATACACCACGCGAAGGCATAACCAGTGCTTGGTCAAACAAGCTTTTCATGTGGGTTGCTATTGGAAAGCATCTTAGAATTAATATGATTTGATTATGGGATTCATATATATATATATATATATATATATATATATATATATATATATATATATATATAGTATCCAATAACCACATATATAGTATGTATCATATACATGATATATCCCATAATGAAAACATGCAATATAAAATAAAAAGTGATGGTTATGGCCATGTCTACTATAATTACTTGGATCTATAAGGAATTACTACCACCTAGGTCAATCGTCACATCACATGTATGAACCTGTTATTGGTGTAGTTATGTGCTTTCCAATCTGGGTAGATCGATTCAACCCTTGAACCGGTAATCTTGTTGTTTGGCTGGTTGGTGGGTCCTCCAATCCAACCGATGTCTGGACAGCTTCCAGACGATCGATTGGGCATTCTGGGATGGTTGCCTGGCTTCCTGTCCTATCGATATTTGGACTCCATCCAAACATTCAGTTGGGTCCACCAGGCAGTCATCTGGTTCCTTTGTTCTATCATCCATGGTCCTCCAGATGGTCAGCTCATCTCATGAACTGGTCGTCTCACCCGATGATGATCGTCTTCTTTGTCATTTCAAGAAAGAAAACTATCATGTTGCTACTTTATTACATTGATTAAAGAGAAAACTCAAGTTACATTTGAGGGGAGCAAAGATAGAAAGAATTAACTTTGCCTTGAGAATAAGGAAGTTGAGGCTCAGTGCACAGACCGAGATAAATAGAAATAAAACCAAACCATTCAACCAAAAATAGATATTGGGTATTGGCCATAACCATATATATATATATATATATATATATATATATATATATATATATATATATAAAGTTTGGGATTATGTGATCTCTGATCAAATACACATATCAGAGCATTTAAATATTCACATCGTATGCAATAAATAAATAATAAAACCAAAAACCGATCATATTGATTATCCTAAAACATAGTAAATTGGCGTGGCTCTAATACCACTATTGGGAAATAGTAGAGTATAAAAGTGAAATCAAACATTTTATCTATCCTAAAATATAGTAAATACAAGCACATAGTAGAGTATAAAAGTGAAAACAAACATTTTATCTATCCTATTCCCATACCAACAAGATCGCGTCAAATACTATGAAATAGGATGGATGATTTAGGGAGTTATACATGGTCCTAGAGTAAGTCCAACAAAAACAAATCATTTCAATGCAACTATCTACAACTTGCTCTTGGACGGTGGCTATGCAACTCCTGGTCTTCACAAACAACAAATTGGACATCTTGTGCAATGACTCATGTGGTCTTGCCATGGACTATAGGATGACTTTGCTCTCCAAACAGCAGCCAAAGGACTCCTACCTCTGGAGTAGTCTATACAAACCAACTATAAATCATTTTGTTCAACTAGAATAGACAGAAAGGAGTTGTCCCTCCGGTTGGTGTACTAGTCACCAACTTACTCTTCCACAACAATGATCCTTAATAGTTCTCTCCCGTAGCTATCCCTCCCTTATTGGGTAGGACTTGCTTGGGCTCTCTTGGTTACCAAAACTAGATAGGACAACAATTGTCAGAGCAAATGATTCTCAATTTTCTATGTTATTGTTGTGTTCTAGGAAGCCCCTAGTACCCCTTTATTTATAGGTGGGGTTAGGGTTAGGGTTCCCAATCTGTTCAGAATTTGTGTGGGAGTGGAAGAGACCGGAAGATCTTGAATTTTTGCAACATGCAAGACACAAAATGGTCATATGGCTCTATGAGACAATCGTCTCGTACTGACAAATAGTCATCTAGCAGTTTCCTACTGGCATACAAAATTGGCAATTTGATTCCCATTAATGCTAAACATGAATTCCTTGCACAACAAGTAATGTACATTTAAAACAAGTTTGGGAAACTTTTAGAACGTTCGTTCGACACCAACCAAGCTGTCTCACACACATGAGACATCCATCTCGCTCAACCATATCGCCGTCTAGTGAGTCGAGTTGAGCCGATCAGTTGATCAGAATGAACTATTCAGTTTACACCTCGGTCTAGGAAGAACTTAGCCAATTCAATCTCTAATTATCCTAACATCCCAAATGGCCATCTCAACACTTGAGATGCTCGTCTGGCATGTCCAAACAGCCATCTCACCATGTGATATGGTTTCTTGGAAGTTCTGTCAGCCAATCTGTTGTGTGAATTGAATACCTAAACACTTTAGTAATCTATCCAATCATCAATCAAGATTAAACTCCTCTTCTAGATAAGTTCCTATGTGTGTGACCTTATTGGTCTCATATCAAGCTGGAAGTGAATGTCCATAACTAACTTATGACATTACAAGCAAAGAGTGGTGCCTAGTCACACATCAGTACTACCCAAGTGAATGGAAAGTTGGAAAACAACTTCAACCTACAATCTATGTAAGGTTTTGTAGTGATTGTATATTTCCTTTGTCTAGATATCCATGATGAACTTGAGGCATGGAATCATCATACTCTCAACGCTCAATCCATGTTCCTTGAACCAAGAGTAGACTGTCTGAGATAAATGTGACATCAATATCATATATTGATTCACATGTGCATTCACATGCATTTCTTAGCCTCGCATATCAAGTGGCCAGGATATCATACTCCAATAGGAGGGAATAATTCCATCTCTATCACTCACAGTCAATCCCCATGTGTCAAAAGTCAACCAATCATCACTGTTATAACAACCCATGTTTCAGGACTACATTTGATGATGTCAAAGCATACCCAACAACATGTGATGAGTGTAGTGATTTTAGGTCTAAGAATCACAATCCCCACCATCACTGAGAGATGATTGTTACTACCAATGATGGTTTCCATGTGTCACTTCTCAAGGTGAGTCTGTTCGTTACACTATTCCTAACATGTATATGTGAGCTTGGTTTGATATTGCCATATCATGACTAATGAGACTTAGTCATCAACTAGCCCACACTCCTCTATTATGTTCTACTGGTCTCTATCTACCTTCCACGGTAACAACCGACTAGGGACATAACAAGAATGTACATATTCTTAGCATCTGTATGATTTCATTCTCCAAATCACGTACTTGAAGACATACGTCATTGAGTATTGTCATTCTTTAGACATTCATAATATTTTCTCATTATCTCATAACTGAATGAAATAGAATGAATTTGAAGCTTTCCTTTATTGAGTATTAATCAAATCCTTTATGGATATGCCATGTCAATCATCACATGATTGGCTCTCTGGGCATACCTTACCAACATTTACTAGGTGAAGCACGATAAGAAGTTGTAGTATCCACCATCAACTTAGAATCATCATGCTGAGCATGCAGACACTACTCCTCGAATGTCAAGACCAAATCATCATCATCATTCAAGTCATCTAAAATTTCTGCTACAACATCTGTATCATCATCCTTCTTGTCTTTGGGTTCAGAATCATATTTCCTTCTCTAAACATTGCAATCTTTTTTAAAATGACCTTTCTTTCTTCAATGGAATCAGTCTTTATTTTTTGACTTTGATGTACCAAAAAGACTCCCCATGATCCTAGGACTCACCATGGATCTGAGATCTAACATGGTCTATCACTTAGTTAGCACTCTGATGTGCATATTTTATATCATCTTTTAGACCACTTTTGATTGCATTTCAAAATCAATTCCACCCAATGATCACTCTTATTCATGCTAGATTTTCCACTTTATAGTTATATTCACTTGCTCTATGGTTTTGATGATAGGTATGACATTTTGACATCAAAATGGGGAGAGAAACACATCATATCATCCATCAACACATTCCACAATCATCTAAACATTTAGAAAATCAATGTTGTTGAAACTATCATCTACATGTCATGTCCAGATAGTGACATGCCATATCCATAGATTAACATGTCATGTTGATATTTGGACACATCGTTGTTTTAGTGTAAAACTTGGATCCGAGATTTGCTAACATCAAGCAACACACTGTGTTGAGATATCAACACACCATGTTTCCTCATTCTAAAATTTTCTCGAACTCCCTGACTTCCAGAAACACACTGTGTTGGCCAACTGAAACATTGTGTCATACTTGATCAAGGCAGTTTTACTTTAGTTATCACAACTAACATGTCATGTTGTCCATCCAACATGTTGTGTCACCTACATATTTCACTCAAATGTGAATGCAACTGATCCATGCTTATATATACGACCCCAAGCCATATTGGGATAGCTATCACAAAAACTTTTAGATCATTTCCAGTGGGACTCAATCAAGGAAAACCTAGAAGGAGTTGGAGGTGTCCAATGGGAGAAAATGTGGTTTCTCATGAGGGATAATTCTTCTTCTTCCTTCTTCTCTGAAAATTGTAGTTGGGATCTCCATTATTCTCCTCTCCACTCTAAAGTGAATCTTTCTAGATAGTTTCTAGAAGTAAGGACGGAGTTTTGAATCCTTGACCAGAGTTCTAACTCTTTCCTACTTCTTCCACAGACATCCAAGTTTAGTTTCTTCTTTCGTTATGTCTAGCATAGTTTCTGAATACTTGTATCTACTTTGTACAACCATGGATGAGTAGATTTCCTTTTCCTGGGCATGGGGGAGTAAATCCCATGTCTGTATTTGTATAAAAATGAATTCCCTCCTTAATGTTGGTTTAACCATTGTTCTATGTATGCATCAGTGTTTGTTTCACATATACGCTTGAATGGCTATCTTGTATGTATGTCTTATTCTTCTTGTGCATAATGGGAAGGTGTACATTGATGTAAGGATATGTGTTTTGTAATTTTGTTTCCTTGACCACGAGAGTGGCTCATAAGTGAAGGGGATTACAAGCTTTTTAGTAGTTCTATTCTAAGTATATGAAACGTGGTGCTATATAAAAAGAGAATCATTCTATACTACTGAGAGGGGTGTAGAACCCGAACCTCCCTTTGTAATTTACTGGTTGTGATTTTTTTCTTATTTCATGACATGATATGATATTGAAAACATGTTGTCAAGAATCCTTACTACAATTTGATCTTTAATACAAGTGATTTCTATCTTAGTTTTTTTCTTCTTATAAATTGTTTAGTTAACATAATAAAACCTCTCTTGTTAAACATGTCTAGATTATTGAAGTTCATCACTCTTGTGTTTAATAAATACTTGATCCTTGGATGATCTTGAATATACTACATGCACCCTTATACTTGTAGGTGTTGGCTAAATGGACATCTATAAATCCCTGTGTTTTGATTATGACAAACATTTCATTCTTATTGATCTAACGAGCTACTTGAGTGTGCAGGATTAAGGTGGATGACAAAGCAACTAGGGAAATCCATATGCTTACATGTTTATGTTTTCATGCAATGTAATCGCTTTGTAAAAACTTGTACAAATATATAATGTACAAGTACTTAGATTGCATGTAAATCAAGCGTTAGATCTTCCCTAGCTAAACACCACATTTAGATAAATCATCCCCTTCAAATAGGATTACATTTGCACACTCATACATATAATTAGTGCCTAAATTGAAACATTGAAACAGGATCAATCTCGGTCGACAAACTCCTCGACCGAGACACTCTCGGTCGACAATCTTCTCGACCGAGAAAGATCCAAAGTAGCCGTTAGACACAACTGACAAGGTAGTTGGCAGTTGGAGATAGACGTTGCAAATCACTTGTTCCAGAGAGTCTGTCGGTCGACAAAAGTTCGACCGAGTAGGTGTCTCGGTCGACCATTCTTCGACCGAGATGGTCTCTGACAACAACTGTAGAATTAATTAATTAGCCGTTGTTAAAGCAACAAACTTGTACCTAACGGCTAGTTAAGCACTTAGAAACCCCTAGAAGTTGTCTAGAATGTCCTTAAGCATCCTCAGGCCATTCCTATAAATAGGACAAGCCATAGGACACTAAAAAATACTTGCTACACTTGAGAAATCCTTGAGCATACTTTGAGAAATCTGTTTGTGAGCAATTTGAGCATTGTGACAATTGGCCATTTCCTTCCTTAGCTCAAAATTCGTGTCCTATAGGCTAGTATCTCCTACCCACTGCAATCACAAGTCCATACACTTGGTTAGGAGATCTACACGCTTGATCTAGGCAAATCAAGCCTTGGGGTACAAAGTATAAGTTGTAATTTCCTTTTTCCTTTCTTGTTCTCTATTACCGTTTGTACTCTCCTTGCTACTCCTAGGTTGGAGGCTGCTGATTGGAGAGGGTGGAGATCTTCTTGGTGAAGAAGGTGACTTTGAGCTACTTCAGAAGGCTGGTGCAACGGGAGGTTACTTCTAGAGAGGAAGGCTACTTCAAGGGGGAGCTTGGAGTTACTTCAAGAAGGCTACCTCAAAGTTGGTGCACCTACTTCAAGTGAAGGTTGTTCAAAGGGTGTAAAGGAAAGTATTGTATTTTGTATAAAGTCTTGAGAAGGTAATAAAATAAATACTTTCAAAATCCCGGTTGGGTAAGCAACCGGGTAGTGGACTGACAACTTTAGTATTTTCTAAAGTTGGAACCACTCTAAACACCTGTCTCCTTCTTCCAATTTTCAATTGTGGTTGTTTGAGTTAAATAAATTGTTAAAATTATTTTAAAACTCTATTCACCCCCCCCTCTAGTGTTTTTCAGTAGGATAGTGCTCGAGTTATAAATTTAAGACGTGTGCACACAACTAATAAGTTTTTGGCGTTGTTGTCGTGGAGCATTACTCTTTTTGTTAGAGTAAGAAGTGTTGAATAGTAAGAGAGACTAGATCACACAACATCCATGTCACATCCACCATCTTTTCTTTCATCATCATTATGATCATCCTTACCATATTATTTATTTATTATTTTTTATGTTTGTACTTCACTGGCCTCCTTTACTTGCAACACTATATGTGGTGATCCAAAAGGGTGTTGGTATGTATTCCCAAAGAGTCAATCATATAATGATTGTGATGGCATATCATATAAAAGATTTGATTAATAATAAAGGCAAGCTTCCAATTCATTCCATTTCACTCAGTTATGAGATAATGAGGAAACATAATGAATTTCTAGAGAATGACAATTACTCAATGGCATATCATCAAGTATGTGACTAGAACAATGAGATCATACATATGTAAAGAGTATGTACATTTTTAATATGTCCCTGGTCAGTTGTTAATGTGGAAAGAAGATCTGCAACAATAACACTTAAGACTATAGTATGTGTTGGATGATGACAGTATCTCATTAGTCATGATATTTTTGATATCAAACAAAGTATATAGATACTTGTTAGGGAATAGTGTATCAGACAAAACCACCTTGATAGTGACACATGGAAACCATACATGGTGGTCATAGTCATCTCTCATAGTGAAGGTGGTGATTGTGGTTCTTAGACTTAAAGTCACTACACTCCTCACATGTCATTTGGTGTTCTTTGACATCATCCACCATGATCCTAAATAAGGGTTGTCATAAAGGTGATGATTGGGTGCATTGTGACACGTGGGAATGATTTTGAGTGATGTAGATGGGATTTGTCCCTCCTACTGGAGTATGATATCCAAGCCACTTTATAAGCGAGATTGATAAAAGCACGTGCATGCACATGTGATTCAATAAATGATATTGAGGTCACATATATCTCATACAGTCTGCTCTAGATCAAGGAACATGGATTGAACATTGAGAGGATGACAATTTCATACCTCGAGTTCATTTTGGGTATTACAGACAAAAGAATTAGGCAATCACTATAACACCTGACGCAGATGATAGGTTGAAGTTGTTCTCCAACTTTCTTGATTATTTGGGTAGCAATGATGTATGACTAGGCACCACTCTTTGCTTGTGATGTCATAAATCAGTTATGGACATTCACCTAGCAACATAACAGGGAACCTATGGGGTCACACGCATAGGATACACCTAGAAGAGTTTAATCATGAATCACAAGTAAATTGATTACTAAAGTGTTTAGGTATTCAATTTAAACAACATTGGTGGAAAATTAACTGACAGGACAATTGAACTGACCGATTCAAGTGTTGAACCTACCATTTTAGTGTGTCAAGTTAATAGAACTAAGTTTGGCAATCCTAGACATTGAACTGACTAATTTAGGAAGTGAACCGATCAGCTCAGGTCCATGAACCGGCTGACTCAGGTTGTGAATTGAGTGGTTGGTAGATCAATTTGATTGATTCAAGGGTATGTGCTAATGTCATGTTGTGCATTAAATTGGATATTAATTGCCAATACAATGGAGATTTGGAAACATGATGAAATGACTGGATCATTGGGTGAATAGATCTACTCACATTCCAACCGATCGGTTCACTGGTGAACTGACTGTTTCACCTATTGTAGGTTACAAAAATTCATGAGATTTCGATCACTTCCACTACACACAGACTGAGAACCCTGATCCTGAGCTTCCTATAAATAGAGGGGTACTAGGGGCTTCTCAGAGACACAACTCAATTGCCTCTGACAATTATTTCCCTCTCTAGTTGTCGTAACCAATAGAGAGCCTGAGCAAGTCCTACCCGATAAAGGGAGGGATAGAAAAGGAGAACAATTGTGGGAGAGAAAGTTGGTGACTAGTACAAAAATAGGAGGGACTACTTCTTCCTATTTATTATACTAGAATGACAAGAGTTCTAGGACGTCCGTGTAGACTTCCATAGAGACGTGGAGTTTGTTGTCTACTACTAGGAGTATAGCATCAACCTGTTGTCTGGGGTGAGACCAGGAGATGTTTCATATGTCCTCCCAATACAACCATGAGAGTTGCACTACTGCTACAAGGAACAGTCATTGGACTTGCCCCAGGACCAGGTACGAACTTTTTAAACCATCTTTCCCATTATATAGTCACTGGCGTAATGTTGTTGTTCTGGGGAATATGGGTTGATAAAAAAATGATGCTGCCTACTATGTGCCATATTTCCCAACAGTGGTATCAGATCCACTTCAATTTACTATGTTTTGGGATAATCAATATGATCAGATTTTTGGTTTTCATTTTTAATTTATTACATACAATGTGAATATTTAAGCTACTTAATGTGTATATCTGACCAAATACCACATATAATCCCAAACTAATATATATATATGATATGATATATATGCAATTTACATGTGTCATCTTAAAATTGATTTTTGATGGTGGATGTGTAGCATGGTTATGGCCAAAACCCAAATATCTATCTGTTTTTGGATGGTTTCTTGTGTGCATGTTTTATCTCGATTTGCATACCGAGCCTCTACCTTCTTCTTCCCATGTAAAAGTATTATTATTTCCTACCTTCACTCCTCTCAGATGTAATTCGAGGTTTCTTATTACCACATAATAAGTTTAATAGCAATAGGATAGTTTCTTTTCTTGAAATGACAAAGTTGACGGTCACTGTCAGGCCAGCCAACCATTTCAAGTGAAGAACTGGTCGGCTGGAGGACTAAGGAGGCAGAATGTAGGAGTGCAAACTGACCTCCTAGTGGACCCAACTGATCATTTGGAGGAGTCTTGACATCTGTTGGATATGTGTCTAGATGACCGCTTCAGACGATCAACCAACTGGCCAAGTGGCGAGTCGTCCAGTTCAAAGTTTGAACCTATCAACCTGGATTGGCAAGTGCAGTTCTACACCAACAATAGGTTCATGAATGTGATGTTGACCTAGGTGGTGGTAATTCCTTGTAGCTCCAAGGAATTACAGTAGTGTGGCCATAACCATCGCTAATGTTTTATATTACATGTTTACATTGTCGGATATGGCATGTCTATTATACATACTATATATATGTGGTGATTGAATGAAGTATATGTATTTTTAAATACAAACTCCCACAAATAAAATATTAAGTCTAAGATTCTTTCCATAAGCAACACACATGAAATCTTGATCGACCAAGTGTAGGTTACGCCCAAGCGTGGGGTGTCATTCATCTCATAGAAGTGTTATGGAAGATATGTAGGTTCTACCCAAGAAGGGTGCCTATCTATCGTGTTGGCTTTTGGGTCAAGTTTAACTGATGTACTTAATGGGATTAAGCACCAGAGGCATGAAGATGACAATGGAAAGGAGTTGTGCATATCATCTATCCAAGAATTTCATAAGAATCAATTGACAAATGTTGTCTAACTTAACAATTGACTATGTACGATGGTGTTGGTCTAGTAATAGTTGAATTATTTTTTTATCTTGACTCACTAGAAGGTTGTAAGCTACAATTTTTTGAATTGATATGGGAGGGCTATCAATTTTAATAAAATAGTGGGAGCAATGATTAATTAACGACCTAATTAAATATCATCAAATTTTACAAATCAAATCAAAATTGAGTTTTTGACAAAATTGAAAATTCTTTTGTAGAATCAAATGGCAACATACAAAAATACCTTTTTCCTATGATCAGTCCTTGAGAGGGAAAAGTTAAATGGGAATAATTTCCACAACTGGTTCTAGACACTGAGAATTGTTCTCACACATGAGTCCAAGCTCTATGTCCTGGAGACACCAGTGTCAGATGAACCTCTTCCCAATGCACCTAAGGCTGATAGGGATGCTTATAAGAAGAATACTAAAGATGTCGTTCATCTCAAGTGTCTCATGTTGTGCTCCATGAACTATGAGTTGTAAAGAGAGCACAATAACATGAATGTGATTGAGATAGTCACACATCTTAAGAACATGTTCCAAGATCAGGAAATACAGGAGAGATATGATGTCTTCAAAGCTCTATTCAAATGTAACATTTTAGAAGGAGATACATTAGGTCCTCATATGCTCAAGCTCATTGGGTATGTGGAGAACCTGTCAAGACTAGGATTCTCCTTGGGTCAAGAGATGGTTAGTGATGTGATTCTACAATCTCTGCCTGAATCCTATAGTCATTTTGTCATGAATTACAACATGAATGACTTTGACAAGCCATTAACAGAGTTATTAGGCATGTTGAGAATAGATGAGGCACAAATTAAGAAAGACAAGACCAAGTCTATGATCATGATCAGCAAGATAAAGGAAAAGTCTAAGTGCAAAGGCAAAGCTAATAATATATCTAAATCTGGTCAAAAGCCCAAGTCTTCACATCTCAATGCAAAAGGATGAGTAAAGAAGGGAGGCAACTGCCACTACTATCATTAAGTTAGACACTGGAAAAGGAATTGCCCTCTCTTCCTGGAGGAATTAAAGAAGAATAAGGAAGAGGTGGAGGCCTCTACTTTAGGTATAAACATTATAAGATAAATCTAAATTACTTCTTCATCACTGGTATGTGATCTTGGATGTAGATTTAACATACGTTGATGTGCATGATCTGATAAGAAGTGAAACCTTTATGAAAGGACAAGGATGGACTGTGATGAGCAAGAGTTATTGTAATTTTGGTCTACATTTAGAATTTCTCTTAGCCTAATGGGCATGTAATAGAGTTAGTTGAACTTCTATTTCGTTATGCCAATAAATAGAGACATTTTACTTTATGCATCTTGTATGGACAAGGATGATTATAAATAAAAAATTTCTAATGCTTCTATTTCAAAGATGTGATCTTGCATAGAAATGCCCCAAATTCTTATGATCTTTATGTGATTGTTTCAAAAGAGGAATGCTCATAATGTAAATACCAAAGGATTATATTTGTTAACTCAAACAATCAACAGTCAATAGCATTGTCATCTAGCGCACACATATGAGAAATGCATTTCTAGAATTCATATTGTTGTTTATCTAGAATCTTTTGATTATTGAATCAATAAGAGACATGAAAGTCTTATACATGAGCAACATGACAAACCACCTCTCACTAGGTGTAGTGGGAGAATAAACATTCTAAAAGGACATGTACATAATGATGTACAAAGACCTTTGGAATAAATGCTATAGATAGTTGTTTGCACATCATTATATTCACCGATATATGGTGATATGTATTCAGTAAATATAAAGCTCATGAAGTGTTCAAGGATATTACATGTGAGAATTACAAAACTTCCTTAAAGGTATTAAGATACTTTGATATGATCAAAAGTTGAGATACTTTGCAGGAATAGTTTGAGGACCTTCTAGAGAGAATGTGATAGTGTATCACAATAAACTCCACCTGAACATGTTGATGTGTTAGAATGAAGGAACCCCATCTTGATAAGTCATGATATGATTATCATCTAATCTAATCTTCTAACTTCCTTTAGAAACCACACTTTACACTAAAACAATATTCTGTCCAAAATGGTTTTAAAGACATCTTATGAATTATGATATAGGAATGTCCCAATATGTCTTAAGGATTGAAACCTATATGAAGAAAATTGTTTCTTTGAAAAGGATTATCCATAAATCATAATTTGTTGAGCACTATTTATCTCAAACCAATAAAAAAGAGTTCATTGTTGAATGACCGAATTCCATTGGCATCAGTGGAACTAAAGTATAACTTGAAAAGTTTGAATTCAACAAAGAAAATTTGAACCATAGGAGGCACAGTGAGAATAAAGAGAGTAACAAATGCTTGTAGAATCTCAAGTTATTTATGTAACACAAAAAACTCATAGTTCTAGTAAAACATGTCTAATATTAAAAGATTGTGAATCCTATAACTAATATAAGTTGTGAGTTGGTCATAAGATGATGAGCCAACATTTAACTAAGAACTATTGAGGACCAGAGTCTGAAAAATGGCTAGAGGCCATTATATCCATAATGGAATCCATAAACACCAATAAGGTATGAACCTGGTGATACCACCTAAAGGGGTAAAACCCAAAAGGTGCAATAGGGTTTTCATATGAAAGACCAAATGTATGGCATAAAGGATAGATTGGTTGAAAGGTTTTTAAATCAGTTCAAAGAGATGAACATGATGAAATCCCTTTACCAATGAATGTGCTTGTTATTGCAATTTGTTGAGACTATGTGATTTGGCATATGAAGTTTAAAACCACATTCCTTAATAGTAATAAATAAGAGGATGTGTATGTGACATGGCCTCAAGGTTTTATAACTCTATTCATGCAAATAAGGTCTATGAGATACAATGTTTAATCTAGAAATTGAAACAAGGATCTCAAAATTGGAATCCTTGATTTGACAAGACAGTCAAAGAGTTTGACTTGAGTCATGACAAAAAAACAAAATCTATGATTACAAAAGATTTAGTGGGAGCACATATATTGATAAGGAATGATATATCAATACTAAACATTGAAACGTGGAATGGAAATGACTTTCAACATGAAGGATTAGGTGAAACGTCCTATGTGATAGGAATTTAGATCTATAGAGATAGTTCTAGAATGTTTCTTAAAATAAATATGAGTGCATATATTAGCATAATGATGAAAGGGTTCAACATGCAGGATTCAGTAAGAGAAAATCTATCCATGAAGATTGGATTGGTTTCTCAAGAATCCAATATTCCAATTCCTGTGAAAAATGGAAGAGATACCATATGCATTCTGCAAGGAGGCGGGATCACCCCCTTACTAAAGAAAATTGAAGAATAAAACATCCATTCCAAACACACTCAAAGGTATGCTGGAATAGGTGCAAAATTTTCAAACTTTAATAAATGGTATTCAAAACAACCAAAGTATAGAAATAGAATAAAAATGTTGACTATATTCTATTTATCACAAGGTTACAAAAGAACATCATAATATACCATAATAAGTGTTTACATGTATGATACAACATAAGGATCTGAGTAGAGGGAAATCTAAACCATAACAACCTTGTCTCCAAGCTTTAACTCCTTAAGCTAGTCCAAAACTTCATGCCTTATCATCCAAGTCTTTCACCTAGGGTTGGAAGCATACCCCAGCAACAAGAGAAAATAGATGACATCAGCAAAGGCTGGTATGTGCATACTAAATAGTAAATTGAGAAATATATGGAATAAAGGACATCAAATATAAAAGGCTTCCCATAGAAAGGATAAGGACCACCCAAATGGGTATCAAGAGAAAAGGAATTGAAATCATATGATAACAAAAGAATATTTGCCATTAATAAAACATAAATATTGTGCCACACAAGTTCATGTAAAGAATTAGGCCACACACCCCATATCATCAACCTTCATGCATGGGAGATAAACATAGCCCTAGAACAATATAAACATGAAGGAAGCCAAGTCTCATAAACTTGAAACCTGATGGAGAAAGGAATACTGCTAATCTCCCAAATATATAAAACATGGGCCAAGAATCACACATCTTGCCCTGGGTATGAGGTTCCTTTCCATCCCAAAGAGTAGCTCGGCAGGAAATAACACATCTGCCATAAAAACCAATTCAATTACACTACTCTAGTGCTACTGAATCACATAGCATGTTAATGTAGAGGCAAGTAGAAAGTATATTTAGAATGTATAAACTAGTCACCACATAAGTGACCAACATATACATCCACCTCATAAGTGGGCACAATGCATCACATGTCATCTTTTAGAGTTCCATCATGAACAAAGCATAAGATAAGAGTTCAAAAGAATATCCATGATCACATCATCAATATCAAATAAGGTAATTCACATGAACCATGATTTTCAAAAGAAAAGACATTGTGTATAGGCTAATGTCCATAGGACAAACAGAATGAATAAGCATAGGTGAATTTCTCAACATAGAAGAATAGGGGATACATCATACCTCAACTTTAGAGTCTAACCAGTCCAAGTTAGTCCTAGATCCAAGACTAGGCCTCCAAAGAACCTCGAGGGAAGGTGGAAAGGTCCAATAAGTAAGGTTCCCAAGCTTAGAGAGGTTGATTTCTCCAACAAAGCTCTTATCTCGAGCAAGAAGCACCTTCTCCACTTTAGAGGTGAAAAACCCTAACAAAAAACATGGAGATGGGGTGTTTAACGCCTCTAGGTGGGGTTTCACCATGGAAGACTAGGGTTCCGACCTGGAGGAAGGTGTAAGGAAGACTAACAACATGAAAATAGGAAAGGAAAAGGGAAAACATATTAGTTTTGGTCGAAATAACCTAGGAGGAGCTTTAGAAACCCTACATAGAGCAAATTTGGAACCCTTGGAGCCTTATTCACCAAGGTAGGCACCCTCTTTTACATTGGTACAACACCTTCATGGCCAAATAGAGTAGGAGTTATGATCTAATCTAGAGGAAATAAAGAATACCAAGAGTTTTCGAATTTGGAGTTGGGAAGGGGTAGATATGGCTATATAAAGAAAGAGGTCAAGTACGAGGTGTCTATGAGACTTTCCATGTGTCATGCATAAGGGTTTCCATGGGCATGAAAGCCTTTATGGATAAGGAAGAAGCCAAGTGTGAGGTGTCAAGTTACTTTCCATGTGTCCAATGCTAAGGGTGCCTATGGACATGCAAGCCTTTATGGATAAGGAAGAAGTCAAGCATGAGGTGTCCATGGAGCTTTCCATGTGTCCTTAGCCTAGGGATTTCATGGCCATGCAAGAGGACGGCTCATAGAGGCTTCTTGAATATCAAATTTTGATTTATGAACACTTATAGGCCATCCCAACTGACCTCCAATCAAAGAAATAACCCCATTGATTGATAGCTTCTAAAGATAAGCTCATTTATAAAGAGAGTAATCCCTAAAATGCCCTTGGAAAGAAACACCTTCAAACCAAGGTGCAACTAGGCTCCCTATGGTTCAAAAACTCTATAATGGTAAGGGAATATATAACTATTATAATCCATGTGATAATTTGCAAAGAAAACCTACCAATTGGTTAAATTGCATAAAAGTTCAGAATGTACCTAAAATTGCATAACTTGCACAAACAACATCCAAATCGAACCTAATTTGAAATGTAGGCTCATTTTATGGTTTATAATCACATAAAAAAATTAGATTAAGGTTTATATCACTTAATTATGGTGATTAAGCTTGTTTAATACATTTAATCAAGGTTTAGGGAGTTGCACTTCTAGCACAAATTAATATATCATTGTTCTACTAAAGTGGTGATTTTTTATTTTAGATCCTTAAATAAGCTTTCACTGAAGTATTTGTGCATAAACCCTTATATTGGTACAATTAGTGAATAAATGTTCACTAAAATGCTATAAATTTGACTAATTAATCATGAATGACATAAAGGATAGAAATGAAAGGGAAAGTTGGGAAAAAGGTTTACATGGAGATTACATCTAAGATCCATTAAGTTAAAACCCTCCACCCCTTTAAAAGGATTTATTTTCTGAAATCTCAAGAAAAAAGAGAAGGGTGAGTATGTAACATTTCATCTCTCAACTCCCAAGTGGTTTCTTCCTGACCATGATATTTACACAAAACTTTTACCAACTCAATCTCTTTGTTCTTCAGCTGCTTTACTTGGGAGTCAAGGATCTTCACAGATAGCTATTCATAGGTCATATTTTCATGTATCTCCAAAGGCTCAATAGTAAGCACATGAGAAGAGTCCTTCACATACTTCTTCAGCACAGAGACATGGAACACATTATGAATCTTATCATAGGAAGGAGGTAAAGCTAAGCGGTATGCACAGTCTCCAACCTTATCTAAGATTTCAAATGGTCCAACATAGAAGGGAATCAACTTTCCTTTAACTTTTGATCTAGCAATAGAATGGATAGGCTTGATCTTCATAAATGCATAGTCACCCACTAGGAAGTTAACATTGGACCTTTTCTTGTCAGAATACATCTTCTGTCGGTGTTGAGCAGCTTTCATGCATTTATTTATCAAATGTACCTTTTCTTTCATCATTTGCATGTCATCAGTCTTCACTAGAGTACATTCACCGACATCATCCCAATGCAAAGGTGAACGACATGGTCTACCATAGAGTGCTTCAAAAGATGGCATACCAATACTATCTTGGTAGCTATTGTTGTAAGAAAACTCAGCTAATGGAAGATACCGATCCCATGCACCACCCCAATCCATCACGCAAGCACAAAGCAAGTCCTCCAGAATCTGAACTGTTCTCTTAGATTGACCATCAGTCTACGGGTGGTAAGCAGTACTAAAACGCAAGTCAGTACCCATCTCCTCCTGAATATGTCCCCATAAATGAGAAGTAAACATTGGGTCACGATCAGAAGCTATCACCTCAGTACTCCATGCAGGCGTACAATCCACTCAACGTACAACTGAGCCACATCTGCAACTTTATAATTGGTTTTGAAAGGCAAGAAATGAGTAGATTTTGTAAGCCGATCAATAACCAACCAAATGACATCATACCCTTTCTTGGACTTGGGGTAACCAGTAACGAAGTCCATTGTGATCTTCTCCCACTTCCATTCCAAAATTTCAAGAGGATGAAGAAGACCACCAGGTCGTTGATGTTTGATCTTGACTTGCTGACATGTCAAGCACTTTGCTACGAATAGAGCTATATCATTCTTCATATTCTTCCACTAGATGCTTCGTTGTAAGTCCTTGTACATTTTTATTGTGCCATGATGAATAGTGTACTTGGACCCATGCGCTTCACTCAGCACCTTCTATCTCAGATCACCCACATCAGGAATCCACAACCTTTGTCTAAAGCAGACAACACCATTCACTCTGATAGAGAAGTCAAATTGTGATTTCTCGGTCAAGGCCTTCATCTCTTACAGCTCAGAACTTTCCAACCGTGCATCAATGACTTCTAAGATCCAAGTCAGTGTAACAGTAAAACTAGCCATATGGACACACAACTTGTCTGCGTTCACTGAATCGATAGGTTGAGGTTGCCAACTAGTCACATATTCGAGATTTTCCCACACCGAACATCTCAGGGCAGCACAAACGGCATCCTTCTTGCGACTTAAAGCATCAACTATGATGTTTTCTTTACCGGGATTATAGGTGATGGTGAAGTCATAATCTTTGAGATATTCCATCCACCTTCTTTGTCATAGATTTAGATCCTTTTGTGTCAATAGGTACCTCAAGCTTTTATGGTCAGAGAAAACTTCAAACTTCACACCATAGAGAGTGTCGCCAGATTTTTAGAGCATGAACGATGGCAGTAAGCTCTAAATCATGTGTTGACCAACTAGCTTCATTCAGTTTCAATTATGGGAAGCATAGGCTATCACCTTTTTGTCTTGCATAAAAACACACCCTAAGCCTTGTTTAGTAGCATCAGTGTAGATGGCATAGGGTATTCCTTCAACAGGAAAGGCAAGAATGGGAGCAGAAGTCAAACACTCCTTCAGCTTTTGGAAACTATTTCTCACATTCTGGTGTCCAAGAGAACTTGACCTCCTTTCACGTCAGCTTGGTTAAAGTCAAGGTCAACTCAGAGAAGCTCTTGATAAACCTTCTATAGTAACCTGCTAAGCCAAGGAAACTACGTATCTCTGAGGGATTCTTCAGAGCTTTCCACTTGGTCACAGCTTCTACCTTTGTAGGATCAACAACTATATGTCCGACAGAAATCACATGACCCAGAAACATCACTTCCTTTATCCAAAACTCACACTTTGAGAATTTTGCATAAAGTTGATTTTCTCACAGTGTTTTGAGTACAATACACATATGCTCGTGATGTTATTTTAACATCTCAGAATAAACCAAAACATCATCGATAAACACCACCATGAACTTGTTAAAGTACGGGCGGAACACTTAGTCCATCAAGTCCATGAAGGCAGCAGGGGCATTTGTCAAGCCGAAAGGAATGACCATGAATTCATAATGCCCATAGCGAGTTCTGAATGCCGTCTTCGGGACATCATCATCCTTCACGTACATCTGGTAGAAGCCACTTTGCAGACTCATCTTAGAGAACATAGTGGATGACTTCAGCTGGTCGAACAAGTCATCGATGTGAGGCAAAGGATAATGGTTCTTCACCAGCACTCGGTTAAGCATGTATACACATCTGCATCAAACCATCCTTCTTCTTTACAAACAGGACAGGGGCTCCCCAAGGTGAAACACTGGGGCGGATGAAGCCCATGTCGAGAAGCTCTTCTAGCTGCTTCTTCAGTTTGGTAAGCTTGGTAGGGGCCAAGCAGTAAGGCGACTTCGATATTGGTGAAGTTTCAAGTACAAGCTCGATGGAGAACTCCACCTCCCAAGTTGGTGGCAAGCTGGGTAAATCCTCGGGAAAGATGTCAGGGAAGTCCTTCACCACATCTATGTGGTCGAGAGAAGCAGGTGTAGCCTCGAGTACTATAGAAGCTAAGAAATATCTACACCCTTATGAGACTAACTTTTCAGCTTTGATGGCAGAGATAACAAATTGTCGATCCTCTTACTTCCTATCCTTGACACACAATCTTCCTTCAACAAGATGTAACAAACTAACCTTTGATTCTTCACAAAACAAAATATCTTTGTACCTCTTCAACCAATTCATTCCCAGGATGAAATCAAAGGAGATCATGTTGAGCAAGTTGAAATCTGAGGGAAACATTATACCAGATATACAAAGGTCCATGGTCAGAATTTGGAGATACGAAGAGCATATATTACCACTAGGGGTTTTTACATCTAATATATGATCCATATACTCAGATTCTATTTCTAACATAGAAGTAAGCTGATAGGATATGAAGGTATTGGATGAGCCAGAATCAAATAGTGCCTTTATAGGATGCATATTAAGATGCAAGGTACCTTCAATAACTTCATTATCTTCACTTGCTTCCTCAGCATTGAGAGAAAACACTCTCCCATTATGCCTCCCCACTGGCGGTCGCCTTGGGTTATGGTTGTTGTTGTTGTTATTATTCTGCAGAGGCAGATTCTGCCTGGGCTATTACAGCTGCTGGGTATTATTCTATCCCTGCTAGAAATGGGTGCAGAGTGGTCAAATATTCCCAACTTGGCCATACTTGTGGCAGGTTGGAGGAGGTCGGTGGTCTCTACGAGTAGGATCATTGTTGGCAGGACATCTCCCTAGAGGATGGTGGCGATAGAACCTATTGCACTATTCACGGCTGTGATTCTCATTTTGGGTAGGGTTCTTCCTCTTGTTTTTGTTGTTGTTGTAGCCATTATTGTGTCCATAGGATTGAAATCTTGGGTAGGACTCGATGACCATGGCCTTATCCACCATTTTTGGAAGGTGAGTGGAAGTTGTGGAACAAGACTTCGGCCCACCTGGTAGTTCAGGCCCTCCAAGAATAATGTTTCCCTTCTCTCAGCTCTAAGGTCGGCGGCGTAGCATTCCAGAAGTAGCAACCATTGGATGAAGTCGGCCACACACATGCCTCCCTGCTTGAGGCTGTGGAACTCAGCTTCTTTCTTCCTCAGGAAGGCGGGATAGATGTACTTCTCCCTGAAGAACTTCAAGAATTGGTCTCACTCCATGGTAGAGGTGTCTCGAGTGCGGGTGACACCATTCCACCAGATACGTGTCAGTCCATCCAGCACATAGGTCATGAACCGAACCTTCTGGTGAGGAGGGCATGACATACCCTCGAAGGTCTGATCAAAAGCCAACACCCAGTCGTCAGCTTTATCCAAATCGATCGGTATAGGAACCGATTCCTGATTCAACCAGTCGAACTAATCGGTTCAGTTCGGTTCTAGTAACTATGGCTTAAACAAATATTACTGATTCCTGATTCAACCAGTCGAACTGGTCAGTTTGGTTCTAGTAACATGGCTTAGACAAATATTTTGATATAGATTTCAACCATGATTTCAATCTTTGAGCTCTACTTATATCCTCTTGGATTGCTTGTAAAGCATCATTGCAGTCAAGTTCCGCAATAATATGCATGTATTCCTTTCTCCAGGTGTTTTGTAATGTAAATTGAATGGCTAAAACTTCAACCTCAACATCTTAAGTGGTGTAAATTTTGTTTTGACCATCTCAAAAGCCAAACACATATGTATGATTGAGCCTGCAATAGTTGATTTACCTTTATGAAATGATGTATTTGTGTTGAGCTTAACCCAACCTCAAGGAGGATGTTTCTGTGTTGTTATAGGATTAGTAGGAATATATAGGTTAGAATCGTCATCTACAAGTAATGCATTGGTAATGTTTGAAGCCAATGATAGAATAAGATTAGACTTCTTGTCTATATGGCATTATATCCAATGCCACTAATCACACATTCATTTTGTGAGAGTCATATGTTATAGAAATTAGAGATAAAGACATTATGTAAGTCCAGACTTGATCAATGGAATATGTGGATAGTTATAAAAATGTGGGATGAGTTCCTCTATTCTCAAATTTTCTTCAGATATTATTACTAGTAACATTGCAATCCCGAATGACAACGGTATAGTCTTAGATTGATATTTACAGACCATGCAACTTTAGACATATGTAAAATGTCGTTGCCTTCGTCCTTCATTCATCATGAAAGCTTCATGTATAATTAACCACATAAACACTTTATATTTGGGGGTTGTGTTGGGGTGTTGATAAACAATACAAAAAAGTGGATTTTCTTTTGACGTCCCAACAATGATCTTTTGACAGGACTTTCCAAAGTGTTATTCTAGATAAATATTTATGTTAGTTTGTAAGCACACATAACAACATGTGATTATTGTAGTGACATTAGGTCTAAGGATGTTCGTGACTACTATCACATTGAGATATGACTCTAACATGTCATTACAAGATTCATGTGTCATTCTCAATGTGAATCTATCTAGTACAACTTGTTCTCTAACAAGTAGTCATGTATCTGAGTTGATATCTAGTATCATAACTAAAGAGACATAGTTATATCTCACCATACATTCTAGTCTTGTGTATTATTGTTGTCCTATAATAACCACGATAATAACTAACCAAAAACATAAAAAAAATACTCTAAGTATATTTATGATCTCATGTTCAAGTCATTAACCCAAACCATGTGTCGTTGAGTCAAAATATTCTTAAGACATTATTAAGTTTATTTCTTATCTCAACATTGAATCAAACATAATAATTGGAATTTCCTTTTATTAATAATCAAACCAAATACAAAGTATCCCTATTACAATCATTACATGATGGATCTCAGGACTTACAACCCAACAATCTCCCACTTGCATTGGAGCAATCACTCATGAATCTATTTCTATGCATCTAACATGACCATCAAGCTTCTACTAGAGAAAGATACTTTCGTTAAGAGATCAACAAGATTGATTTATGTTGGCACTCTGCAAATATTAACATCTCATTTTAAATCTATCATGTGAGATGGTATCGTCTGAGTACGCTGATGTAATTTGGATATCTTATCTTGCGATGTGGCTTCATTGTTGTCGTAGTATATCTCTACTTCATCTTTAATTATTGGAACCACCCTAAGTTTACTAATGCACTTCCTGATTTAAACTGCTACCTTTACTTTGCTAGATGAGGGAACATACTCAAAGTTTGTTGTAGAATCAACTTTATTGTACAATCAACTACTATCATTTTTATGAAGGGACCCGGGTTTGAATCCCAATTGCCGCCTTGATTTACCACCCTCCTGGGCATTCAGCCTCCGTCACGGGAATGGGAGGGGGGATCTTTCTCTCTTAATCCCAACCACTATCATTTGCTTGGAATTCTTCCATCTTACAACTCCACCGTTTAGGAAGAACAAAAATCTAGAATGTGATAGGTAATCATCCTTGTCAGTTTGGAAGGTTGCATTGAAAGATCTAGAGGGGTGGTGAATAGGGTTTTATGATAATTTTAAAAATTATTTAAGCAAACAACCACAAAAAGATTGGAGAAGGAGGCAATGTGTTTAGAGTGGTTCCACCCTTAGCAAATACTAAGGGAGTCAGTCCACTACCTGATTGTTTCCAACCGGGATTTTGAAAGTGATTTATTTTATTACCTCGCAAGGATGTTACATAAAATACAGTCACCTTCCTTCTACACCCTTGAAGTAGCCTTCACCTAAAGTATCCTTCACCTAAAGTAGCCTCAATCCTCCTAGAAGCAGCCTTCTGAAGTAACTCCAAGCTCACCCTTGAAGTAGCTTTCACCTAAAGTGTCATGTACGACTCGCAAAAACTAGATTAACTAATGCGAAAGCGTATTATTAGCAGTGGAATTACTGAAAATCACTAAATATTAAAACCATTTATCAAGAGATCTATTCACAGCAAAACTCTTTCATTCAGAACCAAAGTATTTCAAGTACATACTAGTTCACTAGTACATCTGTCGTACTAAAGGCATTGGCCAATGGATTTGAAACATGCTTCACATATAACATGTGAAACCTATGAAGAACCTTCTTGATGTACTTCTTTTGTATCAGATAAGCCTTCTATCTTTTCGGATCTGTTGATTTTCCATGCCAAGAATCTTCTTCACTTCACCTATGTCTTTCCTATCAAATTCTCCACCTAGAAGAGATTTCACCTTGGCAATCACAGATGTGTATATATAAGTGATCAATATATTATCAACATATAGCGGTAGGTAAACAAAGGATTTTCTATCCAACCCTTCGCAATAGACATAAGCGTCCTAGCTACTCTTAGAAAATCCATTGTGCCTCATGAAAGAATCAAATCTCATGTATTGTTCTCCAAAAGATTGCTTCAGTCCATAGAGTGACATCTTGAGCAAGCACACATGGTTCTTTTATTTTTGAAACCCTATGAGTGTTGTAGGTAGATATTTTGATTCTTATTCACACTAAAAAAAATTACATCTAGTTGGTGTTGGTCTAGGTCTTTAATGGCTACCAAAGAAATAAGCACCCATATGGAACAATGCTTGACTACAGGGGGAAGACTTCATCATAATCAATGATTTTCAATCTGATTGCAGCACTTTGCAACTAAGAATGACTTGTATATGCCAATTTCTTTCTTCTTATAGATCCACTTGCATCCCACTACTTTCATACCTTTGGGAGGTACCACCAACTCCCAAGTTTGATTGTTTTGAAGAGATTCGATCTCTTCTTCATTACATGAATCCACCATTTAGTATCATGACTTGCAACTACATCACTTAAATTGGTGGGCTCATCACCAATATCCACATAACACTATTGGAAAGGGCAAAGGCCACCATGGAGTCACCAAATCCATATCTTTGGAGTGATTGATGTTTCATTTACCTTTTCCTTTGGATACACTATAAGAACTCATTGGAGTCTCCTCTTTGTCTTTAGTATACATAGAAGAGTAATATTGTTCATAAATTTGTGAGTCAACATCTTCTTTGGTCTCTTCTTATTGTGAGATGCCCTTTAGATAACCTACATGAGAGCTATTGCTAACCTGCATAATAGAAAGCATGGAAGATTCATTAAAAGTAACATTGCACTCTTACCAAGAAACATAGTGAAGAAGGATCCTTGGACCAAATACAGTATCCTTTCACACTAGAAGCATAAGCAAGGGATATTCTTTTATATCTCCCTATTTGAATTTGCTAATATTAGAATGTGCATAAATTGGGCAACTGAATATATGTATATTTGAATCATCAACAGGTTTACCAAAGAAAATATCTCATGAGTTTTGATATTAATACAAGATGACTGATAATAGTTCACCAAACAACATGAAGTTGACATAATTTCATCCCATAAAGATTTATCCAAACCCACATTTAGAAGCATGCATCAAGATTTTTCCAAAAAAATTCAATTCATCCTTTCTATTATGCCATTCCATTAGGCCGCGTGATGCACGAAATGATGCCTTTTGATCCCATGATCACTGAACAAATTATTGAACTCCTCATAGAAGAACTTCAAGTCATTATTAGTTTAGAATGTCTTTTTGTTCTTGTTGGTTCAATTCTCAACAAGAGCCTTCCACTGATTGAAAATGTATAATGCCTTATCCTTTCTCTTAAGGTAATAAACCCATACCTTTTGTAAATAGTGGAACCCAATTGAGATCCACTCCCTACTTAATTTATGAATAAATCTGTCAAATCCTAAAACACTAATAAGTAAGATGGAAAAGATGTAAATGTATCATGCAAGTATGATATAATGAAAAAAGTCAATGTATAACAATTGAAAATTTTAACTATTACAAAATTATTATAAGTCTTACATTATTCCTCACTTTAAGGGTACTACATAATAAAAGGGATATATCTAATTATGCACCAGACTAGTGGTAGAGGGAAATCAAACCATCCCAAGCTATCCTCAATTCCAACATCTATAAATTTTTCATGTGTATGTGTCCTCTAATCACCTACACCTGGGTGGTTTGGGAACGACACCCAGAATAATAGGAAACCAAGGGTATGTGTCAGATGAACTATTATATGTGCATTGAGAGTTATTTGGGCATTAAAAGGACATGAGGACAAAGTAAGGGTCTTCCCAGTCAAAATAACACTATATGATTTGAACAAGTTCAACAACAAGTGAAACAAAAGAATAGTATTGAGAGAATGAGGCGTGCATATCATGTCAACAATCAAATAAAGATTCTTGTAATCACAAATACAAGTAAATAATGAAATGCATGTTTATTATCACAATGAGTAGCATAATCTGCAAAGCAAGGTTGGAACCAATATATTTTAAAACCAAGGATAGGAGGACTAAACCCTCAGTATCAAATAAATATAGAATGGAAGGAGGACTAAAACCTTAGTGCATATATACATATATATACCATGTAGTGGGGGGGGTAAAACCCCAATTCCTATCAAGAGGACTAAAATCTCAGTGTCAAATAAATATAATATATCTTCACCTAGATATAACTAGTCCAAACCACACATAGATATTAGATAAGACAAGATCATATGCCAATCCAAAGTATAACAAGTACGAAAAGGGTGAAAGCATCAAACATATAGCATTGGGGTCAAAAGACCCATCACATGAGAAGTTGGATTTTCAACAATCATCAATGAATAATTATGTGTATAATATTTGAGATTCCAAAAGGATTCAAGATTTTTAAAAGTAGGGTTTAATCATATACACCTCATTGATAACAATTAGGATTTAGTCATTATATGCCCAAATAAAATTGAATATGAACATACACAATTCTTACAACTAATGATTAACTAGTTGGCATATTTTGGTCCACCATATCACATTCTAATATGAGAAATACATTAGGTATGTTAGCCAAAACAAAGTGAACATGCGTATTCATACCTAATGTAATTAACTATATTGTTATAATCCTAGTTCTGACCACCTAATTTCATACTGCAACTTTTAATCTTATTTATTGAACATATGATCTATTGGATATCTATTTTGGTTCTAAGATCCATATTTTTTCATGAAACTCTAACTAAAGTTAGGTTACATATTTGTATGTTAATAATCCACATTCCTCCAAATTTGGTCTTGTAATGTCATTCTCTCTCTTTATATCCTATAACTCAAGTTTAGTGAACTGGGATCACATATACTATCCACATTAGGTATGTTTATGAGCATGCTCTTATTGTTAAGATCTAGGGTTTCAATATCACATACACTCGGAACTAAATACATAAATACCTCTTGTTGAACATATGGGTAAGCATGTATGCATATACCATCATACTATATTTTGGTATTAGAAGTAGATATACTATACATTTTCCTTCTCCCATATAACATCTTATTCCGATTAGACCAATTTCAATAAATGTATTTCTTAGATTGATATTGTATTCTCAATATTATATTATGTATGTGATAAGTTTCTAATTACCAAAAAGGGTACATTAATATGTATAAATTCTTATAAGATTGACTGAAATTATTATTCTCCTATTTAATTGTATCTGTGTATCTCATATATATTTTCACAATATGAGTATGTATAGGGGACCATATTAATGTGATATACATATATGTAGCTGAATTGATTTTTATACAACATATTCACGTTTAGATCCCTATGGTGATTACCTAAATTTCCATTTTTTTAGCTAATAATCTGAGTTAGTACCTAATTAGTCTCATGAACTGAGTTCCTTTGAATCAAATTGATAAGAGACAAACATGAAGGCATATCATCCTCGAACTGGTCTTTTGTGATCAATTTCCTTGCTTCAACCATGTTTAGGCGTTGGGAAGGAACATATGTGAGTGGTCTTCTTTCTTTATCATTCCCAGTAAGCATGGAGGTTCTTTTCCTTCTGGTAGTTTGGTTCCCTAAAACTCGGTTGGGATGATCTCATCAATAGTGATGGTTAAGGTCGAGGAAGTGATGATACCCCTCTCAACATGATATCATTGGTGGTTAAAGGAGGTTTCCATGGTGTGGTTGTGATAATAGACCAGTGGATGCATGATGGGAAGGGAAATAATCGTTGCAAAGTTGAAGGAGGTAATAATGTTTTTTGATTGGTGATCATTTGCTCCATTAGTGGTCACCTATGCAAGTGATTACACCTTGATGTTGCCAAAACGGATGGCGCATGGGTAGAGAGGCCACCATTGATCAAGACTCAACCCAATAGCACTGGCAATGAGCACCAAGGAACCATGTGAGGTCCATAAACACTTTTGGTATGAGAAAAAGAACTCCCATTGTATGAACATGTGTATCAAAACATGGAAATGGAGGAAGATGAGCTTGAATTTAAGGTAGGATTAAAATAATGTAGGGGGATTGGTGATGATAGAATGATTTTGTGTCTATAGTATGAAAATTCTTCTTGGAAGCCATGATTTCTCTCTATCAGGTAAGAGCACATGGATTAGGAGAGGACCTAAGAGCACGGGGATGAGGAGAGGACCTACGTGGCAGCTATGGTTCTGTAGCACGTCGTGGAATGGAAGAATATGATGACATAAAGAGGAGAGAAAGAAAAGAGGGAAAGGTAAAATGACCACTGATTACAGACTTGGAAGTAGCTGTATGTGAGTGAAAACTCATGGTCATGGGTTGACGAAGTTACAAGAAAAGTAAAACTCCCATAGCTTTTAAATGAAAAGTTAAAAGCATCACTATGTATTAAGATTTATTAATTTGATTAATTAAATGAAGGGGTAAATGATGTTGAATTGACTTAAAATTTGACCTAGAGGCAAAACCAAATATAAGGATACAAAGTATAATGCTAGTTTTATCATTAGAAAACATTTGATATTTTATTTTGTGTCTTCTTATTAAATCACTCACTAATGCATTTGATGTCTTTATCAACTTGATTCATTATTTTATAATTAGATCATTCTCTTCATCAATTAGACTTAGGCAATTCAATATTTACAAATCAAGGTAAACACTAATTGATTGGTGAATATATATGCTTAACATCATCTTGAATGCTTTACTAATTAAGTTATTATTAACCTTATATAAGAGGTTATGTGTTATAACACTACATTTTCTTAGATTCAAATTCTTCAAATTAATATAATCCAAGGAAAGATGTTTAATATTTATATAATTAAAGATGGACCTAAGGAAAGGGGAAATTGAACTATATAGCCAGCCTTGAGTATATTACACCTTCCTCATGGAATCATCAATGAATGTCATCATAAACTTGGCATCACTTTATGAAGGAGTTCGAGAGGGCCACATAGATTGGAGTGAACATAATCTAGATCATTCTTAGAGGAATGAATCTATGTTTCAAAGTTATTATGTTTGGCCTCTTGTTAACATGACGCATGCAAAATTATATATTTCTTATGCTATTGCCATATGACAACCCTCTCTTGTAAATAAGCATTTTCCCTTTCTCATAATTTTGTCCTAAACATATATTTTAGAGTCATGTGGTGTTTTATATGAGGTTGTATCTGTTGAAGAGCTTGAGATAGTAAAACATTATAAGATGTATTGTATAGTTTGTGTGAATCTTTTGAATCACAAATAGGTTGATTTCCTACCAATTGGGAAGCTGGAATGTACAGTCAACCTACTAGATTGGTTGGTTCAATAGATCAATTGTTTGTCAATGGTTGACTAATTTACAATTCAGATAGTGATCCATCAACTGACTGACTTAGTGAATCGAGAATTAGATCCAACAATGAAAGTTTTAATTTAAAAATCAATTTAGATTTGGGTCTAGACTGACTCAGTTGGTCGATTTGGAGACCCGTATGGACGACTGGAATTTAGTAGGGAATTAAGAACTAGATATAGAATGACCCGATTGGACGATTGGGATTCCCACTCTGATCATTGGAATTGCAGTCTGAGTTTTTAGTATTGAGACTATTTTTGAGATTGGGAATCAGGAAAGGAATTGGAATTAGAGTTTTCAAAGCCCATGACTCTCCTATATAAAGGGGGTGCATCCCATACGGTATGACCGACATGAGACACAACTTGTGAGACACGTCAGCTATCATATTTCTCTCTTCATGAGAGAGAAAGTTATCCCAAGGATAGTTGTCCAAGATAGGAGATGAAAGGGAGTTTTGGGACAATAGGCATGTTGACAAGTCTTGTTCTTCTTCAATTTGGAGACCAAGGTAGTTCACCACATTCTTCCTCGTCTGAATGGATGAATTAGAGGTTGAGGCACACACGCAGAGGCTTAGAGAAGCTATACCACAAGATCACAATAAGGTGTTGTGAAGAAGACAACTTTGCAATAGCTTGGTGGCCAATCTGAATTTTTTGGTAGACGATACATATTTCTTGGTGACTAATTGGTATCTATATCTGAAATTTGGAGTTCTTCAATGAAAAAGACATTTATGGTTGTTGGAAAACTATTGAGTGCAAAGGTATAGTATTTATCCTTTCTATTTCTTTCATTCATCGATGCTCTATAGCTACGATAGATCCAGCAGCTAGGGTAAAATGGGAAGGAATTTTTTTTATATTTGTGACCCCTACTCGAAAACCCTATAGTGGTTACAGAGACAACATCATACAATTTTGACAATGGTTCTGATTTTGAACTGCAAACAGCTTGTTGGACAGATTATGTGCAAAATTGTATCCACTTTAATCACCTAATATCATCTTTGACAAATATATATATATATATATATATATATATATATATATATATATATATATATATATATATATATAATGTGTGTGTGTTTGTTGCATAAACAATGGATGCCTTGAAAATTGTTTTGTTTGGTGGATGTGTATATGGAATTGAGACCATTGTGGTGCCATCTAAAACATGTGAAGCGTTGTTTTGATTTTTTTCAAAAGTTATCTAACATGTATATGTCTTGCATGTCATGCCTCTCTCTATACATTCTCATTGTAAATTTTAATTAAGCAATTATAATAGGATGATGTGATGACATCACTAGTTGACTGTGGTGGAGAGCATACGATAAAAATCCCATGTTGAAGTGGATGGTCCTTGGAGGTTCTTGATCAAGACATTACAATGAGTCAATCAACAATACAAGACCCCAAACATTGATCACCAATTGGTCGATTGGCGAGCCCAGATGGGCGACTGGAAATCCCTTAAGGGTAATATTTAGGGTTACATTAGATGTGAATCTCTTGGTTATTTTTCTACATCACTTGATTGTTAAATATGGTATACTATTTGTCATATCCTTTTTTATTGCATGAGGTGATACATATAAATATTTATATGCAAAATGGATTGTATACCTATGGATATATATAAATATATATATATGTATCCTCAATATAATATCAATGTTCAAGATGCCTTCCATTAGAAATACACATGAAAACCTTATTCGACTAAGTGGGGGCACGCTCAGCGTGGTGCACTTTCTACCATGGGGAAGTGTGATAATTTGTACATGGTTCTTAGTAGGGTGCACATCTAATTTATTGGCCTTTATTTTATTACTTAAATAGGTGATATTAATAAGATTAGGCACCTATAGCAATAAAGATGACATACAATACACATGATGATCTATTGACATAGATTTGTATAACCATCTATCTAAGACTTGTGTAGGATACAATTGGTAATTTTTATCTACCTAAGTAGTTAAGTTATGAGCTGTCCACCATAGTTGACTCATGACTTAATATATTATGGATCTTGGCTCATTAGAACATTGTTGATTTTAATCTTCCAAATTGATAATGAGGGTACTAGTTTGAAGAAAAATAATGGGAGAACAACTAATTAAAGATCAAATTCATTTTGTCAAACTAGATTTTTGAAAGTAAAATTGATTTTCAAATCAAGGTTTTATTAATGCAAATGTATTCTATTTATATCAAATGGAGAATACAAACAAAAATCCTTTTGCACAGCTATCAATCCTTTAGAAAGAAAAACTAATGGAAATAACTTCAGTGACTACTTCAAGATGATGAGAATTGTTCTAACATTGAGCATAAGCTCTATCACTGCACACATCAATACCAACTGAACAGACTCCAAATGTACCTAAGGCTGAAAAGAAAGCTCGTCAGAAGCATTATGATGACTCCAAAAGCATCAAATGCCTTATGCTATGCTCCATGAATCATGAGCTTCAGAAGTAACATGAGAATATGGATGTTATTGAGATGATTACAAATTTCAAGAACATACCAAGAATAAGAAAGGAAAGAGAGGTATGATGTCTTCAAGTCACTGTTTAAGTGCAAGATGTTGGAACATGATCCAATTGGATCCATGTACTTAATTTTGTTGGGTATGTGGAATGTCTATCTAGATCGGGATTTCAATTTAGCCAAGATTTGACTACATATGTGATGCTGAAATCATTGTTGGATTCATATAAATAATTTTTCATGAATTACAGCATGAATAATTTTATTAATACAATGGCAAAGATACTTGGCATATTGAGAAAAATTGAAGAGAAAATGAAATACAAACCCAAAGTGTAATGATGGTCACCAATAAGTCCAAGGGAAAAGAAAAAGCTAAGAAAGTTTCTAAGGTTGTCCAAAAGTCTTCTGCAATAAGACAAAAGGAGTGACTAAGGGAGGCAATTGTCACCAGGATGGATAGTGAAAGAGAAATTACCCTCTCTACCTAATGGAACTAAAGAGTACAAACTAATGGATAGAGATCTCCACTTTAGATATATATATCACAAAAATAAACTATCTACCTCTTCATCATGAACATTGAATAATGGATGTGGATGTGACATATGCTCAAATATGTAAGATCTAGAAAGTATACCCTTGATGAAAGGGGAGGTGGAACTACAGATTATAAATGTTGCAAGAGCTGATGCCACTATTGTAGGCACCTATTATTTATCTCTATCTAGTTGGCTTGTAATAGAGTTAGAAAACTGCTAATATGTACCTACCTAAATAGGAACATTTTTCTATTTCATGTTTAGATTGGAAAATTTTGAATTTCTAATAAATAATGGTGGAATTTATATTATAGGAGATAAGATATTCTATGGAAATGTTGTAATGTCTTATAGTCTTTACTTATTAGATCTTAATACTCATATATGTATAACATAAAAATCAATAAGTTAAAACTCAATGACTTAAACAAAACATATCTTTGGCACTTTCATCTATTGGCACATAAATGAGAAACATGTTTTGAGACTCCATAAAGATGGTTATCTGGACTTTTTTTTTATTTTGAATCAATAGAGATATTTGAGTCTTGTTTATTGGGCAAGAAGACAAAAGAACCTTTCACTAAATAGTGAGAGATCTAGTAACTTATTAGGACTCATACATATTGAAGTATGTGGACCTTTAACACAAGTACTAGAGGTATATATTAGTACTTCATCACATTTATTGGTTACTTTAGTAAATTTGGATATGTTTATCTTATAAAAATAAACCAATATCACATGAAAGATTCAAGGAATTTATGAATGAAGTATGTAAGAATAGAAAAGCACTACGGTCTGATCATGATGAAAAATATCTTAGTCCAAGAGTTTAAGGCCCTTGTGAGAGGCTATGGTATTGTATCATAGTTGACTCCACTATAACACCGCAACATGATGGTTTGTTAGAAATAAAGAATCACGCCTTATTGGGCATGGTATGATCAATTATGATTTTAACTAATCTTCTAACTTATTTATGGGGACATGCTCTTGCATCATTGTGTTTACACTTAGATGGGTACCTTCCAAACCGTGGAAAAGACACTGTACGAGACATGAAATAGGAAATGTCCCAATATGTCTTTCATGAAAGTTTGTATATGTGAAACTTATGCCAAGAAATAGTTTTGTGAAAAGTTTAGATCCAAATTAGATAAATGTTTCTTTGTTGGATACCTAAGGAAACTAAAGCTTACTACTTTAATATTCCATCTGGTAGCAAAGTGCTTGGTTCTAAAATTGCAGTATTTCTCAAAAAGGAATTTATTTCTAGAGGAACTCATGGGAGAAAAATAGATCTCAAAGAAGTTTGAGACCAAAAAGATAACATTGAATCTCTGGAGGTAGATAAGGAACAAGAGGAACTACAACCTTTTATGGAATCCCAATTGCCTAGCACAAGAACCTCGTAGATCTAGTAGTAAATGTCTTGATCTAGAGAGATATGAATTCCTAACAACTCAACAAACAATGTATTGGTTGTTGATGATGATGAGCCAGCAACCTACAATGAGGATATTGAAGGGCCATATTATGAGAATTGGCTTGAAGACGTGATACATAAATGGACTCCATGTATACCAACAAGGTATGGGCATTGGCAGATCCACCTAATCAGTTAAAACCCATAAGGTGCAATTGGGTCTTCTTGAAAAAGACATACATGGATCTCAATGTACAAAGCTACAAAGGTTGACATAGCAACACATTTCAAACAAGTTCAAAATATAGATTATGATGAAATGTTTTCACTAGTTACCCTGGTTAAATCCTTCAGGATCATGATTTCCATTACAACCTGTAATGATTATGGGATTTGGCAAATGGTCGTCAAAACTTTCCTTAATGGGAATCTTCTAGAGGGTGTGTACATGACACAACTTGGAGGTTTTATTGTGCCAAAATGAAGCCAATAAAGATTTAAAGCTACAAAGATAAATATATGGATTGAAACAAGAATCTAGAATATGGAATCTTAGTTTTGATGAGATAGCCCAATAATTTGCTTCATTCAAAATGAATATGAACATTATTTTACAAAAAGGTTAGTGGAAGCTTAATTCTATTTCTCATATTATATGTAGATGAAATACTACTGATGGGTACTTACATCCCTACATATATTTGGTTAAGACCTAATTGGGTATTACTTTCTCTATGAAGGATTTAAAGCATCCTATATACTAGTAACTAATATCTATATAGATATATGTAGAAGGTTCTTATCCTAATTTAAGATACATATATTAACAAAGTGCTAAAGAAGTTTAAGATACCCATGTTGCATGGAATAAGTTTCTCTATATCTAGATATCCCAGCTCTTTGGGAGAGTGAGCACGCATGATAAAAATTCCATATTCTCTAGCAGTTGGATCTGTCATGTATGGAATGTCATGTAAACACCCAGTTGTTCATATAATTTGAGCATAATGAGCGGGTACCAGTCAGATCCATGTGATGGTCACTGGACAGCCATGAAGAACATCCTTAAGTACTTGAGAAAAACTAAGGATCAAATACTAATTTATGGTGGTAAGGAAGAGCTTATTGTAAAAGGTTACATTGATGAATGTTGGCTAAATTGGGCATTATTAAACCCTTTGTTTTGATGATGACAAACATTTCATTCTTGTGGATCTAACTTATTATTTGAGTGTTTCAGGGATAAATAAATAAGGAAGTGGATAGTTGAAGAGCAATACAAATTGGAAGATCAATATGCTTAAATTACTTTATTTTCATGATTGTACTCAATGTAAAAACTTGTACAACTATATAATGTACAAGTACTTAGACATCATGTAAATCAAGCGTTAGATCTTCCCTATCCACTCACAACACTTAGAAAGATCATCCCTTAAGATAGAATCACAATTACACATTGATACACACACTTAGTACATGGCTCAACACATTGAAATAGGGACTTTCTCAGTCAACAAATTCCTCGACCGAGACACTCTCGGTCGATAATATTCTCGACCAAGAATAGCCCTTCTAACAAATTCTATAGACGTTAGACTGGGTTGAAAAGTGGTTGGTAGTTGGAAATGAATGTTGCAATACACTCACTCCAAACCTTTCCTCGGTCGAAAATATTCTCGAACGAGAGACTCTCGGTCGACAAACTTCTCGACTGGACTGCACTTTTCAGCATTAAACAACTAGTTGTTGCAATGTAATTAGTGGACACCTAACGGCTAGTTGAGCACTAAGAACATCCTAGAAAGTATCTAGAACGTCTCTAAGCCCCTGTAACCCATTCCTATAAATAGGAGAGTCCTTAGGACACTCAAAGCATCACTTGTGCATACAATTACACTTGAGATTCATTCTTAGTGAGCAACAAGCTGAGCTACACTTGTAATCTATTTCTTTGAGCTCTACATCAGTGTCCTATAGCCTAGTATCCCCTAGCCACCACACTACCACGTTCATCTATAGTGGATAGGAGATCAATACGCTTGATATAGGATCAAAGCGTTGTACTCATTGGTTAAGTATTTTCTTTCTTCCAATCTTGTTCCTTTTATTGTATTTTTTTCTCCTTGACAACTCCTAGGTTGGAGGCTATTGAAAGGAGGTTTGTGGATCTACTTTAGGTGGTGAAGGCTGCTCCTGGTGACTTAGAGTTACATTAGAAGGTTGCCTCAAGGATTGAAGCTACTTTATGTAACATCCCTGACCTGGGTTATGAATTAACCCTAGGTGTTTTGTTTAATAAAAGTGATTATATGTATGCTATTATCTTTTGAAAAGTAATTAAGGCTCAAGACAAACTTATATTACAATTTTAGTCCTTTTTGAATATTGTTGAAATCAATATTTTGCCTGTTTTGGACTAAAGTGCAAATTACCCAAGTTGAAGGGTCTATTTGCAAATTGTGCATGATAATGTGTTCCTCATGTGTTAAAGAATCATTAGAGTGAATATGATGCAGAGGTATGGCTTGTGATAGCCTGAATTCCAAGAAAGAGCTGATAAAGTAATGGTTGTGCATGAAAACCTAGTGTTGGTGTAATGTGCAATTTACCCAAAGCCTAGGGTGCAATATGTAAATTACCACTTCAATAAGGTCCCTAAATGTTTTTTGGCATCTTATGGAGAAAATAAAATGAGAGGGGCGCCTCATTTGAATTAAGTTGGAGGAGAGAGAATCTTGATATTAAAATAATCACGGTTTAAGCATAATGGAAACATTAATGCAAAAATAAATAAAATAATTAAAGGGCCTTCAACCAAAATTAAAATGGTGGAATTCAGATGTGTGTGGACGTCCTTGAGCTTTGCAAGGACCGAAAATATCCTAAGGAGGTGAAACTCCACTCATCTTATTATAAGGAAAAGAATTCCCACTCAAAAATATATATTAATATTATAAGGGATTAAGGTGCTTAATATATTTTCCCTTAATCCATGGATAATGGAAGGGATTGTTGACTCAAGGTCAATTAGGTCAATGTTGACTCACGTCTAAATTGACTAAACCTGTGTTTTGATGATGACTAACCATTCCACATATTGGTGTCTAATGCTTCTACTTGAGTAATTTCAGATTAGGTATAGACACACTCCAATTGCCCTAACTTGCGCATCTCAAATTGGAGAAAAGACAAGTCAAAGTCATACAAGTGCATGTTTTTGTAATATGATGTATATCCATTAGAATCATGTTGTAAATCACTTGTAATGATTGTATGACTTGTAATTAAGCTTAGAAAAATATCAGGAACACTTAGATCGAATATTAGAGCACTTGTAATGCAACTTTGAAAATCAATTACAGGCACTTGATCGGTCCAGTTTCCCACCCTGAAACTCGACCGATCCACCTGGACTGATTTTCTGAAGATTGAATCGGTCCAGTTTCCCACCCTGAAACTCGACCGATCCACCTGGACTAATTTTCTGAAGATTGAATCGGTCCAGTTTCCCACCCTAAAACTCGACCGATCCACCTGGGCTGATTTTCTGAAGATTGCATCGGTCGAGTTACACATATAGAAACTCGACCGATTGCACTGTACGGAAAAGTGCAGAAAAGTGTTTCTAGCCGTTGTGGAGTTGCAACAAGTGAAAATATATCCGTTGCAAGCCACAAAACGGCTAGTTTTCATTCACAAGTGTTCCCAAAGGCTAAGAGGCATCCCCAGCTATAAATAGGACCCCTTGGGCTTCATTCCAAGGTTGAGCATTCACTATGAAGGTTCCTATTCTATAGTTGAGTGATCCTACAGCCTCCTCTCTCTCTCTAAGCTTAATCACTTGCTACATCCATTAGAGTGAGTAGGAAATCTGTAAGAGAGCTAGTTTTATATATATATCTTGTGAGGCTCTCACTTCCACCACCTCCAATCTCTTCTTTCAATCATGAAGATGAAGGTTCTCTCTCTTGTCCAAGAGAGGTGAAGAAGAACAAGGGAAGGAGTCCCTTGGTGAAGATCAAGGCTGAAGGCTTGGAGCTAGAGTGGGTAAGCCCTTGAAGAAGGCAGAAGACTCAAGCTCAAGTGGGTAAGTCCTTGGTGGAAGCTTCTCCGAGTGAAGGTGAAGTCAAAGGCGGAAGATCCAAGAAGAGTGGGTAATTCCTGCAAGGCTGAAGACTTGTGCAATAGTGGGTAAGTCCTTGGAGAAGGATGAAGACTCTTGCAAAGTGGTTAAGTCCTTGGTAAGGTTGAAGACTCTTTGTATTGGATAGGTAAGTCCTTTGTTTGGTCATGTATTGTAAGTCTTATGAATGAATATAAGAATGCAATAGTTTGGAAGTCCTAGAGGTTGACCTCTCTAGGCAAGTGGACTGACACACTTCTAGTTTGAAGTGTGGAACCACTCTAAATAGCTTGTCTAATTGGTGCATGTTCAATCTCTCTTATCCTTGCTATGCATGATTTAGTTGCACACAAAATTCCTATTTAGAAACCTTATCTTGTGATATATCTTGAAGGTTTAATGAATTTTGTTTAAGTGCTTTCAGCTCTATTCACCCCCCCCCTCTAGAGCATCTAAATCACCCATCTAGGATCCAACAGGGATCTCAGTGGGATAGAGTTGCCTTTGCATGCAAGTAAACCAAGGAGGAATAGGTGGCAATAATTTTGGAATTAAAGGATTTATATAAAACAATTTCTATCTCATTGATTTTTCTTATAAAAGAGCCTTTTCCAACCCACCTAAGGATCTTTTCAGATACCTTTCTCCTCCTTGCTTGAAAAATCGACCAAGAGAGCTAAGAACAGCAGGAAGGACGCCCCCAACCTGTTGGTAAGTCTTTGACCTTCGTTCTTCTTGATTTCATGGTGAAAATCATTAAATAATGAATGATTCCTTCATTTCTTCACTCCATCTTCAACCCTAGATGATCATTTCACTCCAAAAGCTTGAGAAACGACCTTGGGAGGTTGCTAGAGCTTCAACCACCTTTGGAGTCGTGAAGCTTGGAGCTTGGGATCAGATTTGAAGGTGGGTTATATAACTTAAACCCTTAATCTTTGTCATTGAATTCGATTTTTCCATACAATTGATTTAATTGTTGTTATTGCTATAGCCTTGCTTGATTAATGGAGTTTCCATGAAAATGGCAGTAACTTTCCTAAGTCTAAAGGTTGAAGATAATAACTTGTTCATAATCACACACCTCAACCAAGAACATAAGCAAACGGTCTTGGACCTTTGGTCCAAACGGTTTCACCAAACCGTTTGAGACCAAACGGTTTGCAAACTGTTTGAGACCAAACGGTTTGCAAACCGTTTGGTGTTTTGGACTCAAAACCGAATGAAGGGGTTGAGCGTTTGGTTTTGTTGACTGTTTGAGGTCTAAACTTAATTACATGTTGGATGATGATCCAATGGACTCTATTGATCGATTCAATGTGTGTATCATCCTTCAATTGGAAACCCTAATCAAGTTGATTGAAGAATCCTTGATTGGTCCTAACGATTTCAAGAAACCATTTGGGACCAAACGGTCTTGAAATCATTTGGGACCAAACGGTTTCAAAACCGTTTGGTGGGTTAGTGGTTGATCCTTGACCCATGAATGATGATCTAATAGTTTTGATTGATGAATCCTTCAATTCAATAACCAATAGTCAATTCAATGGTGCAATTGGAAATCGATTGGATTGATGAATGACCTAGTGAGCCCTTGCGGTTTTGGGACTGATTTGGTCCAAACGGTCTTGAGACCGTTTGAGACCAAACGGTCTTGAAACCGTTTGGGGGAAAACAGTTTCAAAACCGTTTGGGGTCAAACGGTTTCAAAACTGTTTGGTGGCAAACGGTTTCAAAACAGTTTGGTGGTGAAACCTTCAAAATCGAATGGAGTTCAAAGTGGTTCAATCACTTGGATATTGAAGGTAATGATAGTCCCAATAATCCAATGATGGTTAGTAATGATAATCAATGAAGGTACAAAGATTAAACCCTAATAGTACCTAAGTGATTAGTGTCAATTAAGGGATGAACCCTAATTGCTTATAAGATCAATGACTTGGTACACTATGACAATTATAGTTGTATGAACTTGGCTAAAGGGTTGATATGAACTAATCAAGTTGAAAGGAATGATAGCATGGAGTTGATACATGAGTATGATTCATGTGCTAATTAAGGGTATGATCCTTAAGTAAAGAGATCATAAAACCCTAATCATGAACATAAACCCTGATTGACAAGGTTATTGAACCTTAACCCTAATTTAGGGCAATTATAATTGAAACCCTAATCCAGGGTATGGTTGTAACCCTAATCCAGGGTGATGATATATGTGAGTCCAATTTAGGGTAATGTAATGCAAAACCCTATTTGGTATGAATAGTAAACCCTAATTATGGGTAATGGGACACGAAACCCTATTTGGGATAAATAGTAAACCCTAATTATGGGTAATGGGACACGAAACCCTAATTGGGATGAATAGTAAACCCTAGTTGTGGATTATTGAATATAGTTCCTATCATAGGGTGAATTTGATGTGAAACCCTAACTAAGGATGGTTTCATGAGAAACCCTGATGTTTAATGTGTTGTGAAGCTCAAATCCAGGGTAATTCTATGTAATGCTTAACAAACCCTAATCTTGGGCAATATGGTGATAAACCATATCTTTGATGTGATAATGGGATGATTAACCTCATATAACATGAAATGGGAAACCCTAAACCTGGTAAGGGAATAATGGTGTTACCCATGAATAGTGAATTCATATTTGTTGTACATGGTTCTAATATGCAATAGATATCACTGTTATCATCTGTTCTAACCATGTAGGTATGTTGAAATGATGATCATGGCCAGGCATGAGCCATGATGTTTAATTCACTATTATTATTGTGCCTTGAGTATCATAATATACCTTGTTGCCTAGTAAGAGGTAACAAGAGAGTTAATGGGCCTCAAGTACCATGTGTGATGCTTGTAATAGCAAGTATCATGTTTGCCTTGGTCAATTGACCTGAAGGTGATGGTTACCTGGAAAAGTGGTAACAATGCTTAATGATGAATCAAGGGTTTAATTACCTAGGGCCTTATGATTATGGTGATGAATTTGTAAAGGGATGAGAATTCCCAGTTTTGAAATAAGGGGCTGAGTTTCCAATATCTTTTAAAGACAGTTGAGTATTTGATGAAAATAGTACATGTTTCTTTATAGCATTGTCATAATAAGATTTGTTTGAGAACTTGCTTGATGCTAAAAGAATATGAAAATGTACTTCATTAATCAAGTGAAACCTATTCATGTAGTGCTCTAACCATAGATCCATCATCGTCAGAAATTGGTGATGGTGAAATAGGTTTTCCTATAGAATTCCTGGAATTCACATATTCTGAATATGTGGGGGTAAATGGGCAAAAATATCCTTACGTCCTTGTGAAGAGATTGAGGGAGGGTAAACATTAAACCTCTCAATCCTTCATGTGTCGGGATAGATGCAACATAAATCTCCCGATGGTTGGGATAGATGTATCATTAATCTCCCAATGATATTTTATGTCGGGTCGATGGAGTTAAGCATTAATACTCCCGATTGTCGATGAGAGTGTAGTTGACGTTGTAACTCTATAGAGAAGTTCTAGTATACCCTGGAAAGCTATTTGAGGAGTCGACATAGTCCTGCTTGTGGTCTCGTACTGACCAGAATGTGGGAGGTCATGGGAATCCGGCTCTTCCATTGACTTAATTATGGTACCGATTTCGATTCTAGAAATGGTCGATTGGAGTATGAGTGGTATACCTCATCTCCTCATAGCTTAAATATGTTTGCAAAATATAATCAGCCATGTAGTGTATTTGCATAGGATTGAAATACGAGAACCACTGGTTGATGTTATATTACTTAGCATGTCCTTAATACATAAATGTTAATTATGTTCTTTTAATTCATATTGAATATAAGACATGCTGCCTAATCAATTTATAGTTGTAATACTTTCATAAGAATGTTGCCCTAATCTGCATAGATGTTGATTCATCTACTATTGATTTATATTATATCACTGTTCAGTTTATTTCTATTAAACTGCAATGATAATGTTTTGGCGGAGAGTTATATCTCCCACTGGGGCAATTTGTATAATTGTCTCACCCCCATGGGATTCAACGTTTTTAGGTAGACGCAGACGACAAGGCAGAAACTCTTCTGTGGGGAAAGAGCAGCAGCAGCCTCAGGGACAGCAGTGATCCATCAGGTGGAGACATTGGTTGTCTAGTTTTGTATAGTTAGTCCTATGAGTCGTCTCTGTACTCTCGAGCCCTAGGAGTTAGTGTGTTGACAATTCGATCTGAGATTTTGTCTTGATGCCTTGAGATTTTTATACTGCTGATGTACAGTTTAACAAAGCAGTTAATGTTGTAACTCTCGAGAGGTAATAGTACGACAGATGTACTAGTGAACTAGTATGTACTTGAAATACTTTGGTTCTGAATGAAAGAGTTTTGCTATGAATAGATCTCTTGATAAATGGTTTTAATTTTCAGTGATTTTCAGTAATTCCGCTGCTAATAATACGCTTTCGCATTAGTTAATCTAGTTTTTGTGAGTCGTACGTGACACTTTAGGTGAAAGCTACTTCAAGGGTGAGCTTGGAGTTACTTCAGAAGGCTGCTTCTAGGAGGATTGAGGCTACTTTAGGTGAAGGATACTTCAGGTGAAGGCTACTTCAAGGGTGTAGAAGGAAGGTGACTGTATTTTATGTAACATCCTTGCGAGGTAATAAAATAAATCACTTTCAAAATCCCGGTTGGAAACAATCAGGTAGTGAATTGACTCCCTTAGTATTTGCTAAGGGTGGAACCACTCTAAACACATTGCCTCCTTCTTCAATCTTTTTGTGGTTGTTTGCTTAAATAATTTTTAAAATTATCATAAAACCCTATTCACCACCCCTCTAGATCTTTCAATGCAACCTTCCAAACTGACAAGGATGATTACCTATCACATTCTAGATTTTTGTTCTTCCTAAACGGTGGAGTTGTAAGCTGGAAGAATTCCAAGCAAATGATAGTGGTTGGGATTAAGAGAGAAAGATCCCCCCTCCCATTCCCGTGACGGAGGCTGAATGCCCAGGAGGGTGGTAAATCAAGGCGGCAATTGGGATTCAAACACGGGTCCCTTCATAAAAATGATAGTGGTTGATTGTACAATAAAGTTGATTCTACAACAAACTTTGAGTATGTTCCCTCATCTAGCAAAGTAAAGGTAGCAGTTTAAATCAGGAAGTGCATTAGTAAACTTAGGGTGGTTCCAATCATTAAAGATGTAGTAGAGATATACTACGACAACAATGAAGCCACATCGCAAGATAAGATATCCAAATTACATCAGCGTACTCAGACGATACCATCTCACATGATAGATTTAAAATGAGATGTTAATATTTGCAGAGTGCCAACATAAAGCAATCTTGTTGATCTCTTAACGAAAGTATCTTTCTCTAGTAGAAGCATGATGGTCATGTTAGATGCATAGAAATAGATTCATGAGTGATTGCTCCAATGCAAGTGGGAGATTGTTGGGTTGTAAGTCCTGAGATCCATCATGTAATGATTGTAATAGGGATACTTTGTATTTGGTTTGATTATTAATAAAAGGAAATTCCAATTATTATGTTTGATTCAATGTTGAGATAAGAAATAAACTTAATAATGTCTTAAGAATATTTTGACTCAACGACACATGGTTTGGGTTAAGGACTTGAACATGAGATCATAAATATACTTAGAGTATTTTTTTATGTTTTTGGTTAGTTATTATCGTGGTTACTATAGGAAAACAATAATACACAAGACTAGCATGTATGGTGAGATATAACTATGTCTCTTTAGTTATGATACTAGATATGAATTCAGATACATGACTACTTGTTAGAGAACAAGTTGTACTAGATAGATTCACATTGAGAATGACACATGAATCTTGTAATGACATGTTAGAGTCATATCTCAATGTGATAGTAGTGACGAACATCCTTAGACCTAATGTCACTACAATGATCACATGTTGTTATGTGTGCTTACAAACTAACATAAATATTTATCTAGAATAACACTTTGGAAAGTCCTGTCAAAAGATCATTGTTGGGACGTCAAAAGAAAATCCACTTTTTTGTATTGTTTATCAACACCCCAACACAACCCCCAAATATAAAGTGTTTATGTGGTTAATTATACATGAAGCTTTCATGATGAATGAAGGATGAAGGCAACGACATTTTACATATGACTAAAGTTGCATGGTCTGTAAATATCAATCTAAGACTATATCGTTGTCATTCGGGATTGCAATGTTACTAGTAATAATATCTGAAGAAAAATTGAGAATAGAGGAACTCATCCCACATTTTTATAACTATCCACATATTCCATTGATCAAGTCTGGACTTACATAATGTCTTTATCTCTAATTGCTATAACATATGACTCTCACAAAATGAATGTGTGATTAGTGGCATTGGATATAATGCCATATAGACAAGAAGTCTAATCTTATTCTATCATTGGCTTCAAACATTACCAATGCATTACTTGCAGATGACGATTCTAACCTATATATTCCTACTAATCCTATAACAACACAGAAACATCCTCCTTGAGGTTGGGTTAAGCTCAACACAAATACATCATTTCATAAAGGTAAATCAACTATTGCAGGCTCAATCATACATATGTGTTTGGCTTTTGAGATGGTCAAAACAAATTTTACACCACTTAAGATGTTGAGGTTGAAGTTTTAGCCATTCAATTTATATTACAAAACACCTGGAGAAAGGAATACATGCATATTATTGCGGAACTTGACTGCAATGATGCTTTACAAGCAATCCAAGAGGATATAAGTAGAGCTCAAAGATTGAAATCATGGTTGAAATCTATATCAAAATATTTGTCTAAGCCATAGTTACTAGAACCGAACTGACCAGTTCGACTGGTTGAATCAGGAATCAGTAATATTTGTCTAAGCCATAGTTACTAGAACTGAACTGAACCGATTAGTTCGACTGGTTGAATCAGGAATCGGATCCTGAAACATGGGTTGTTATAAAGGTGATGATTGGGTGGCTTTGACACATGGGGCTTTTGAGGGGTGAGTGATAGATATGGGATTTGTCCCTCCTGAGGGAGTTTGATATCCATGGCCACTTGATGAGTAGGATTGAGATAGGCCTGCGCACGCATGTGTGAATCAGTATGTGATATTGATGTCATACATATCTCCTCCAATCTACTCTGAGATCAAGAAAGTGAATGAACGTTGACAGGATGACTATTCCATGCCTTGAGTTCATTCAGGATATCATCGAAAAAGGAATTATACATTCACTGTAACACCATTCACAGATTGTAAGATTGAAAGTTGTTCTCCAACTTTCTATTTCACTTGGGTAGCACCGATGTGCGACTAGGCACCGCTCTTTGCTTGTGAAGTCATAAGTGTTATGGACTTTCACTGCCAACGTGAAATGGACTTGTAGGGTCACACACATAGGATTTAACCTGGAAGAGGAGTTTATCCACAAACCATGTTTAGATTGATTACTAAAGGAGTTTAGTAGTTCAATTAAACACTCAATTGATTGATAGCTCAATATCATAGTGTTCAAGGTGTTGGACCGATTGATTAGAGTATCAGATTGATTGAAACTGCGATTGACTGATTTGCACAAGTTTGTTTCCCCAACCAATCAGCTCATGGGATGAACCGATCGACTCAGGTTGTTGAACCAATTGGCTCAAGTTGTGAGTCGATCGGCTCATGTTTCATGAAATGATCGGCTCAATTGTTGAACCGATCGGCTCATGTGACCAACTAAGATTGTTTGGAAAGTCAGAAGATGATTTTGCAAATATAATTTGTTTCACTTGTACAAATTCGATTTGTATAAGGATTAATATTTGATTAATCGGAGACAAATTTGAAAGTCAATTTGAGTTGGACCAGGACCACGAACCGATCAGCTCATGTGATGAACCGATCAGCTCAGGTGTCCCAAACGATCAGTTCAGCTTGAAACGGTCGGTTGAGGTCACCAAATGATCGTTTCAGGGTTGAAACGATCAGTTCAGCTGGCGCAAGTTGCTTGTTTTGTGGAAAATCTTGAACCCTTCTACTCCTGCTTTAATCATGCATTGCTCGGGGTAGAGAACCATGTCCCATGACCCTCCTATATATAGGGGTAGTGGGGGCTTCTTAGGAACAACAACTCAGTGCACCAGTTGCTCTGCAAAGTTGTCATTCTCTCTGGTTTTGGTAACTGAGTGAGAGCCCGAGCAAGTGCTACCCGATAAGGGAGGCACAACAAGGGAAAGACAATTGCAGAAAGCGACTAGTGGCAGGAGAGTGTGTCGATGACTAGTACGCCGATAGGAGGGTGTGACTCCTTCTGATTCCTTGTTGGACAAGGAGATCGGAGTTCTAGGTGGTCTGTGTGGACTACTTCAGAGGCAGGAGACTTCTGCCGCTCAGAGGATAGCTGTCAATCCTGACAGTCCCGGTGAGACCAGGAGGTGTCAGTCCCAGTGTGACCAGGAGCTGCACAGACATCGTCCAAGACTAGAGGTGAAGACCACGCTAGCCGCGAGGTAACGTCGTCGAGCAAGCCTCGAGACAAGGTACGCCTCTACAAACCATTCTTCCTATTATATATACATTGATGTGTTTCCTTTGTTCTAGGTTTGGGAGAAGAAAATTTTTGTTTCCGCTGCCTTCTCTGTCTCCCCTAAAACCCAACAAGAACCCCCTTTCATAACCCAAGATTGATATGGAATGTTGCCTAAATTGATCTACATAGGGTGTCTTAATATGGCCTTATGTGAGGAATGTTGAACTTTATGCTTTTATTGACCTAAAGCTACTCAATGATGTTTATATGTCCCTAAGCTCAGTAACTTCTCATGCCTTATACTTCTAAATTCTTTATGAACCATTCATGTTCCCTAATGTGTCTACATGCCTAAATCTTGACTTGAAATATGACCTTGTATGTATGTTGATAATTGAAGCTCTAGTCTCTTGAAAATCTTTGCTTAATGATCACCCCTACTGTATAATGATCTCAAATCCGTATTGTGGTGTTTGTTATGACAAATAACTCAATTAGACTTCATCGATACTCTAATTATGACAATCTTGCATAATTTTGACTAGTTTGACTATGTTGTAGCTTATGTTGCATAAGCTTGCTCAAATCTTAAGATAGCCCCATTTAATGATCTAATAACCCTTATATTGACCCCTAGTCTTAGTTGTGATGTTTCATCCTAAGTTCTAGATGAATCTAAGATGTAGAACATAACTTGATAATGAACTTGCATGACTAGTTGAAATGTGGAAACCTAAGTTGTAGATATGATATTTAGAACTAGGTGACATATCCAACCACCATGATTATGAATGATGAGACCTAATCTTGCTGATGTTAATCCAATTGCACTAATTTTAATGTCAGGATCTCTATGATGACTTCATTGCTAAGATCTAGTCAAACTTGCTATATATGGTTTTTTAAATCGAATGGTTAATCTTGTGCTCTAATAAACGTATACTTAATCTCTTAACCCTACTATGTTATTGTCGTGTTTGTATGTATGCTCATATAAATACTTGGCTAGATAATTACTTGTTTGAGATACTTGTCCCCTATGATTAGTATGTTTGTTTTGCTTGAATATGTTGAAAAAACCTCGAATATAATTGAACTTGTTCATTATACAAACCTTATGTACCTGCCTGTATTCTCGGGTCAGGCCATGAGGCATGTTGGATACAGGGTTAGCTCATTGACTTAGGTCTTGAGTTCCCTCAAGTATATAGAAGGGTTGGCTAATTTTTAGCACCCTTACGGACCCTTCCTTTAAGGAAGTGGTCGAAGGCCATAATATGTTGTTAAGTATAATGGAAATGCACTTAAAAATTGCTTTGTATAAAAGAATGTCGTTAAGTGTTCTTGTCTTGTTTCTACTTCTTGTTCTTTATGATGTTTCTAGCCAAGCAAGCTTTTACTATATGCTTAAATTGTTTACAAGCATTTTCATAGCGTACTTAATGATTTAGCATTAATATGTTTGTTTATCGAATTTGTAGCTCTCAAATGAAGATCCACTGACTCTAAACTCTGAAATGAAATACAAATGGTTATACTAGGATCTAAAAATGGGCACATATCTCTTACCTCCATGTTTAGTATCTTGCTATCTCTTGTTGTTATTGCTTTTACAAATATATTACTTGTGTGAAATACTTGTGATCCATTCTAGGGACAGACGCCTAGGTCCACTCACCTTTGGATGTGTATCCATTAGGAGTGTGGACTTAGGGTAATAAATAGAACTGTGACAAATGGTATCAGAGCCATACACATAGGCCTTTATATATGTTTAAGTCATACCACATCTCAAGCCCCATGGAGGGTTAAAATCCTTTCCTTAAAGCTTAGAAAGCCTTCTAGCATCTCATCTCTTTGTTAGGACCACCTACGCCACCCAAGTAGATGATGATGAGTTAGTGTGCTCATCTCCTCATGTGGTTCTTCTCTCGTGACTATTAACCACATGAATTCTCAATTTGGATAGCTTAGGCATGGGAAAGGCTAAAATTCATTTGAAATCATAAAAGTTGATTAAAACGATAATGCCATGACTTGAATTTAAACTGAAAACCTCATTTGGTGTATGAAAGTACTCTTGAAAGTGATTCACTCATGTGTAAATTGCATGCACACTCAATGTTACCAAATCAAATATAGTTCCTTCTATGGAGGCAAATTCTTGATATGGTGAAATACGGTGGAACTAATGTTTTATATCTCATGTTTGATGAGGCCCATATTCATTAAACCTATGTTGCTCTATTGTTGATCAAACCTCAAACATAGTTAAGAAAACTCTTTCCTCATTTGATATGTGCAATGATCATGTCACGAAATGACCATGCCCTTAGAATCCTAGATCATGATGTGAATACTTGCTACAAGAGTAAAATCCTCTATTGATAATTTCTTCTCTTTGTAGACTCAATTTGAATGATATGAGGGACCTAGATCTGAATCTTGCACTATTATGCTCAAACCCTCGGTCCCTCAATTTGACTTCTTGATTTCTAAAAATCTACCCTTACCTTGATCCTGAACCGAAGAGAACATGATCATGACCCTAGTCTCACAAAATCTTGAAATATGGTTTCCCTAATTATAATGTCGATGTTTGACTCATGATCTTGTGAGATTTGATTTGATCGTTGATACTCACCCTATTCAAATATGCATGATGACCATGATGAATATGGACTAATGTGATAGATTTGGGTGGTGTTTGACTCATGACTCCCCTAATCTAGGTAACATATCTATTATGATCACCTCTAAATTTACACCTAGTGGATTTCCTAGAGTCTAGAAAGGTAACTTCATCCACCTGATTTTGATTTCTTGACCTAAGTCTCTAATAGCTCAAATCTATGAAATATTGATAGTAAATGTTGAACCTCGATTCAATGAGGACCTTGAAAAATGTCGATGTTGACCATAGTTAGTGGTTAAGTTCCTAGAAAGACCTAAGTCTAAATCATTCATCAATCTTAAACACCACATAAATGAACTCGATGTTGGTGCCACAAAATGTTAAAAGTTGCTCAAAATACTACTCGATTGTTGCTCGATTTTTATATATGGATGAATGATCACTCCTAAGATCTAAATAGGAATATAAAACCTAATTTTGAAATGTTTGGACCTATGACCTTGATGTCCAAACTTGACTCTCGATATTACATAATGAAATCTTGACTCGTGACTAATGATCTTGACATTGACTTGACTCCTATGATCACCCTATTTAGATCTTGAGATCACCCTCGATATATGATTAATGACTTCCATGTTCCCAAATCTCAAAAATGTATAGTTATTATTATGTTAACTCACTTGATTGACTCAGGGTTAAGCTCGCGTAGACTAGGGTGGGCCCGGCCCGTCCACTGATTTTGAGCATGAAATCATGATTACTGAATTATGATGTTTGTCTCAAACTGTTGAAATATGAAATCTCAATCATGGATGTATAACCCAACCTAGGACAATGTAGAAGCTAGAACCCTAAATTTCGGGATTGAAAGTCATGTTGTACTCTTGATATAAGAACTCTATTTGTTTGACTAAAAAATGTGATTTCTCCAAATTTGGTGATATGTAAGATAGTCTCTCCAAAATTGTAACCCATGTGATCATACTTCCAATTCAATGATCTATGTGACTATATGTTGACCATGATGCTCGATTGATCGATATCAGAACGAGATGTATAGCGTAAATGGTGATGATACCTTATCGGAAAACTATGAGGATCTTGATGTTGAGTGGGAAGACTCAACCTCGATTGATGACTTGATTTAATTTTGGGGACAAAATTCCTTTTAAGGCGGGGAGGATGTGATAACCTAGATTTTCTATCATCCAGTTTGTGCACATATTAATTCATTAAATTCCCTATTGTACTCAATGCCCTTCCTCTCCCTCAATTTGATGAATTGTAGTCACCTTATGACCAATTGATAAGTTTGTTTGATCTAATATCACCATGTACTTATTTCGGACTGTAATTTGAGTTTTGAACTAAGTGGTGTGATTTTTATGCATCATCAACTTGAAATCAAAATTTAAACATTGCAATAAACTCTTTTTGGTATAAAATGCTTTTCATGATGTAGAGGATTCTATTATGAATCCAAAGTCACAAAATTCACATCAATTCGACCATTGTAGCCCAAGATATAGTCTCATGAAATTTGCTACCTATCACTTAATTTAATTCTTTTTTAGCTGGATTTTTTACCCTAATTGGGTGAGTGGGCGTGCGGCCCAACCGGGGGAGGACGCCTCTATTTCTTTTCCACTTAGAACAACAATCCACACTACTCTTTTCGGACCAATCACGAGTCCTAATCCTAGAGTGAGGGATCTCAACCCTCAGTCTCTTTTCCCTTGAATCCACCTTTGATCCAACAGCTCCAACTTCACCTTTCTCCTCCGTACGATAGATCGATGCTAGTGACATTGAGTTTGCCTTTCCATGCTTTGTCTCCACCAATCACCCTTGTTCTTGTTACTTCTTGGAAAGTTAACACATCCTCTTGTTTCCTCTTTCATCCCCTCTCATTCCCCTCCCTTTTTCCCCTCTTCCACAGAGCCTAACCCCTTCCTTTGAGCTCTCAGACCTCTAGCTTGAAGCAACTCCGGTGAGCTATTTCCTCTTCTTTGACCATCATCCCGCAACTCCAATCTCATAGGCTAGCCCACTGGTCCATGGTGCACCTCCATGGCCTCCTTCTGTCACTTGAAGAACCCCCCCCCTTCCTCCTTGTTCTTCTTACCACTAGCCACAGTCGTTGTGGCAGCTTTCTTGGCTGCCTGGGCTTTGGGCTGGCTGGGACAACAAGGAAGGATTGTTGAATCAACATCACCCTAGACACAATGGATGGGATTTCCTAACCAATAGTCTGTGACCTTAACCCACCTGTGCAAGAGGGCATGTGGTCCTTGGTGATGAGAGTCAACCCCGAGTGGCTGGCAGTGGCGATCGGGCGGCGACCGGAGACCATCAGAAGAAAATCGATGCCAAACCACATTGGTGAACTGTGAGATGACATGTGTTCTTCCCAACGGGGCCGTGGGCCAGGATCCATGTTGTCTCGGTCTGATGTTTTTCAATCAACTCAGAATCACCACCTAATGGCCCATTTAGTACTATTCTCAAGGTAAAACTTCAAAAAAAAAATTCACTCCCTTATCCAAAAATAGCTTCTAATATATGCTTTTTGATAAAAATAATGCAAACTTTTCAATAAAAATACTTCCAAATTATAAATATACTTTCTCCTCTACTGGTATCCCTAAATGCATGATTTTTAAGTCCTTTTGAGATGTTTATTGTGACGTCCCCGGATTTTGGCTTCTCCAAACCCTATTGGGAATGAGATGTCAGAATCCAAAAACATCATCCAATCATATCAGAAAGCGATGCGGAAGCATAATACGCATACATGAACATAAAACCATAACATTCTCAACATTCAAAATGTAAATTTATATAAAATGAATTATTACAACATGATTTACAGTTACATATTGGATAAAACTCTACAAGTCTGAACATGTATGCTAACTAGGATCTTCACAATAGGTACAACCTGAACAACTTGCTCACATCCTGTACTTTTCCTCCCATGCTATCTCTGAACCTAAAACATACGTGAAACAACGAATCAACACACAAGGTGTTGTGTACGTGGGTAGAAAGATACATACTAATATGTTTGCATAATTTAAATAACTTGAGAAAGAAAGAGTAAAAGAAAACATTATTTAAAGTGGTAATCAGGTAAACATTTCTTTTATTGCTTTCACTTTGATGCGGTTGTACTACACATACTTGCACTTGACTTACATCTAGTGTGAGCAATATAGTATCATCATACATCTAACATGGGCCAAGGAATCTTACATCCATGTTAGGCAACATACATCCACACTAGGCTATGTGCTCTAGTAGCTACAACCCATCATACTCATTTATGTTCTATTAGATTTGGCGAAGTATAACTCATACTAGTTCAACCAAGCAATCATATACAAATACAAGCATTCAAGATATTGCATATCATAGGCAACCAGAAAACTAGTCTTATACTTAATAAATCCCACGTACCTGAGTTCAGAGATTCCTATTTACATTCTGGATCATCTACATATCTGGTCAGTACCTGATTAATAACAAAATCATATACTAGCATCAGATTCTCATCATCTTAACCCTAGTCGTGTTCATTAGAGTTTATATTATCTCATTAGGATATTTCAACGTTTACTTGCATTATTGTCTTATATTTATCTTACTGATGTCATTTTCCATATTATGATTCATTATCTGAATATTAGGTTCCATATCCTTTTTGTGCACATAATAACCCTAGGTTGCATCATTAATCTAGATTAGGGTTTTAAACCATGTATTAATATTCATCTCCATATAACATGGATTTTGTTCATCTTTATGATCTCATAATTAAAACTGAGGTTCAAAATACTGATATAAGTTTACTCTGTGAATTTCATCATTTATTGACCATGTATGCATTTATGGCATTTTATTAGGGTTATTAGCCCTAATTAGACATATTAATCAAATTATATGATTTTGAGCATCAACATGAACATATCTAGGATCATATGCATTCTATATGTAATTATGGACTTACTGATATTTTTCCATGATTTTATGTCATCATTTGCTATTTATTATCCATTAAACGAGCATTTCTCAACTTATATGATATAACTGATATTAGTGCATAAAATAACATATATTATGCTTCCACTACATTCTATGCATTTTTATGAGAATTTCGGTATATTGTACTTATTTTTCTGAGCATCGAGCTAATTTCTACGAATTATTGAAGATATGTTCATTTACTGAAATTATTACCTGATCGGGCCAATCAAAATTGGCCACGTGTCTGGGTGGCGCGGCTCCTTTGATTCACTAGGTTCCGGTCGGTTTAAGGGTATTAAACCTGGTTCAAGCTCTTCTTTCTTCTTCTTCCTTCGCGATCTCGTCCTCACGCAAACCATCCGTGTGAACCTGCAACCGAGTCGTCGTCGACCTAGTACTCTAGCGCATCACCTCCCTTCCCGATCTGGGCATGAGTCCACGGGCAAGCCGCCTCCATCACTGCTCTGCTCGCCTTTGCCTGGCTGGCATCTCTCCACGACTCCTCCTTCATCTCTCTTTTGCACTGCATCTACCGCCGGAGCCTGATGTCTGCGTGCATCCTCCGTTCTGGCAGGTGTGGTGTGCGGGTTTTCTGCCTATACACTGCCTGGAATTTGAGTTCCGACGAGGTGCACTGCCTTCACGGCTCTGCCTAGATGCTTCAAGGCTAGCATACCAGATCTGAGATGCCCCTAAACGCTGCGTCATCAATTTTTAGGGAACTAGATCCCCACCGCTATCCCAGATGATGTCGGCGGTGGTGGTACTGATAGAGGTGAGTTTGGGGTTCTGCTCCACCTTGTTCTTTGCCCACAGCCATCTAGGAGCTTCACGACGCCTCCATGAATCTAAGACATGGTCCTGACCACGCTAGTGATGCCTACAATATGCTCCCGGAACCAGGCTCCATGTTCGACCATGGAAGCTCGAGCAGCTTCTGTAAATCCTTCTGACGCTGACTGTAGGGGTTGGGCAAAAAGGCTAGTTCATTGCATCTATTTTCCGACCAAGACTTAGATCAGGAGGCACCCGTCGAGTCCCTTCGTCCACAGGGTTGACGCTTGGCTGCTGTAGCAGCAATGGAGGAAGGAGGAGGAGGTCCAGGCTAATGTCTCTCTCACCTCCCCTTCATATCTCGCAAGCTGGGGGTTTGTTTTGCGAGTCATTGATCATCCCAGTTTCATCGGATCTAGGGGGACACCTCAACCTGGGTTTTGTTGATCCATTCTCGGACGGTGAGAACGAGATCCCTATTTTGGATATACTAAAACGGTTCAGATAAAATAAATAAATACATCTCTTATTCCTTAATGTCAAAGCGAGCTTGGTCGTGTGACATGGTTTTTCACATGCCATAATATCTTAAATAAGAGATGACTAAGGTTTTGAAGAACATTAAAACAAAAAATTAGTAACTTCATACTCTAGTACTTTCTTGGACACACTCCACATAAAAGAAATTTGAGCCATTGGATTTTCAGCACTCAAGGCCTCTGGTTACTAAATTTAAAACCAAACCTTGTAATATTTGTTCCTCTAGCATAGTTCCTCAAATAACTTCATTAATATAAATGTAAACCCTGAATACGCATCTATCAGTCATCAAAAGTATTTCCAATAACACTTTGGGTCAAAAGAGTCCACGATTGAATCATGATATCCTCAATTTGGTATTTGACATCTTATATAGAATGCATGTCTCTCAATTATTGTATTAGTTATTAAAACTCCAAAAATCTAGGTTATCACATTCACCCCATGTTATTTGGAATTTCGTCCTCGAAATTCAACTAATCTCCTACTTAAGAGGCTATTTAGGAGTTCAACTTCATATACTTCATCATTGCTTTGGTTCTAAGACCACCATAGTTGCATGCACTCTAAGTTGTTAGCTTAGGGTCTAGAGATTCTTGGGGGTGTCCACCCCACCTTATATATATAAATGTGGAAGCATCACTTAATGTCTTAGCCGTAACATGACATTATGATATCTTAGGATTACATCACCCCTAAGGATATGGGTTTTGTACATAATTTTAAAGTTCAAGAGAAATTCGTTTATATGCCATGGTATTCAGATCGTTCAAATCTAACATCATTAATATGTTTTATGATCAACATCATACAATGATTTCAGCATTAGAGGAGATTTATCTTCCTCCTTGATATTAGAATTTTTCTTAAGAAGGCTTACGCAACATGTTTTACCATTAGGGTTTCACCCTATGGTGTGATATTCATACTCAACTTAGAAGCATACATAGAAAAGGATCAAAGTTACAACTATATTTCTGATCATATATCCTATGATCCAAAAATATCTTTATATCAAGTTCATGAGTTCAACTTTTTATGTCTTGCATGTATTATGCGAAGGGAAAGAGATAATATACTAAGTTTCTCCCATGGTCTCAACATCATATCTTTCATGTTTCATATGAAGGGGAAGAGAATATTTTAAAGTCAAACTTATCATGATTTCAATCTTGGGTGCTACATGTATGATATAGGGGGAAATATAGAATAGGTCAAGCTTATGCGAGTGACTCCTCATATATAAATCATTTATATAGCTCAAGTGAGGTTTCTATCAATATATATTAACAAAGAGAATAAGAAGGGAGAACATGTATGTTGAGTATCTTTTGCACAAAGCATCATACTCTCGTAACTAGAGTTCATATATTACCTCACTTGCAACTTATGATGAGATTCACAAAATATGTCACTCTAGCTAGGACCTAACTCAGCCAAAGGATTGTCTTTATCATATGGGTCATCTACCCATCATTTTTATTTTACCCAATTCTCACATATATATATGAATCATGCATAAGGACTCAACTCAACACTCGAGAGTAATCTAGTGTAGGATATTATTTTTAACACATATCTCATATATTGGAGACTAGGTCCTATGACCTTCTCCCTGTGGGTCTTACTCTCTCTCGAGTTCACCACATATCTCATCCTACCACTAGACATCCTCCTTGTATAAGAGCTTGAGTCTCATGCACACTCATCTCTATCTTAACTTAACTTATCTTAAGTAGGAAAAGGGAATGTACTTTCATCATCAAGATTTTGCTTAAATTCTCCAAAATTGGATTCAACTAATATGCAACTTAAACCTATATAAGGAAACTTATATCATCAGAGATCAAACTTAGATAAGATTTCACGTGCTTATTTCAACTGTCATTCTATCATATGCTCTATGTATCACATATCTTGATAAGGCTCTAGACATCTAATATAGACTACTCTCTCTTCTAGACTGATGTCACCCCCCTTTCACTTAGATTGCATGAACATTAACTACTCTTCAGTGTGAGGGACACATTTTTATATTTACATATATATAATAAAATATTATATAGTTTTTCTCTAAGAAAGAAGATGTCAGAGAAAACACTCGAGGCTCGAGCCGATTGGAAAACAAAACCAAATCAACAAAACTGAGTGTCCCACACACCGTAGATAGTCTAGTGTCATGCAACCTAGTGAAATGGTGAGAATGAGATGTAGACTAGTGTAGCTACCCAATACATATGAGCTCTATATGGAAAGGGTTTCTCACACTTGTCTAAACCTAGTTCTCGAACATCTAGGTTCTAACCTAGAGGCTAGGTCAAACCTTATTCCTATAGAACAACTTACTAAGTTTCTAAGGTTTAAAGTGAAAGGTGAGATTTAGGTTTAATGTTTCATGGTGAACAATTGTTAGGTGTAGCTACTGTTCATGCTCTGATACCAACTGTGACGTCCCCGGATTTTGGCTTCTCCAAACCCTATTGGGAATGAGATGTCAGAATCCGAAAACATCATCCAATCATATCAGAAAGCGATGCGGAAGCATAATACGCATACATGAACATACAACCATAACATTCTCAACATTCAACATGTCAATTTATACAAAATGAATTATTACAACATGATTTATAGTTACATATTGGATAAAACTCTACAAGTCTGAACATGTAAGCTAACTAGGATCTTCACAATAGGTACAACCTGAACAACTTGCTCACATCCTGTACTTTTCCTCCCATGCTATCTCTGAACCTAAAACATACGTGAAACAACGAATCAACACACAAGGTGTTGTGTACGTTGGTAGAAAGATACATACTAATATGTTTGCATAATTTAAATAACTTGAGAAAGAAAGAGTAAAAGAAAACATTATTTAAAGTGGTAATCAGGTAAACATTTAATTTATTGCTTTCACTTTGATGCGGTTGTACTACACATACTTGCACTTGACTTACATCTAGTGTGGGCAATATAGTATCATCATACATCTAACATGGGCCAAGGAATCTTACATCCATGTTAGGCAACATACATCCACACTAGGCTATGTGCTCTAGTAGCTACAACCCATCATACTCATTTATGTTCTATTAGATTTGGCGAAGTATAACTCATACTAGTTCAACCAAGCAATCATATACAAATACAAGCATTCAAGATATTGCATATCATAGGCAACCAGAAAACTAGTCTTATACTTAATAAATCCCACGTACCTGAGTCCAGAGATTCCTATTTACATTCTGGATCATCTACATATCTGGTCAGCACCTGATTAATAACAAAATCATATACTAGCATCAGATTCTCATCATCTTAACCCTAGTCGTGTTCATTAGAGTTTATATTATCTCATTAGGATATTTCAACGTTTACTTGCATTATTGTCTTATATTTATCTTACTGATGTCATTTTCAAGATTATGATTCATTATCTGAATATTAGGTTCCATATCCTTTTTGTGCACATAATAACCCTAGGTTGCATCATTAATCTAGATTAGGGTTTTAAACCATGTATTAATATTCATCTCCATATAACATGGATTGTGTTCATCTTTATGATCTCATAATTAAAACTGAGGTTCAAAATACCGATATAAGTTTACTCTGTGAATTTCATCATTTATTGACCATGTATGCATTTATTGCATTTTATTAGGGTTATTAGCCCTAATTAGACATATTAATCAAATTATATGATTTTGAGCATCAACATGAACATATCTAGGATCATATGCATTCTATATGTAATTATGGACTTACTGATATTTTTCCATGATTTTATGTCATCATTTGCTATTTATTATCCATTAAACGAGCATTTCACAACTTATATGATATAACTCAGATTATTGCATAAAATAACAGATATTATGCTTCCACTACATTCTATGCATTTTTATGAGAATTTCGGTATATTGTACTTATTTTTCTGAGCATCGAGCTAATTTCTACGAATTATTGAAGATATGTTCATTTACTGAAATTATTACCTGATCGGGCCAATCAAAATTGGCCACGTGTCTAGGTGGCGTGGCTCCTTTGCTTCACTGGGGTCCGGTCAGTTTAAGGGTATTAAACCTGGTTCAAGCTCTTCTTTCTTCTTCTTCCTTCGCGATCTCGTCCTCACGCAAACCATCCGCGTGAACCTGCAACCGAGTCGCCGTCGACCTAGTACTCTAGCGCATCACCTCCCTTCCCGATCTGGGCATGAGTCCGCGGGCAAGCCGCCTCCATCACCACTCTGCTCGCCTTCGCCAGGCTGGCATCTCTCCACGGATCCTCCTTCATCTCTCTTTTGCACTGCATCTACCGCCGGAGCCCGATGTCTGCGTGCATCCTCCGTTCTGGCAGGTGTGGTGTGCGGGTTTTCTGCCTATGCACCGCCTGGAATTTGAGTTCCGATGAGGTGCACTGCCTTCACGGCTCCGCCTAGATGCTTCAAGGCTAGCATACCAGATCTGAGATGTCCCTAAATGCTGCGTCATCAATTTTCAGGGAACTAGATCCCCACCGCTATCCCAGATGATGTCGGCGGTGGTGTTACTGATAGAGGTGAGTTTGGGGTTCTGCTCCACCTTGTTCTTTGCCCACAGCCATCCAGGAGCGTCACGACGCCTCCACAAATCTAAGACATGGTCCCGACCACGCTGGCGATGCCTACAATATGCTCCCGGAACCAGGCTCCATGTTCGACCATGGAAGCTCGAGCAGCTTCTGTAAATCCTTCTGACGCCGACTGTAGGGGTTGGGCAAAAAGGCTAGTTCATTGCATCTTTTTTCTGACCAAGACTTAGATCAGGAGGCACCCGTCGAGTCCCTTCGTCCACAGGGTTGACGCTTGGCTGCTGTAGCAGCAATGGAGGAAGGAGGAGGAGGTCTAGGCTAATGTCTCTCTCACCTCCCCTTCATATCTCGCAAGCTGGGGGTTTATTTTGCGAGTCACTAATCATCCCAGTTTCATCGGATCTAGGGGGACACCTCAACCTGGGTTCCGTTGATCCATTCTCAGAGGGTGAGAATGAGATCCCTATTTTGGATATACTAAAACGGTTCAGATAAAATAAATAAATACATCTCTTATTCCTTAATGTCAAAGCGAGCTTGGTCTTGTGACATGGTTTTTCACATGCCATAATATCTTAAATAAGAGATGACTAAGGTTTTGAAGAACATTAAAACAAAACATTAGTAACTTCATACTCTAGTACTTTCTTGGACACACTCCACATAAAAGAAATTTGAACCATTGGATTTTCAGCACTCAAGGCCTCTGGTTACTAAATTTAAAACCAAACCTTGTAATATTTGTTCCTCTAGCATAGTTCCTCAAATAACTTCATTAATATAAACGTAAACCCTGAATACGCATCTATCAGTCATTAAAAGTATTTCCAATAACACTTTGGGTCAAAAGAGTCCACGATTGAATCATGATATCCTCAATTTGGTATTTGACATCTTATATAGAATTCATGTCTCTCAATTATTGTATTAGTTATTAAAACTCCAAAAATCTAGGTTAACACATTTATCCTACTTGAATTCATTATATTGTTGTTTTATGCCCCAAATCCTAGTGTTATCCTAATATTAGTCTCTTAAACACCTTTAGGAATCATGATTCGGACCTTATTCATTCTTGCACACTAAAATAGTTTTATGTTAATGAAATGACCTAAAATTGACCTATAATTAAAGGATCTCTTATTTTATGTTGTAACTTGTTCAAGTGTGATTCAAATATCTATGATTGTTCTAAATCAATAGATTTCACTCTCAAATGCAATCCCCTTCTATCATGACCTTTCTTGGACCCTAAGGGTGATCTTGTGACACTTAAGGTGTCTTTATATGGTCTTATGTGATGAATGTAGAACTTTATGCATTTATTGACCTAAAGCTACTCAATGATGTTTATATGGCCCTAAAATCAGTAACTTCTCATGCCTTATACTCCTAAATTATTTATGATCCATTCATGTTCCCTAATGTGTCTACATGCCTAAATCTTAACTTGAAATATGACCTAGTATGTAGGTTGATAATTGAAGTTGTAGTCTCTTGAAAATCTTGCCTTTGATCGCCCCTACTATATAATTATCTCAAATTAGTATCGTGGTGTTTGTTATGACACATAACTCAAGTAGACTTCATCTATACTCTAATGATGAGAATCTTGCATGATTTTGACTAATTTGACTATGTTGATGCTTATGTTTCCTAAGCTTGCTCAAATATTAAGATAGCCCCATTTAATGATCTAATAACCCTTATCTTTACTCCTAATATTAGTTGTGATGTGTCACCCTAAATTCTAAATGAATCTAAGATGTATTGTGTAACTTGATAATGAACTCACATGACTAGTTGAAATGTAGAAACCTATGTTGTAGATATGATACCTAGATCTAGGCTACACATCCAACTACCATTATTATGAATGATGAGACCTAATCTTGTTGGTGTCAATCCAATTGCACCCATTTGTAATGTCAGGATCTCTATGATGACTTGATTGCCAAGATCTAGTCAAAATTTCTATATATGGTTTTCTAAATCGAATGGTTAATCTTGTACTCTAATCAAGGTACACTTAATCTCTTGACCCTATTGTGTTATTTCCTTGTTTTTATGTATGCTCGTATAAATGATTGGTTAGATAATACCTATGATTAGTATGTTCATTTTACTTGAATATGTTGAACAAACCTCAAACAAAACTGAACTTATCCATTATACAAACCTTGTGTACCTACATGTATTCTGGGGGTAATGGCATGAGGCATGTTGGAAATGGGGTTATCTCATTGACTTAGATCTTGAGGTCCCTCAAGTATATAGAAGGGTTGGCTAATGTTGAGAACCCTTACGTACCCTTCCTTTGAGGAAGTGGTCAATGGCTGTAATATGTTGTTAAGTATAATGGAAATTCAATTATAACTTGTTTTGTATAAAAGAATGTTGTTAAGTGTTCATGTATTGTTTCTACTTCTTGTTCCTTATGATGTTTCTATCCAAGAAAGCTTTTACTATATGCTTAAACTATTGTACATGCCTTTTCATAGTGTACTTAATGCTTTAGCATTAATATGTTTTTTATCAAATTTATAGTTCCCAAATGAAGATATGCTGCACTCAATACTCTAAACTCTGAAATTCAATAAAATGGCTATACTTGGATCTATAAATGGGTACCTCTCTTACCTCTATGTTTAGTATCTTGTTATCCCTTGTTGTTACTACTTTTACATATATACATGTATGAAATACTTGTGATCCACTCTAGGGGCAGACACCCATGTCCACTTGCCTCTGGTTGTGTAGACATCAAGAGTGTGGACTTAGGGTAATAAATGGATCCATGACAGAGACAAAATAATTCTTGACTCATTCTTAAACACTATTCATTTAGTCAGATTCCACTCACAACCTTGAGGGCAGGCTATGGCACTAGGTGCATAAAGTAAAAATAAATGATGTATGACGATGGAACCTCTTGGAGGAAAGTTCACCCTATGTCAACTTTCAACTAATAGCATTTCAATGAATAATGTTTCCCCCCTAAACCATTGCCTTCACTTTTGATTAGAACTTAAAGTAACATCATGCATGTATATAATTTCCACTAACATTGGAAGTTAGTGTGACATCATCTCCTTTGAGTAATTGGTCATATAAAGAAAAACATAGGTTCTAATATGCCATATATATTCTTAGTAACTAAAAAAATCCACATGTCATGCATATTTATAAAATATTGTATTTCATAGACTGAAAAAACTTGTTAATATAATATAAAAAGTATAAGATAATTTCCATGTTGATAAGTTTGTAGATAATTGGAGCTAATCTCTTAAGTATATATAAACCAATCCATAAGGGAAGCATATTGTGACACTCATTTTTTGGGTCTATCTGGTCTGGTTTCCAAATTAGTAAAATCTTGACAAGTGTCAATCAAAATGATTAATAAATGAGACATAGGTATGAGACCAAACTTTGAAATCTAAATAGATATGTTGATTAGCTATGGGCATGACCATAACCGTCAGGATCTGACCAAAAGGTGTTGAATGTCATCCTGGAGTGAGCTAAAGCAATATAAAGATATAAGACATGTGAGTAACATCCCAAGGAATGCCAAGATACAAAAAAGATGATTCAATTAACTGATGAAGAGAATGATAACTACATCTTCATCAAATATGAAAATACAAAGTCAGACGATGAATTAGAAAAATATGACAATATATCTCTCATGATTAGAGGCCACTCTTGTGCGATTAAACATCATATTCTCCAAGCGAGAAGGACATCAATCAGAATGAATGTCCAATCCATGGATGCTTCATTACAGACTGCCATTTTGTGATGTAGTCACTAGAGCCCAAACTGGAGACAATCCCATAATTGGTATCTACCACCCAAGAAGAGTTTGTCCATACAAATGCATCCCACATATGCATATTGTTGTGACCCATAACTATTATTTTGTCCAAATACCACCTAAACCTAAACCAAGTTCCTGACATGATTGAGGTCATGAAAATATAACACGTGTGTGCCCTACCTTAGGGAGTTTGATTCAACATCTAGACAACCTTGAATTCAACCAATTCATTCCAAATCAAGCCTCATGAGTTACTACATCTGTCTGGATTGTGCATACCCTTTCCCACCCACCTCAGATCCACTAGAGTGTCCCATTTCTACACCTGAAGCCTCCAAATGGAGAAGCATGTGTCCACTCATCATCATTCAAATGTTCCAAAGAAGACCCTAGATGGTAGTGAGCCCACCTTACAGGAACCCCATGTTTCTCACCTTGACTGATTCAACTAGACCGCATTCAAAGAATGTTTGCAAAATTCTTAAGGCCCCTAGATATCACCTAGCCTCTATAGATATAGACCCTACTACCATTTATAAAATCAATGAGGAAGCAGGAGAGAGGAAACCTCTAGGTTATAGGATCAAAGCTGAGATTGACATCTAAAAGGATCATAAATAAACTTGAAGAACAATCCCATATACCACCACAAGAATTCCCTAGTGTGTTGTTCCTACCTAAAGTGAACCTTTTATATGAGAATTCAATGAAGGTAAATCAAGGGAAACATGTGGATCAAGAGGAATGTGAGATATTCTATAATCCCTTTCTAAATCCCTAACATCCAAATTTGATGCTCACTCGTATATTATTATTACCTCTAACCTTTATTTTGTAGGTAATTTCTTGTAATCTAGTTATTCATCTCAAATTTAAGTCCTATTACTAGAGAAAAAAATATTATGACCTCATTATGACTATGATACTGCAAGGGTGTTGTGGGGTGCCCAAGACCTTCTTAAAGCATAACTTGGAGCCTTACCCTCTTCTTTGGCTTCCCTATTTTCATTCTCCATCTAGTTTTTTAAAGTAATTTTTTGGTTTCACTCATTTTATCTCATAAATGTGGTAGAAACTCTAATTTGTTGGCAAGTCTATCAGTGTCCACCCCCCACCATTTCTAGCCACACTGAAATCATAGTTGCAACTCAACTAGAGATTTTCAATGATACAATTGTTTGGAGGTATCAAAAAGTTCCTTGTTTTTTGGGGGGGGGTTTCCTTATATAGGGTGCACACCATCTATATGATGCTAAGTCTGGGTCCATATTGTGCATTTCCACTTACTACTAATTAGGGTTTCTTTAACTGGAATAGAAAGTTGGGGGAAACACTATCTAGGTGGTCATACTGAGTTTGGGTCTCAATCATGTTTTTCTACATGCTACTCACTGAAGATTCTTTTTCTAGACTAGAAAGTCGAGGCATACACAATTTTGGAAATACCTAATGACTTTTAGTCTCGACTATGATTTTATACCTACTCCTTATTGGAGCTACCTTTTATAGATAGGGGAGACATGGAGAACACAATCTAGGTGCCCCAGCAGAGTCTGGGTCCTGGTTGTGCTTTTCTTCTTGCTCCTCGCCACAACTACTTTTTTTAGTTAGGGATACTAGGGCACGCACCATCTTGGTGCCCCAATAGAGTCCAAATTTGTATCACAATTTTTTGCATGCTCCTCGCTGGAGCTACATTTTGTGAACAATGTTCTAGGGCATTGGATATCTCCATGCCCTACATGACCAAGAATTTATTTTGACAAGATGAGTCAAATATAAAAACTATTCATGAATCAACAGAAATTTGAGATAAAAGAGACAATATATGCACATACTTTGCTTCTCTATTTTGTTTCATCTTGTTTTTTATTTCTTATCATTTTTATTGTATTCATTTATTTGTGGATGATGTTGATTCAAGAACCTCCTTAGAAATCTCTGACCATGGAAGGGGACTCTACTCCACAATAGAAATATCTACTCGATGATAATGTGACTTACCACCACACCCGTTATCATTGGTCCATTTTATCATCCCTATAGATGTCCAAAAAAGACTATTTGTTTCCTAGGACCACATAATTTAAGATAATGGTGAGATGTAATGTTAAAGTTGAGATAACTTGATAACTAGGAAAAAGGGGAACTTGTTCTACAACCATTTCCATTTGGAGGTGACATTTGTATTTTCAATTTATTTACATCTTAAAGGTGACATGTCCTCATTACATGTCTTCCCAATCATAGTCTTCAAATCCCCTTTTTGGTGACAACCAAAGATTCTTGTTCTCTTTTTCATTGCTTTTTCTTGGTTGGAGACAACGTCATAATCTCCTTTGACCTTTCCTCAATTTAAAAAAAAAAAGATAAAAAGATAAAAGTCAAGGCATACATCTCCTCCTTGAAGGACAATAGCATCATATTTGATTTTTATTTTTCAAAGGAAATTGATGCATGCCCTCAATATTTTCATAAAACAAGTGTCTTTTAGCAGGATCATTGATGCGTGAAAATTTTTCTTAACTAACATGTTTGCAAGGAAATACAATATGTGTTGCATTATTCCTTTTTTTACTATATCATGTGATTTCTCAGACATTGTTCTTGTGTCTCCACATTGTTGAAAATTTTGAGTTTTAAACTCTATAATTTAATATGTCACACTTCACACTCTCCTTTCCTATGTTTATAAGCATTGAAGGTCGTCAGCCATGATGCTAACCTAAACTTCAATAGGATATCAGTGGTGTTAAATACCCTAAGGAAGTGTGATAATCATTATCCCTACACATAATCACTTTTACATACCAAGGATTAGTTATGCACTATAATTAGGAGTATATTGAATGCAGTGTTGAATCAAGGACTAAATTGACTAATCGCTTATTTTGGTGATGACTACATCATTCCACACATTTTTTATAAGGTTTCTACTTGAGTGATCTTAGATAGGAACACTCTGTATGTCTAAACCTGTAAACCCTGGGTTGGAGAAAATCAAGTCATATATGGAAAAATATTAAATTTTCATGATTACATAGTATCTATCATTAGATAACTTTTGTCATTACTTGTATTGATTGTATGACTTGTGATTAAGCTCAGGCATGTAGTAAAATTAATTAGATAGCTGATCTATAAGCATTTAACAAAGTGATCGATTGCATTACAATGTGTTTCGTCAGTCAAGATTGTCTTGGTACACATCTTAGTTGACGAGCCTATTTTCTTGATCATTAATTATCATCGGTCGAGATACTACTGATAAGTATTTCAGCTAATGGCATTAAAAGACTTGCCTTTTAGTGTCATCGACTGAGATACCTGCCTTGAATCTCAATTAATGGCATTGTATTTGTAAAGTGTAAAATAATCGTTGAAGCAAGTCCCAAAGTGAAATATATTTGTTGGACTTTCCCCAAAATGACTAGAATTCATTTTAATTGATTCTAACGAGTAGATGGAATCCTCAACTATAAACATGACTCCTTGGGCTTCATCCCATGGATAGCCAAGCACTATGAAGGTCCCTATTGTATAGTTGAGAGGGATTTTGCCTCTTAGAGCCTCCATGCACTCTCATGTGCTTAATCACTTTCTATATCCATTAGAGTGAGGTGGATATTTATAAGAGACCTAGTCCTACATGTAAGTCTTGAGAGGCTCTCATTTCTCTACCTCCCAATCTCTCTTTTCTACCTTAAAGATGAAGATTTCCCTCTCTTTGATAAGATAGGTGATGAAGAAGAAAGGTAGGAAACCTTTGGTGAAAAGCTTCTCCTTGGTGAATGTGAAGTCAAGGGCAAAATATCGAAGACAAGAGTGGGTAAGACATTGTAGTTTGAAGACTCCTTGCAAGAGTGTAAAGACTCATTGTAAGAGTAGGTAAGTCTTTGGTGAGGTAGAAGACTCTTGATCATAGATATGTAAGTTCTTTGTAAGGTTGTTAGCTCCCTTGTCCTTATAGGGAAGCGTAGTTATCCCTTGACCTAGAAAATGGTGGCCGGATATTGTATCTCTTATAATGAAATATAAGGAGTGAGGCATAATTGAAAATCCTAGAGACTGACCCCTCTCAGGTAGTGTATCTACATCTCTTAGTTTGGAGGTTGGAACTGATTATAAATCATCATCATCTAAGCCTCAGACCCAACTATGTTTGGGTCGGCTACATTGATCATTCATTTCCATTCAGCTCTATCATGGGTCATATTCTAATCGAGATGTAGAGATTCAATTATTCAAGTATAAGTAGATAATACATAAACAGAAGTACAACACAGTACAAGAGATAGGATATGTGTTACAATAGAATACTTTGTTGCATTAAAGTTTAAGAATGTTAGTATAGACAAATACATAATATATAATAATATAGTTATTACGTAATTATATTTATGTTTAGTCGATAATATATTATGTTCACCATATGAGATATGGACTAGGAAGCATCCCAAAATATCTTTTATGAAGATTTGAGGGTGTGAAGCTTATGTCAAGAAAATGTTTCCTGAAAAGCTTGGTGTATATCAGATAAATGTTATTTTGTTGGATATCCAAAAGAAACTAAGGGATACTACTTTTATAACCCATCTGACAACAAAGTGTTTGTTTCTAGAGATGTTGCATTTCTAGAAAAAGAATTCATTTCCAAAGGAATCAATGGGAGGAAAGTAGAATTTGAAGAGGTTTGAGGCCAACAAGAAAGCATTGAACTTATAGAGGTATAAGAGGAACATAGAGAGTCACAAACCATTGTTTCCAAATTCCTCATGTGACACAGGAACCCAACAGATATAGTAGAAAACACCTTTAGACTGATATATTTGGTTATCTACCGACTCAAGAAGTCAATGAGTCATTCATTGATGATGAGACAACTACCTACCTAAAAGTTTTTAAGGGTCTAGAGTCTGAGAAATTGCTTGAGGCCATGAGATCTGAGATGGAATTTATCTACACCAACAAGGCATGGACCTTGATGGAACCATCTGAAGGAGTAAAACCCATATGATGCAAGTGGGTCTTCAAGAAGAATACCAACATGGATGATAATGTACAAACTTACAAAGGTTGATTGGTTGTAAAGGATTTTTGACAAGCTCAAGGTGTTGACTATGATGAAGCTTTTTCTCCAGTTGCCATGGGTAAGTCCATCATGATCATGCTTGCCATTGTAGCTTGTCATGACTATGAGATTTGGTAGATGGATGTTAAAATTGCATTCCTTAACAAGAATCTTCTTAAGGATTTGTATATGACACAACCTGAGGGTTTTATAAATCCAAAGGATGTAAATAAAGTTTGTAATCTACAAAGGTCAATCTATTGATTGAAGAAAGCATCTTGGATATGTAATCTCTAATTTAACAAAACAGTCAAAGAGTTTGTCTTTAGTCAAAATGAAGATGAACCATGTGTTTCCAAGAAGGTTAGTGGGATCATGATTGTATTGCTCATTTTGTATATGGTTGGCATACTATTGATGGGGAATGACATCCCTACTTTATAAATGGTAAAGAACTAGTCAGGAAATACATTCTCTATGAAGGACTTAGGCAAAGAATCATATATTCTTGGAATCAAGATCTATAGAGGTAGATCTAGAAGGATTCTTGGCCTAAGCCAGAGCACATACATTGAAAAAGTGTTGAAGAGATTCAACATGAAAAACTCGGATAGAGGAAACCTGCCCATGTATCATGGAGTTACTATCTCTAGAGATCAATGCCCTAATTTTTGTGATGAAAGGGAGCACATACGTAAGATTCCATATGCATCTACAATTGGATCAATCATGTATGCAATGTTGTGTACTCATCCAGATGTCTCGTATACCTTGACCATGAGAAGTAGATATCAGTTAGATCCTAGTGAGATTCACTGGACTATCATGAAAAACATCCTTAAGTACTTTAGAAGAATGAAGGATCAGTTCCTTGTCTACAGATGAGAGGGAGAGTTGATGGTAAAAGGTTACACTGATGTAAGCTTCCAAACTGACAAAGATGAATATAAATCACAATTTGGACTTGTGTTTTGCCTAAACAATAGAGTTGTAAGCTGGACGAGTTTTAAGCAAGAGACAGTTGCAGATTCTACAATAGAGGTCAAGTATATTGCTACATCTAGTGCAACAAAGGAGGTTGTTTGGATTAAGAAGTTCATCTTAGAACTTGGGGTGGTTCCAAGCATCAACGATGCAATTGAGCTATATTGTGACAATAATGGATCTATTTCACAAGATAAGGAACCCAGATCGCATCAACATCCTAAGCACATACAATGGTGATTCTCCCATATGAGAAATCACACAACGAGGAGATGTAATGATTTGCAGTGTACCAACTGAGAGAAATGTAGCTGGCCCCTTGATAAAAGCACTTTTGTAGAGGAAGCATGAAGGTCATGCAAGACCACTTGGTATTAAGTTCATGGGTGATTGTCTCTAAGTGCAAGTGGGAGTATGTTGGTATGTATGCCCAGAGAGACAATCATATGATAATTGTAATGGCATATTTTATAAACAATCTGATTAATAATAAAGTCAATCTTCCAATTTATTCTATTTTATTCAGTTATGAGATAATGGTGTAACATAAAAATTGTCTAAAGAATGATGTTAGTCAATGATGTATGTCTTTAGGTTGAGGGACCTGAATAGTGAGATCATATGGATGTTAATAATATATACATTCTTGTTATGTCCATGGTTAGATGTTATTATGGAATGGTGATAGACATCAATAACACTTAATATTAGAGTGTGTGTTGGTTGATGACAAAATCTCATTAGTCATGACATGTGATATCAAACCAAATACATAGATACTTTTTAGAGGATAGTGTATCAGATAGACCCACCTTGTGAGTGATATATGAAAATCATGATTGGTAGTTAGAATCATCTCTCATAGTGATGGTGGTGATTTGGTTCTTAGACCTAAAAACACTACACCCAACACATGTCGTTCAATGTACTTTGACATCATCCACTGTGACCTTGAATAAGGGTTTCCATAAAGGTGGTGATTAGGTGCATTTGTGACACATGGGGATTACTATGAGTGGTGTAGATGGGATTTTTCCCTCCTACAAGATTTTGATATCCTGGCCACTTGATAAGTGAGATCGAGAAATGCATGGCCATGCTCATGTGAGTCAATATGTGATATTAAGCTTATGTATATCTCAGACAGTCTGCTCTAGTTCAATGAACATAGATTGAGCATTGAAGAGGATGACAATTCCATGCCTCAAGCTCAACGTGGATATCAGAGACAAAGGAACTATATGATCACTATGACACCAATCACAAATTGTAGTTTGAAGTTGTTATCTAGCTTTCCAATTACTTGGGTAGCAATGATGTCTAGATAGATACCACTCATTGCTTTTGATGTCTGAAATTAGTTTTGGACATTCATTGCTAACGTAACTTGGAACATATAGGGTCACACACATAGGATACACTTGGAATATGAGTTATTCAGGAATGATGTTTAACTTGATTACTACATAATTAGGTATACAAATTAAATAGTAATAATTGGAACTTGATTGACTGGACTATGAACCAACTAGTTCAAGTGTTGAACTGATTGATTCAAGTGTCAGGTTAATTTGAACCAACATTTCCAATCAGAACTCTGAAGAGACCGGTTCAGCAAGTGAACCGATCAGCTCAGATGTCTGAACCAACCGGTTCAAGTTGTGAACTGACCATTTGGTTGATCAATATGATTGGATCAAGAATTGATGTTGATGTCATGTTGTACATTAATCAGATATTTATTGCCCATATAATTATCATTGAGAAACATAGTGAAATGAATGGTTCAAGAGTTGACAATTGTTGTCTTCACATAGTTGTGGTAATGTGAGAAGTTGAGCAAGTTATATCTGTCAAAAGGGAGGAACATAAAGGGAAAAACAATTGGGAGAGCAAGTTCACACTAGCATGTCAACTACAAGAGATAACTCCTTCTTGTCCATTCATCTAGAATGATAGGAGTTCTCGATGGTCCGTGTAGACTACTTAAGAGGCGAGGAGGTCGTTGCCACCCACTAGGAGGACGTAGTCAACCTCCATCCATGGTGATAATTTAATTTGATATTTTATTTCTATGTAATTTCTATGTTTGATTGGTGAGTGTGTGATGAGATGATAGTCTCACTATATATACATTTTAAACGTAAAAAGAAATCCACAAATGCCAATTTTAGGAAAATATATGTAAATGTTTGGTGTATCTCAGTAGTGGATTCTTTACATGAAGAGATCTTCCTACAAATTGATATTGATTTATATTTTCTAGTTGACTCAAATGAATGAACTTGTGGATCTTGATTGGATAACCCTAAGTGGTTTTCATTTCTATTTATAATAATAAATTCAAGTGCAAGAAAATGATGAACACCTTATATGATCAATTCTACAGATACTTTATTATGGTATATAACCTATTCATATTATCCTTAAATTCCTCAATGTCAAAAAGGAATAAGGCAACATAATGCAATAGAAATGAGAGAAATCCATGGTAGTGATGATCTCAGAGGAAAATAGGTATAATACACATAAATTATAAAAGTAAAACATGTTAAATGATCAATAAGAACTCATGCAAATAGCTGATGATTGAACTAAATAATAATACCTAAGATGAGATATATAAGAAGAGGATGTCATATATGAGGTTGGAAATGATAAGTAATGAACAAAAAATCCCAATATATATTGTTAGATCAGGTGTACATCATGGAACTATACGGGGTGACGCAATTTAATAAGCTCGGAGGCACCTTGAGATATGTAAATCTTAAGCTTGTATTGATTAGAAGACATTTTAGAGTCATGGAATAACTCTATTCCTGAGGAGGAAAGGATTTGGGTCTTTGCCACACACTTCACTTCAATGGAATTTCAGACCTTCGTGTATCCCGTTTCAGTAGTTAAGCCTTTGGGCATTACTCACATGAGTTGATTATATTGTCAGAACATGGTTGTATCCCAAAAGATATAGATGTGGTACCACAATATAAAGGATATACTGAAGGAAATATACACGTAGAGATAATTTGTAATAAAGGTACTTGAAAGATGCAAACACAATAAGATAAGAAACACTAGATATATGAGGTTTATATGTTTGATGTTTATCTATGTTTGTTTACTGAGTGCCTTCCCTACAAGTCATGTTTATATTTTATCAATTAATTCATGTACTGACTAAGTAATAAAACATCCCCTTGCTATGATAGTTTTCTGCGCAGGTAGTACCCACTCACTGAGCAAACAACAACTCACGATATTATCAATTTTATTAGGTATAAAAGTTGTATGAAATATATGTGGAGTAGATATGTGCTCGGGTAGCGGTTGATAATTAGTTACATAGAGTCTTTGAAAATACAATAGATGGTGTGAAAGTGATCGGTCTGCATACTTCATCGTACAGTTCTTTGTTGTAGGTCACCTAATAGTTGTTAATGATTGCATATCATGATGTAACAATGAAATATATACATGTAATATCTTGTAATGTTGTGCATGTAAATGGATTAATTACTTTTATGTTGCCATATGATTTTTTTTGTGAAATGTGAAATGTTCTTGTACTGGTATCAATATATGTGCTTCCATAAGCATAATATTATAATGTGGATCATACATGTCTAAGTATACTATATGTTGTATATTACCACTTCCACATTGTTGTTTTATCTTTGATCATATTATTATCATTTTTATCATTGTGAGTTGGTTAGTTTTCCCTTACACTACACCTGGAATCACCTCTTTCAATGCCTACCTTTTTTATAATTAATGAAAAAGCAATGTTGAATCGAAGTGTCATCATATTCGTTTAGTAAAACCATAGGCTAATTTGGGACCCATTCTCTTAAATGCACCAAATGTGCTGACAATGTTTAAATACATATCTATTCGGTTTGAAAGATAAAGTGAATGATTTTATATCAGGGTTATATCAGCCCTTGCAAAATAGAACTTTCCCATTCTAACTTTCATTCTAATAGAGAGAATAGGATTTGAGTTATGTCGATGTACTGCAACCATCACTACATTTGTCATTGATATGAGCTACACTTGCCTCCATTGCCATGTCAACTCATAGATCTCTTGCATCATTTTTTCCTCCATCATTAAAGTCATCTCTTCACCACTATGATTCCTTGTCGTTGTGATCCATCAAGTGGTTACATCCACCAACTCGTTACATTACCACCATGACTTGTCATCATACGACATAAGTATTACAAAAATATAAATCCATGGAGCAAACAAAAAAGAATATATCTTCACCATTGTGGAAATTCATAAACAAAAATTTGAATATCAACGTCCAAATGACTAATACACCACCACATGCCTACACCAATATCAACTTCTGGCTCAATTCATAGTACCACAACAACATGATACAAAACATCACAAATAACCTCATCATACCTCAGAGACTGAAGCATACAAGAACAACCAAACCCTCCTTCAGCTCACCAGCAATAGACAAAACATCCTAAAAACATATCTCTCACACAAGCTCAACCCCAACACCATTCAGGATATCATCCACCACCTATAAAATAACACCACGAACTGCATTTTACGGAAATGGGGCAACAACTACTCTCCAAATAAAGCCTATCATTATCTCACTTATAGAGGGTATATATCTAACTTAAAAACATATATGGGCGAGGAAATGACCTCATAAATTCATAATATTCTTTTGTCTCATTGCCAAGAATTAAATTCACATATTACAACCTTAAGAAGAGGATCTTTGTGGGTCCTACCAGATGCTAATTCTTCTACGCTGAAAGGGAAACCACTGAACATCTCTTCTACCTTTGTCCATACACTACTCAATTTCTCTACCATTTTTTCAATCAAACTCTATCAGAGACTTCTTGTTCACACCCACTCATATATATATAGATTCAAACCTAAATCCACCAGCCATGACTCCCACAATCTCACCATTGCTATACTTTGGAACATATAGATAGAGAGAAATAGCAGGAAACATAACAACAATGCTCACCCTAATGTGTAGATTATAAATGAGATTTAACACTCTCTATCTATTATTTTACATTGTAGAACTAACTTCAACATCAACACATGTGATGGCAGATGAAGGCATTCATATGGTGATCTTCGGTGCCCACAATGCTGAAGGACATTACACCCTGGAGGAGATCCCTGCAGATGACTCCGGCTTCTAGACCCAACACCTGATAGAGGATTTCATTATCTTTCTTTATATTTTATGAGGTTACTGTTATAGGGGTGCCTCCACCAGAACAATCTTGATTTCATCCTTTCATATGTTTTTCATCTGTTAGGATAGTTTTTTGGTTACAACCGTCATATTGACTACACACTTCTGGTGCTTTAGTCTATGTCATTGTTTTGTATTGTGATTGTGTACAGATGTTTTCTTTGTAAACACACTACACACACACACACACACACACACACACACACATATATATATATATATATATATATATATATATATACATATATATATGACTTTCGATCAAAAAATAAAATCATGGCCTTCAATGTAGTGGTCTGCCTACACACTCTCTTCATTGATGCCACCTACTTGGTATAAAGATTGTGTGGCGGTCGGTCTCTGGCTACTTGCTATTGTTGCCATATCACCACCACACCAATTTTCCTTTAGTTGGTCTAGTTTTCTTATGACACAATGCATTAACTATGTTATATATTCTTATATCTAGTTACTTTTGCATATCTAAGTTGTCTTGACGAGTATTCTTTTATGAATGCAAGTATTTTTGTAATATACTTATCATATGATTATGCATGTTTTATCTAGTTAGATGAATTCTCTTTTTTCAACATGAGTGCTTTAATAATCATTAATCTTGAATAGCTGTCAGGTGGAGCAAGTGTTGTTTAATTTTATTATTTTATCAATATAAAGGAAATATAGTCAACTATCAACATATATTTTAGTGTGTATTTTTCTCTATATTCTTTTAAGAATTTAATATGAACATGAGAAATCTAATTAAGAAAATAAAAATAAATACAAGTGTGTATTACTATGATAATTGTTCATATTTTGAATACATTGTATACATTCTTTCATAAACCAACAATATAATTGACTAGATTTGCAATTTGTACAACTTATAGATTAATAAAATGTGATATTCACTTTATTTTTCTACTTATAAAAATATAGTAACCCATTTATACACAAATTTAGGCAATGGATAACATGATTCTTATATCCCGAGATGGTCCTGCCTATACGGTTAGTGTGTATAAGGATGCCATTGATCCTAGTAGTAGTTGGTTTGAAGACAACAACCTGCATATACTATATTAGACATGTAGATGAAGATCCACTCCAAACAGACTGCAAGAGATGGTGGGGAAGCCCTTAAATTTTTGTACCAAATTGTAGGTGCTTGTTTGAATCCATATTGTGCCATATGCAATGGATACATATTATTTTCTAGATTGTCATTTTAAAAGTAAGAAGGCTGAGAAAAAAAATGCTTCCTCCTGTATTTTCTTCATTTAAAGTCACATTTAAAATTTGTTTGATAAATAAGAAAATTCTTATTACTGCCAAAGGTAGGTGACATGCAAATATATCCAATCCTAGTTACTGGTTCATAAATTTTATCAAAATTAATACCTTCTTGTTAATATTAACCTTTTGCCACTAACCTTTTCTCTCTACCTTGTCTTGTTCAACAATGTTTTGGTAGTATACCCACTAGGTGCCAATGATCATCGACCTATATTTAGTCTTGGAAAAAGTGTCCATACTTGTTCTTTTCAAAGTGATTTATTTCTTCTTGCATAGATAGGGTTCATTCATCATCTCCAAGTACTTATTATGTATAGTTGGGCTTAACTTGTAAATGATTGCACAATTTTCTCGATCCTTGTAACAAACCCTTGTTTTAACCAACTAAAATAGTCACCATTGATGAGATTCTTAGTATGGTCCTTTGTAAATCATGGAGTTGAATTTTTCTTATGTTTATATAGAGAGCTTGACTTTGCATCTTGTGGTCACTCTCCTTTTCTTTGTCGTTGTTGCTGACTCATAGTTCTTTTAGTTTGGAAATTACCTCACATATTAAAACATCACACACAATCTTATTTCTAATAGGAGTGTTAGTCATGATAAACTTTACATTTATAGACTTTTATAGATTAGTAATACCTTTTTTCAAGACAAAGAAAGATATATTATACAAACTATATCCAGGAAAGATAGATCTATACAATTTATCATAAACTTTATCAAGACAATGGTTGGTGTTAAGAAAAAACCAAGGTCTTACATAAACATAAAATAAACAACCAAAAGATTTATACAACACTTAACTCATTGGATTTTCCTTATGAGTGGGTATGTCAAAACTAATTTTCATATAATATAAGCGGTGTTTATGTCTTTGGTATGTCATACTCCAAAAGCATGGTCCTTTCCATCTATTTCAAATATATATTATTTATTTCAACAATAATGTTTTGGTGTATGAGGGGAGTAAAACATTATGCACATCAAGGAAATGATCAAAATAAGATTCAAACAAATCATTTACAAACTTCCCCCCATGGTCGCCACAAGTAGAAAGGATATGGAGAGAAGACTATTATGAACATATTTGTATAAAGATATGAAAGTCTTGAGCGTATCACTCTTGGAAACAAGAAAGGAGTTCCAAGTAAATAATCAAAAATATTTGGCAATTACTCGACAATTTAATACCTTTAAATGATTTTGCTGGCATAAGTCCAAATACATCAATGTGAAGAATAGAATGATCCCACTTAGTGATAATAACGCTCTTGGAATTGAAAAAGAATTAGTTTTCTTGCTGTGTGAGTAAGTTTTGCATTCTTCATCGTTTTCAAATCCATTTTAAGGAGATCATAGTCTAAGTCACTTTTTATCAACTTGTTCAATTGAGGAACATTCACATGACCAAGTCATCTATGCTAAAGAGAGATATCATTATTATCAACTATCAAACATTTACTAGAACAGAAGTCTTTAAATAACTAAGAAAAGTAGTGTTAAGATTAGAATTCCTAATTCCCTTATATATGACATTGTAGGTGTGAGATTTTAGCAATAAGCATTTAAGAGGAGTAAATATTAGAAGATATATATCATCACATCATTGGGAAAAACCTTTACGATTTCAAGATGTAGTCCATCCAAAAGAAGAACATTCTTGACACATAATGAATCATTACGTCTCCTCACCTATCACTTATCCATTATTGTTTCCCCACAACTGACCTAACCACTTTTCTTCTTCTTGAGTGAGTTGAAATAGCTTTTCTCTCCCATCGTATTCTTTGAGAAGCATCTATCTACAACCCAATGGTCATTGACCTATAAAAGAAGAAAGATTGGTTCTCATTTAACCTTTGAATTTGAGATTAGCTTGGGAATACAAACCAAGTTTCTCTCAATTCTCATATTTTCATAAGGACAATAAAAAGTATAATCATCAATTTTCTTATACAAGTTACAATTTATCTTAGCCTTAGAACTAGAGGATTTCCATGTAAAATAGGAAGTCCTTTGACTTCTTTCTCCTTTATCTACCATCATGTGCAATACCATTTCCACCAATATGTTGGGTACAATAAAGAAGGATTTCATTTACATTCATCTTACCGTTAAGACGCTTTTGCAAAGAATATCTAAGAAATTATTGTCTTGAATAAGAGTGGTGATGGTAATAGAAAAATAATTAATATCATCTCTAACATGAAAATGGTCGTCATCTAAATACAGGTCTCTACTACTATTAGAATCTCTCTCAATAGTAAGAGTAAAAAGTTATTTTTCTCTTGCAGACAACATACATATAGATTACAAACCATTAATGTTATCAAGTTATCTAGCATTTTCAGATCCAAGAATGGTAAGCTCATAATGACAAATTCTATTTTAAACCTAGAAACCATGAATTTTCCCAAGGTAAATGCTTTTCTCTATACTATCGTATATCGACTCTAAATCAAAGTTGAGTACCATAAGCTCATAAATTGTTTCATACAAGCCATTAACAACTTTAGCAATTTTCTTTTCTTATACATGCATTAATCAAGATATGTATGAGTAGATTGTATGATTTCAATTAAAGCTTTATGATACAGTTCATTGAATTTTACCTCACTTACTTTATGCCTTGTGCTAGCTATGAGAGCTACATTGCATTCATCTTCCTTGATCTAGAATCACTAGGAGCTTGATAAGATGAGTCACATGAAGCACAATGAGTAACCTCCTTTCACATATATTTCATCTTATCTCTTCTCTTGTTCCTGTCATCCCTCTTATATCTATCACCGCTCTTCATTCTCTAATTGTGGTTATAATTTTGCTTCTTCATTTTTGGGCATTCATTCTTGAATTTTCACTTTTAACCACACTCATGACACTAAGAGATGGAGGAGTTAGGCTTCCTTTGATTGGCTTGTCCTTTGCGAACATCTCTTCTTCCTCACCTGTGGATTAGTATTCACTTAATGAAGATTCATGAGTTTTTAAGGACACATCTTCTTCTTGGATGATTCCTCCATTACTTACTCATTTCCTGTGTTTAAACTGACCTTATAGGCTTGAAGGTTTCCATTGAGATATTCCATAAGAAGATTGAAGAGGTTTGAGGACTCCCCTATGGTTGTAACCATATTTTCCCAATGTCCAGAGAATGAGTGGAGGATGTTTGCAAACACATATTTGGATTCTGAATGACTTTCATGATATAAAGACCATTGTTGAGAGTTAAGAGTCTTGAGTACATTTTTTTGTGGTCTCCATCTTTTTCACCTGGAAGAGCTCAAGTTTTTCAGTGAGCATGTTGATACTTGACTCCTTTTCTTACTATGTTCCTTCATGAGTCACGAGGTTCTTCTTCTAAATCTCTTCCTCTTACTGAGACGAACATATATGGTTGAGTTTAGAGAGGGAGAGAATAATGTAGTGGATGTGAATTGTCTTAGCATTTAGTTATGCCTTCTTCATGGATTATTCACTCCATATGGTCATCTCTCCAGTTGGTTGTATGTATGGTAAAGCTACAATTTTTAGTATGCTAAATCTCCACCATTGGATATAAAATGAAATATCCTCTTCCAATATTGATAGTTATAGTTGAAATAGATTGGAGGTTGAGCAAAGAAGCTTCCCTTAAGGTTAAACAAGTTGTCTCCCATCTTCTCTTACTCATGAGAGTAGTTTCTCAGAGAGTACCTTTTCTCTGATATACTTCTTGGATCTATGGGCTCTAGAGGGAGTTAATTGAGTTATCAAAAACTTAAACCAAATATCTAGACCTTCAAATTCTATACCAAGATAAATATTTTTTTGATAACCTAGGAGACACATAATGCTTGCTCCAGACTCAACCTGGAGGTGTTCGCTCATCTCATAAGAAATAGAGCCTCAATTAGTCACGCAGAGGTCGGATGCTCTATGGGAGAAACAATTCCAGACAACACCACTAGGGGGATTCGAATCTGGGACCCTTCATGAGGGGTCCGTGCTGTGATCACCTGAGCTACTTCTCACTGGCTACCAAGATCAATATTATTAGTCACAAAAGAAAGTGAGGTATATTTAAGAAACCACAAGTGAAGAAAGAAATCCAAAAATTTTGTCTCTCAAGGGTATATCTCCACTACATAGAGAGACAAACCTCTAACATTTGCAAACTTGAGTATTAGCTTATATTTCAAAATAAGAATTTCACTAAGAGACCTCCCTATTCAGATCAAGGGATAACTAGCATCCATTTCTAGAGAAAGGGAGACAACATGCTTACAAGAGACTAGCCTTCTGAAATCTTTCCAAGAACATACATATAGAAAGTGTAGATGGAGATAGGGAATACATATTCTAAAAAAATAGAAGGATTATAGGATGAGTACTTCTAGAACTGGCACTGGAACAAACCATTTGATACAAGTATATTGGGAAGCATGATCAAGTGAAGTCCTTCTATTACTAGTTATCAGTTAGATTAATGTGCACTCGTATGAGAGTAGAATACATTATTGACCTCTTCACCTGAGATAAATGACTCTCGCAAAGAACCTTCCTTCTATCCCTTATGTCAAGACTCTTCCTTGATGCAAATTGCTTATTCTATGGGTGCATAGAGGTTGGAGCTTTCTTCTTCTTTAGAAAGAGTTTGTTATACATTAAAAGTGAATAAGGAACTAATAGCAGTTACTAGAGCGATCAAGACAAGGGAAGAGGGGGGATGATTTATTATCATAACTAAATGTCCAAGTCAGGTAGGTATAGAGGATCAAGAGATTGTACTCACCCTTCATCCCTCTAGCTTTCAAAAGAAGCAATAGCAAAGAAAGAAACAACAACAACTCAAGAAAGCAGTAATTAAAGAATATTTGTGAGGAATTGTTCACTTATTTCTTTATAGAAGCATAATAACATCACCATTTGAAGATCTATCTGTTCAGGTTGGTTCCACAAAAGTGATTATGAAATTATAGAAGGGGCCTTTACCTTAGGACATCTACCCTTTACCTACTTTCTTAGACAAGGAATAAATCCAATACATCATACTTTCATAGAGATATTTGAAGAGAGAGGACAGTTCAACAAAGAACTCATAGATCTATCTCTCTTACAAAATAGATTTCCACTCTAATGAGTACAATATGTGGTTAAACTGTTGGAGTAATTAGGGGATCTGGAGGCACAATCTCTCAACTATAGCATAGGATCATAGAGGATAACCTTGGAATGCACTACAATAGTTTGTATCAACAGTTGAGGGTGTCTACAAGCTAGTAGAAATAGCTACGAAAAACTACAATCATTTTTGGGCATTGATGGGATGTCCAAATGATATATGTCCACTTCTTATTCCCCCTCTAACAACTAAATTGCACTTTATAAAAGCAATGGCTACCATCATGTTGGTCAAGAATGATCAAAACTCGACTAATGGCACTATTAGACAAAATTACCCTAATCTAATGGATATTAAAAACCCATGAGTAAATTTCATAAGTAAATGCATAATCATAAAGAGGGTGTGAGATGTAACTTTTCTTAGAGCCCATCTAACAAAAATCCTCATACACCGGCATATGTTGCCTACGGTGGTGCACAGATGGTGGTGGATGATGTTTTCCTAACATATTTGCTCAGTTCTTGCATCTTTATGCAGCCGTGTAGAGATGGGGAACTCTTGACATGTTGTTTGAACTATTATGAAGGAGCAGTCTCTTAATTTGTGCTAGTATCACCCTATCCTCTCCGCTAATACTTCCTTTATCAAGGGATTCCTACATGGAAACTGTGTGTCCAAAATCATGGCTACCAAGCCCTGCTATACGAAGGAGGTTGAAGATAAGGTTTTTAAATTAAACTTGAGAAACAATTATACCATAGAATATTATTCTTTTGGAGCTCATATGCTTGCTAATCCATTGTCTAGCCGCTCTTGTCAACTAGTTAGATGGTTTAGTATTTTTGACAAAAGCCCAATCACTAAGTAGTAGATCTATTAATTTACATTAATCGATTAGTTTTTTTGTCTATTATGTGTATATTGTTAGAATAAGCCTGACATTTAGTTGATTGATCAATTAATCAATAGTTGACTCAGTTGGATAGATGTTCTAGATGACCATCTAGGGTTCTAGACAACCTTTAATAGTTCTAAATGACAATTTCATCATTATTGAAACTGATCCAATGCAAAACTTTATTAATTTGAACATTTCCAATCATTTCAACATGTATATTCTTCATCCATGTATGTCGTATGTGTGTAATCCTATGGGTTCCAAACCAAGTTGTTAAGACTTCACAAGAAACGTGTGTATTTGGAAGCACATCATTGTCACCCAAGTAATTGGATAAGTTGGAGGTCAACTATAACCTTTCTGTGATCAATGTTACCATGACTTTATAATCCCTTTATCTCTAACATCCAGACTAAATATAAGGCATGCAATCATCATCCTCTTAGTATTCAATCTATGTTTCTTTTTTCACAATAGACTATTGAGACATATGTGTTCAATATTCAAGATTGTCCCACATGAGTGAGTCCATGTGTTTCATGGTCTCACTCATCAAGTATTATGGATATCACTTCAATAGGAGAGAAAATATATCCAACATATTATTATAATAGAATGAAGATAGATGATAAGTGAGATAAATATATCCAACATATTATTATAGGCATGAATTGGGCTTTGAATTAGGGTTTTTGTATATTAGATCCCTCTCCTTATCTAGTTTGATAATCTAGAGTTGGACTAAGCCTTAAGATGCTAAATTATATTGACCATATGTTTTCTATTATAAGTTGTGTAACTTGCCTTTTAATACAACTTACTTTTGCATGGTTAACTTCCAAAGATCAACTAATGGACCATATCTTGGCTTGGTCTATGTCTCACACTAAGAAAGTAATCTCTAAGAAGATTCCTGATTTTCAACGTCGACAGACTCCCCATGATTCATATAGGTTGATTAGGATGTTTGGCCTCTGATTAGTGTCCCATTGATACTTATCAACACAGACTGATCAACAACAATCTAATTTTGAATCCAATGACTTCCTACCTTGTTGGAACTTAATTGCTAGTGTACCTCTCAAGAGGATCAATCGATGTATCAATCCAATGAAGGGAAAAAACCTCAACTATGTTTAAACCCTTAATTCGCGACCAAAACTCTATCATAACCCTAACTATGTTTAAATAACACATTTTTCTACATTTTTAACATCTCAACTAACATTTACCATTATAATTCTATTTTAAAATTCTCAAATTAGGGCTTGCCTTATCCAAATTTCACTCGGATTAGTTAGATCATTTGATTGTGCAACTCAACGTGTTTTATTATTAGAAAATTTCAACTAGGACATCTCAACTTATAATGATAAATCAGTTATGGTTTTTGTATAAGATATCTATATTTTAAAATATGTATTCATTTATCTAGCATGTCACGTCATTCCCAAGAAAAACACTTATTAAAGTAGTAGGCATGCATTCAGACTTTAGGCGAGCCTTGAGATATAAATATCTTAGGTATAATTTCTTAAATAATGATCATGTGTGTATACTATGTATTTGATATTTAATCTAATTGTACAAAAATAAAATTATGTGTCATATATCAACCCATTGAGAAAATCTCTTAAGGATATTGACATAAATTAATAGGTTAAAGGAAGGATAGTCCATTAAATCTTTTTTAATAAACATATCAATTAATTTTGTAGAACTTGGTTTAACATGAATTTGCAACTATTCTCATTAAATTTATTTACATTAAAAATGTCTCACCCTATGAGACGATTAAAAATAGAATTGGGTTCATTTAGACGTTAAATAACCAATGAATGTATGACTGTGGGTTGGCCACAATAATTGAGATGGGTATTTAAATGGTAGTTTTGATTTCATAGTAATAACTATATGATTAAACTTGGTTGTTGTAATGGTGTATGTAAGTAGAGTATTATTAACAAGGAGAAATTACAAAAGTTTAATATCAATATCAACAAACAAGAATGATTCATTTGGTACATGGTAACATATATAGCAACATTAAACTTATTCTATAAATGATACATCACAAAAATAGTAAGAAGGATAATGGAATCCAAGAAATATATAGTAAGGATGATCAATATATAATAAATAAATAATATAAATGATTTATCTTCACATAAATAAGGACTAATGATGACAAATATCTACATAAGAAAGTAGGATGAATGAGCTTCACCTTAGGAAAATTAAAACCCATCAAGGGATGAGGATATCATATAGAAAATTTGTAATTGTAGAAAAATACAAATCCTTCTAAGTCTCATAATCCCACTAAGTCTTTATGGTGAAGATGTAGCTATTGATTTCAAAACTGTCATTGTGTGTGTGACTAATGTTCCAACAAAATAATCATGTTTGAAAATGCGCCACTATATTTTTAGGTACAATTGCAGAGGAATGTAAAGGTATTTTTGTTTCGTTAATATTTTTTACTTGGTATATTTTAGTTTTCTATTTTCAAATCTGGTTTGATTTGCTATTTATTTTATTCATGCTATTTTTTTTGTATGGTTAACTCAATTTTTCACTGCACAATGCAAGACCCACAATTCTTTTGTTGTTCAGAATAGTGTGCAAGTCATGATGATTTTTTGGTGTGAAATTTATCCATGATGAAACAAAGATTTTGATGAAAATTATACCATATATGACCATGTTCATCCATTAATCCAACATAATTTTTAAATTTGTTAAAAATAAAACATTGTGAGAAGGTTTGGTGAAAATTAAGATGGAAGTTGTTTTCTTGAATTATATGGTTTAACAAAGTCTTTAACAGCTAGAAATAGGATTGATTGTTCCATCTGAGTTGGTTTTGTCAAACTAAAATTACAACTTGGCCTAATAATGCCATGTTATATGACATCTTTTATAGTATGTGTGGCGTTTTGTGAAACTAAGATGGATTTTGTGGTGATGGAAGATGGAATAAGAGGAGAGATAGAAGTGAATATGATATTCAAATGACCATGGGAGTAGTGAGGAGATAAATTTTTGATTTGAATTGGTTGTCCTATTCTCTCGTTCTCAATTCTTAGACCATAGTCCTTTTAACACAAACATAATGGCCATGCATTATGCAACACATTTGGTTACATGTTGTTGCAATCAGCTAGCTCACTTGATAGAATCAACTACACTACTGATTACATAACATATATTCATTAGTCTATCTTCAAATAAAGAATCACTTAAAACATGGTCTTCAATTACACTAATATAATTGTCTTAGACCCCCCCCCCACAAACTAGTGTTGAGTTCAACAAGTCCTATTTTGGATGAAAACCAGATAAAGACAGTGTTTGGTAGAGATTTAGTCAAGGTATGTGCTACCTACTCAATTGTACTCATTGCCACATAATCTCGGATGAAGTGGTAATCAATTTCAGCATATATTTTTAAACCATGGGAAATAGGATTAAAAATCATATATAGAGGAATCAAATAGTCACAAAGTAACATTGCATGTGGTGTTGTTTGAACATTAAGGTCTTTGAGTAGTGAATAGATTCGGGTTAGCTCTGTGACTCAATAGGTGCAAGTGAGATTTATGGTGTCAACAACAAGACCCTTATACTCGGAGGTAGAACTTGATTTATCTACAGTAGGGAGATTTCCTCAAAGTCACCATACCCTTATCCTAGTAGTCCATTGACGGAGAAGGGGGCCTGGAACTGTGCTAACTGAAAGTTATTTTCTGAACGCTTTCACTCAACCACAAACCCTATATATGAAGTTTCACCACATACATGTGGACCAAATGAATATACACTATCCTATTGTGGACTACATGTGAAAGGGCATCCTACCTAGTCAACATCACAATAAGCCACAATATCAAGAGATGATGATATCTTGATGCATAGAACCAAAGACAATGTTCACTTGAGATAACAAAGAATACTCTTGACTAGGATCATATGATGAGTACTAGTATCAACCACAAAATGACATACTAAATTGAAAACAAATTGAATATTTGGAGCAATCAAGGTCGGGTGATGAAGGATACCCAAGATATCCCTACAAGAGGTATGATCATCCAAATGATACTTGCATCAACCTTTTTAAAATAGTCTTTGATAATTGGATTAACATCATATGTCGATTCCACCAGAATTGTTTGATTTAGTGGCACTAAGGAATATCATCTCTAAAGACAAGTGAATCCACTGGAGATGGAACTTGCGTGAGTGGACAAGAAGTAGGAAGGAGGTCCAAGATCTCATATATAGAAGTGAAGCCTAAGATCAATGAAGAAACTTTCTACATAAATACAATTGCTAGTGGTTAGAATCATTTCATTGAAATATAACAAAACATAGATCAATACATCACCCTTTGAAAATATTAACCGAGAAGGATATTAAGTCCTACAATAGAAGTGATACTTGAGTAAATGTTATTTTACTTGTTAAGATAGACTTATGGTGGTTGTTTGATCCCATATGGATCTTTCTTTGAAACATAGACATGGCCAGGATGCATTAGGTCTACGAACCAAGGTGGGTGTTCCACTGACACTTGTTCGGTCAATTTCCATTAAGAAACACATTACAAACATCAAGATGTTTAAGTGGCCACTTCTTGTAATAAGAAATAGTCAAAACAATTCTAATAGTAGGTGATTTCACTATATGACTGAAGGTTTGCCAATATTCAAACCTTCCTATTGAGAGAACTATTTTTCTACAAATGGACCTTGTATCTTTCAACAAATCATGTGAATCAAGTTTGAACTTATAAATTCACTTAACACTAGTTAAATCTATTCGAGGTACAAGTATCCATCCTGAGTTGGAGGCATCCAACTGCAATTGCATAGCTATTTTCCACTTAGTTGAATTTAAAGATGACTTAGTTGTTCTATGAGTGGAAAAAATTATGTTGGTCAGAAGGGTGCATTTTGGATTAGGCTTATGAATCCATACCTTTGCTCATGTGATCATATGATGAGTATTTATAGAGTGACTTCATTCTCAATAGATGTGTGATATATATTAGTAGAAAGCTCATTAACATTATTTAAAGTAGTGTGAGGGTGAAAAAAATCAGTTTGGGACTTGTTTTCTGTTGTTGGTTGATTAATCATACTAGATGGCCTACAATCATGTTGTTTCAATACATGAAATTTATTTAATTACTCCTTCCTTCACATCAATACTTGTGCTACTATAAGTCAAAATGGAATTATAAATGCCATCAAAAATATGTAGAGTTTCATAATATAAAGATAGTTCTTCAAGACCAATATTTGAGGCTATTATATCCTTATAGGGAAAAAAATTCATTGAATATCACACTCCTAGACATGTAAATAAATTTAGATGAATAATGAATACACATGTAACCTATGTAGGCATCACTATAGCCCACTAACACACATTATAAATATCTAGGAGTCAACTTATGTATAAAGTGATCTCAAAGATATGGAAAGAACAAGCTTCAACAAGTTCTAATATAATTATAATTAGGAGTATGCTTGAGCAGTATCTGGTATTGTGACCACATTATGAACTTTGGAAGGTAATCTATTTATCAAGAATATAATATTAGAGAAACTTTGGAAGGTAATCTATTTATCAAGAATATAATTTTAGAGAAAGCTTCTAACCAATATTTCTAAGGAACTTCAACACCTAGCATCATAGACAGACCTAGCTCAACATCTTGTCTATGTCTTTGTTTTACGTATCCATTCTATTAAGGTTTGTAGGTAGAAGACACCTGATTAACTATTCCTTTGATTTTGTGAAATTCTTTATGTTTGAATTGATGAATATGAAACCTCTTTCATTTTGCAAAACTTTAACTTTTGTATTGAACTGTGACCAAAATCCTTGCATGAAATTTCAAATACACAGTATAAAACTCAAAATATCTCACTTGATAAAATCAGATGAAGCTAGTGAAATTATCTAAAAACAATATGCAATACATAAACTTTTAACTAATCTCCCCTCCCCCCACAAATCACAACTTATTTTCCCAAAAGGAACAAAATCTTTATCATGAACATGAATGTCAGACAATATTTTTCTCTTACTCGTTTCACATCTAGAAAACTTATCCATTCTAGGATTATTAGAATAAAAACAACCTTGACTTTTAAGAAGTTGAACATTGGAACTATTTGTATCACTTAATCGTCTATGCCAAATGGTAAAAGGCATATCATTATGCATATTTGAAAAGAAGAACTTGTTCTTAAATGTAATGTGTTGTAATCTTGTCCATAACCTTTAGTCAAGTCCTTGAAAATTGATGGCATAAGTAGGTAGAAATCTCCATTACACCTCCCATGAGCTTGAATATTCTTGGTTTGGAGGTGTTTGTTGTGAAAAAAAATCCTTGAGAAAACAAGAAATAAGAACAAAAAGACTTAGTCAATTGTGATACTGGAATCAGATTTTTTATTTGAGGCACAACTAAACATGTTTGAAAGGTATAAGTTTGTTATATGTAAGAAAAGTAATTCTTGTGTGAGTAATATGGAGACAGTTTCCTCTACCAACCACTACAAAATCATGGTTTGTATACAATAACATATTTCTTGGAATACCTACGTCAAAATTAAGATGATCAGAAGATGAAAAGTCTATAGTATATTGATTATGGTTAGAAGCATTGAATTTTATGATTTCTAATGTTTTGGTTTCTTCAAATAACATTGTTAAACGTCTTGAGAGTAAACAGAATTATCAAATGGATTTTGGCACCTTAGAGCCTCATGAACTCTCTTGTCAAATATCTGACACTAAGTTATTTGTCAATATCCATTATAGTTATTGTTCTGTTGAGCTTTCTAAACAAAACCTCTTCCATGTGAATCAAAAGTCTATTTCTGTATTGATTAAGTGACTTTGTAGAATTTAACGTTGAAGTTTGATATTGATTCATCTTGTTGTTATGTTGTTCTCTGGAGTAGTTTGAATACCTTTGTTCACCTGTGTAGAATCTAGAATTCCTTGTCCTAGAAATGCAAGGGTTTGATTTTAGAGGATAGCCGAGCTATTTCTCTTATTTCATTGTCTTTGATAAGGGAAATCATCTCAAAATAAGGGTGGACTATATGTTTCATCATTGATAGAGTAAAAATCTCTTAATCGAAACCAAGACCATTCAACATATAATAAACTCTATATTCTTCTTCTACAAGTCTATCAATAGCTCCTAATTTATATCACACTAGTTTAACTTTTGTAAGGTATCCTACTAGAGTTTTGTTAGATTTATAGACGATGGAGTTGCGACATCAATTCAAAAGAATGAGACTTAGCTGACTTGTTCAAGCAATTCTTAAGATAATTCCATATCTCAAATGAAGTGTCCGCTCCTATGACCACTCCAAGGACTTCAAGGGATAATGATCCACTCTTCCAACCTTTTATATAGTTGTCTGTCTGTTCCAAAACAAACCTGAAATGCTGGATTTCGCAGTGGCTCATATCTTTCAAAGATAAATTTTGATGGAAGAGGCTTGATGTCTTTGAAAATCCTTCCAAAGAGCGCTCCTCGCCAAGAGCTCGCATTTGAAGCTCGCAATAGACAAATTTTTTGTTGTTGAGCTTGAGTGACATGAAGTTTGAGACATTCATGTTGACAGGATAGCGATAGAAGTTGGGGATGACCATGTTTCTACCCTTACAGTTTTCCTTGTAGTGCTGCAGCGAAGCCTAGCTGAATAGTTGTTGATGCTTGAGGTGGATGTTCTTCTTCAAGCTCAGCATCATGTAAGTCATAACAGGGTGAAGTAGATCCGTGACTAGATCCAATGCTTGGCTATTGCAGCTTTGATACCATAAAAGAAGATGAGAGGAGGAGGCAGAAGATGAAGTTCAATTTCAGATAGAGACGATAGCTTCAGTGAGGAGAGGGAAGTGAGATTTAAATTGGTTGTCATATTCTCTCATTCTTAGTTATCGGACCATTATACAGATAGAATGGGCCAACATTATGCGGCTCAGTTAGTTACAAGTTGTTGCAATCAGCTAGCTCAATTAACGGAATTGACTGCACTATCGCTTAAATAATAGAATTTCAGTAAGTCTATCTTCAAATGCAGATTCTTTTCAACCGTGATCTTCTTGACTTCGACCATACTTATTAACTGTATATAATATGGTAGTTGGGACATTATTTGTGCTAAGTGCAGTAATTTTACTCGTTCTTGTGAAACGACATGCCTCTTTCATAACATGACGAACTCTTCTAGTTTTAAATAGATATATAGATTTTCCTTTGTGGACATTAAACCTAAGAAAAAATCAGTCTGTGATTTGAAAGTGACACAGACTTCTTCATTCACCAGCCCATTAATTAGTTGAATAAACTATACCCACTCTCAATCATCATCGATATCATCTACTGCCCTACCTATTCAATTACCGGCTCGCACATACACATGATGTGCCAAATACATGTATGGAAAAGTGGAAAAAAAAAATGGAACTTAAGTATGCTCTGTATTTGTATATAGAACAAAATACACAATCCACCCATGCGCAAACGGTGAGATTTACATTGGGCCCAGCAGTCCACCGAAAGAATCGTCATATACATGTGCCGGCATCCTTCCCCTCCGTCGGCTAACTCTGACTCGGCGGCTCCTCCTCCTTCGCCTCTCGGCGAGCTTGATGAGGTGTCCCGAGGTCTTGAACCTCTCCCTCTCCGTCGCAACGACCTCACACTCAGGCAGCGGCACCGGGTACCGCGTCCTGTCGTAGCACACGGAGTAAACCATGTGCTGCGCCCGGAACTCCCTCATGGCCCTGCGCTTCTGCGGCGTCAAGTCGGCGAGGCCTGCGGCGGCGAGCTCGGCCCGGGCGTTCTCGCAGCTGAGGGGTTCGGAGGGTTCAGTGTTGGCGTCGGCGTTGGCATCAGCATCAGAGTCGGCATCAGCGTCGGCGTTGGCGTCGTATCCGTCGTCGAATTCGTTGGCATCAGTACTGGTAGTGATGCCAGGGGTAGAGGTGTCATCCAGTACTGGGTCTGCTCGGCACCCTCTTAAGACAAGCTGGGAGAACTCGGCCACGAAGGGGGAATACTTGTAGTTTACCCTGTACCTCCCGCCGTTTGTTGCCCACGGTGACCCGTCCCAGATGGTGGCGTACAATGACATGGGCTTTGATGGGTAGTCACCGCCCATGCCGGAGTTTCGCTGGATCTCTCGAATCGGGGTGTCGTCCACGTAGAAGCTGCATCATTCATCAAATTGCATGGTTAATCAATCTCACTTAGAACTAATAAATTAGTTGAGATCCATAAAAGCAACATTGCAACACTTACATGGTTACGTTTGGGAGCCAGAGTATGGAGTACCGGTGCGGCGCTGCCGTAGGGTCGAAGGGGAGAAGGTACCGCTCCTCCCTCCCTCGGCTCGTGCTGCCATTTCCGTACACGTTCGTCTGCACCTTCCAGTCGCGGCCGCGGATGTTGCCGAGGAACTCGAAGTCCAGCTCGTCGTGGTTCTTCTCGTACAGGTCACCGTTTGACGTCTGCTTGAAGCCAGCATCATTTTTTTGGTTAACTTTTGTCAATTGGCACGCTACAAGATTGTTAAATTTTGCAGCTAATTCTATAATTCACGTCACAGATGAGCAACGCGTGACTAGATTTGACCATAACTAGGAACAAATTCAAAACGAAGCCAGTACCTGTTTAATTGAAAAAAAACGAAGCTAGTACCTAAATTTCGTCTTTCTGGCCAATGAAGAGATATATACAAATGGACGATGAAGGCTTGGAGTACTTATCTGACTGGGAAAACAACAAATCCAACTAAGCCATAGTAATAGATAATGAGTGACTAATATATTAATTATAGATCCACACACACATACATACATACACCCCTTATTTATTCTGCATTTGTTTATCTTGTCAGTGCTACATGTAATGCACTACATCTGTGACAATAAATTTGCACGTTGAGAGAGAAGGAGAAAAAAAGAAATGGCTCTACTACTTTTATTTTATAGATCTTTTGACAAGAGATTTATCCTTATATGGTGGAGATTGGTTCTATTATCATTTTACTTCAAAATTTTGCCTACAATATGTCATCTTTGACACAATATTGCTTTATCTTTTAGTTTAGGTCATACTTTTGTTAGAGTGGATTCAAGCTAAATAAGTCAAAGCCGCAATGGTAAACAAACTTCATTACAATACCATGAACTTGTTCTAAGTCACAACATACATCAGTAAATTCTAAAGACATGTTGAGGCTTCTAGAAGTTTCTTGACTTGGTAAACAACAGATTCAATCTAAACCAGATTAGGATCAACTACATTACTATTGTTCATCCTAATCATTTTCTTGTTCTCTTCTAGTGTGTTTAGAATTTTTTGTGGTCAGACTCTCGGCTAGTACCGAATGTTATAGAACTGAGCATGAATATGGTTTATGTAAGACCCTAGACTTTGCTTAATAGTTGAACATACTTAATTATCATAATTGGATACTTATAACCTTAATCTAAACCTTTTAGATCTTTTTATATTATGTGACAAGCTTAAGTTTCAAGTTTGGTCCAGTTTGGACATTGTTTTAGCAAGTTATGCAATTTTATGCTTGTTTTGGACCTTTATGCAATTTATCCATATCTGAGATTTTTCTTACAATTTCCACATGCTTTTCATGCCTTACATGTTTCTTACCATGTTTGAGTTGGTTGTGGCTTGGGGCGCCTTGATGCACCTTGGTTTGATGGTGACATATCTCTAGGGTAAATTAAGATTTTGCTCTCATAGATGAACTACCTTGAGAGCCCATCAACCGATGGTTCCCCCTAGATGGTGACAACCAATGGTCATCCTTAGGTGGGGACAACGGATGGTGTTCTCTATAGGTGGTAGGTCAATGGTCTTCTCTCTTGGGGTCCCTTGAACCGATGGTTTGCTTGGAAGGGGTGACCAGTCATTGGTTTTCCACGTAGTGACCTAGGGTTTCATGAATCGGTGGTCACCAATTGATGAAACTCAATGGTCACAATGGGTGGTTCAAGATCTTATGGTCCTACAAACTCTATAATTTATGGATCTACTTCTTGCATGGACGTGATGTCCCATGGCCATGGACACTTAGCAAACATTTTAGGACACCTCAATCTTCTCTCTCTCAGCCATAGCTTTATAGACCTCCTATCTTCCATGCAAACAAACCTTTTTGCCTCCTTTATCTTCCTTGATATCTAGATATTCATCCTCCTTGCTTGAGGTGGAGAAGAAGGTGGTCGATCTCCTTGCATGTGTTGTTAGGGTTCAGATCTACCCTCTCTTAGAGATTGTGGAACTTCCTTTGCTTATTCTTGACCTAAGCAAGTAAGTTATCCTTCTTCCCCTTCATTTTCCTTACTATCTTACCTCCTTCTTCCTTCTTCTTGGTTGTGACCATGGTGTTCCATGGTGGAGCTTGCACTAGAGCTTAAATAACACCTCTTTCCTGCTCCCTTGGCCTAGGGTTTGCTCTCTTTCTTGGAGAAGAAGCTTGCTTGGCCATGTGGAGTGCTACTAGGGTTCCTCCCTCCTTTGCTCAAGCTACCTTACCGTTTGGTGCTTCTTCTTCTTCCTAGAGGCAATTTATAAAACTTTTCTCATGTTTATTGCTTACTTATAGCTTGCATGTGCTAGATCTTACTGTAAAACTAAGTTATAAGTAGAAAGATCCCATCTTCACCTAGGGTTTAAGATTAGGTGCTAGTTCTTAATTTGGTGGTTTATCTTCTTGGATGTCCTCTAAATCTTGTGCACAACCTCCCATTAGTAGAGAAAGGCTTAGGGCTTTCTTGAATGACAAACAATGGTTCTTGGTACCTCTTGAACGATGGGTTCACTTAGGGTTTTTAAGGTTGTTTTCTACCTTGTGCATAACTTGATGGTTTTCCTTCTTTCTAGAACCAATGGACTTGCTTTTGATGTTGTTTTGCTGGTGTTTCTCATACCAACCGATGGTCCTAACTTAAGTTCTAGCTTGACTCTTTTGATTCTCAAGACTCGATGGTCTTGGTATCTAGTGATGGCTTCAATCGATGGTTCCTTTCCCTTCACAAAATGATGGCTTTTCCTTGTGTTTTGCCTTGTTTCTCCACTTGTTGATGACAACTGATGGAAGTACTGGGCCTAAAAACCAATAGCCCTTCCTGTCCATCAACCAATGGATGTTCTGACTCCAAGATTTGATGGTCCAATGACCTATGATCATCAACTGATGGTGGTGCTGGCTCAACACTCGATGGTGTCAACCAATGGAGGTTTTGACTTCATGATCCAATGGTGGTTCTACACACCACAACCGATGGTGGCACTGGACACCACAACCGTTGGTGATCCATTGTGCTACAACTGATGGGTGGGTTGCATGACCACAACTGATGGTATTCCTTGAGCAAACAAATGATGGTGCTTCTTATGTGACCAACTGATGGTGTTCTTTGAGTGATCAAATGATTGCTTGACTAGATTAAGTTGATGACTCTTTCTAGATCATAACTCAATGGTTTCCTTAGTTGAATGGTTCAAGGTTTTGCTTATTTTATAATCTATGGTTTTATCTATCTTACATCTGATGGTCTTGGATGTAGGGTTTGATGTTCCAACATCTAATGGTTTTGAATGAAGCTCATGGTTTGATGGTCTAGTTTTGATGATGTTAAATTGATGGTTCAATACCCATGACTTGGTAGTCTTACCTTTGCCCTTGTATGAATGTAAACTTGTGATTGTCATAATGAGATGATGTGTAATGCTATCTAGCTTACCTTGACATACCAAATCCTAATACAACCAAGTGGTGATAGTTGATCATACTTAATCTAGCTTGTTGAGCCTAGCCCTAATGTAATCTAATGATGGTGATTGATTGTACTTAGCTCCCTTGTGTAACTTATGTGGTGATGGAATATCCTCTCAATGTTGTTGTAACCCTAATGTGCTGCTATGTGAACATCTTATTCCAATGTTATGCTAAACATGTGTATCACAAGTATGGCGATGGTTTTTGAGCCTTTGGTAAGGCATGGAAAGATAATGATGTTCTTACAGGTGATTATGATGTGATGGTCTTAATGAGCCTTGGGCATGGTTGAGCCCCAATGGAGGTATGATCCTCTTGCTTATGTGACATGAATTGATATCATGTGGTGATGTCACAAGATTTATACCTCATACATTTTATATCTCATGGAGTTTCTCTATACTAATGTTGGATAGAAATGAATTAGGGTTTGTATGTCCACTTATTTGATGCAGTCTTAATTCACCCAATTGACAATAACTAATCAAGTGAAACCATAATCATCACTAAATGTCATGTGTCGTACAAACATTCAGTGTCAAGACTTGCTAAATGAGGAAACGAGTATTCCTATGGGAAACTCAGACGCATACTGTTGAGTATGCAGGGTGCAAGGAGAATACATCATTGACATCCAAAATCCAAGATTTCGAAGGTTGATTGCAGTCATGCCCCGGTGTAAGAATAGTTGATACTTGTACATATGTGATTGAGGACAACTGCAGTTGTACCTAGGATGATAGGGTGGTATATACCCTGGTTTCGGCATTGTGACTTTTATACCATGGATGGGTCAGTGTTTAGCAGCTTGACTATACGTCATTGCAGGTAGTTTGACTGTTATGTCACTACCTTTCACTCGTACTGACTGAGGGTGTGAGATCTTAGGATTCAAGTACTCCCATATCTTATACAGAACTAAATAGCACTTTGCAGTAGTCAGTTGGAGTTTGAGTGGTATACCTCACTCTCCCTAGGGCTTAATAAAAGATGTAATCCATCTATGTAGTATATTTGTTTAGGGTTAAATGTATTTCACATTAGTTGTTAACCCTTGCCTTGTCTCTTATACCACTTAATTGTTATATTATGCATCTTCTTAGATAAGTGATAGCTTTACATGTTCCTATGATATCTTGTTAAGCAAACTTGTTGATATTCAATCTGCTTAAATTGTCTTAGTTGCATAGCTTGTTTTATCTACTTAAAACTATTTAGCATGTTTAATAATACTACCTACTGTAATCAATAATCGTTGTTGAGAATTATATCTCTCGTAGGGACATGAGTCTCACTCTCATGGATTATCACATCTTTTTAGGTGTTCATCAACAATGTGGGTTGGTTCGAGGTTTTGAAGAGGAGCATCTTAGAGAGCAGTAGTTGATGAACGGTGACTAGTTGTTGTGGTAGTAGAGTCCTAGTGTCATTCATGTATCCTCAGGTTTGGGAAGGGATGTATTTTGTAGATGATTTATATCAACATATGTTTTGGCAGTATGACGTGGTTTGTATATATGTGGCTTGTATATGTGAACATGATATGTTTTATATACAGGTTATGTCTAAGGCCATTTAACATATATGTAAATACCTAACATGATATCTATTGTTATGCAAAGTTCATGGACATTTATGTAAGTAATTCCACTCTTGTAAGTAATGTTTAAATTAGTTTTAGTTTACCCTATTTTTTTATAATCTGGATGTTTAGTAATTGACAGTTTGTTTTGTTTTGTGTAATCCCGTTGGGTGTGGTATTGGGCATAATAGTTTAACCACTGAATTAGAGAATGTTACTTAATTTAGACATCATGTGATTTTAGTTGAATATTTAATTTAGTCTTACATATTGTCTTTCCTTAGATTTTTGAAACTTGATGTCATTTAATGTCAAACTTACTAGTTAAACTATTTGTTGAGATATTTTAAGTTACATAAGGAGCCTTTAAAACATATTGATTAGATATGTTTAGTTAGAAAATGAACCATTAAACCGTATTGATCATATTACATATTGGATTATCTAATATTCTTTATTGATTGATGTTGCTATAAGTATATTCTAAATCCATAGAAATATTAGCTAGAAAACACGTAATTCTATATAATGTGTAGTTCCAACTTTCAACCTGAATCTATATTGTCTAACTTTACTAGAACAAAGTGACCCACAATTGAAGCATCAATTTGTTATTGCACAAAGTAACTTGCAATGAGTAAACTTCCCCAAATTAGAAATATTTCTTTATGAGATATAAGTTGGACGACCTTAACCTGTTATATATCCCCTTTGCTTTTATTTTCTCCCCAACTGTCCACTTCCTCTGCCAGAGGGGACCCACGTTGAATCCTACAACAGAACGGGGATTAATCGTAGGGAACCGATCGACAGTCTTGGTGAGTGTAACCCTCCTAATATCGCAACTGTGAATACCTAACAAACTACAGGTTTAATATATGGTCTCACCGCAGATGGTGCAAGCCAACTCATCCTTGATCGTTCGGCCAACAAGATCATGAGACAGTGCTTTGTCGAGCTCCCTTGCCGTCTACGCGAAAACCATCCATCCACAACCCCCTTCCCCCCCGTTGGAAACAAAGAAAAAACTTGACCAACCTTATCTGGTCTGGATGAGTATTGCGTTCAAGTCTAGTTTGAAAAGTGTTCAGACCAACGTTATCTGGTCTAGTCATAATTTATACAACTGGTAAATCAATCAGAACGAACTTGACCAACTCTATGGTATTAGGTTTAAATCAAACTTGACCAGTCCATGCCAATCCTTAAAACAAATACATAAATTTCATAATTTTAGCATCAAATCCCCTTATATGTAGTATCGTCTTCCTTCTTGAATCCTAATTGTCTGATTTTACGAGAACAAAATGAGTCAAGCTTCAAATTGAAGAATAATCTATACTACTATAAAAAGAGCGAGTTTGATTATGCGCTCTCTTTGATTCATTCTCTTCTCTCTTTTTTTCAAGGAATTTTGATCCTACAAATATTATCTTTAATTCTGTATTTCTCTCTCCAACGGAAACGGTTCCTTGATTCTCCCCTTTCAAACAACCAACACAAATATCGTAGACCCTTTAACGGACGAGTCATCTCCCTGCACATTTCTAACAAATTTTATATATCACGTGCATATGGATGTGTGCGTTGACTAGTTTTGTAAATGGACGAGTACTCGTCTTTTTCTCGGATTAGAAATAAGTTTGCTTTTATTTTCTTCCTGATTGTCAACTTCCAGAAGGGACCCACGTCGTGAATCCTACACCAAAACGGGCATTAAGCGGAGGGGACCGATCGACGGTCTTGGCGAGCGTAACCCTACCAATTTCGCTACTGGGAATACCTAACAAACTTCATCCTTGACATCTCGGCCAACGAGATCATGAGACAGCGCCCCGCGAGCTCCCCTGCCTTCTACGTGAAAACCATCCATTCCACTCCCAACCGTCGAAACAAAGAAAGAAGAACGGGAATGGGTAAATCAGTCAACTAAAAGGCAACGGAATCGAAGACAGATGCAGATCACGAAAAAGGAACAACAAAGGCAATGGAATCGAAGACAGCTGGAGATCATAGATAAGGAACCATACGGATAAACCAAACAACAAAGGCAATGGAATCGAAAACAGCTGAAGATCATGTAGAGACAATAAGAAATGAGTACTCACGTAGAAGGCAACCACGACGCCGGCTGTGTAGTCAGCCGGCAGCTTGATGGAGGCACTGAACATGCCATAGCTGTACAAGTCCGACGAGATGAACCCGGAACCTGCATTTTCGAATTTCGATGTTTGTTGTTATTTTTAACCTTGTAAATCAGCAGCACAGATCAACTAGCACGTGAGAATCCTGTTTGTCTCCGTGGCTTATTACATTGATAGACAATCATTCACAAAGAAGGAAGGTAGCGCCCGGAGGCACACACGGGACGAACAGAGGGTCTTGCATACCGGAGTAGCGGTCGAGTTGTAGCTTGACGGTGCGGCCGTCGCTGGACCGGATGAGGTTTCCCTCTCGATCTCCGAACAACGGGGAGTACCCTTCGTCGAATGTAATCGTCGTGACGTTAAACGCCGACGACGTAGGGGTCAGGACCTGGAAAAGTAACAACCATGCGGCGAAGAGGATGAAGGCGGCCGGAGTTGTCGAGGGCGCTCCAATGCCGCCCCCACCCATCTCAACCTTTCTCTCTTCTCTCTGTAGATCCACCTTCTTCTCCTTTCTCTCTCTTTCCCCGCACTGCTCGCGCCTTCTGGTGCGCGTCCCGTTTCCATCTTCCTCTCCCACTGCCTCTGATTCTCTGACCACCTCTCCCTCCCCTCCTCGGCCCCTCTCCACCCCACCTAATTTCGCTCTCACGGATTGGTTTGTGCCCAACTACTTTCCCGTTGTATCAATTGTTGCTACTCGGATCGTGTATATATTACCATCACCTTTTTTTGACAGTCCACCAACTCGGTAGACCATGAAATCAGGATGATATATCGTGATACAGTGTACCCTGGTCACAATAGGAGGCTGAAATAGGCATGTTAAACTGGGTCAAACAAAACAAACACCGCGGGCAATGGTGAAGCACACGAATTTTAATGAAGGGGGCACCATACAACCTAATTGGTTTGCAGAAAATCGAAATATGTTCACATGTTTATATATCTAAAAAAAATGTCATGTATGGTAGGAGTCATACTATGTTTTATTTGTCTAGAAATAATGTCTGTAATCCACTTTTGATCCCTGCACGAGGAAGGCGGGTTGAATAAAATAGCTTCCTAGCTTCACCAAAAAAAAAAATGTCATGTATAAATAAGAAGTTGTAGCTTGCAATACATTTTTCATGTTTACAAAATGTGATCCACAAAACTAAGACGTAAAATCACTATGTTATTTTCATTGTCATGGCATAAATATCATATTCACAATTACGAAGAAGATATATTGAACCATCTCTCCTTCACTTTAAATCGCGAGAGACGATTAAAATAAATAAATAAATAAAGTCTTTAAGAATTATGAACACTAAAAAAGGTTATTTGCTTTAATGTTGTCAAAAAGTCGGGTATGAGAGAGGTTTCATGTTAGAAAAGACTGGATAGATTCTTTGACCGTCAGACAATAACCAAATTCAAACTCGAGTTTTACTCACTCGATCTAAAACCAGAACCTACCTGAATTGTTAAAATTAGTTAACATAATCATTTTTTTAGATCGGAGGAGATGTTCACAAGTTTGGATATGTCATTGACATCCATAATCTCCTTCGGTGGGTGTGTGTGTGTCTATATATATATATATATATATATATATATATATATATATATATATATATATATATATATATATATATATATAGAGAGAGAGAGAGAGAGAGAGAGAGAGAGAGAGTCAGGTTAGAATACACTCGAGTGTACAGATCACACAGATACACTCGAGTGTACAGATCACACAGATACACTCAAGTGTGTTTGCATATCAAGACTATTTTTTGTAAGATTTAAACCATTGATCTTCATTGTCATACTATAATTAGGCTACATACAAATTTTGAGCCCATTTAGATGAGTGTAAGTCACTCATCCGAGGGAAACAAAATCGACATACAAAACTAATTTGAAATGCATCATTTTTGCGGTCTTTATAACATGACCTATAAATATCCAAATGTGCTCAAATTTTTTAAATGAGTTATTCACAAGATGATTAAGAAGATCAATAGATTAGATTTTTGAAAAAAATATTGCATTTTGAAAAACTACTTGAGTGTATTCTGCTTTGAATACTCTCTCTCTCTCTCTCTCTCTCTCTCTCTCTATATATATATATATATATATATATATATATATATATATATATATATATATATATATATATATATATATATATATATAGTCAGGCTAGAATACACTTGAGTGTATTCAGAGCAGAACACACTCAAGTAGTTTTTAATGATGCAATAATTTTTTCAAAAATATAATCTGTTGACCTTCTTAAACATCTTGTGAATAGCTCATATGCAAAATTTGAGCACATTTGGACATTTATAGGTCATGTTATAAAGACCACAAAAATTATACATTTCAAATTAGTTCCGTACGTTGATTTTGTTGTCCTTGGATGAGTGACTTACACTCATTCAAATGAGCTCAAAATTTGTATGCAGCCTAGTTATAGTATCACAATGAAGATCAATGGTTTATATTTTGCAAAAAAATAGTCTTGATATGCAAAAACACTTGAGTGTATTCGTGCGATGTGTACACTCGAGTGTATTCTAGCCTGACTATATATATATATATATATATATATATATATATATATATATATATATATATATATATATATATATATATATATATATCATAAAAAGTATCCATGTAAATGTTGTTTATTCACAATATAGTTTCATGGCAAAGTCTTTTCTTTACTAAGGTAAAGTATGAAATTTAACTTTCTCCAACGATATTTTTCTCAATGCATATAAAAATGTTTCTACGATAAATATGTATACAATGTGGACAACTAAAAATTATGAAACCACTACTTTGTAATAATAAAGAGTAGTTTGTACATGTTCAACTCCATCCATCATATGCCTTGGTTATGGTGTTATTTTGCCAGGAAACTAGTAAAAAATCAAGTGATTTATTGAAATAATTACTACAAAAAAACATTCTATTCATCCTGTGTCCTGGGCTCGATCCTGGGACCTCTCACTAACAAATCAAGAGTCTAACCATCTTGGTGTCTTCTGTTAGAAAAAAATATGTTATTACTATTAATTTTATTGTACTTAGCACAGTTGTTTTAGTTCGTCTCCTAAAAATATCAGTAAAGATAGTTTTTAGAAAATTAATATTTCTATTATGATAAAATATATTTTAAATTCTAGCATTATTTACCATCTAGTTGTGTTTGCAAGGAAGAGCAAATGACACAACACCAATATAAAATGGTCGAGACAAGGTAAGGCACTAGACACTACATGACTCATCCTTATTCTAATTTTTTTTTACAAAATACGTAAACGTGCAATATATTGAAGGGCAGAGGCTAGGGTATGTGCTACCTTTTCCTCATTGTGGTCATGTCATTGCTCGTGGCATGTTGGGTTTGGGTGTGGAAATTTACCACCTACTGAAAATTACTCAAATCGATACTGATTTATTTATTTAGTAAGTTTTATAGGTGACCCTCGAATGAGAAACACATTTAATCATGTTTTCTTATATTAATATGCATATATAGATATACACTTATTAAGAAATACTTCCAAGTCAGCACAGTTTAATTTTTTATATTTAGTTACAACAATTATATTTTTTTATTTCAAGTGTGCAGTAAACAACCACAAGTACTTACAATATACATAATGTTTAATTTTATAAGATCAACTAAGTATTGTTTTTTTAAACATTTTATGTATGTCAACTATATAATGTTCCCCCGTTAGACATCAAATATAACAATTATTGTATTTCTAGTTTAATTTCATATAAATTTAATCAACAACCAATATATAATATTAAAATTAAAAATATTAGTTGGTTGGTTTTCTTGTACTATATTTTTTATTGAAAATAATTTATATGGGCAGACACATGTCAACCCCCAACCTATATGGTCGTGTTTGAGTGTGTTTTTATTCCATTTGTTTAATGTCACTCTTTTGGACCCATATCGATGTGATCTACATGCCTAATGACCCAACCTAAATCTAATCCACTAAACTATTTGACAAGTCTAGGATGAGATAACAAATTCATTTTATAAGGTAGTGGTGAGAATCAAAAGAAACCAAACATTAATGTATGTCACAAACTTGATATGGTTGAACTTTCGATTTGGTTCAATGTTTAGAATTTTTCAAACCAATCAGGACTTACTGACATAGGCGATTAATTTGAAAAACCATATTGAACATAAAGGATGATTGAAATATTATTTAATATGTTAAATATCTATTTATGTATAAGAATAATTATGTAATTCTATATAAATTTCAACATGTGAATTGTCATTATCTTGTAACAGTAAGTGGTTTATAAATAAAAATACATATGCATACTTCAATTCTTATAAACTAAATTTTAAAATGGTTAAGAATGTCTACAGTAGCAAGTTTAGGTGATGGGAGTTTCAAATCAGATTCGGCCACAAAAATATGATATTATTTATTTCATTCTAGTTAGTGATTTAGTTTGGTTTGGGTTGAATATTTTCATGAAAAAATATAATGTTTTGGGTTTGAATGTTTAGGTCTAAAGACTCGAAGGAACAAACTCTCATCTACACTTTAAGGAGAGCTACACAATATCTATTTTAATGCTACCAACAATAGTTTGGCATATCTCTATATGATGTCTTTGATGATAGTAACATCCACTCTCTAGGCCAAATCTCATTCCACTTATGTAAAGAGTCAGAGGAGGATATATAAGTGCACTTGTTAGAACTTTTGAAATTGAAACAAATACATGTTTAAAACTTGTTATGTGAAAGATAAAACTAAAAAGGAGATGGAGAAGTCGTTTCACTGATAAAGAGCATGTGGTTGTAGAATCAAAGGGCTCTAGAGGGGGTGAATATAGCTAAAAAGCACTTAAAAAAATCAATTAGACCTTCAAATTACTTCAAGAAGTAGAATTGCTAATATGGAATTTAATGTGCAACTAAGCATACATAACAAGGATGAGAGAGATTGAACAAGCACAAGAAAAAGCTATGTAGAGTGGTTCCAATCTCTAAACTAGGAGAAATTTAGTCCACTACCTAGAGAGATCAAGACCTAGAATTTTGCAACTATTATATACTCATTTTCCAATATAAGACATATAATAAGAACTTCCTTTTGATAGGAAGGATACCTAACCTTCCTTTTTAAGGAACAAAAGGATCCAATAAACCTTACAAGGAATTACCTATCCTTCGAGTAAGAGTCTTTAACCTCTATAAGGGCTTACCCATTTTTTCAAGGAGTTGGCCAACTTTACCAAGGATCTCCCTTTCTTGCAACAAGTCTTCCGCCTTGAAGGAATTACACACTCTTCTCTAGGATCTTCAGCCTTCACCTTCTCCTTCAACTTGGAGAAGCTTTCACCTTCTTCTTCACCTTAGAGAAGCTTTCATAAACTTTGCTCTTGAGAAAGGGGTTGGGAAGGGAAGATTTGAGAATTTTACAAGAGTAGAATGGAGTAGTTCTCTCACACATAGCCTATGTCACTCATATGGATGTTTAGATCTGTAAGCAAGAGAGAGAAAGGGGCTCTAGTGGACAAAATGCACTCAACTATAGCTAGAAGCTTGAATAGCATGAAGGAGAAAACTTTGAATGAAGATTAATGGGTCCTATTTATAGATGGGGATGTCCACTAGCCACTAGAAGCACTTAGGAATGCTTTCTAATCATCTGGGGAGTTGCAAAGCATTTGTTTTGATGTTTTCAATACTCCAAATGCTAGAATCACTTTTTCTGCACATTCCATACATTGTAGTCGGTCAAAGTTCCATAAAGGTAACTCGGCCAATAGCACTATGCGACAAGCTAATGAGTTGTCGACCAATTTTATCCTAGATGAAACTCGGCCAATGGCTTAAAATTAATTTTCCACTATAAGGTGTCGGTCGAGTTTATCATGAGGTAAACTCGGCCGAACCTAGGCATTTGCTAAGACCCATCCTAGGCTTCAGTGGCGCTTCTGGGAAGGAAACTCAGGCAATCATACAACGTGTGATGCATTTTGGAAAAGGTCATTAAAGTGATTAACGTTCAAACTAAGTGCTCCTAATTTTTTCTCATTTAGTTATAAGTCATAGCATCACTACAAATGATTACAAAAATTATCCTAAGTCGTTTAGGACCATTTCTACAAAAGTGTATTTGCATTGCTTTTGACTTAAACTGGATCAAGCTAGGGCTTGATTAAATTGATCATTTTCATATTCTTAATACCTAAAATCAATCTCAAATGTATATATTAGGTAAATATGAATGGAATGGTTAAGTCATTATCGAAATATGGACAACATATAACTATTAGGCCAACATTCTCCCCCTTTTTGACAATGACAAACCATTCCTCACCATATTGAAAAGGACTTGGAAATGTAAACTTTTACCTTGTGAATTGTAGGGGGATACATGAATTAACAATTGCAATTTATCCCCTTAATTAATGTTTACCTTAATTTCTTTGTTACTTCACTTGTATGGTTAGTGTTTTCTTAAAAGAAAAATAACCATAGTACATATATACTATTGAGTCATGTTACAAATCACATGATATTTTAGATTAAAGACTAGAAAAGGATCACAAAGCAATATGATTGAGATCACTTCTTCACCTTTTCCATATCAAAAAGGTAGGGAGGTAGAAGAGATAAAAAACACATATCTTATTCATAGGCATCAATTACACAAGCAACTTCTAGATAAGAACCAAATAGAAACACACATAGAGAACCAGCAATCTAGAGTCACAATCAAATTATGGAAGTATATACCAAGAACTCACAATATAAATCCAATCATAGAGTTAAGGTACACATTATCATATTACAACACCAAATATGTCCTCTCTAGATGAAAACTACAAAACAACAAGATATGAAACTTGTATGCCTCATATATAGAGCCCAAATGTTCAGTACATGATAGTATACACAAAAAGATGTATATGAACACCCTATAGATTAAGAACTAAACATATAAGGCATCTATGTCAACTTCCTCATCATTCTTAGGTTGATACTCCCCATCCTTGTCTGAAGGTGCAACTAGTGTAGAAGGTGGAGCCTCACCATCATAAGAAGATCCATCATCACCATCTGCATCAACATCCTCATCACCATCACCATCACCACCAGCATAATCATCATTGTCCTCATCATCCATCTCAGTGTCCTCATCAAGCACAAAGGAGAAAGGAATGCGCCATCTGTGGTTCTTGTAATGACCTGTTTTCAAATTAGTCATCTAATTAGGGTTTACTTGGATGATTGTATGCTTAACTAAGTTGATTATTGTTTAAAGCTTGATTATGATGGTAGATTAATTTTGATGTTTTGAATGTAATGAGAAACTTTAATCATACTTTGATTCACATAATTAGGGTTTAATAATTGAAAATCCTAATCGGCCAAAGTTAGGGTTTTGATGACATATGAATACAAAATTTGATAAGTATAGTGTCTCACTAAATGATTTTTAGCATTTTATATGTAATGATGATTTAATTGAAATTTGTATATGTTTTTGATATCTCAAAAATGAGCACTATTTAAAAATATCACAATTTTTGAAGAATGTACTGACCTATTTGTTGATCGAGTTTCAAACTCGATAGAACATATTTTTAGATTGATATAGTAGTGTGGTAATTGAATTTTATCTTTTTATTGGTATATCCAATTGATTTAAAATTTTAAGTGTAGTTGGTAAACTCCATTAAAGACATACTATTAAATTTTAATAATTTTTTGATGATTTTTGATCTCTACAAAGAGGGGTGTCGGTCGAGTTTTGTGTAGGACAAACTCGACCAACCATGTTGCAGACTACAATATAGCACTGTAGTATTTGATTTTTAGTTATTTATTGGTAATTTCAAATAATATATAAATTTTACTTTTTCTTTAAAACTCAATTTTAGATATTTATTAAATTTTCATAATTTTTGGATGATTGTTGAGTTCGAAAAAGTGTGGTGTCGGTCGAGTTTATAACTCAGCCGACCAACCAGTCTCAGCAAAATAAAAATACAATTAAGAGCTTGTTTGCAATTGTTCTAAGCACCTCAATTCATCTATATGACTAACCTAACACACAAGGAGCTCTCATAACTCCTCATTCCTGTCAATGAAATGAAATTCTATAGAGAGAGGAGAGCTAGGGTTTTGAGAAGAGAAAGTGGTGGAGATGTTGACCTAGGGTTTCTCTATCCAAGATATGATGAAATCAATTAAGTTTAGCTTCTTTGCATAGCATTTCAAGGTAAATCTTATCTTACATGTCAAGATTCCATCCCTCCTCTGATTTGATTCAAAATCACATCAAATCTCCCCCTTTTCTCACTGTTTCTCTTCTAATCCCCATTTCTAGGGTTTCTGAGTTGAGAGGAGAAAGAATTGAATTCATTTGCTAGAGTTCGATTGGGTTTCCAAATATTCAGAGGTTGTCCTACGTTTTTAAGGTGCTTGGCACCTGAGGTGAGTGTTTTTCTCCCTCCTAATCTCTGTATTCATGTTGAAATCCTAATTCTATCCGGCTAAAATAATCAGAAACCTTGCTTGTATATGTATGTGATTGGATATTGATTTGGAAAAGATATTAGGGAATCCAATTCTATTGATTTTGATTATTTATAATTGATTGGAACTTGATTAGTTCCTAATATATTGATTGAGGATCCATTGGTAATCTTATGGGTAGATGAATATGCTATTTCATGTGAATTTTTCCTAAAGATCAGCCCAATGGCCGATATGCTTGGAATTGAACTGGCATTTATAAAATCATATTTGAATTGTACTAGATTGTATTACACAAGTGTATTGTTGAATGTTAATGAAATTGAATATAATATATGTATAAGGATTAGTATGAGGTGACCACATATCCTGATTAGAGTTTGTGTTGAGGAAGTGAATCAAATGAGTCAATTAATCGATGTATACTTATGATTTATGAATAGAATATGTGAAAATGGAAACTAGGGTTTTCATGTGTGTGAATATCCCTAATGAACCTCTATGCATCATTATGAAATTACTTAGTGATATGGATCTTATGATGTGTTGAACTAAGGATGACTTCTTGAAAACCCTAGATGTTTAGTATTAAGATGAGTATGAGTGATGAAGCTAGAACTTATATATGATGATGTAAATGTGATGGAATGTTGAATGTAAGTATTAATACTTAAATTAAAGATGACGAGTCTTACTAATATGATCCAAGCCTAATGCATCTATTTTAGTACAATTTTTGGAATAATGAGTAGCTCTCATATGAATGTGGGTCCTTTTATACAAGTTACATAACAGTGATTTGTGAAGGATGATCAGAAATTATGATGTAAGAAGATGCAACCTAAACCATTCTTTTAAGCTAAAGTGATTAGTACAATAAAGAATGACCACTGTTGATTATGGAAATGACATTAGTGGTCAATGACATGGTACACTTATCTAAATATAAGAGACAATCTGAACAAGATGTACTCATTGGTGATTGCAAGTTAAAGATGAAACTAATAAATTTAGTATGATGAAGTATTTTATCTTTTATTTTAATTACATGTGGATTAACTCAAATTAAATGAAATATACTAAGAACTAGACTATGATAAATGTTAACTAGAAGAGAAGCATTGTATGTAAAGTGAATCAAGAAATATTGGTCTGAGTAATGTAATGAACATGAAATGAAAGAAGTGGAGACTACTGAATATAAAATGAAGGAAAAAGATGGGAGCTAGTAGACAATTCTAAGAATGTAACTCTTACCCTAAAATGATGTGATGATGCCAGTGAATGACGATCTCAAATGAGGGATTAAGGGATGCACATAACTGTAGTTGAATTCAATTAAAAGATGAAATTCAGGTATTTGAATTGATATACACGAATGTGTTCTTGAATTGTGACTTGTACTATGAGAATGGACTAATAGTACAAACTTCAAATGATAGTCAACATGTGTTGATTAGTAACCACATCTGAAGAATGTGAAATAAAAGAATAAGAGAACTTAGTTTGTTATGCATGTATATGCATGAAATTTATTTGCATCTATTGATATTGGATGGAACAAGCATATGTTGTATGACAAATCTATTCTGAGTACGATGAATGATACATGATATATATATATATATGCTTTTACTATTTCTAGTTCTAATGCCTTTGCTAATATTTGCTAAAACCGGTGATATACAATAAACTGATAACAAATATGTTGAAATTGAATCTAATATGCACTCCTTACATTTGTGAAACCCTAATAAGGGTAAATGTTGCATAATGAAATTATGTCTAGGGATGAAAGCCCACAGATGATGATAAAACCCTAATGGGGTAAATATTAGACAATAAGATTATGTCTCGGGCTGAAAGCCCACTGTTGATGATTGCTATGAGATGATGTAGAAGATAGAAATAATCATATGTGTTGTAATATACAGATTTATTGTGCTTTTTGCTTTGATCATTGTCCATATTCATAAACTTAATATGTTTCATGTTATTCTAGTTACACGAGAATACACAAATATGATATATGATGCTTTGAATTCTTTTAAGATGAGTAAAAGAGATTAATAACAAGTGAAATGATAGAAAATCTAGTTAGGTGCCCTGAACACCGTGGGTTTCCCCCGAGGACCACACTGGGGAAACAAAATAGATCTCCTTGTAGTTATTGATGAATTATGAGAAGGATTTTTGGAGTGTAGATCGAGACCTTAAAGGTTAGGCCACTAGGATTTAGGAGTGAGTCATCTAGAGTGGCTCTGCCCCTAAATTCTTGTTGTAAAAGTTTATGTCCAGATGGAATAGACTCTTATGAAATGAAATATGTAAAATGTGGAAATATGTGAAATGTTGTGATATAGGATATAATGTTTTGTTGGTTCCTAGCTCGTGTACCTGAGATGAGGATGTGAGCCTCTTTAGGAAACCCTGAGGTGGCCAGGGTCTATTGTTGATATATTAGGGTGGCTGACTAAACCCTAACATAGTGATGGTGAGTCGTTGACACGAGAATCAGGCGTGGTGACTTCTACTTGGTGATTAGGTACAAGACAAGTAGTTTTAGGGCAAATGAATAAAAGATGATAAGCCGTGTAGAACATGATTTGAATGGTTGATACATTCCTTGTACTGCTACTTGATGATTTGTCATTGTTGATTATGCTTCTTGTTGTGGAAAGTAATCATGTTGCTATGGACATTTTCAATTTCATATTATGATATGTCATGTTGACAAGTTATAAATGATGGGATTTATATCCATTCTGAATATGAGTTGGATTGCTTGCTATTTGATACTATTATTTGGTAGATATGTATTATCTATACTTCAACTTCAGGACTACAGGATGTGTTCTTGGTCTGGCTGGTGGAGTGTCACAAATAGAATGTTATTGTTATGTATCAATTCAAAATGCTTAGAACTTGACTTATTACTCATACAGTAGGATTCTTAATCTGAAATAAGAAGTATATGCTGATTTGTTCATAGAAGTGCTTTAAAAGATGTTTCAAAGTTATAATTGATTTAAGTGATTACCTAATCTGTTGGAATATATTATCATTGTAAGATATATTTGACTTATGATAGAACTATCTTCTAGACTTTTTAATATATGCATATTTCTGTTAATTTTATTATACTTAATTTGATGTTGATGCATGTTCCTAGATTGAGTGGGAGGTATCCACTCACTGGGGCTCTATATGAGTCTCATGAGGTTGTTTCAATTTTTTTTAGGTATAATTCTATCCAACAGAGAGGTCATGAAAAAGAAAATATAAATAGCATAATCTAGATAGATTAAAATGTCCATGTACTCTCTCTTTCCTAGGATGGGTTGTAGGCTAAGTTTGTTCATCAATGTACATGTATCTGATGTAAACTAAACCGCATATGAGAACAATATTTGATTCTAGTTTTAATGGAGTTGAATAAGATTTGTGATATCTAAATGTGATGCCCTTGATGTGACATTGATTTATGAATTTGTGAAGAAAGAAAAAGGAAAAATTTATCTATGTTTTTCGTATATTGTTTAATCACCTTTGTCGAGAATTCATTGTTTTATTTCATAATTTGGGTTTAGGTTTTGTGATTATCTCTAATGGTGGGCATCTATGCTAATCAAAATAGGAGTCCCAATAACATGGTATCAGAGCTTACGTTAGATGAGTCTACAGGGACAATAGGATCTAGGACTAAATGATAATGTGGATGTTGAATATAACCTAAATGATGTGCATACTAACTGAACTCAGTATCTAGATACTCTGGTCAAGTATTTGTATTGAGCTAAGCTAGTATGGAACTGCCGATTGTACTTCTTATGGATGCCCTAACCAAGTATCTAGGTTAACATAGTTTGGTAGTATAATAAGATGCATGATGAAAAGGAGAAGAATGGCGATAAAATGGTGAACAAGAAAAGATTCCATAATTCAATATGGAACCTATGGCAAGTAGGAAATTCCATATAATAAAGATAAAAGCCTAATGGATTATGAAGACAAACTCTAATGAGTTTGAATCTAAGTGTAAAATCTAAAATTGTGAAGAAAAAAACTATGAACTAAGAATAATGCACACTAAATTATTTTCTTTATGAAGGAAATTGATGAACATGGATGATAATATGTGAATGAGTCATAATCTTAATCCATGAGATACACAATCAAATTTTTAAAAGGATGTGAAAGGTGATGTGAGCCACATATTGATAAATGATGTATTACTAATATTTTTGAAGTAAGTGTTTGTAATACCCAAGGAGAGATATGATGACTACAAGGGATGAAATATCCATTTAATGCAAAAAATGTCATATAAAGAAAAATAAAATGAAAGTCTTTATAATTTGATGCCCAGACAGGTGAACAATTAGATGATATGATATTCTTCGTTATCTTTTCTTGGACTTTAGGATGAAATCCTAAAAGGAGGGGAGAATTTGTAATGACCCGTTTTCAAATTAGTCATCTAATTAGGGTTTACTTGGATGATTGTATGCTTAACTAAGTTGATCATTGTTTAAATCTTAATTAATGATGGTAGTTTAATTTTGATATTTTGAATCTAATAATAAACTTTAATCATACTTTGATTCACGTAATTAGGGTTTAATAATTGAAAACCCTAATCGGCCAAAGTTAGGGTTTTGATGACATATGAATACATAATTTGATAAGTATAGTGTCTCACTAAATGATTTTTAGCATTTTATGTGTAACTATTATTTAATTGAAATTTGTATATGTTTGGATATCTCAAATATGAGCACTATTGAAAAATATTAGAATTTTTGAAGAATGTTCTGACATGTTTTCGATCGAGTTTCAAACTCGATAGACCATATTTTTAGATTGATATAGTAGTGTGGTAATTGAATTTTATCTTTTTATTGGTATATCCAATTTATATAAATTAAGTGAAGTTGTTAAACTCCATTATAGACATACTATTAAATTTTAGTAATTTTTTGATGATGTTTGATCTCTATTGAGAGGGGTGTTGGTCGAGTTTTGTGTAGGACAAACTCGACCAACCATTGTGCAGACTATAATATAGTAGTGTAGTATTTGATTTTTAGTTATATATTGGTAACTTAAAATAATCTAAATTTTTTTAATGTTTCTTAAAAACTCAATTTCAGATATTGGGTTAAAGTTTCATAATTTTTGGACGCTTTTTGAGTTCTAAAAAGTGTGGTGTCGGTCAAGTTTATAACTCAATTGACCAACCAATCTGAGCAAAATAAAAATACAATGAAGGGCTTGTTTACAAATGTTCTAAGCACCTCAATTCATCTATATGACTAAACTAACACACAAGGATCTCTCATAACTTGTCATTCCTATCAATGAAATGAAATTCTAGAGAGAGAGGAGAGATAGGGTTTTGAGAAGAAAAGTGGTGGAGATGTTGACCTAGGATTTCTCTATCCAAGATATGATGAAATCAAGTAAGCTTACTTCTTTGCACAGCATTTCATGGTGAATCTTCTCTTACATGTCAAGATTCCATCCCTCCTTTGATTTTATTTGAAATCACATCAAATCTCCCCCTTTTCTCACTCTTTCTCTTCTAATCCCTATTTCTAGGGTTTTCGAGTTGAGAGGAGAAAGAATTGGATTCATTTGCTAGAGTTTGATTTGGTTTCTAAAAATTCAGAGGTTGACCTACGTTTTTAAGTTGCTTGGAACCTGAGGTGAGTGTTTTTATCCCCCCAAGCTCTATATTCATGTTGAAAGCCAATTCTATTCGGCTAAAATAATCAGAAACCTTGCTTGTATATGTATGTGATTGGCTATTGATTTGGAAAAGATATTGGGGAATCCAATTCTACTAATTTTGATTATTTATCATTGATTGGAACTTGATTAGTTCCTGATATATTGATTTAGTATCCATGGGTAATCTTATGGGTAGATGAATATGCTATTTCATGTAATTTTTCCTAAAGATCAGCCCATTGGCTGATATGCTTGGAATTGAACTGACATGTATAAAATCATATTTGAATTGTACTAGATTGTATTATACAAGTGTATTGTTGAATGCTAATGGAATTGAATATAATATTAGTATAAAGATCAGTATGAGGTGATCACATATCCTGATTAGGGTTTGTGTTGAGGAAGTAAATCATATGAGTTAATTAATCAATGTACACTTATGATTGATGAATTGAATATGTGAAAATGGAAACTAGGGTTTCCATGTGTGTGAATAGCCCTAATGAACCTCTATGCATCATTATGAAATTACTTAGTGATATGGATCTTATGATGTGTTGAACTAAGGATGACTTCTTGAAAACCCTAGATGTTTAGTATTAAGATGAGTATGAGTGATGAAGCTAAAACTTATATATGATGTTGTAAATGTGATGAAATGTTGAATGTAAGTATTAATACTTAAATTAAATATGACAAGTCTTACTAATATGATCTAAGCCTAATGCACCTGTTATAGTACAATTTGTGGAATAATGAGTAGCCCTCATATGAATGTGGGTCCTTTTATACAAGTTACATAACAGTGATTTGTGAAGGATAATCCGAACTTATGATGTAAGAAGATGTAACCTAAACCATTCTTTTAAGCTAACGTGGTTAGTATAATAAAGAATGATCACTATCGATTATGGAAATGACATTAATAGTCAATGACATGGTACACTTATCTAAATATAAGAGAGAATATGAACAAGATGTACTTAATGGTGATTGCAAGTTAAAGATGAAACTAATAAAGTTAGTATGATGAAGTATTTTATCTTTTATTTTAATTACATGTGGCTTAACCCAAATTAAATGAAATATACTAAGAACTGGACTTTGATATATGTTAAGTAGAAGAGAAGCATTGTATGTAAAGTGAATCATGAATAATTGGTCTGAATAATGTAATGAACATGAAATGAAAGAAGTTGAGACTACTGAATATAAAATGAAGGATAAAGATGGGAGTTAGTAGATGATTCTAAGAATATAACTCTTACCCTTGAATGATGCCAGTGAATGACAATATCAAATGAGGGTAAATTAAGGGATGCACATAACCATAGTTGAATTCAACTAAAAGATGAAATTCAAGTATTTGAATTGATTTACAAGAATGTGTTCTTGAATTGTGACTTGTACTCTGAGAATGGACTAATAGTAGAAACTTCAAATGACAGTCAACATGTGTTGATTAGTAACCTCATCTGAAGAATGTGAAATTAAAGAAGAAGAGCACTAAGTCTGTTATGCATGTATATGCATGAAATTTATTTGTATCTATTGAGATTGGATGGAACAAGCATATGTTGTATGATAAATCTATTCTAAGTATGATGAATGATACATGATATCTATATGCTTTTACTGTTGCTAATTCTAATGCCTTTTGCTAATATTTGCTAAGAATGTTGACCTAGAGGTTATACATTGTCCATATTTTGATAATGACTTAACCATTCCATTCATGTGTATCTAATATGTGTATTCAAGATTGATTTCAGATGTTAGGTACATGAAAGGGATCAAATTACACAAGCCCTATCTTGTTAAAATTCAAGTCAAAACCAATGCAAGTGTGCTAATTAGGAAATCCATGTATATGACCTTAGAAGAATTTTGTAATCACTTGTATTGATGATATGACTTGTAACTAAGATGAGAAAATTATGTGGGACACTTAGTACCAAGTTTTAATCACTTTTTAAGCACTTTAGAAAATTGATCACAGGTTGTTGATCGGTCGAGTTACAATCTCGACCGATCCACTAAATCAATTTTCTGGAGAGTGCATCAGTCGAGTTGTGCATTCACAGAACTCGACCGATCGGGTTACTGACCAAATGATATTTTCATTGGTCAGTCGAGTTTCCCCAAGAGAAATTGGGTTTGTCTTTTAGCCGATCGGTCGAGTTACCTTTATTGAATCTCGACCAAATGTACTATATGGAAAATGCAAAAAAAGTGATTCTAACCATTGGTGACTTGTTTGGACGAAAATAGATCTGTTTCCTTGTGCAAAAATGGCTATAATTTGGCCCTAAGTGTTCCCCAACTCAAAGGGGCACCCCCAGCTATAAATAGGACCACATGGAGTTCATTCCAAGGTTGCTCTGCCATTGCATAGCTTGGTCCTAGCCTAGTTGAGAGGGTTGCACCCCTTTGAGCCCATTTCTCTCTCTACATTCAATTCAAATCTGTGAATATGAGTGAATTAGGATCCATTTTAAGAGAGCTATCCCTTGTATGCATGTAAATCTCTCCACCTCCATCTCCTACCCCCTTTCCTCTTTGAAGAAAAGGCTTGAAGATCTTCTCTAAGTGAAGGAGAAGGTGTTGTTATTCTTCAAGGTTGAAGAAAGCACGGTGATCAAGAACTTTGAGTGAAGGAGATAGGAAAAGAGGACGTTCAAGAAGGATAGGTAATTCTTGAAAGGCCAAAGACTTGAAGATGGAGTGGGTAAGTCCTTGTTGAAGGCTAAAGACTCCTTTGCTCAAGTGGGTAAGTTCCTTCGGTAGGTTGAAGATCCTTTCTTGAGGTATTAAGTCCTTGGATGAATGTGGTTTTGTCTTGTAATCTTATGAATGAATATAAGAGAACTAAGATTGCAAAGTCCTAGAGACTAACCACCTCTAGGTAATGGACTGACTCACTTCTAGTTTGAAGTGTGGAACCACTCTAAACCACTTTGTCCATGTGTATGCTATCTTTGTCTCTCATCCTTGCCATGCTTGTTAGTTAGGACTTCAAATTGGCTATATGCTTAAGCTTTTGCACTTAATATAATTTGAAGGTCTAATCTATTTTGTGAGACTTGTGAAACTCTATTCACCCCCCCCCTAGAGCCCTTGATCCAACAAGTGGTATTAGAGCAGGTCTTCTCCAAGCTACTTCAATAAGTAGAAGAAGATGGGTGATTTAGCACTTAGATCTCTCAACTTGGAGGGAAGCTTCTCCATGTGACCTCCGGTCTTCGACGACACCAACTTCCTCTATTGGAAGAGAAGAATGCAGTTCTACCTCCAAGGAGTAAGCTACGACATGTGGAAGGAAGTGCACCTAAAGTATGAAGATCTAAAGGTGGAAATCTCTACATGGACGAAAGCCCAAATGAAGCAAGCTCAGCTCAATGCCAAAGTCATGAGCATCATCTATGCAGCCCTTGCTCCATCTGATTTCAACCGGATCTCCTCATGGGACACCACACATGAGATTTGGAACAAGCTATGTGTCACCTATGAGGGAACGGAGCAAGTAAAGGAGGCTAAGATCTACATGATTGGTGGTCTCCTTGAGAACTTCAAGATGGGAGAGAATGAAAGAGTGGCAGACATGTACACAAGGCTTAATGTCATCATCAACGGATTGTTAGCTCTTAATAGTGTGATGGATAAAGGGACAATCAACTCAAAGATCTTGAGATCTCTTCCAAAGAGATGGGAGCCCAAAGTGACCTCCATTGAAGAAGTGTACAAGCTTAGTGAATTGTCAACTGAGGAGCTGGTAGGAAACCTCCAAGCTCATGAGCCAAAGCTTGACAAGTAAGAAGAAGAAGAAAAGAGAGAAGAGAAGGAGTCTAAGAAGATCAAGGACACCGCCTTCAAAGCTCAAATTGAAGAGATGGTTTAGCAGCAACAACTTGCACTCAAGTCCCCTACTTCTTCCTCAAGTGAAGATGAAGGCCCAAATGAGCATGAAGCTAACTACTCCAAGGAAAAGCACTTCAAAGGGAAGTTTTCTTCATCTACTCCTAGGTGCTATGAATGTGGCCAAAAAGGCCATTATAAGAGTGACTACCCCAAGGCCAAGAAGAGCCACTACAAGAGCAGCCACAAGAAGGACAAGGAGTATAAAAAGGAAGGCAAATACAAGAGAAAGGATAAGAAAGAAAGAAGAAGCAAGGATGCAGCTCATGCAGCTTGGGAGGAGTCTTCCTCATATTCTTCTAGCTCTGAAGATATAGAATGCCACCTTGCTCTCATGGCCTATACAAGTGATGATGTAGGTGAGGTAAGTGAGGCAAGTGAAGTTAATTTGCATGAGTTGTCTAAAGAAACTCTTATTGATATGCTTAATGCTAGCCAGTCATCATTTACTAAATAAAAAGTTAAAAAGAAAAGGTTGGGAAAAATTATAGATGATCTTTACTCTAAGATTGAGATTCTAGATCAAAATGAAAGTCTACATCTTTATAGTATTGATACTTTGCAAGGGCAATTTCTTGACCTTGATCTCCAGTACAATGGAGTTGAAGTTGAGAATGGTGTCTACCTTAAGACCATGGCTACTCTTAAGGAAGAGAACCAAAAATGACAAGATGAGATTGATATTCTTAAAATTGAAAATGTAGAACTTAACCTCATTAATGAAGCTAGGAGATAAGAAACATATTCTTATCAAAGAGAAATTCAATTGCTTAAATCTAAAAATGCTAAGTTTCTTGCTCAAGTAAATGATCTATCCTCTAGACTTATCTTGCAAAGTAATAAGGTAGCTAGAACTGCTCTAGAACTTGATTATTTTCATACTAAAGCCCTCTGTTTAGAGGATGACCTGTTGCATGCTAGAGATGATCTTGCTAGCTGATCTTCTACTGTCATTAATCTTAGTGATGATAATGAAAAATTAAGAGCTTCTTTGCAAAAGTTCCTTATGGGGAAGAAATCCCTTAATGTTGTTCTAGAACACTCTACCAAACAAATTGGTACTAGTGGTTTAGGATATGATGGGACTGCTCCTAAGAGTAAGAACAAGAACAAGAGTAAGGGTAAGAAGAAGAGTTTGGATCCTCCTTTCTTCCATGGAGCGACTTCCGGCTCTAAGAACCCAATTGTATGTGCTCATTGTAAATGTGATTATCATTATTCAACTTATTGTCCTTACAAGCCAAAGGGGACCAACCCAAAGATGAAATGGGTCCCCAAGCTAACCCCAGAGCCCAAAGTTTGAGTTGGACACCGACATCCTTCTTTCATGGAGGTCAAAAGAAGGTGGATTGTTGATAGTGGTTGCTCAAAGCATACGATAGGTGAAATCAGTCATTTCAACAAATTCATAAAGAAAAAAGGAGGACCAGTGACCTTCGGGGACTACAAAAAGGGTAAGGTAATAGGTGAGGGTGATGTAGGCAATGAGCTTTGTATTAAAAATGTTTTTCTTGTTGATGGTCTACATCACAATTTGATAAGTGTAAGCCAACTTTTTGATCATGGTTATCTTGTTCTATTTACTTCTTTAGAATGTTTGCTTCTAGATTCCCTCACTTACAATGTTATTTATAAGGGAACTAGAAATGGTAATCTATATGTTATTATGCTTGATGCTCTAAAGCTCGTACTTGGTAGATGCTTAATTGTGGATAAACATGATATATCTCTTTGGCATCGCCGGTTGGGTCATGTGAATATGCATAAAATGAAGAAATTGAACACAAAGGAATTGGTTAGGGGACTTTCTAAATTGGATTTTGAAAAGGATGAGGAATGCCAACCTTACACACAAAGAAAACCAAACCAATTCCTCCTTCAAATCCAAAGGAGTCCTTAGTACCAAAAGATCTCTTGAGCTTCTTCATATTCATCTATTTGGACCTATGAGAACTCAGACGCTTTGTGGTTCCAAGTATTGTCTTGTGATTTTTGATGATTTCTCTCTCTATACTTGGACATTATTTCTCATTTCTAATAAGTGATACTCTAGATGTTTTCTTGAGCTTCTGTAAATGAGTTGAAAATGAAGCTTCTTGCCAGATTGTTTCTATCCATAGTGACCATGTGGGAGAGTTTGAAAATGATCTTTTTGAGCACTTTTGCAAAAAATCTGGTTACTCACACAATTTCTCTTCTCCTCGTACATCTCAACAAAATGGGGTAGTAGAGAGAAAGAATAGGTCACTACCAGAGATGTCTAGGACCATGCTTCTAGAGTATGACACTCCAAAGAAGTTTTGGGCTGAAGCTTGTCAGCACCTCATGCTTTGTGCATAACTAAATTTTTACACATCCATCTTTGAAGAAAAACCCCTATTAGTTATGGTGTGGTAGAAAGCCATCCATTAACTTCTTTCACATTTTCGAATGTCCTTGTTTTGTTTTGAACACAAAGAATTCTCTCAACAAGTTTGATTTGAAAATGTACAAGGCTTTCTTCCTAGGCTATAGCACTACAAGCAGGGCTTATAGAGTTTTCAATATTGAACTATCTAAAATTGAAGAGTCCATTAATGTAAAGTTTATTGAATCTAACCCTACAATTGGAAAGAATGTTGTTGATAATGATGTTGCAGATGACTTAATTCCAATCTTAAAGGGCCTCAACATCAACAACAAAGGTAAGTATGTGGTTGAAGCAGAAGATGAAGAGAAGAAGGATCCCACTCCTCACTTCACAAAGAATCATCCCAAAGAGATAATCATTGGTGATCCATTAGAGAGGGTGAAGACATGAGCTGCCTACAACAAAGAATAAGCAAATAGTACCTTCATCTCACAGCTGGAGCCAAAGAACATCAAGGAAGCTCTTGGAGATGATGAGTGGATCCTAAACATGCAGGAGGAACTAGAGTAGGTTTGAGAAGAACCGAGTGAGGACTCTAGTGCCAAGACCAAGTGACAGGAAAATCATTGGCACCAAATGGGTCTACCGCAACAAGCTTGACAAAAATGGCAAGGTGGTAAGGAACAAAGCAAGGTTAGTGGCTCAAGGCTACAATCAGCAGGAAGGTATTGATTTTGATGAAACTTAGGCTCCTATTGCTAGACTTGAATCTATTATAATTATACTTGCCTTTGCTAGTTATAAGAATTTCTTGCTATACCAAATGGATGTTAAAAGTGAATTTTTGAATGGTACAATCAAGGAGGAAGTATTTGTTGCTCAACCTCCGGGCTTTGAAAATGACAAGCTACCTAACCATGTTTATTTGCTATAAAAAGCTCTCTATGGACTCAAACAAGCACCTCGAGCTTGGTATGAGAAATTAAAGAACTTTTTTTAGACAATGTCTATGTCATGGGCAAAGTTGATTCTACTCTATTTTATAACACACTTCTAGCAATTTTCTTATCATTCAAATTTATGCTAATGATATCATATTTGGCAGACTTAATCTTGATCTTTGTAAGGAGTTTAGTTCTCTTATGCATAGTGAGTTCGAGATGAGCATGATGGGTGAGCTTACTTTCTTCCTCGACTTCCAAATCAAGCAAACCAAAGATGGAAATTTCATCAACCAAGGCAAGTACACCAATGAGCTACTCAAATGCTTTGGAATGGAGAACATGAAGCTGATGGACACACCCATGTCCAACACCACCAAACTTGATAGAGATGAAGAAGGTGAGAAGGTAGATGAGAAACTCTATAGAGGTATGATTGGAAGTTTACTTTACTTAACTGCCTCTACACCTAACATAATGTTTAGTGTTGGCTTGTGTGCTCTCTTTCAATAAAGTCCTAAGAAATCACATCTTATTATTGTTAAGAGGATTTTGAGGTACTTAGCCAAAACTCAAAACTTTGGACTACGGTACCCTAAGTCAATGGACTTTACCCTTGTGGCATATAGTAATGCTGATTACGTAGGTTGTTTGATTGACAGAAAGTGCACAAGTGACACTTGCTTCCTCCTAGGACCATGTTTGGTGTCTTGGTTTTCCAAGAAACAGAGCACTGTGGCATTATCAACTACTGAGGTTGAGTACATTGAAGCCAGAAGTTGTTGTGCCCAGGTCCTATGGATGAAGCAAATGCTCTAACACTTTAACATACATTTTGATGCTTCTCGTATCTATTGTGATAATACTAGTGCAATCAATCTATCTTATAATCCTATATTGCATAGTAGAGCTAAACATATATAGGTTCGTCATCACTTTCTTCGTGGTCATATTGCCAAAAAGGATATTTATATCACGCATGTGGACACGGAAAATTAGTTGGCAGACATTTTTACCAAACCTCTAGCTAGAGAGAAATTTAACTTCATTAGATCTAAACTGCTCATCATTGCTTTAGATGGTATTGACATGTTATCTAGCTAGTTGCTTTTATTCTATATGTCTTGCTCATGCTTAAATCCCCTTGCTTGCCTAAAATTGCTAAAATTTTCTTGTTGTTATGCTTAGTTTCACTTGTTTTTGGGAATTTCTCAAATTTTGGGTTTTTATCGCTAAATAGTACCCAATGATGAGTGATATGTGCCTAAGTATGTTCAATATACATAATGGACTTGAAAAATAAATTTAATTAGCATTCAAATGGCTAAAAATTAAGTTTTATGGATTTAGGTCAGGTTGACCATCGGTCGAGTTTCCCCCAAGACAAACTCGACCGATCCATGGCCTAGAGTTGTTCTAAAATGGACCAATCAGTCGAGTTTCTGAATCTCAGAAATCGAGAGATCAATGGGCTGAAGCCAACTTAAGTTGGGTTCGACCGACTATTATCCCTCTCAACTAGAGAATAGCTGACTGATTCCCCTTCTTCTAGTCCTAAGCTCTCAACCCCAGACCTAACCTTCCCTATTCTAGCCCTTTTCTGACCTAGATAGGCATCCCTAGACCTTCCCCCTTGCTCAACCATGGTGTGTGAACGGTTTTGGTGGTTTGTTTTGTGTGTTTTCTCTCCTCTTCTCCTTCTTTTCACCTCCATGGCTTTTCATATAAGAAAGAGACCCGCCCCTAGCAATGCACTATTGTTATCTCAATAGAGGCTATAAATAGGTATACGGACCTTCTTACTAGGAGTCCTTTTCCATTTAGAGCCTTGTTTGAGCCTATCACTAGGCGTTAAGTTGTCATTGACCAAGTGGAAAAGTTGCTATCCGTTCATCGCCTATCATCCCTGGCTATCGGATGTGACTGCTTTCATAATTCTATGACAAGCACAAAAGCAGTTCACGAATTCTACACAAACTTGCGTTGGAATTACGACTCCCTTGTTCCCCCGCCAAATACTCAAGTGATCCTTACATCGATGATCTTCGGGAAGAAATTCCAAATCTCTGAAGATATCCTGAATATTTTCTTTTCAGGAGATTATGAGAATGACACCTGGCGTAAGGATTACGGGGAGTATTTTTGACCTTTTGGATCTTGCAGATTTCTACAAGAAGAATGAGATCACACTTCTTGATATCCATCTCTACCTGAAGAAACCTGATGTTCCTTACAAGAAGAAGAACACTCTACCCTCCTCCTCCCTTGATCTCAGAAAGTGTATATTAGCCCTAGTGGTCAACTGCAACATCCATCCAAAGAAAAATCAAATGGATATTGCAGAGAACACTGTAGTCATAATGTACTACATTCTAGAGAACATCAGAGTCAAATGATCAAGATACATTCTCCACCATATGACATGTTTTGACTCTGGCAAGAACACCCACGACACCCATCCACCTTATCGAGCCCTGATATGTGGTCTGTTTTAGTTTGTCACTGATAAATCACTCCTCTCTGACTTCCACTACAAACTTGCTAGGAAGGGAGTGTGTATTAGTGAGACCACAATTCAGAAATTTGTGCATGTCTTTTCCTCCACCACACTTGGTGCTTCACCCTTAGCCTCTGCCTTTGCTGCCACTGCCTCCACCTCTACCCGAGCTCCACCTCCCTAGCCACCCCGACCTAGTCATGCCTCGTTTCGTGTGTCCAATGAAACCCTCATGGGCTACATGATGCACCAATAGGCATTCAACCTCCAGGTTCAGGAGCACCTGCACCTGGATTTATGTTCAATCATGTCAAACTTGAACTTATCATGTACACATCCATACCCCACCTGCCAGCCTTACCTTGGTAGTGATTATGCTTCCTATGCATACCATCATTACTACCCTACCCCCGAGCCTTCCACTGCTACTCCCACACCATCTGTTGTTGGTGGACCTGCTCCCGTCTACCTACCATTTCTTGCTATCCCCTTGGCCACTCTGCTTGCCAGTCTTGGCAATTATGCTCCTTCCTTCCCTCAGGACAATGAGCTCTATGCTCTTGGTATGACTTGAGATGAGAAGAATGCTCATTGGCCCGATCTTGGTTTTGGTCCTTCTGTGGACGAGGAGATGCCTGACCAGGTTGATGCTGAGACTACTGTTGTTGTTGATGATGATGATGATGGTGATGGTGAGGATGCTTCTGATGATGGTGATGTCTCTAGTGGTGATTCCAGTGATGAAGCCACTATTGTTGTGCCTTCAGATTGAGATGAGGACTACGAGCCTAGAGCTGATGATGATGACGTTGTGGACATAGATAGTCTAGATGTCTAGTTGTTTCTTAGTTTTTAGTCTAGTTTGCTGGTCATATGTATCTTTCTAGGCTATTTTGTATTAGAAACATCTGGGCACATTATATGAGTTGTATTGTTTTATCTTCAGTTTTCATCACCTCTTGCTTGTAGTTGCTTTTATGAGAACATGCTTTTGATTTGTAATCTATGTTATGTGCACTCTTTCTCTTTGCTCTATTATATCCTATGAGTTGGTGCCATATTTCATCATATTTTGATTATGACTTAGCTTGTGTGTTTCTTTCATTTATGGTTGATATATGATATTAGATTGCATGTTTGAATATATGCTTGATTGTGTGTGGAGAAGACCTAATTATATGCTCTTCTACCCCCCTCACTTTTTTATAATGTCAAAAGGAGGAGAGAACTTCAATGTCTTGAAACTCAATCATATTACTATTCTTTGTCATACTGCTTCTTATTGCTTATGAGATCCTTTTCTTGTTCATTATATGCTTTATCATGTGACTTGCAAAGGACCGTATAGTACATGTATGCTATAATGGCTTTGTGTAGATAGACTAACTATGCAGGTTAAAGTAAGCATAGATTGAGGGGGATAAATTCACATTGTTCAAATCTTGAATCCTCCTAATTCACAAGGTAAAGGTATAATTTCTATATCCTTTTCAATATGTTTGAGGAATGGTTTGTCATTGTCAAAAAGGGGGAGAATGTTGACCTAGAGGTTATACATTGTCCATATTTTGATAATGACTTAACCATTCCATTCATATGTATCTAATATGTGTATTCCAGATTGATTTCAGGTGTTAGGTACATGAAAAGGATCAAATTACACAAGCCCTAGCTTGTCAAAGTTCAAGTCAAAAGCAATGCAAATGTGCTAATTAGGAAATCCATGTAAATGACCTTAGAAGAATTTTTTAATCATCTGTATTGATGATAAGACTTGTAACTAAGTTGAGAAAATTATGTGGGACACTTAGTACCAAGTTTTAATCACTTTTTAAGCACTTTAAAAAATCAATCACATGTTGTTGATCGGTCGAATTACAATCTCGACCGATCCACTGGATCAATTTTTTGGAGAGTGCATCGGTCAAGTTGTGCATTCACAGAAATCGACCGATCGGGTTACTAACCAAATGCTATTTTCATTGGTCAGTCGAGTTTCCCCAGGACAAACTCGACCGATGGTTTGAAAATTGGGTTTGTCTTTTAGCCGATCGATCGAGTTACCTTTCTTAAATCTCGACCGAATGTACAGTATGGAAAACACAGAAAAAGTGATTCTAACCATAGATGACTTGTTTGTACGAAAAGAGATCTATTTCCTTGTGCAAAAATGGCCATAATTCGGCCCTAAGTGTTCCCCAACTCAAAGGGGCACCCCCAGCTATAAATAGGACCACTTGGAGTTTATTCCAAGGTTGCTCTTCCATTGCATAGCTTGGTCCTAGCCTAGTTGAGAGTGTTGCACTCCTTTGATACCCTTTCTCTCTCTACTTTCAATTCAAATCTATGAATATGAGGGAGTTAGGATCCATTGTAAGAGGGCTATCCCTTGTATCCATGTAAAGCTCTCCACCTCCATCTTCCTACCCCCTTTCCTCTTTGTAGAAAAGGCTTGAAGATCTTATCCAAGTGAAGGAGAAGGAGTTGTTGTTCTTTAAGGTTGAAGAAAGCATGGTGATCAAGATCTCCGAGTGAAGGATATAGGCAAGGCGGACATTCAAGAAGGATAGGTAATTCCTGGAAGACCAAAGACTTGAAGATGGAGTGGGTAAGTCCTTGTTGAAGGCTGAAGACTCCTTTGCTCAAGTAGGTAAGTTCCTTCGGTAGGTTGAAGATCCTTGCTTGAGGTATTAAGTCCTTGGATGAATGTGGTTTTGTCTTGTAATCTTATGAATGAGCATAAGAGAACCAATATTTCAAAGTCCTATAGGCTAACCACCTCTAGGTAGTGGACTGACTCACTTCTAGTTTGAAGTGTGGAACCACTCTAAACCACTTTGTCCAGGTGTATGCTATCTTTGTCTCTCATCCTTGCTATGCTTGTTAGTTAGGACTTCAAATTGGTTATATGCTTAAGATTTTTCACTTAATATAATTTGAAGGTCTAATCTATTTTGTGAGACTTGTGAAGCTCTATTCAACCCCCCCTCTAGATCCCTTGATCCAACAAAGAACTGTGATATACAATGAACTGATAACAAATATGCTAAAATTGAATCTAATATGCACTCCTTACATTTGAGAAACCCTGATAAGGGTAAATGTTGCATACTGAGATTATGTCTAGGGCTGAAAGCCCACTAATGATGATAAAACCATAATGGGGTAAATACTGGACAATAAGATTATGTTTCAGGCTGAAAGCCCACTATTGATAATTGCTATGAGATGATGTAGAAGATAGAAATAATCATATGTGTTGCAATATACAGATTTATTGTGCTTCTTGCTTTAATCATTGTCCATATTGATAAACTTAATCTGTTTCATGTTATTCTAGTTACGCGAGAATACTCAAATATGATATGTGATGTTTTGAATTCTTTTAAGATGAGTAAAAGAGATTAAGAACAAGTGAAATGATGGAACATCAAGTTAGGTGCCCTGAACATCATGAGCTTCCCTCAAGGACCACACTAGGGAAACAAAATAGATCTCCTTGTTGTAATAATTATGAGAAGCATTTTCAAAGTGTGGATCGAGTCCTTAAAGGTTAGAGCACTAGGATTTAGGAGTGAGTCATCTGGAGTGGCTTTGTCCCTAAATCCTTATTGTAAAAGTCTATCTCCATATGGAATAGACTTTGATAAAATGAAATATGTGAAATGTGAATATATGTGAAATGATGTGATATGTGATATAATGTTTTGTTGGTTCCAATCTCATGTACCTGAGATGAGGATGTGAGCCTCTTTACCCAACCCTGAGGTGGTCAGCATCTGTTGTTGATATCTAAGGGTGGTTGGATAAAGCCTAAGATAGTGACAGTGAGTTATTAACACGAGAATTAGGCGTGGTGACTTCTACTTGGTGAGGTACAAGCCAAGTAGTTTTAGGGCAAATGAATAAAAGATGATAATATGTGTAGAACATGATTTGAATGATTGTTACATTCCTTGTACTGCTAGTTGATGATTTGTCATTGTTGATTACTTCTTGTTGTGGAAAGTAATCATGTTGCTATGGACATTTTCTATTTCATATTATGATATGTCATGTTGACAAGTTATAAATGATGGGATTCAATCTATTCTGAATATGATTTGGATTGCTTGACTATTTGATAGTATTGTTTGGCAGATGTGTATTATGTGTACTTCAGCTTCAGGGTTGTAGGATGTGTTCCTGGTCTGGCTGGTAGAGTTTCATAAATATAATTTTATTGTTATGTATCGATTCAAAATGCTTAGAACTTAACTTTTCCAAAAGGGTCACCAAGGTCGAGGCTGACAAAATCTGTGGCATTAGTGGCCTGAAAAGAACCCAGGAGCTCAGAAAATATTTAGGAGTTCTGATACTACACACCAGAGTGAACAAGAGTACCTACAATGAGGTGTTGGAGAATGTGATGAGTAAAATGAATTCCTGGGAGGCCCGCAACCTGACTATGGCTGTAAGGGTGTGTCTAGCTAAGAGTACCCTTACAGTAGTGCTGACATACATTATGAAGACTGCGAAACTCCCTCTTCAGTTATGTGATCGGATTGATAGAGCCATCAAAAGCTTCATATGGAGTGGAGGTCACAGCCAGTGGAGTACCCATCTGGTATCATGGGAGAAGGTTACGAGTAGCAAGACTCATGGAGGAGTTGGTTTGAAGGATATGAGAGATTGGAATGCCGCCTTACTCATGAAACATAGCTGGGATATTTACAGCAGATGACAAACCTTATGGTGCAAGGCTGTAGCCGACAAAGTGATGGGAAGTAGGAGGTCTGCGAACTCCACCTTATCTGGACTTGCGAGAACTGTTGTACACAACAGAGAATTTATTGTTTCCAATTCGTACATGAATCTGATAAGGGGTGATTCTATCAATGTGTGGAATGATGTTTGGCTCCCTAGCGGCGCCTTACTGAGAGACAGTGCTAAGCATCTGATACCTAATAACATAGAGGACCTACAGGTCAGAAGTTTAATCAACCTAAAGGGGCAATGGGACCTGGACTTTCTCGAGCATTGGTTTCCATCAGAGGTGGTTACTGAAATCAAAACCATTCCTATACCGGAAGGTGATGACGAGGATATGAGAGTATGGAAGTTGGACGCCACAGGAAACTTCTCTGTTAAAACCGCCTATAGAGCCATCAGAGTTACTAAAGAGGTCAAACGGGATGGGCACTGGAACATTATATGGCGCTCCAGGCTTGCCTCCCAGGTGAAATACTTCTTCTGGCTCGTGGAGAATGATGCCCTTCTCCCTAACAAGAACAAGAAGAGAAGACATATGACGGTTGAGGCTACTTGTAGTAGATGTAATAGTGAGGAAGAGAGCACCTTACACGCCTTAAGGGACTGTAACAAAGTCACCCCAACTTGGTAGCTCCTTATGCCAAATAATGCCCCTCCTGGATTTTGGGAAGTGGGAAACCTAAGCCAATGGATCCACTTGAACATGAAACAACCGGAGGAACATAGGTTGACTTTTTTCATAGCATGTTGGTATATATGGAAGCAAAGGAACAACTGGGTTTTTGAGAAAAAAGAAACCAGCCACCTTCATCAACAGTACTTTATCAGCACGAAACTACGATTAACTCTTAAATCCTGGGAGACGACTCAAAGCTGAGCACCTACCAGTAGGCAATGTGAGTGGAGAAAACCAGCTTCAGGATATCTGAAAATCAATACAGATGTCACGCTGAAGGGGAATAAAGGAGCCATAGCTGCTATCATTAGAGACCACAATGGAAACCGGTTGGGAGGCATAGACCAATCCATTGACGCAAACTACCCTCTAGAAGCGGAGTTAAAAGCAATAGAACTTGCGTATAAGATGATTTTGGTGAGTGGGATTGAAAAGGCCATTGTAGAAACTGATTGTCAGATTGCTGCTACCATGATTAGAGAAGTTCATAGGAAAAATCCTAGATATGTCGGTACTATTTTGGCGATACAGAAAGCGAGCAACCATGTGACCGACACAGAGTTTTGCAAATGGGAAGGAAATGTTCTTATGGACTCTCTTGTTAAATTCCACTTTCAAAACCATCAGGGGAATACCCTATACCATCAATTTCCTAGTTCGATTAACTGTAATAGGAAGGAGATGGATTGTTATGGTAGTAGTACTACCATATTTAATATTCAACAATTTAAAATCATACGTAATTCAACATTAAGCGAGCTTGCACGTGGTGGGCAAGATGAATAAGATATCCGCCTGACCTCTCAAAAAAATGCTTAGAACTTAACTTATTACACATGCAATAGGATTCTTAATATGAACTAAAAAGTATATGTTGATTTGTTCATAGACATGCTTAAAAGACGTTTCAAAGTTATAATTGGTTTAAGTGATTACCTTATATGTTGGATTATATTACCATTTTAAGATAGATTAGACTTATGATAGAACTATCTACTAGAATTTTTAATATATGCATGTTTCTGTTAAGTTTATTATACTTAATTTGATGTTGACGCATATACCTAGCTTGAGTGGGAGGTATCCACTCACTGGGGCTCTATATGAGTCTCAATAGGTTGCTTCAAATGTTTTTAGGTATAATGCTATCTAGCGGAGAGGTCATGACAAAGATAATATATATAGCATAATCTAGATAGATTAGAATGTCCATGTACTCTCTCGTTCCCGTGATGGGTTGTAGACTAAGTTTGTTCATCAATGTACGTGTATCAGATGTAAACTGAATCGCATATGAGAACAAGATTTGATTCTGGTTTTAATGGAGTTGAACAAGATTTGGGATAGCTAAATGTGATGTCCTTGATGTGACATTAATTTATGAATTTGTGAAGAAAGAAAAAAGGAAAAATTTATCTATATTTTTCATATATTGTTAGTCACCTTTGTCAAGAATTCATTTTTTTATTTCATAATCTAGGTTTAGGTTTTGTGATTATCTCTAATGGTGGGCATCTGTGTTGATCAAAAGAGGGGTCCCGACAGTTCTTCTCTTCCCATGAGACACCACACTCAAACAGAGCCTTTGCTTGGTCATAATTGGGTATAGACACCCTATCATTGCTAGCAAGGAAGGTGGACCATGACCAATCGGAAGAGCCAGAGGTTGAGGGGTAGCAAGAGTAGGTCCACCATCAGAGGTAAGAGGTAAGGGGTACAGTGGAAGTAGCAGGTGGAGGGGCCAAGTAGAACTAATTATATGCATAGGATGCATAGTCAGCACCTGGGTAGGGCTGATAGGTGGGGTAGGGATGGTTGCAGGATAAGTTTATGTTTGACATGATTTGAACTAAATCCTAATGGATGTGGTCTTGAGCGTGAAGGTTGTATGCATGTTGGTGTATCATGTAGCCCATCAGGGTTTCATTTGATGCCTAAAATGAGGCACAATTAGGTCTAGGAGGAGGTGGAGGAGCCTAGGTGGATGTGGAAGCACCTGGTGTAGTAGAGGAGGTAGGATGGAAAAGATTTCTTCATAGTGGTGTCACTGATATAAACACCTTTTCTACTCACTTTGTACCCAAAAAACTCACTTTGTACCCAGCCTCATGGAAAAGGGATTTTTTTTATAATGGTGAGCAAACACATCACATATTAAGTTAGGATAAGGCAGGTGGGTTCCATTGGTGTTCTTCCCTGAGTTAAAATAGGTCATGTGATGAAGAATGTAATGGGTCCATTTGACTCCAACATAATTTAGGAGAGTACATTATCACAACATTATTCTCTACAATATCCATTTGATTTCACTTTGTATGGATATTGCATTTGATTACTAATGAAATAAGATGTGTCTTGATGTCAATAGAATAGGTAGGAAGGATGAATTTCTTCCTATATGGTACATCAAGGTTCTTCAAAAAATTATGGATTTCAGGAAGGGTAAGCTCAGGGTCAAAGCTTTTGTATAACTTCTCAGGATCAAGCAGGTAAAGGTACTTGTGATAGGAAGCCATTCATGTATTAAAGATGTCAGTACCATTGAATTAATACTTCAAAGAATCATCAGAGGTGGTAATCTAGGTACCCACAATCATGGAGGTCAAGATAACTTGGGTGTTAGGCAGTGGTACAAGGGTAGTGTAGTTACACTTGAGGTTTGCATAATATTTGTGGACCGCCTTTGTGCTAGACGTAGAATTAGAGTAGCATAATTGCTCTACACACAAAGCACTAAGATGGTGAGCTTTGAAAATCTCATTAACATCTTGCATTACTCCACCAGGTTGTTCAAGCAAGGCATAGAATGGAAAAGGAGTTCTAGGAAGAAGTTCCTTATACCTTTTCACGGCTTGAGAGGAGATGAAAGAGGTTCCATCAGAGGAGATGAAAGAGGTTCCATCAGAGGAGATGTGTTAACTTGAGAGTTATACATTGTCAATATTTTGATAATGACTTTACCATTCCATTCATATGTATCTAATATGTTTGTTCAAGATTGATTTTAGGATTTAGGTACATGATAAGGATCATAATTACATAAGCCCTAGCTTGTCCAAGTTCAAGTCAAAAGTAATGCAAATGTGTATTTTGTAAAATCACTCCAAACCACCTTAGAATATTTTTATAATCATTTGTATTGATGATATGACTTGTAACTAAGACGAGAAAAAATCAGGGACACGTAATTCCATCGTTTGATCACTTTAAAATCATTTTGAAAAAATTGTCACAACAACTTTGTCGGTCGAGTTTTAATCTCGACCGACCAGTGAAGGATTTTTGCAAATGGATCCATCAATCAAGTTGTACACTCACAGAAATCAACCGACCAACTCACTGATCAAAGTTAATTTTAGCTGGTCGATCAAGTTACTGCAGGACAATCTCAACCGATAGTTTGAAAATTGGCTTTGTCAGTTAGTGGAGCCTTTCGAGTTACCTTTATTGAACTAGACCGAATATACTGTATAGAAAACACTAAAAAAGTGATTACAACCGTTGGAGAGTCATTAGAAATGAAAATTGATCTGTTGCAAGTTGTAAAATGGCTATTTTTCGTTATTAAGTGATCCCACACTCAAATGAACACCCCTAGCTATAAATAGGACCTCTTGGAGTTCATTCCAAGGTTGTTCATTGATGCTATCCTTGGTCCTTGTTATAGTTGAGTGTGATACAACCTTTTGATCCCCTTTCTCTCTATCTCATTTACAAATAATATCATGATTATGAGTGAGTTAGGCATGTTGTAAGAGAGCTACCTCCATGTTATCTTGTAAAGCTCTCCATCTTTCCATCTTCTCAATCCCTTTTCTTAAAGAACAAGGTTGAAGTGATCTTCTCTGAGTGAAGGAGGAGTTCTTGCTCTTCTTTAAGGTTGAAGAAGGTTTGAAGATCTTATCCAAGTGAATGAGAAGGACAATGCGTAAGATTCAAGAAGAGTGGGTAATCCCTGCGAGGTCAAAGACTTGATGCAAATGTGGGTAAGTCCTTGGTGAAGGCTGGAGACATCGTGATCAACTGGGTAAGTCCTTATGTAGGTGAAAGACTCTTGTCTTGAATAGGTAAGTCCTTGGATGTATGGTGGCGTTTTTATATCTCTTATAATGGAATATAAGTATACATGGGATGTAAAATCCTAGAGGTTGACCTCTCTAGGTAGTGGATTGATGGTCTCCTAGTTTGGAGATCGGAACCACTCAAACACCTTGTCTAAGTGTTTGTTTCAATCTCTCTCATCCTTGTTATTCTTGTTTAGATAGTACTTCAAATTGAGATTTAGCATTTAGTTTCAATTGATATAATTTGAAGATCTAACTATTCTTGTGAGAATTTTTAAAGCTTTATTCACCTTCCTAGAGCCTGAACAAGTGGTATCAAAGCAAGGATCTTATCTGACGAATCTCTAACGAGATGAGAAGATGGGTGAGAACCTACTTGGTTCCCTCAACCTAGAGGGAGGCTTCTCCATGCGCCCCCTGGTCTTCGAGTGCCCCAACTTCCTCTATTGGAAGCGGTAGATGCAGTTCTACATTCAAGGGTTGAACTTTGATATGTATAAAGTGATGATTGCACCCTACAAGGAGCCAACCGGAGTTGTATCAACTTGGGATGAAGCTACTCTAAAGAATGACCAGCTCAATGTTAAAGTAATTAGCATCCTCTATGCATCCCTCACTCTATCTGATTTCAATCGCATCTCCTCATGGGATACTACCTATGAGATATGGGACAAGTTGTGCATCACTTATGAAGGCACAAAGCAAGTGAAGGAGGCAAAGATATACATGTTGAACAACCTCCTCTAGAACTTCAAGATGGCAAAGAAAGAAGGAGTTGTTGATATGTACTCTAGGCTCAACATCATCATCAATGGCCTAGCTGCTTTGGGGCATACTTTGGATAGAGGAGAAATCAACTCAAAGATCTTGAGGTCTCTTCCAAAGAGATGGGAGTCAAAGGTGACCTCCATTTAAGAAGTAAGAAGTCTTGGTGATCTTCCAACTGAAGAGCTTATTGGCAATCTACAAGCTCATGATCCAAGACTTTATAAGCAAGAAGAGGGAGCAAAGCAAGAAGAAAAGGAATCAAGGAAGATTAAAGATAGTGCCTTTAAAGCTCAAGTGGAGGCCCTCATCCTTCACCAACAACTTGCTTTACGGACCTCTCCCTCCTCCTCTAGTGAAGATGATGGCCCTAGTGAGCATTAAGCCAACTTCTCCAAGGGAAAGCACTTCAAAGGAAAGTAATCTTCTTCATCTACTCCAAGGTGCTACAAGTGTGGTCAAAAAGGACACTACAAGAGTGAATGTCCCAAGGCTAGAAAGTCACACCACATGAGAAGATCCAAGAAGGAGGAAGAGTACAAGAAAGATAGCAAATACAAGAGGAAGGATAAGAAGGAGAGGAGACACAAAGACACAACTCATGCAGCTTGGGAAGGATCATCCTCTAGTGTCTCAAGATCCGATGAAGATGGAGAGTGCCACCTTGCACCCATGGCCTCTATAAGTGAAGATATTGGTGAGGTAAGTGAGTTAATCTTACATGAGTTAGCAAAATAAACTCTTATTGACATGCTTGTTACTACCCATTCTTCTTATTCCAAATGTAAATCTAAAAATAAGAGGTTGGGTAAAATCATCAATGACTTGTATGCTAAACTTGATACTCTTGAGCAAAATGAGAAAATTCATCTTGAGAGCATTGATACCTTGCAAGGCCAATATATTAATCTTGAGCTCCAATACAATAGAGCTGAAGTATAGAATGGTGTCTATCTTACGAATATTGCATCTCTTAAGGAAGAAAACTAAAAGTGCCTTAACAACCTTGCGTTACTTAAAATTGAAAACTTAAACTTGTTAGTGATGCTAATAGAGATGAGGGATGTTTATCTCAAAGAAATTATATTTCTTAAACCTAAAAATGCTAGATTATTTGGACAAGTTAATGATTTGTCTTTTAGTCCTATTTTTCCTAGTAATGATGTTGCTTCAGTTTCTCTTGAAAATGATTCTTATTTGACTAAAGCCCTTTGTTTAGAGGCCGACCTTGTTCATGCTAGAAATGATCTTGCTAGTTTTCTTCTACTATTATATATCTTATTTATGACAATCATAGACTTAGATCTTCTCTACAGAAATTCCTCAAAGGGAAAAAACTCCCTAAATGAAATCCTTGACCATTCTACCAAACAAAAGTGGTACTAGTGGTTTGGGATTTGTAGGGGGGAGAACCTAAGGGCAAGAGTAAGGCCAAAGGTAAGAAAAAGAGTAAGGAAACTCCTCTTTTCATTGAAGAGTCCTCTAGAACTAAGAACCCTGTGATTTTATCTCATTGTAAAAGTCATGATCATTATTCTACTTATTGTCCTTACAAACCTAAGGGGACCAACCCAAAGATGAAATGGGTCCCTAAGCTAACACCAGATCCTAAAGTTTGAGTGGGGAATCGACACTCTCCTTTCTTATAGGAAAAAGGAAAATGGATTGTTGATAGTGGCTACACTAAGCACATGACATGTGATATAAGTCATTTCAATAATTTCACAAAGAAGAAAGGAGGTTCGGTCACTTTCGGGGACAACAAGAAAGGTAAGGTAAAAGGTGAGGGTGATGTAGGTGAATCCTTGTGTATCAATAATGTTCTCTTTGTGGATGGCCTATATCACAATTTGATAAGTGTTAGTCAATTATGTGATAATGGTTACCTTGTGTTATTTACTTTATTTGAATGCTTGCTCCTAGATTCCCTCACCTATCATGTCATATATAAGGGAACCAGAAATGGTAACCTTTATGTAATTGTGATTGACTCTATTAATCCTATTTTTGAAAGATTCCTAGTAGTCAATTCAAATGATATTTCTCTTTGGAATCATCATCTAGGTCATGTAAATATGTATCAATTGAAGAAGTTGAGCAAAAAGAACTTGGTCAAGGGACTTTCCAAATTGGATTTTGAAAAGGATGAGGAATGCCAACCTTGTACCCAAGGAAAGAAAACCAAGTCCTCCTTCAAATACAAAGGAGTTCTTAGTACCAAGAGAGCTCTTGAACTTCTCCATAACGATCTATTTGGACCTATGAGAACTCAATCACTTGGTGGTTCCAAGTATTGTCTTGTTATTGTTGATGATTTTTCTCGATATAATTGGACCTTCTTTTTCATTTATAAGAGTGATACACTCGATATTTTCTTTATATTTTTCAAACGAGTTGAAAAAGAAGCTTCTTGTTAGATTGTTTCCATCCATAGTGAACATGGGGGAGAATTTGAAAATGATCTTTTTGAACACTTTTGTGAAGAATCAAGCTATGCACATAACTTCTCTTCACCTTGAACAACTCAATGAAATGGGATTGTAGAGAGGAAGCACAAGTCACTACAGAAAATGGCTAGGACCATGTTTTTAGAATATGACACTCCAAAGAAGTTTTGGACCTAAGTCGTCAATACCTCATGTTTTGCGCAAAATCAAATTTTCATGCATCCTTCTTTGAAGAAAACCCCTTATGAGATATGATGTGGTAGGAAGCCTTCTATCGAGTATTTTGACATTTTTTGGTGTCCTTGTATTGTTTTCAACACGAAATATTCTCTTGACAAGTTTGATCTAAAATCGTACAAAGCTTTCTTTCTTGGCTATATCACTACTAGCGAGGCTTATAGAGTGAATAATGTTGATCTATATAAAGTAGAAGAATCTATTAATGTGAAAATTATTGAGACTAACCCCTCTATTTCCAATGATATTGTAAATGATGATGTTGTAGATGAACTAACTCCTATCTTAAAAGAACTCAACATCACTGAAAAAGGAAAAGTGGTGGCCAGTCAACAAGAAGAAATGGATGAAGAAAAGAAGGATCCAACTCCATGCTTTGCAAAGAATTATCCAAAGGAGTTGATCATAGGTGACCCTTTTAAAAGAGTGAAGACGCGAGCTGTCTACAATAAGGAACAAGCAAACAATGCATTCATCTCACAACTTGATCCAAAGAATGTCAAAGAAGCTCTTAAGGATGATAAGTGGATCCTAGACATGCAAGAAGAACTGGAGAAATTAGACAAGAACAAAGTGTGGACTCTAGTGCCATGACCCTGTGATATAAAGATCATTGGCACCAAGTGGGTCTACTGAAACAAGTTAGATGAAAGTGGCAAGGTGGTAAGAAACAAAGCAAGGTTAGTGGCTCAAGGCTATAAACAGTAGGAAGGTATAGATTTTGATGAAATATATGCATTTGTATCTAGACTTGAGTCCATTCGTATGTTGCTTGTTTTTGTTAATTATAAGAATTTCCTTCTATATCAAATAGATGTTAAAAGTACGTTTTTGAATGGTACAATTGAGGAGGAAGTGTATGTTGCACAACCTCTGGGCTTTGAACATGATAGTTTACCTAACCATGTTTATCTCTTGCAAAAATCTCTCTATGGTCTCAAACAAGCACCTCGACCTTGGTATGAGAAACTAAAGAACTTTTTGTTAGATCATGGGTATATCATGGGAAAATTAGATTCTACCTTGTTTCTCAAACACTCTTCTAGCAATTTTCTTATCATTCAAAATTGTGTTGATGATATTATCTTTGGTAAAACTAGTCTTGATCTTTGCAAGGACTTTAGTGATCTTATGCAGAGTGAGTTTGAGATGAGAATGATGGGTGAGCTTACATTCTTCCTCAGCATTCAAATCAAGCAAACTAAAGATGGGAACTTCATCAACCAAGGAAAGTACACAAGTGAGATACTCAAGCACTTTGGGATGGAGAACACCAAGCTCATGGACACCCCCATGTCAAACACCGCCAAACTTGATAAAGATGAAGAAGGTGAGAAAATGGATGAGAAGCTCTATATAGGTATGATTGGAAGTTTACTTTATTTAACTACCTCTAGATCTGACATAATGTTTAGTGTTGGCTTGTGTGTTCACTTTCAATCAAATACTAAGAAATCACATCTTATAGTTGTCAAGAGGATTTTAAGGTACTTAGAAAAAACCCAAAATTTTGGACTGTGGTATCCCAAGTCAAGGGACTTTACTCTTACGGCTTTTAGTGATGTTGATTATGAAGGATGTTTGGTTGATAGAAAGTGCACATGCACTTACTTCCTCCTAGGACCATGCTTGGTGTATTGGTTCTCCAAGAAATTGAGCACAATGGCTTTATCAACTTCCAAGGCTAAATACATTGTAGTCGGGAGTCATTGTGCTCAGGTTCTATGGAAGAAGCAAATTCTCCAAGACTTTAACATTTATTTTGATGCTTCTCCTATCTAATGTGATAATACCAGTGCAATCACTTTATCTTACAATCCTATATTGCATAGTACAACCAAGCATATCAAGGTTTGTCATCATTCGCTTCATGATCACATTTCCAAGAAGGATATTTATATCACGCATGTGGACACAGAAAATCTGTTGGCAGACATTTTTACTAAACCTCTAGCTTGGGAGCAATTTAATTTTATTAGATCTAAATTGCTCATAATTTCTTTGGATGAATCTGATCTTCCTTCTAGCTATTTTCTATCTATCATATATGCTTTTCTCATGTCTTGTTCACCCTTGCTTGCTAAAGTGATAAAATTTCATGTTCTTTGCCTTGTTTTTTTGCTTGTTTTGGGTATTTTTCACAAAAACTTGTTTTATCTCTAAATAGTACCCAATGATGAGTGAAATTATCCCAAGTATGTCTAAAATGCAAAATGGACCAGAAAAATAAATTTAATTAGCACTCAAATGGCTAGAAATTAAGATTTCTAAGTTTGGGATAGACTTTCTATCGGTCGAGTTGCAAACTCAACTGATTGGTGGCTGAGAGCTTTTATAAAAAGCCATTCGTTTGAGTTTCTATCTCACAGCCCGGCCATCGGTGGTCAAGAGCTTTAGTAAAAAGCCATTCGGTCAAGCTTCCATCTTGCAGCACTCGATCGATGGTCGGGCTGGAGCAACACTTAAGTAAGGTTTAGCCGACTTTTCTCCCTCTCAACTAGAGAAAAATTGATTGATTCCTCCTCTAATCTCTCTTAAGCTCTCAACCCTAACCTGGGCCTTCCTTCTCCTATCCCTAGCTAGCTCTCGTTGGACCTTCCTAGCTCTTTTGCCAATCAACCCTACGTGGCTAGATGACCCTGGGTGGTGATCTCCTCCTATTTCCACTCTCATTCCTTCTTATCTCTCCTCCTTAGCTTCTAATAGGAGAAAGAGATCCAGTCCCATTGGACCTCTCCCAAATCTCACCTCTTTCCCTATGACGATACCTTCTTTGTCTCAATTGAAGCTCTAAATCAGTACAAGGAGCTCCTTCCTAGGAACCCCTATCCATTTCGTGCTTTGTTTGAGACTATACCCACTAAGCAAAAAGTCATAGATGAGGTCGTTGAATTGTTGTATGATCATCACCTATCTACCATGAGTGTTGAATGTCGGTGATACAACAATTCCATCACCAATGCAAAGGTGGTTTATGAGTTCTATGCCAATTTGTCGTAGAATTGTGACACTCTTGTACCCTCACCTAATACTCAGGTGATTCTTACTTCCATGATTACTGGCAAGAAATTCTCTATCTCAGAAGATACCTTGAATACCTTTTTCTCTAGTACTGAGGTAACTGACACATGGAGGAAGGATTACCCTGAGTATTTTGACATGATAGACCCTGAGGCCTTCTACAAGCAATATGATATCACTCTCCCTGACATATTAAGAATTATCAGTTTCCCTATAGGAAGAAGTCCATGTTGGGTTTTATGGCCTCAGAGTAGGCAACAGAAACAAAAATTTTATTGGCCATTAACCCATAACAGGAGATCACATCAATGACTATGTAATCAGAAGGATGGTTTTAGAAAGATATACATGGTCGTAGGGCTTTCCCAACGACAATACCTCGCAGCCATATGTAATCTTAAACGCCATGTCTTGGATGGTGTCTTCACCATGGACTCTAGCCTCCTCCACGGACTGTGGCTGATATGTCCTCCTGAGTGGTAGACATCTCCTACCTCTACAGATAGAGTCCACACAGACCACCTGGAACTCCTGTCATTCTAAAAGAACTGGGAGGAAGGAGATGACCCTCCTTTTAGTGTACTAGCACCAAACTGCTCTCCCAAACTCAGACTGCTTTTTTACAGTTGTCTTTCCCTCGTTGTGCCTCCCTAGTCGGGTAGCACTTGCTCGGGCTCTCTCAGTTACCAAAACCAGAGAGGACAAGAACTTTGTAGAGCAACTGATGTTCTGAGTTGTATGTTATGAAAATCCCCCTGTACCCCTCTATTTATAGTAAAGGGTAGGGTCAGGGTTCCCAGTCTATTCGGGAGTAGAAGGATCCGTAAATTCTATGAATAGTTTGTACTGCGACAGGTGAACCGTCCGTTTCATAACTAAAATGGTCGTTTGGCAAGGTGAGCCAATCAGTTCACTAATGAACCAATCGGTTGGGAGTGTGCGCTAATCGGTTCACCCAGTGAACTGGTCGTTTCACTTCCCAGACTTGCCTGCAACTGACTTTCCTCGATCATTTCCAATTAATGCAAAGATTAATCCTTATTTCAATCGAATTGAACAAGTGAAAGTTTTCCTCCAACTGGGAAAATCCCTATTTCCTCAGTTGGTAGGACTATGAGACGCCCTGTTCACCAAGTGAACCAGTCAGTTGGCTCATACCATCCAATTAGCTCACAAGGGTGAATCGGTCGGTTGGCAGTCCTGACATTGCCAATGCAGTCTCCAATCGACCTGACACTCTAACCAGCTAGTTCAACACTTGAACTTGATAGTGTTGAGTCCAGTCAGTCAATTGTACTTTTAATTGAGTACCTAAACACCTTTAGTCTCAATCCAAACATTATTCATGGACAATCTCCTCTTCCAACGGTATCCTATGTGTGTGACCCTATAGGTTCCAATTTACGTTGGCAGTGAATGTTCATAACAACTTATGACATCACAAGCAATGAATAGAATCTAGTAACTCATCATTTCTACCCAAGTAACTCATAAAGTTGGAGAAAAAATTCAACCTACAATCTATGATTAGTGTTACAATGATCTTATAGTTCCTTTTTAATTAACATCTGGATTGAACTCGAGGCATGGAACATCATCCTCTTCAACATTCAATCCATGTTCCTTGACCTAGAGCAAACTATCTGAGATGCATGTGTAACATCCCTGACCTGGGTTATGCTTTAACCCTAGGTGTTTTGTTCAAGAAATATAATTATATGCTTGATATTATCTTTTGAAAAGTAATTAAGGCTCAAGAGGAACTTATATTTCAATTTTAGTCATTTTTGAATGACGTTGAAAATAATGTTTTGCTTGTGTTGGACTAAAGTGCAAATTACGCAAGTTGAGGGGTTAAATTGCAAATGTTACATGATAAGATGTTCCTCATGTGTTTAATCATCATGAGAATGAAGATGATGTAGAGTTATGGCTTGTGGTAGACTGAGTACCAAGAAAGAGTTGATAAAGCAATGTTTGTGCATTAAAACCTAGTTTTGGTGTAATGTGCAATTTACCCAAAACCCAGGGTTTAATATGCAAATTACCACTTCAAAATAGTCCCTAATGTTTCTTGGAATCATGTAGAGCAAATAAAATGATAGGGTCATCTCATTTGTACCTCTTTGAAGGAGAGAGAATCTTGATATTAAAATAATCAAGATTTAAGAATAATTGAAACCCTAATTCAATTTAATGCAAAAATACACATATATGGACGTCCTTGTGCCTTCAAAAGGAAATGGAAATATCTATGTGAGTGGAGAACCCACTCACATTAAGAAAATAAAAAGAAATATCCACAAACTTATGGATATTATTATAAGGGTTAAGGTGCTTAATTTGCTTTTCTTTAAATCATGGATAATTGAGAGGAATAAGAGAAAAAGGAGATAGCCTCATAACCAAGGAAGGGAAGGGGGCAAGTGGCAATGAAATGGAGGAGATAATCCCTACTTTCTCTCTCTTAAATGAATTTTCAATAAAATTCATATATATGCTCCTTTATCCATGAGTTCAAAGGGTAATTTCGAATCCACTTTCACTTCTTGCTTGCAAAATGACCAAGGGAGCTTAGGAGAAACAGGAGGACGACCCCCAACCTGTTGGTAAGCTTCTTGACCTTCTTTCACCTTGATTTCATGGTGGAAATCACAAATCAATGCTTGATTTCTTCTTCTCTTCACTCAATCTTCAACTCTAGCCAATCGTTTCACTCAAAAGCTTGAGGAACGAACCTTGTGGTTTGGGAAAGCTTCTTACACCATTTTTGACGTGAAGACCCAAGCTTTGAAGCTCAATTGAAGGCGGGTTATATAACTTGAACCCTTATTCATTGTTATTGAATTCAATTCCTCAATTCAATATGTTCAATTGTTCTTCTTGAAATTTCTTTGATTAATTGATGAAACTACCATGGAAATGGCAGTAGAATTTGAGGGGTTGAAGATTGATGATGATGACATCATCTTAAGTACACATCTCAACAAGATTTAGTTGCAATTAGTTTCAACAAAATAATCCAATCGGTTTTCACCAAACCGTTTGGTGATCAAACAGTTTGCAAATCGTTTGGATGTTGAACCCCAAACTGTTTGGGCATGTTGACCGAATGGGATAGTTGACCATTTGGAGCCTTAAATAGTTTCAAACCGTTTGAACATACTTGAGTTGACCGTTTTGGGTTGGGTTGACCGTTTGGACAAATAAGTTCAAAATCGTTTGGAGCCTTAAACGGTTTCAAACCGTTTGGACTTCTAGGTCAAAACTGTTTGGAGACTTAAATGGTTTCAAACCATTTGGACCAAGTCAACCAAAACCATTTGGATGATCAATGGTTGTGATTGAGGGTTGAGGGTCCAAGGATCATACATTGATGGACTTTAATAACTCAATTGATGAAGAAATCGATGGTGCAAACCCTAATTTAATTGATTGATGAATCTATCAAATGAACCCTTTTGGTTTGAGGCTGTTTTGGCCCAAACGGTCTTGAGACCATTTGAGTCCAAATAGTCTTGAAACCGTTTGGGGTCAAACGGTCTCAGGACCATTTGGAATCAAACGGTTTCAAAACCGTTTGGTGTTGAAACTCCAAAACCGAATGGAGGTCCAATGTGATCAAATCATTTGGAGATTTAAGATGATAATTGATCCATTGATCCAATGATGATTATAAATGTTAGGTACAAAGGTTGAAACCCTAAAGTACCTAGATGATCAGTACCTTTAGATTAATTAACCCTAAAAATGTTATGAAAGCAATGTCTTAGTACACTATGTTAATCATAGTTGAATGTACTTGATTGAAGGGTTGATGTAACCTAATCAAGTTGAGAGGATGATAGAAAGGAATTCATACATGAGTTTTAATCATGTGGTGATTAGGGTATGATCCTTAGTGAAGAGATCATGAAAACCCTAATCGAGAAGGTTAATGAACCCTAACCCTAATTCAGGGCAATTCTGAGTGAAACCCTAATCTAGGGTAATAGTGAAACCCTAATTGAGGGTGATGACTTGAGTAATCCTAAGTTAGGGTTATGAAATTTCAAACCCTAATTTATATGAATAGTAAACCCTAATTGTGGGATATTGATTGTAAACCCAAATCTAGGGTGATATTATGTGGAACCCTAATTTAGGGTGATGTTATGTAAAACCCTGGTATATTAATGTGATGTGGAACTCAAATCTAGGGTGATGCTATGTAATGCTATATGAAACCCTAATCTTGGGCAATATGGTGATAAACCATAACCCTAATCTGGATAATGGGATGAGTATCCCCAATTGACCTGAAATGGGAAACCCTAACCCTAGTGAGGGAATAGTGGTGTTACCCTTGAATAGTGATGCTATATTTGTTTTGCATGGTGCTGATATCAAATTGTTGTAATTGTTATCATATGTACTAATCATGCAGGTATCATGAGATGATGAATATAGCCAGGTATGAGCTATGATGTTTTATTTATTAAAATTGTTATTGGTCCTTAAGTGCCACAATATGCCTTGTTGCCTAGTAAGAGGTAATAAGAGAATTAATGGGCCATAAGTGCCATGAGAGATGCTTGTGTAACAAGTATCATGTTTACCTTGATCAGATGACCTGAAGGTGATATTTACCTAAAAAAGTGGTAATAATGCTCAGTGATGAGTCAAGGGTTTGAATACCCAGAACCATATGATTATGGCTTTGAGTTTGTGAAGGGATGAGTATTCCCAGTATTGAAATGAGGGACTGAGATCCCAATCTCTTATAAAAACTGAGAAGTAACCGATGAAAATAGTACATGTTTCTTTGTAGCATTTGTCCTAATAAGTTATGTTTGAAAACTTGACTGATGCTAAAAGAATATGATAATGTACTTAAGTAATCAAGTGAAATCTTTTCATGTAGTGCTCTGACCATAGATCCATCATCGTCAGTAGCTGGTGATGGTAAAACAGGTTTTCCTATGGGATCTCCTGGAGTTTGCATATTTTTGAATATATGGGGGTCGATGGGCAAAAATATTTGTACATCCTAATGGGGGAATTGATGGAAGGTAAACATTAAACTTCTCAATCCTTCATTATGTGTGTCGGGATGGATGTATCACGAATCTCTCGATGATGTTAATGCCAGATCGATGAAGGTAAACATGAAATCTCTTGATTGTGAAGAGAGTACTGCCGCCACTGTAACTCTATTGTGAAGATGCCTCTATACCCAGGAAAGCTATGTAGTAGAGACACAAGATGTCATGCATGTGATCTCACACTGACTAAGATGTGGGAGGTCATGGAAGCCAGCTCTTCCATTGACTTTGTATGGTACCGATTTTGACTTCGCAATGGTTGGTTGGAGTATGAGCAGTATCCCTCATCTCCTTAGAGCTTAAGTATGTTTGTAATATGTAATCAGCCGTGTAGCGTATTTGTATAAGATTGAAATACGAGAACCACTGGTTGATGTTATCTTGTTTAGCATGTCCTTGATACATAAATGTTACTTATGTTCTTTAATTCCATATTGAATAAGAGACATGCTGCCTTACCAAGTTATAGCTGAAATACTTGAATAGGAATGTTTCTCTAATTTGCATAGATATTGATTTATCTGCTATTGAAATATATGATTCCACTGTTCAGTTTATTTCTATTAAATTGCAATAATAATGTTTTTGACAGAGAGTTATATCTCTCACGGGGGCAATTTACAAATTATCTCACCCTCGTGGGATCCAACATTTTTAGGTAGACACTGACAAAGAGGTAGGAACCCTACATCTGAGGAAGAGCAGCAGCAACAACAACAGGGATAGCAGTAATCCTTCAGGTGGAAATACTGGCTGTCAAGCTTTGTATATAAAGTCGTATGTGTCGTCTCTGTACTCTCAGGTCTTAGGAGTCAGCGGATAGTGTTTTTATAATCGATCTGAGATTTTGGTTTGAATGCGTCAAGGATTTTGTTACTTGTGCTTTTTAGCAAAGCAATGATGTATATATATTCCTCAAGAAGAGATAGTACAGTGAATGTACTTTGTGAACCAGTATGTAAATATAATACTGTGGTTCTTGTTTAAAGAGTTTTCATGAGAATGGATCTTTTTATAAATGGTTTTAATTTTTAGTGATTTTCAGTAATTCGTTGTTAGTGATCGCTTCCGCATTAGTTAATCTTGTTATATTGGTTAAGACTGTTTTGTATGCCACACGTTTAGTGGTATCAGAGCTCTAGGTTCGCTGAGTCTACAGAGACATAGGATTAAGGTTGTTGAGTCTGTTCTAGTGTCTTCCAGTTATCTGATGAGTGTCTTCTGCTCATATAGGAGAAGAAGAACTTAAAGATGTCTGGATCACATGATGAACATGCTTCTGAGAGCAGTGTTGCTGCACCAGGAGGAGGTGTAATGGACCAGAATAGGGAGGAACCCGTACCTGAACAACCCCAGTTCAATCAAGATGATATAGGGAACCCAGTCTTCCAAGCCATGTTTGGACAGTTTATGGCATCCATGACTCATATGATAGATAGAATGCCACTACCTGCACCAAGGACACCAACCAACAATGAAAGACAGGGAGCTGGAAAGACCTTTGAATGGCTTCAGAGGGTAGGAGCCACAGAGTATGCTGGCACAACTGACCCAGCAGATGCTGATTTATGGTTAACTGAGTTGTAGAAAGCCTTCATAATCCTTATGATTCCTGAAGATGAGAAGGTGAGACATGATGTCTACCTATCGAAAGGGAGTTATGGTCATTGGTAGACCATCGAGGAAGGCAAAAGACCCAGTGTTGAAGTCAGATGGGATGAATTTCGACGTGAATTTGTTGCTAGATACTTTCCCAAGACGTATCTAGATGAGAAGATCTCTCAATTTGAGATGTTGAGGCAAGGAAAGATGAACATTAGTGAGTATGAAGCTAGGTTCATGGATCTTTTGTGGTTCTGTCTGCATATGGCATCTACAGATGAAGAGAGGATTCGACATTTTGAGAAAGGGTTGAACGTTGAATTGACCGCTCCGGTGTCTGCTTTAGAAAAAAGGGAGAGGTTTGCTACTTTTATGGAGTCCGTGAGACGGATAGAGAGGTATGTGATCGAGAAGTGGCAGACCAGTGGAAAGAAATAGTACACACAGTTTCAAGGACAAAGGTCTGAGAGATTTAAGAAGTCAAGGTTCTCTGCACCACCACCACCACTAAGGTTTAATACCCCGACACAATGGACGTCAAGTAGGGGTAGGGGCCGTAGTTTTCCTCCAAGTAGAGCCCCCAGTACAACATCAGCATCAGTGATAGGACCACCCAAGCAGAGTTTGGGAAGCTACAACTATTTCCAGTGTGGGAGGTCAGGACACTTGATGAGAGATTGTCCTGAGAAAGTCAGAACTATAACTCAACCCCAGAGGCAGAGTCAGCAAGGCTCACAGAGGAGACAGTTTTCTAGTGGTGCTAGAGGACATGGACAAGAGTCACAAGCTGGATCGTCGGCACCCAACAATCGAGCACAGGGTCAACAACAAGCAACGGCTAGATTATATGCTATGAATCATCCTGAAGCAGTAGTCAACCCTCGGGTTGTGACAGGTCATATGGAACTGTTTTATTCTGATATGTCTTCATCCTGCTTCGTATCTATGTTAATTGATCTGGGTGCTACACATTCCTTTATCACTTGAGAAGTGATTCTTGACTACAACATGATTGTCAGTCAAAGATCAGATAGTTTGATGCTAGAAACCCCTTTGTTGGGATCTGCAGTGTTGTGGGAGGTGTGTTCTCCCTACAATCTTTCCTTTTCTGATCATCACATTCAGGTGGACCTTATACTTCTTGAAATGCATGGGTTCGATATAATATTAGGGATGGACACCTTAGAGAAGTATATGGTTGTCTTGGATTGTGGTTCCAAGCAGGATGTGTTCACAGACAACGGTGACACATGGATCTTTCAGGGAGACAGAAAGATTCTTCCAACTTGTCTTGTGTCAGCTATGGTAGCTGAGATGTTGATGAGACAGGTATGCTTTGCATTCTTGGCACATGTGGTAGATACCACAATGGAGATCCCTCATCCTTCTGAAGTTCCGGTAGTCAGGGAATTTGAAGATGTATTTCCTAAAGAACTTCCAGGTGTTCCTCCATTCCGAGAGATTGATTTTGAAATTAATCTAATCCCGGGTACACAACCGATAGCACAAATGTTGTATAGAATGGAACCTGCTGAAATGGCATAACTCAAGAAACAACTACAGGAGTTGCTTGAGAAGGGTTTTATCCAACTGAGAACTTCACCCTGGGGTGCTCCGGTTCTTTTTGTTAAGAAAAAAGATGGTTCTATGCGTTTATACATCGACTATAGGCAGTTGAATAAAGTAATTATAAAGAACAAGTATCCTCTACCAAGGATTGATGACCTATTTGATCAGTTGTGTGGTGCAACTATCTTTTCTAGAGATAGATCTGAGGTCGGGATACCATCAGTTGCGTATTAAGGAGAGTGACATACCTAAGTCTGCCTTTAGGACAAGGTATGGTCACTATGAGTTCATAGTTATGTCATTTGGACTAACTAATGCACCAGATGCATTCATGTAACTCATGAGTATAATTTTTTGACCTTTTCTTGATCAGTTTATAGTCGTCTTCCTAGATGACATTTTGATATACAGTAGAGATGCTCAACAGCATGAGCAGGACCTCCGTCAGGCTTTGACTTTGCTAAGAGAGCATAGGTTATATGCTAAGTTTAGAAAATGTGAGTTCTGGTTACCAGAAGTTTCTTTTTTAGGACACATAATATCTGCCTGAGGTATTCATGTTGATCCTAAGAAGGTAGAATATGTCCTACAATGGGAACAGCTTAAGACACCAATGGAGATACGCAGTTTCCTAGGACTAGCAGGCTATTACAGGAGGTTCATTAAGAACTTCAGTTCTATAGCTTTACCCCTAATCAAGTTGACCAGGAGGGAAGTTCCTTTTGTCTAGAATGACAAGTGTCAACATTCTTTCCAATTACTGAAGAAAAAGTTGACAAGTGCACCTGTGTTGGTGTTACCTGAGAAAGGGAAGGGGTATATAGTTTTCTGTGATGCATCTAAGAATGGCTTAGGATGTGTGTTGATGTAGGATAAGCAAGTGATTTCTTTTACTTCTCGACAGCTTAAGAAACACGAGGAGAATTATCCAACACATGATCTAGAGCTAGATGATGTGGTCCATGCTTTGAAGATCTGGAGACATTATCTCTATGGAGAGACATTCCATATTTTTATAAACCATAAGAACCTAAAGTATATCTTCTCACAAAATGAGCTGAACATGAGGCAACGCCACTGGATGGAATTAATCAAGGACTATGACTGTACAATTAATTATCATCCAGGGAAGGCTAATGTGGTAGTTGATGCATTAAGTAGAAAATCAGCAACACCAGCCTTAGGTAAAGCACAGTTAAACTCTTTAGTGTGCTTTAAAAGAGATATGCTTATTTCCTTGAGGCAAGACAACATACAACTTAAAGTATCATTGTTAGCCAGGCTGTTAGCTTAGATGCAAGTGAAACCTACTCTGAGACAGCAGATTAAAGAAGCACAACAAGGTGATATTGTGATTCAATAGACTAGGTTAGAGTATGGTAGTGAGAAACGAGATGGTTTCCATGATTCAGATGATCAGGTAGTCTATTACCATGGTAGGATGGTAGTACATGATGCTGATAACTTTAAAAAGTTAGTTCTGGAAGAAGCTCATTCTTCAATGTATGCTATGCATCCAGGGAGCACCAAGATGTATCATAACTTAAAAGATATGTATTGGTGGCCTGAATTGAAGAAAGATGTAGCTGAGTTTGTTATGCGGTGTCCGGTGTGTCAATAGGTTAAAGTTGAACATCAAAAGCCTACAGGAACAATGCAACCTCTGCCTATACTATAGTGGAAATGGGATCATGTAACCATGGACTTTGTGGTTGGTTTGCCTAGAACAACCAAAAGTCATGATTGCATTTGGGTGATTGTTGATAGGTTGACAAAGACAACACATTTCTTACTTGTCAAAACAACCTACACTGCTGAGAAGCTTGCACATATCTATATAGATGAGATAGTGTGGTTGCACGGGGTTACAGCTACAATTGTTTCTGATAGAGGTCCCCAGTTTATGAGTCGTTTTTGGGAACGACTTCATAAAGCTTTGGGTACGCAGTTAAGGTTTATTACAGCCTTTCACCCACAGACAAACGGACAATCTGAGAGGACCATACAAACCTTAGAGGACTTGCTTAGAGCATGTGTCCTTCAGTTTGTAGGAAGTTTGGATCTACGTATGAGCTTGATAGAATTTGCCTATAATAATAGCTATCAGCACAGCATTGAGATGGAACCATATGAGGCATTGTATGGTAGATGTTTAGATCTCCTTTGTGTTGGTATGAAATAGGAGAATATCAACTTTTGGGTCCTGAGCTAGTACAACAAACAACTGAGAAAATTAAAGTCATACAACAATCGTTGAAAGCTTCCCAGGATAGATAGAAATCTTATGCTCATAAGCATCGTAGACCCTTAGAATTCCAAGTTGGAGATAGAGTATACCTCAAGGTCTCACCTTGGAAAGGTATCCTGAGATTTGGAAAGAAGGGGAAGTTAGCTCCTAGATTTATGGGGCCTTATCCGATCAATGAAAGGATGGGAAAGGTAGCCTATAAGATGGAATTACCACCTGAGTTGCATAGATTACACCCAGTGTTTCATATCTCTATGCTGCAAAAGTTTCATCCTGACACAAAGTTAGTTCTGCAACCTGTGGAGGTAGAACTAAATGATGATATATCTTATGTTGAAGGATGTGTGTTGGTTCTTGACAGAAGAATTAAAAAGTTGAAAAAGAAAGACATTTGTCTTGTAAAAGTTCTCTGGAATCACCGTGGCATTGAAGAAGCTATGTGGGAGCTAGAGGAAGAGATGAGGAGGAAGTACCCTTCTCTTTTCTCTTGATGATTTTGGGGACGAAATCCTTGTAAGGGGTGGATAATTTGTAACATCCTTGACCTGGGTTATGCTTTAACCCTAGGTGTTTAGTTTAAGAAAGATAATTATATTCTTGATATTATCTTTTTAAAAGTAATTAAGGCTCAAGAGTAACTTATATTTCAATTTTATTCCTTTTTGAATGATGTTGAAAATAATGTTTTTCTTGTTTGGACTAAAGTGCAAATTACCCAAGTTGAGGGGTTAAATTGCAAATGTTACATGATAAGATGTTCCTCATGTGTTGAAGCATCATGATAATGAAGATGATGCAGAGGTATGGCTTGGGCTAGCCTGAGTACCAAGAAAGAGCTGATAAAGCAATGTTTGTGCATTAAAACCTAGTTTTGATGTAATGTGCAATTTACCCAAAACCTAGGGTTCAATATGCAAATTACCACTTCAAAATATTCCCTAATGTTTCTTGGCATCATGTAGAGCAAATAAAATTAGAGGGGAATCTCATTTGTACCTCTTTGAAGGAGAGAGAATCTTGATATTAAAATAATCAAGATTTAAGCATAATTGAAACCCTAATTCAATTTAATGCATATTTGTTTTGCATGGTGCTGATATGAAATTATTGTAACTGTTATCATCTGTACTAACTATGAAAGTATCATGAGATGATGAATATAGACATGTATGAGCTATGATGTTTTATTTTTTTAAATTGTTATTGGGCCTTATGTGCCATAATATGCCTTGATGCCTAGTAAGAGGTAATAAGAAAATTAATGGGCCTTATGTAACATCCCTGACCTGGGTTATTCTTTAACCCTGGGAGCTTTGCTTAAGAAATTTAATTATATCCTTAATTTTATCTTGTGAAAAAGTAATTAAGGCTCAAAATGAAGTTATGTTTCAGTTTTGGTCTTGTTTGAGTAGTGTTGAAGCAATGTTTGCTTATTTTAGACTAAAGTCCAAATTAACCAAGTTAAGGGGTTAACTTGCAAATGTTACATGATAATATGTTCCTCATATGTTGAAGCATCATAGGAATGAGTATGATGCAGTGATATGGCTTTCACAAACTTGAGCACCAAGAAAGAACTCATAAAGCAATGTTTGTGCATTAAAACCTAGTTTTGGTGTAAAGTGCAAATTACCCAAAACCTAGGGTTCAACTTGCAAATTACCACTTCAAAAAGGTCCATAATGTTTTTTTTCATCATGTAGAGCAAAGAAAATGAGAGGGGCACCTTATTTGAATTAATTTGGAGGAGAGAGAATCTTGATATTAAAATAATCAAGATTTATGCATAATTGAAACCCTAATTCAATTTAATGCAGAAAGAAATATATTAATTAAAGAGACCTTCAACCAAAAGTTAAGGGATGAATTTTCAAAGGGGTTGTACGAGATTGTGCCTTGCAAAGGCACAAAAATATCCAAAGGAAGTGGATAACTCACTCACATTAAAATAAAGGAAAGTACTATCCACTCACTTATGGATATTAATATAATATGGATTAAGGTGCTTAATTTGCTTTACTTTAAATTGTGGATAATTGAGAGATATAAGAGGAAAAGAGGATAGACTCATCCCAAAGGAATAGAAGGGGGCAAGTGGCAAGGATAAGGGGGAGATAATTCCTACTTTATCTCTCCTATTTGAATTTTTAATAAAATTGCATATAAGCTCATTTATCCATAGAGGAAAAGGGGAATTTCGAATTCATTTCCACCCTTTGCTTGAAAAACGACCTTGGGAGCAAGAGGAGAACGATCCCCAACCTGTTGGTAAGCTTATTGACCTTCTTTCACCTTGAATCCATGATGGAAATCGAAAATCAATGCATGATTCCTTCTTATCTCGATCCCCTCTTCTATTCTAACCATTCCTTTTCACTCAAAGCTTGAGGACGAGCCTTGGGATAGTTAAAGAAGTTTCATCCACCATTTTTGACGTGATATTGAAGCCTTGGAGCTCAATTGGAGGCGGGTTATATAACTTGAACCCATTTTCATTATTATTCAACTAGCAATCTTGCAATTATAATGATTCCTTCTAATTCTTGATTAATTTCTTGTTGAAATGGGTAATTCCATGAAATAAGAAGTACTAAGAGCTACAGGGACGAAGGTAGATGATGATGACATCATCTTGGGCACATTTCCCAAAATGAAATACATTCCAATCGGTTTCAACAAGTTGTTCATTCGGTTTCAACAAAACTGTTGGAAAGCAAATGGTTTCATCAAACTGTTTGAAGCTAAACGGTTTCAAACCATTTGGGAGAGTTGACCATGGTTGACCGTTTGGAAAATTTGATGCTAATATTTATGGTTAATGACCCATAAAATTTGATTTATGAATTCCAAAGGGTTCATCAGTTGAGGATTAACCAATTAGTAAACCCTAATTGGGTTAAGTGCTGAAATTCAAAATGATTGATTGAGATTTTTGGGTTGCTTAGCCCAAATGATCTCAAGACCATTTGGAGGTCACCCAAACGGTCTAAACACCAGACTGTTTGGAGGTCAACCAAGACCATTTGGAGGTCTAGGGTTAAGTATGGTTGAATATTTGAAGGTCCAAAGATACCAAATAGAAATGCAATCAATTGCTGATTTGATGATCAATCCAATGGCCCAAACCCTAATTGAATTCCACAAATTTCAAGGATGGAATGGGGAAAACGGTCTCAAGACTGTTTGGAGGTCATCCAAACGACCTCAAGACCGTTTGGGATTAGGTCATATCAAAACTTTGATGATGATTCATTAGTTGCAATGGAATCAATTCCACAATGTTGATCATTGATGGCTACTCGATTCCAAGCTATAATTGAAGGTTTCTTGAGTTGAAATCCTAGATAAATTGGGTTCAAAACCCTAATTGAAGGTCCAATTGAAGGATGATTCAATAGTTCAATTGATGAAGAAGTTAAGGATTCAATTGTTAATCGGTTCATCTATTGAAACCATGAATTTTCTACGTACTGAAAGAACATTTTGGTCCATTTGGTTTTGAGAGAGTTTGGACCAAACGGTCTCTAGACCGTTTGAGACCAAACGGTCTCAAACCGTTTGGAGACGGTCTTATGACCATTTGAGTCCAAACGGTCTCCAGACCGTTTGAGTCCAAACGGTCTCCAGACCATTTGAGACCAAACGGTCTCAAACCGTTTGGAGACCCAAGTGGTTTCAAGTGTAAATTGTTCGTACGGTTTCATTATTGTTTTGCTTAAACGGTTTCAAACCGTTTGGAGCATCAATGGTCAAGAATGTTTGGATGTTTAAATGTGATAAAATCAATTAGATACCTAAGGTGATAAAATATAAAATGACCCTATGATAGTTACTGATTTATCTCAAAGATAATCACTAGGGTTGTACCTTTAAGGTACTAAGTAATTGGTAACCCTAGAAGAGTTAATCCCTGAAGCTTAAGTAAGCAATATTTCAATACACTATGTCAATCCTAATTGAATATACTCAATTGAAGGGTTTATTGACCTAATCTAACCAAGTTTTACATATTCAATATCCTAGAGATGATGAGAGAGAGAGAGGAATCCATACATGTAGGATAATCATGTAATGGATAAGACTCAACACCTTCAATATGAATAAACTATGTAATTAGGATATGATCCTTAATAAAGAGATCATGAAACCCTTATCAAGAAGGTTGTTGAGCCCTAACCCTAATTTGGGAAATATGAGATGTAACTCTAAGCTAGGGTAATGGTGTAACTCTAAACTAGGGTGATTCCATAAGAAACCCTAATTGAGGGTGATTCTATGAGAAACCCTAATTAAGGGTGATGCCATGAGAAACCCTAGTTGGGATGAATAATAAACCCTAATTATGGGCAATGTGATGTGAAAGCCTACTGAAGGATGATGATATATGCAATCCTAACTCTAATGGAGTATGATGGTATGTGATACCCTAAACCACTAATAAAGGATGATGGTATGGGAGACCCTAATCCCAATAATGAAATAGTGGTTTTTACACTGATAAGGGAAAT